>BLBF01000016.1:14181464-14221348 GCA_015471245.1 Laticauda colubrina | reverse complement strand
GTAATAGCTGTGGGATAGATAAACCTCCAGTGCAAGCATAGTGGGACTGTATGGTCCACCCTCCCAGGTGCCAAACCTACGGCCCTTTATTATCAATAATAATGTAATAATTATCCACACATGTCAACATAAACACAACTCTTTATTAAACGCCCTGTTCATTGTAGCCCAACCAAACATACATGGCCCAATCTCATCTGTGTGATGAGACAGGCTGAAGGAAGCATCCATTAAGCATCTACCATCCTGTCTTGCCACTCCACTGCTCCAGCTGGGGAGTTGCACCATTGTCTCAGGAGGTTGCGCTGCTTCTTCGCTTCATTTGAGGCTCTGTTGGGGCTTTGCACATCCTCAGTGTCTATCAGGTTTCGCCCTTGCCTCCATTCCCCAGGCTCCATGACCCCATTGCCTTGTTGGAGGTCCAGGAGCCTGTACTGCAAGACTGGGTAGCGGGTGCACATGAGATTGTGCAGGATGCAGCAAGCTTCCATGATCCTCCTCACGGTCTCTGGGCAATGCTGCATGGTGGTGAGAAGTACCTGGAACCTGTTGGCCAGGATGCCAAAGGCGTTCTCCACCACCCGCCTTGCCCTGGACAGCCGGTAGTTGAAGATCCTCTCTTCACGGGTGAGGAGTCTGGAGGTGTAGGGCTTCATGAGGTAGGTTGTGAGAGAGAAGTCGTCATCCCCCACGATGAAGTAGGGCACATCTTGTGTGTCGTTGGGCAGGGGTTCTGGATCTGGGAAGCCCACGATGAGGTTGCGTTCCAGCCCCTCCTTGAGGTGACTGGCGTTGTATACCTGGGCATCCGAAGATGAGCCGTTGCCTGAAGCATCGATGTACATGAACTTGTAGTCAGCATCGACCATGGCAAAGAGGATGATGCTGAAGAAGCCCTTGGAGTTGAAATAAGTGGACCCTGACTTGGCTGGAGCTTTGCAGGCCACGTGCTTGCCATCTATGACTCCAACGGTGTGTGGGAAGTTCCACCTCTGATACCACTGCTCTGCAACTTTCTTCCATCCTTCTTCAGTGGAGGGTTAGTGGAGGAGCTCCTCCTTGTATTCTTCGATGATGGCCTGCACCACTTCTTTGACCACAATGCTGATGGTGTTGGATGGCACCCTCCAGCCGTTCTGCATGCTCCTGTAGGAGGTTCCTGAGGCCAGGTGGCGCAGAGTGAGTGCCACCTTGAGCCCAGGTTCCAGGCTGGGCCGGAAGCTGGTGTTTGCCTTGGTCAACCTGGGTGTCAGGCGCTGCACAACTTCGTCAAACATGGCTGGAGGCATCCTCATGAAGTTCTGGAACGCCCGAGTGTCTTCGCTCCTGAGCTCCACCATCAGCTTGTTGTACAGTCCGTCCTCCGCTCTACTGGCGAACCAGCTTCAGACCCAGACTCTTTTTGGGTGGCTCCTTTTCTTCTCGCAGTAGTGTTCACAGAGCCTGCAGATGGCTTTGCACTGCTGCAGAACGATGGTGGCTGCCGAAAGGACTTTGTTACAATCCATGGTGGACATGACTGGATGCTGTGGAAGAGGAAGAGGCAGATGAAGGCTGCAGAGGTCTGCACCGCTGGGCTGCTGTTCTGAAAGTGCGATGCAGGCGAGTTGCTCCCCCTTTTTATAGGCAGTATAGGTTTTCCGCTAGGCATCCGCTAGGCATCCTCTAGGCATCCTTAATATCTGAGATAGGTCCCCTCTGTGAATGTTTTTTCCGTTTTAAACGCTTTGTTTCCGTGCTGCATCCGCTCGGCATCCGTTCTGCATCCGTTCTGCGTCCGTTCCGCTTCCTCCCTACGTCCGTTTACTGCTGGAGCGGATGGAGTTGCGCGGATGTGGAACGGATGCCTAGCGGATATAGCGGATGCGTAACGGATGCGTAGCGGATGTAGAACGGACGAACTGGATACATTTTCCGCACAAAAGCAGCCCAAAACTTTTGGAGCGGATGAAACGTCCATAAACAGATGCTGAACGGATAGAGAGGAAGCAAAACAGAGGCAGTGAGTATAGAACGGATACATCGCGTTAACCAACGTATGGCAAGCTTTTTTGTCCGTTTTACATCCTCTTTGCATCCGTTGGTTCAGTGTGACATGGGCTTAAGAGAGCAGCCTACTTCTTCCTCTAAAAATAATGCCTCGCTTAATCATGGGAAAAAAGTATCAAGTTATAGACATGGACTGAAATCTATCCTAGCTGATTCCACCTACTCATTTTAGCACTGAATTAAAGTAACTAGGGAAAAAAAGATGAAAGGAAGAGTTGCACGGAATGGGGAAAAATGATAAAAATGTAGAATCCCAAAGTTAATTGTCCTTTCAAAAAACAAAATGCAGAGACAGGAAAAGACCTGGAGATAAATTTGCTGTTAAATTAGCAGAGTCTTATGATTCCTAGCTTTCCTCAAGTATACAACAACACAAGAAACTATTGGAAATTCTCATTAACAAATCACATTCATTTCTCTCTAATTACAACAAAATCTCCCTTATCATATACAATACCATGTCAGTTTCAGAGTTTTAAATATAATGTGGTCTGTAAACATTAAAAGAGGAAGGCACTTTTCAGCCTATGGACCCAGAAACCTAAAGGCAATCCACCTATTCCATCGTCTCTTCTTGCTCTGACTATAAATAAACATTTCCCACCAACTGGTGAGAAATCTTTCACTGCTCACTAAGAAACAAAACATTTGCTGCATAATGGCATGTAAGAACAATTAAAAATAGGAAAAGAAAACCCACCCTTAGAGCCAATTTGCACTAGTGGTTAAAGTTCCAGGCTAGAAACCAGAAGTCTTAGTTCTTAGGTATAAAAGAGGCTCGGTGATTTTGGGCCAGTAACTCTTTTTCAGCCCAAACCCCACCACAGAGAAGTTGCTGTGTGGAAAACAGGAGGATGAAGAAATATTAGGTATATTTTCCACCTTATTTGTAGAAATAATAAAGATGGGTTGTAAATAAATAAATATGGCAGAATGTACAGTGGAAGTTATGTGAAATATAAGTCAATATAACTAATGTAAAAGTTATATTTATGTTTAAGTTATGTGAAATGTAAGTCAATCTCAGAAAAAAAGTTTTCAATTTCCTGGTTTTTTCCCCTCAAACTTTTTAGAAGTTTTATTTTTTCACAGTTGCATTATAAAAGGCTATTGATGAGAACTGTCTTGAACTTCATTTGGCATAAATAAAGTTTACTTCAGACTTACAAAGATTTTGATTGCCTTTTATGTTTGTTTTATTTGGTATTTTGATTTGCATTATATTGGCTAGATACTTTTGGGAATATTCTTGTCCTTTACCTTGTTATTTTCTTTGTCCCTTAAGAAATGTCCCTGTTCTGGGAAGTTTCAAGTTTCTTCCATTTCATGATGGCATCCCCCATCACCAAATAATAATTCTAGCAAAATATGAACCAGGAAGGAGAGGGTGGCTTTTATTTTACCTCTGTTATGCTGCAGAAGGACAATTGTAGGGTTGACAATTGTGGTGGAAGGGTAAACACCCAAAGATTTGTTGATTGTCATTGAGACAGCAGGGCCACCACTGGGCTTAGAAGCTTCATGTGGCTGGGGGCAGCTCTCCTGAAACACACATGCAAAGGTTATATAGACACACTGCATAAGATTGCTGAAGACCATTTTGGCAATGCAAAAACAAACAAACAAGTTCAACAGAATCCACCAGAACAAGAAATTGTTTTCACACAACATTTTTTTGGTGTAGTGTGCACATACAGAAAAAAGAATGACTAATTACATTCTGGGCCAGAAAAAGGGAACATGAATACACAGAGCTGGTGGCAGGAGTGATTGTGCACATGCAAGTCTCGTGCTTTCTCTACTTTAGAAAGAAGATTGGCAATGCTATTTGCAAGCAATTAGCCAGCAAGATGTTAGTAAACCAAGACGGTGTGAGGGAGGAAGAATGTAGAGTCAGTCAGTCAGGCCATAGACAAAGTGGTGACCCATTCAGTTTGGAGATTTGATAAAAATTTGGTCAGCCACAGCCAGTGGCAGAATCTCTTCATATGTGGCAACAGAAATACACATGCTGCTTCAAGCATAAAACAGTCTGAGCCCATATAGTCATTCTGAAGTTTGAAACCCAAAACATCTGGAAATGTTTTTCCAAGATGAGACTGAAAGCAACTGTTTAAAGGGTTTTGCACAGATAATCCATAATTAGACTGTTGACATGTATTTTGCTGATGCTCCAAAATAAATTATCTATACCTTGACCAGTTCAGCAACTGCTACTATTTGAGATTCAGTGAAGTGACACCAGGAGACAGAACACCGGGAGACAGGCGAAGTAATCATATGAGGGTACAGCTAAGTGAGCTGCCAGTCTGGAATGGACTCTGCTGCCAGGAAGAGACCACGAGAGGGAAAACTGAAAGAATCTGTGACCGGAGGCCAATCCTCTTACTGGCAAGGATCTATCTGGATCCCTGAATTTAAAATCTTACCCCACCTCACTGTAGTTCAAATATGCTATGTTTGTACTTCAACCATGCTTGCCTGTCTCTGTGACCCATGGATGAAGGGAAGCATCATCCACAATGGCAATAACCTTTCACTGACTAAAGATCTGACTGAAAAAATGTCCAAGATTAAAAGGATGTGCCATCTGTTAATAGTTATAGTAGCAGGAGCAACTTCAGGCACCATAATGGCACAGTAGAGTCTAGGTCAAGTTCAAACATGCCAATCCCTCTGGGGCATTTTTAATGCATTGACAGGTGCTATTGATTGGATCACCTATTGTACTTAGATGAGAGCATGAGATATTCCAAGATATTCCAAGGGTTGGGTGACCAACCCCGGCATATAAACAAACCTGTAAGAGGTATCCATGAACTAAGATCCTCAGTAACAATTCTCCAGGTAGAGGTATGTTGACCCTTATCACCCATGCAGATTTGATGGAGTACCTTGTCTTTTTAACCTGAATTTCTTCCTTATGCACTTGCCCAATCTAACAAAGCATTGAGCCTCCAGACTTACCCACCTGCATGTTGCCAACATAATAGCTGATAGTAAGGTTGTCCCTCCAATACTAACTTATCTGGGTCATATTCATAACTAGACATTGTAAGAGAAAAAGAAATGTTACTCTCATAAACCTGGAATGTCAGGTTGCACGGACTTGTATTAAAACCTCATATTGCTAGCACTCTTGGCTACAAAAAATTTCCTGAGAAAGCTGAGATCCATGTGCAATTTTCCTCATAACACAATTTGAGCTACCATGGGTGTTTAGGCAGTAAACATCAACATCCTCCACGAACATGGACTTCAAGCTATCAAGAACATCATCACTAATATGCCTAGCCATTAGACTGTGGGACATTGCATTCACCCTTACCCACTTCACTTTTGGTAATAATTTATATGTGCAAATCAGTGGCATAGCCATGGGCAGACACATCACTCCTCAGATAACATTATCTTCATTTTGACGCAGAACAATCCTTTCTTAAGGATTATTTTTTTGTACGTAACCTGGACCTGCATAACCACCTGTCTTCCTTTTTTCCCTTCCTCCCCAACTCATTACAATTTAATGGCTGCAGCTCATGAAAACTTATCCCTTAAAATTTGTGAGTTGAAAAATGTGCTACCAGACTCCTTCTGATCCATAACTGGATAACTGTTTATCTGGATGAATCACTCCAAGTCTTTGCTTATATTGTCTGGAATGTCATTGCTTATGGAAGAGACTGATGTGGCTGAATGGCTCATTATCCTTTGATTGATGCTGTTCACATTTTGAGATTATTGGATGCCTCTTTCTCAGGGCTAGAGCAATACTTTAATGATGCTCAAAGTAGTGGAGACCCTGTGCATTCCTGAACCACCTCAAATGCAGTAGGTCTCAGACACAATCCCTCCATCCTCAACACTCTTGGCTTGCTCCTTTGGTCCTTCCACAACCATAACACAGCTAATGGTGATGTTCAGATGGGATGAACCGATTATGAGGCTCACATACCCACACATGGTATGGATGGAAATGATACTTTAGTCCAGAGAGAAGAGGACATTCAGACCTCTAATCATTGTCTATCTGCCTGAAGGGCAAGGTGTGGGAAGTTGGACTTTATGTATATTTTTGTATGTATGTATCCTGCAAAAGAAAACTAGCGTGTCAGGTAAATAAAAACTGCATAAACTGCTACTCTCAAAAAGGACTGATAATACTATGAGGATACAAACCCAAAGAGTTTTAAACATGATGAGGATTTGCATGTATTAGTTTCATTTGTATTGGTTTACATTCTGTCCATTCCCAAAAGGTTTTGGAATTCAGTGATGGATGGAGAAACTGAAATCCAAAACCAGCAACATAAATCTCCTAAACATTTCTTAAAGGCTTGAATAAAAATATTGGTTTTCAAACTCATTTAACTTTAAGTGCAGTTTGTTCCATGATGAAGTCCCATCATGGATAAAGTAGAATTTAATATTGGTTGTAAATATAACAGGACTGCTACATCCAATCCTCACCCTTTCTACTCTACTCTGGCCATATTTCTGATCCACCTTCAAAGGCTATTCCACAAATAATGCACTGCATATTTCCTAACATTCCTGGCACAGTATGTTCTAAGGAAAGGAAAGGCAATCTGTCCTAAGACATCAGATACTTCATCTAACTCAATCCCAATGGTATGCTACAGAGCAACTTAGATTTAAGGTGCCTTTAGCTAAATAGGGTGTTTTATGGCTGGTTCTTAAAACAGCCATTTTGTGAAGTTCTTCTGTTATAATCATTTTGAGAAGGTCCACTTCACCCTTATTGCAACCTCCCTAAATTTTGCACTTCTGACCTAAACCATGAATAATAAAGCTTGCCTGGCCCAATATCTGGATTACTTCCCACAATATCTCCAGCAAGAACATATCTGAGGATGCCCATCTTTCTCCTACGTCATTTAGGATGACTCTTTTCTCTGCTCAGAGGGAAGGAAAATCATGTGCCATTTCTGGATGAAAACATTTCTTTTCTCTCCCTGCAACACATCTGATTCAATTATTTTGTCTGTGCAGTAGGAAAGATGTGGATGTAACAGTTTATGATTTCCATGGAGAAAGGTGTTGCCCTGTAGAGAAGGACCTCCTGAGGATATGGAAAAAACCTGTGGACAATTAATCCAGATGTTCCTCATTCATAATCTAAGGCTTCTATCATGCATTTTAGCTGTAACATGCTGGTTACAGCTAAATGTAGAGTTTTCAAATTATGGAAAAAGAGAAGAGAATAATATGGAATATTATACAAGGAAGAGTTTTGAGGTCAGAAGAGACAAACAATATACATGCCACAGAACAGAAGCAAAATTTCATGCCATTATCAAAAAATGCGAAAGTCCAGTTTTAGTATGCCAGTGAAAGGTGGTTTCAACTTGGGGATACTTATTTAGCAGTAGACTCAGCATGGGTGTAATGAGGCTTACTGTTTGAAAGACCATTCCTGTGCTTTCAGTCTCCAAAATGCTGCTTGAGGTTTCTGTGGCTGGAGGGATCAGTAGAGGAGGTGGTGATGAGAGTGAAGGTAGTTTTGCATGAGTGTGTAGTGCAGACTGAGGTGAAAACAATGGGTGCTGGTGGTTGGAAATTTTCTGGAGGTGAGGGGGAATAAAATCATCTAGCGTTGGAAGGGCCAGAAGGAAACCAGAAGACACGTTGTTTGAAATTGCTAAACCTTGGTCAAAATAGCGGAGAGGTGCTGGTGATGTGCTTGGGCTGGATTCTTCTCTGCCTGGCTGAATCTGTTGGAAAGGCCCTGTTATAATCTCAGTTTGAACTGAGGTGGTAGGAGAGGAAATGGCAGCCTGTGGGAGACAATATCTTGAGATAATAACAGTAGAGAGGTGCAGGACATTCAAAATACCTACAAGGAAAGACCTGCTCATGTGAGTCGAGTAAAATGTGCTACTTTACAAAGTAGCACATTTTACGTAGATGACAACTTCTCACATAGCTCTCAAATATCATAATCAATCAACAGATCAACTTAAATTACCCTCTATCCTCACATATCACTTTGTGCCAGCTGCTACATTGGCCCTTATCTAAAATAGAAAGAAGTATTAGAAATAAAACTGTGTTCTTTGTTGCACCTCCTGCCCTGCATGCTACTGAGGATGCTACTGAGAAACATTTGGCTTTTTTAAAAAAATCATATTCCCAGGGTTAGCTTAGGCCCTAGGGGTTTTGTGTGCTCAATTTGCAAAGGAGTCCTTGGGGTTTCCACAAAATGTGAAATATGATGAGAAACTAGAAAGTGTAGAGAAGAACATGAAGAGGCCAAACCAAGAGGCCAAATCCCATGAAGAAGGGTTAAATGAACTAGGTATGTTGAGCTAAAAAAAAAAAACAGCAAAGGGGAGATACTGAAAGGCTATCATAGGAAAGAAGTTGTGAATATAATCTCTATAGTACCCAAGAATAAGTTTTATAGAGAATCACCTAAATGTGACATAAGAGGAAATTTCCTGACACTAAGATCCATTAAATGGTGGAATAGCCTGCTTTGGAGTCTCCAACCTGATTTTCAAGCAAAAGTTTGAAAGCCATGTGTCTAAGATGGTCTGAGGATTCTTCCCCTAGATCAGGGGTGTCAAACTCACATCATCACGGTGGCATCACATGATGTATTGGGACTTTTTTCCCCTTCACTAAATCGGGTCGGGGCAGGGCCAGCACATTACACATCCAGCCCGTGGGCCAGAAGTTTGACAGCCCTGCCCTAGATGAATTGCACCAGGGTTCCTTCAAAACCTAGAATTATATGAGTCTATAAAATAAGAGTGCAATATGCTTTCATAACAACAAGCTGAAACACCAAGGATGCCATAACAAAATGTATCTGATTAAAAGTGAATCTCATATCTGAATGTGATAAAACTATGGTTTCTCCTAAATAATCTAAAATAAAATTACATTCAGTTAAAGCTATTTTATCGTTACTATGTAATAAATTCATACTTTTGTTGCCAAAACCAAACAAGCCAAAAGAAATTTAGGCTCGAAGAACAATTGTAAGGAATATTTAAGTAGAATTGGACATGGAACCACAGAATTATCTGCAGCTTCTTACACTGCAGTGAAGTAAATCTTGTTGGAAGATTTACTTCTATAATGAATCTTTCTGATATCAACTCTCAGATTTAGAAGCAAATTATCTAACCTTGATCACAATAACAGTGTAATTAGTCTAGAAAAAGGTTAACTACTGGGAGAGAAAAAAGGAAAGAAAGAGGATGGACACAGCCCTTCTATATATTATGATGATGATTAAGATTATGATTCTCAGAAGACGTAATTTGGAAAGTAGGTAAATCATAATCAAGATTCCAAGTTTATTCTTTTCCACATTCCAGGTGAACCTAGAACACAGTGGACCAAGTACAGAAGGATTTCCTTAACTGAGTTCCTTCCTGACGCAATAACTGAATAAATCATTTTAGAAACACTAAATCATGAAAACCAACCAAGCAAGAAACAACTTTGTTCATGTTTTTTTTTTTAAATACCAATTTCAAAAAGTAATATTCCTTGGGTATAAATACAAATTACTAAAATTACACATCAGAGATACATCTAAGACACATGCATGTTATTTGCATCCATCTAGGCTTTCAGCTAGCTACTCACGTGTGGCTTGCTCTCAGAGAGGTTTGGTCTCACACTCCAGTAATCCTTCACAGACAGAATCTCTCTATTTGAGTCAACACCAGAAAGTCTTCTCCAGCCATCTACAAAATGAAGACTTTCAGATTATTTAAACAATACTTAATGGTGAAGATTTACACTTGCATAAACAACAGATGTTTTGAGGAGTAAAAATAGTAAAAACCGATTTAATTTAATAATTACCTGTGTTGGTTTCTCCTTGCTGTTCGGCTGAATGAACTGGTGACAAGTATCAGAGAGAAGAAGAAAGGGGAAGAGACATCATATTTTAAGTCATCAGAGAAGAACAGAGAAGTGGACTACTTCATGTCCATGGAACACTTTCCAGCAAGGCTGCCTAATTCCCATAGAAACATGACTCCATACAACGCCTGACCTTTACAAACACAAAGCCATAGTTCAGAGTAGTGAAGAAACAATTGTCCACTGACATTTCATTCTAGCACACAAAAAGGCAGCCAGAGTTCTCAGTAAGAATTTCAAATGCCACACATTAAGGCAAATGGAAGATTTCAATATTTAACCTATGATGCAGGCTGAGAGCGGAAAATGTATCTGTCCTTCATTAGTCTTGCCAGATGATTGAGAGCTACAAACAAGCAAGTGCATTTAAAAGCACCGATATATCACATGCTATCTTTGTGGAGCGCAGCAAGAACATGAAACAAAGTGTTAACACTTTAAATGCTTGCCTTATTTATACTGCTCTGAAATCATAACAGTAAAAACTACAAGCTCTCCTTTTTGTTGCTAGAAATATTATCACAGCATTGCCAATTTCTTAGCTAGATTTCTCTCTCTCTCTCTCTCTCTTTCTCTCTCTCTCCCTTTTAACTCCTTCTGTCATTTTTTATATTTGACTTTGGCACTACTTATCTTTCCCATCCTTCTCAAAATATGAGAAGAATAATCTCCCTGACTCAGCAACACACTTTTCAAAACAGAACTAAGAGAATCAGCACAAGAATCCCATTTCCATGGTAAGAAATATTCCTTTTGGGCTGCTGGAAATATATAGAAAGAGCATGGGGAAAAAAGGCCAACCAGCAGCAGCATGAAGAAAGCTGCATAGTAAAAAACCTGAAAAATCAGGCATGATCAACTTTTCTGAACCACTTAACAACAGTTAATTCTATGTCGTGCCTTCAAAAATAGTCAAAGGCCTTTTCAAAAGGACACATAAAGTAAGAGAGCAGAGCACAAATAGTACTAATTTACCGCTTAAATGAACAGACCTTCTTCATTTCCCCAATATTAATTGGATGATTCCAAAAAGTTTAGAAGGTCATGAAAACTTTGGCAGCAAAGGCAGTATTTATTAATATATAATTACTATTTATTTACTGTACTATTTTTATTTTATTTATATTTATTATATATCTCAGGGGCTGCCACAAAGAAGAGGGAGTCAATTTATTTTCCAAAGCACCTGAGGGCAGGACAAGAAGTAATGGGTGTAAATTAATCAAAGAGAGAAACAACTTAGAACTAAAGATCAATTTTTCTGACAGTTAGAACAATTAATCAGTGGAACAACCTGCCTCTAGAAGTTGTAAATGCTCCAACACTGGAAGTTTTAAAAAAGATGTTGGATAGCCATTTGTCTGAAGTGGTGTGGGGTTTCCTGCCATGGCAGGAGGTTGGACTAGAAGACCTCCAAAGTCCCTTCCAACTCTGTTGGACTATTCTATTCTATTTACTATTGTTCTGTTGCTCTGTTGCCCTGTAATTGCTTCCTTAAGACAAATTGTTCCATACCATTAAAGGGGAGGAAGGATGAAAATGTACATTTCAGAAAATAAACTGATTGGTTAAAAATATGGCTAAACTGAAGATACTGCATATTCAAATTAGCTTGTAGGTCTTAGACTCATACCATTTTTCATTTCTATTTTCCCTCACTTTAAACCTTACAGAGACTGTTTTCAATGATTTGTCAGTGGCAGCCATCAGTAAATTGCTGATGATGATTTGGGGCAGGACATGAAAAACACAACCTGAGTTAGGGGGCAGAGAAGAGGCACCTGTGGCCCCTAAGCTCTTCTCCCTAGGGAAATTGGAATTTGAAAGAAGCATAAAGAAGGAGAGAAGAAAGGAGAAAGAAATCCTCACTGGATTTTTGTGAGGATAATATTAATGTCCCTTGATTAGTTGAGATACTATGATATATAACAGCAAGTGCAAATCCATGATCAAGCTTCCAATTTGGCACCTAGCCCACAAGGAAATCAACAAAAAATATGCAACAGCAAGAATTGTATGCCACTGTCTGTCTAGCTCTGCATATAGTTAATGATTTAACAGAATTGGGGGCAGTAAAGAAAAATGTAGCCTTCTGATTCAGTTGTAGAAGGGTTTTGAGACTTTGGTCATAACAAAGATCTATCCAAATTCTACTCATTTTTGTACATGAATAAAGTTTCAATTCATGCATGAATAAAATAAATTACATTTGCATGCATAAAATTCCATTCCCATTTTACAAATGCAAATGCATGCATAGAATTCTATGAGCTGAAGTCCACACATGTTCTTTATTACCCTTACTATAACTGAAACAGATGGCTAAATACTTTAACAGCACACTGTGGATGTCAGTGCCATGATTTAAAAATCCATTTCCTACATTGCAACATGCCTAGGAAGGATTGTGATTATGGGATGGGCAGCAGCTGCTATAACATGTTATTGTCCCCAGCAGCTATGCAGTAGTTGGCAGGGTCAAGCAGACTTGCCAGGGCTCCTGCTAACTATGAGAAGGCATCACAAAAGGACATGGAGTTTGACTTTTAACATTAATTCATGACTAGATATTTAAAAAAAAACTCCCCATAGAGAAGATTACAGAAGGAAATTGATGATATTATTCAAATATTTCTCTATAAATTAGAAAAAAGATAAAACCAATAAACATATCCAATTTCAGTGCTCAGAGTCTTCTAATTGTCAGGACTCCAAAAATCCACCCCCATTCAAATCATAAGTCTCTAGCTGCATCTCAGAGAAAAGAAAATTGATTTATTAGAAGTGGCCATGTTGGTGTTAGCTGGATGCAGCCAATACTAAAATACATCATTCATTTCCCCCTTAACCCGGGCCTTTCCCCCACCACCTGGTTGTGTATTCTCCAATGAGACACATCCATATCCAAGAGTCATCAATCATGCTCTCCAGTAATATTCTTGCACTCCGACAACTTTGGGCTGCCAGGGTGATTATCTAGGCACTGAAGCAATGTACTGTTTTTCCCCACTTCCTTTTTCTGGCAGCTAAAAAGACCAAAGAAGTATCTTTTTACTAATAGCAATTTAGCAAAAAAATTACCAGTGGAGAAATCAGAAAGCAAACAGCAAAGGACTTTCCAATCAGTTTATCCAAAGGGTAAGAAAGGGCTACGAATTTTGCTTACCAGTGTGATAGATGGAGCCATGATTAAAAATGTGGCTTATTGATTCAGCTATGGAGTCATGACATATGTAGTAGTGGGGGGGGGGGGACTTTAGGCAGTAACATGGAAGATAAGGATAGCAAGAGTAATATATAGTGGAAATAAAGAGTGCATGAGAATATATAGAATTGATTCATCACAATATATGATTCATCACTGAATAGAAAAATGGAAAAATGCATACAGAATGGTTGTGGTAACCTTAACACCATATTGATTGAGATATGAATGTGCACACTTTTATGTTCAGATGCTATGTTCTTGTCCAAGAACCTGAATGATTTTCAGCCAGTAGAAGGTAGGATAGGGAAACAGTGCAACAAGGATTATGAACCTGCACTTCATGTATTGAAGTTGCATTTGACAGAAGCATCACAACGAGCAATTGCAAGTTATACATAAATGGTGAAAAATTAGAGCAAGTAAATTATTACCATGGTGTAATGCTTCCCAAAGAGTAGAAAACTGAAAAATGTTAATTTCTACTTTTAAAACTCTGTTAGAAAAGATAACATGGGAAATATAAATTCCCTTTCCAAGAAATGCATTTGTTAAACATTCACACCTTATATGTCAGGAGAAACATGAAAGATGAATGAGTATAGTTTACTTATAAAAAGTTTGTGGCAAGACAAGAAGCAAAAGTCAAGAATGAACGGCATTATGTGAATGGAACTAATATACAATAAGCTACATTGAATTAAATTTTCTTTTTTCATCTTCTGCCTCCAGTTTCTTCATTCCTTTTTTCTGCACTTTGTATAGTAGTGCTTACCCAGAAATGAATAGCGTGGTGACTCTATGTCATCATGAGAACAAAAATATCCTAGAGAATGGCACGTCCTGCTCTGTACCCATTTAAATATTCTTGCTCAGAGTTTGTTTACTATGATTATATATATCTTTCTTTCTAAGTGAACACAACAAAATGCCATTGTAGTGAGATATCATAACCATTCAAGTAGAAGATATTTTCCCTTCCCACAAAAGATCAGTAAAATAAAATAAATAAAACAGAATCTCTTGAGCTTCTATGTAAGTTTGCTTTTAAAATATTAATTTAATGTGAGTTGTTTTACTAATCCTGAAAGAATGAATTCAGGTATTTTACACAAACTTAAAATGCCCACTTTCAATTTCTAAGACTTTATTCTCATGTTCAAGTGCTGATTCTTTATTTCACTGAAATTTGCACTATGTCTTTGAAATGTTTGCTCATTTGCAATTATATTCTCTAATCCATCCTTGACATTCAGCTAAACATTATTCAATCCAATCCCAGCATGCAAATTTCAGTTAACAAACTACATACTTTATTTTGGGATTGCACTTTTTAAACCACGGACTTAACTGTTAACCCAATCAAGGATCAGAGGATCAGTGAATCATTTTGCTTTTTTGTGATATGATCTCCCAGACTGGGTCTTACTTTTGGTGTGCTGGATGTCTTGTGTAGAATTTGGATGGCTAACCCTGAGACTCTTCTCAGAAGCTGGAGATGCCCAAAGGGTCACAGCTCCTTTTCCAGTACAGATTTTGCTGGACTCCTGATCTATAGGGGGAGAAAAGTTTGGAATATGTTGAGACCTGAAAGTAATTTAAAATCATGATATATACACAATTATTATTTCATTATTGAACTTAAAGCAAATTGATTTATCCACAATCCTGTTTAATTTATTTCTCATCCCATAAGTTTGTGTAATATAAATAGATTTCTGTAGCACTTTTGAAGGTTTGTATTCTGCTTTTCTTTCAAGATGGCTATTCTTCCAATGTCATTCTATCCTACTCCATCTTGTCCTTATAGCATGTCCTATGAGACATGCTACACTGAGGCTTAAGGCCCAGTCCCACTGCACTTACAGATGCAAAGAGGATGTAAAACGTTAAAAAAAGCTTGCCATCCGTTGCAAAACGCTATGCATCTGTTGTGTACTCATTTCATACGTGTTTTATACGCTCTATCCATTAAGCATCCGTCCACTGCGATTTCATCCGCGCAAGAAGTTTTGAGCTGCACAAAACTTTGTGAACGAATGAACTTTCCGCCGTGTACAATGTAAATCCACGACATATGAGCAACAAACGTTCTATGTCCGTTTATCATCCGTAAAACGTCCGCTGTATCTTCTCTGCATCCTCTGGGCATCCTTGCAACTCACATCCGCTGCAGCTGAAAACGGAAAGAGGGAGGAAACAAAAGGTACACGGAACGTCTACACAGCGTTAGTAGGACAGAAATAGAAAGGATGCGCAGTGAACGGTTTGCATCCGATATACATCCACGCGGCATCCCCTTTCTTTCCTTTAGGCGTATGTGATGCATCCGCTTCATCCGCTATGCGGCCGCTTCGAAATTCTTCCCCGGAACCCCTTCGGAGGTGTCATCCGCTTCCATCCGCTTTCATCCGCTAGGCTTCCTATGAACATCCATTTAACATCCCCGCTACATACTACCCACGTCCGTTCTTTTCCGTTCTGTTTATGCAAATTTTTGCCACTTTTTGGAGCGGATGACAATGGATGGAGCCACCCCTGAAATTTTGCTTGTCTGCTGTGTCCTTTATGTATATGTTTTGCATCCGTTGGCCAGTGGGACCGGGCCTTTAGTAACCACCAACCTCAAGAAGCACACACCTTAACTATGTGAGGATTTGATTATGGGACTCCTCAGTTTTTACCCAACAGTTCAAGTATCAAATTTCCATATCAAAATAATGAAACTAAAAAAGTGGGAATAAAGCAAGAATGCATAGAAATTAAATTCTTGCACTGCATTTTAGAACAATTAATATAAGTCATCATTTAATTTTTCCCATTCTTCAACCTCTCTGTAACACCTAACAAATTAACTCCTTAAATGAATGAATATAATAGTGCTTCCCTCATCAAAGTAGTAAACCTGCATCTTTATTTTAGCACTTAAGTTCTAAAATGTGGCTTTTTAACCTGCATATTTATTTCAGCACAAAAATGAAGTTATAAAATACCTTGTGTTTTAGATCTGAACTTTTTGGGTTCAAGATACCCCATCCTGAATTTAAAAATGCTGTTCTGAGTTCATCAAAGTATTCTATCAAGTGTAGAACACGACCATAATTGCTAAAACAGGATTGGGGCCCTTTCAGGAATACTGCAATCATTTCAAATTTAAACCAACCAAAACAAGGCATCTTAAGCTTGAAAAATATGATATTCATTTTTTTTTAATATTTCCCCATATATTATTTATTTCTAGTCTCTTTGTCAATTTTTGGTATGTTTACTTATTGTCCAACGTCCAATTAATTCTTAATTACTAACTGACATCATATGTCAGTTTTTATGTAGACCTATATGTGCGCCAACCAGAAAACTGCAAATATACAGAAACAACAAACCTTGGTTCACAGCTAAACTTAAGCAGCTAGGTCATGCCAAAGAGGAAGCCTACAGAAAAGGCAACAGAATGCTGTACAATCAAGTCAGAAATGTATTAGCAAGGGACACCAGAGCAGCAAAAGGAAGCCAATCTGAAGAGCTAATGAATCAGTTCTCAACAAATGAACCAGCAAACATGTGAAAAACTCTTAAAAATATTACAACAAACCTCCTTCCCATGCTGAATGAAATCAACAACTGGCAGATGACCTGAATGTGTTTTACTCTAAATATGAGAGGAAACTACTGCCACCCATCTCCACAATCCCTATCTCAGACACACCAACAACAGCCAAGCCTCCTACCACTGTTTCCATCCCATTGGACTCCCCCCCCACCTCTGGTGATATACAGAAAAAAAATGTGCAAGGTCTATTTCACAGACAAAAATCAGAAAAGCACCAGGTCCAGACAAGATAATTTCTTACTTAAAAACTTGTGCTGACCAACCGGCCCCATCTTCACTTGCATCTTTAATAAATCAATAGAGATGTCCTATGCTCCTTCTTGCTTCAAACACTCTACTATCATCCCAGTGCCAAAGAAACCCTTTATCAAGGAACTGAATGACTTCAAACTGGTTACTCAAACATCTGTAGTTATGAAAACCTTTGATAGGCTTCGTGATAGCCCACCTGAAAACCATCATGGATCCAGTGTCAGACTCCTTGCAATTTGCCTACCAAGCAAATAGATTGGCAGATGATGCTGTTAATATAGCTCTGCACTACATCCTACAACATCTTGAATCCCCAATGACCTATGCAAGGGTCTTCTTTGTAGACTTCAGCTCAGCATTCTATACCAATCATTCCAAATATTCTTCTAAATAAACTAAATCAGCTAGCTGTGCCTGACTACACTTGTAGTAGTGGCTCATAAGCTTCCTAACAGACAGGAAGCAGCAAGTAAAGCTAGGCAAAATCACATCAGATACTTGTACAACTAGCAGGGGGCCACCACCCCCAGGGCTTTGAGCTCTCTATATACCAATGACTGCATTGATCCCTCTGTTAAAGTACTGAAGTTTACAGATGATACAACTTGGTCTCATTCAAGACAATGACAAATCTGCATACAGGTTGGAGGTTGAACAATTAGCTTGTGGCGTGACTAGAACAATCTTAAACTAAACGCACTCAAAACCTTAGAAATGATGGTAGATCTTAGGAGAAACCCTCCTATACTACCACCTCTTACAATATTAGACAACAGAGTATCAACAGTAGAGATCTTCAAGTTTCTAGGTTCTATCATATCTCAAGATGTAAAATAAACAGCTAGCATCAAAAATGTCATTAAAAAAGCACAACAAAGAAATTTCTTTCTGTGCCAAGTCAAAAAGCTCAAACTGCCCAAGGAGTTGCTGATCCAGTTCCACAGAGGAATTATTGAGTCAGTCATCTGCACCTCTATAACTGTCTGGTTTGGTTCTTCAACCCAACAAAAAGACACAGACTTCAATGAAAAATTTGAACTGCAGAAAAAACAACTGCTATCACCCTGTCTTCCATTGAGGACTGGTATACTGCATGAGTCTGGGTAGACTAGATAAGCAGATTAAGCTTAAAGTAAAGAAAAAAGCAGGCTTGTTTCATCCCAAGCATCAAAGAACTTCTGAAAAGCTGCCAGACCACCTTCAGAAGAGGTGGATCACAGACTAACATGATCCAAATGAAATAAAAAGAATCACTAGATTTTACACATACCTAATTGCTAGACAATGAGTTAAAAATAAAATAAGGTAATTCTAACAGTGGCAATATCTATTTTTCCCACTGGTTGATTTTCCCTTTTTTCATATTATACTGCTATTATACTGCAGTTCTGCCTCTATAGCCTTTTAACTGACAAATTTTCTGTTCAATTTTGCTTTGATCTGTCTATCTGTTTGTTTATGGTATCTGACTACTCTTAACAGAGCTGCCCAGCAATGACTCTGGGCAGTTTAATCCGATGCAAGTAGGAAAACTGCTCCATCCAGCAATGGCAAACTGTACCTCGAACTAGATGACTTTGGCTGATCTTAAAAAGCTAAGCAAACTTGGACCTATGATGATATCAGAACTAAGAGCTAGAAAGAAGCCTGGGAAGAATGGGACATGGGACAATCACATAAGTGCCATAAAACTTCACAGATATGTCAGAAATGATGGGTGAGTTAAAAATACTTCGTCTGCATTCATTTTTCTATTAACTTTGAGGAATTAGTATTCAGCTTTTCCTGGGAGTTTAATTATGTATATATAAATGCTGTGCATATAAGTATACCAAAAAGCAGCAACTGTCCCATAGCATTAAGGACTGGAAATATTTTGATTCCACAAACCTTTCTCATATTGGTTTATATTCAGTGCTAGTCCATTCACAACATCAGATTCTTCAGTTTCTGTAAAATTGTCAGATATGATCAGTATAATATTCTCAGTAAAACAGCTAAACAACTGTACCCACTGCAGAAAAAAACAGCAAAAATGACAAAAAAACTGGATAAGAGAAGTTTATGTAGTTGTCATTCAAGAGAGAGGGGGGAATTCTAAATTTAATGTCATGTTCTTGCTTAATATTTATATATACCAAATAATGAATTCATTAATTACTGGTATTAAACATTTTATTATTCATGAAAAAGATACAGCAAAGGTTAAAACTTGGCCCAAAAATTGGCAGAAAAAAACTGTCAGAAAAAAAAGAAATCAAACAGCAAACGGTAATCCAGTCCACCAAATTCCAAGTCCATTTTACAAGTGGATACACAGATAACTTCATTATAATAACATTGTTTCTCAAAATAAGGAATCTTGGCACATTCTATGATACAAACGCCTGTCTACATGAGGATTTGGTGACAATTTGTTCACACATGTAACAATGAATCTTAAACTGGTTGGTCAAGAGTGTGGAACAGAGTTTCTAAGGAAAAGGAAAGGTTTCTAACCCCTGGAAGGAGACTTGATGAGAAGAAAACTTATCATTTGCCCACCTAGAACCATCTCCAAAAAAATTTTTCTCCCAGATAACCTCGCTTTTGAGGTCCTAGGTTGACCAATGCCAACACCTGAGCTTCCTGATGTTGAATCAGATTTTCTTTTTCTTGTTACTCCATCATGGTTGACTCAAGACTTCTGACAGCACTGGGGATCAGGTTGCCATTAAAGCCAAGGTGCCCATTTTGTGCATGTATGAGAGAGTATATGCATATGACAGTGGTCAATTCTGAAAGTGTGTGCATTTATTTTAAGTGCAGCTGATTTGGAAGACTATATTGCAGGAAGAAAGGAACGGGAAATACTCTGGGAGCAATTCTTGAGATTACTTAATAGAAATGGAGCAGAGAGATAAAAGGTGAGAAGTCTCACTTTTTTAATCGATTTTCAGTCTGATAGAAAGAAATGATGATGACAGGAAAAATGACTTCTCTATTCCACAATGCATATCAGCTGGAGTTGCTGGTAACATAGCTTCTCATCCAAGTCTTAATCCTGAATTAAAATGCTAATTTGGCATACAACATGGAGGCCTGAAAGGGGAACCAGAGGGAGTTCATGTCTCTCACCTCTGCCTGCCAGGTTTCTCCATGGGTCAACAGGGAAGTGGAAGAAGGGCCTCAATGTGCCTGTTGTGGTTCTCCGGCAGCCTGTGCAGATGGCAGCAGAATTGGACAGTGGGGAAGAATGTGGACCAGTCCAGAAACCTGGAGAGGATTCGGATGAGAGTCCTGCATCCGATGCAGAGATGGGGCCAGGAATATCTGGGAGTAGGGTGCTGATTCCAGAGCCGCTGGAGTCTGCCAGCAGCAAGGCAGAAGGAGCCTGTTCCCAGTGCGCATGTGCGCAGAGCTGCTAGAAGGCAAGAGCAACTGAAACAGAAGGGGTGACTCGGGAGTAAGGCTGGGAGGTGATCGCCACTCCCATAAGGGATAAAGGACAGGCAAAGGTGATGAAACCTTTGCAGGAAGCAAAGTCATTCGGATTAATCCTTGAAGCTCTGTGTGGACTTTGTACTTCAATTGTTTTTTTATAATTCATTTGGCACTATAGCTGCTGGCAGCAATTCAAAGGACAGAAAGGTGGGTTCTTATCTTGAAGGGACTATTTGGGACTCATTACCAGCTGGGAATGAAAATAATAGTCAGTGTTGAAATAAAACAAGATTTGTTTTAACTAAACATGTGCTGAATTATAGTCTCGGGAAGCCTTGGTCAGAACAGTGACATCCAAAATTCTGCCAATGTGGAATTTCAGTCTTCAGTCCTATTGCTATGGCTGGGAGACCAAGATGAAACAAAACACTGTGGCTCACAAGGCTCCCTGCTCTCTAGCAATAGCCCTTGTGAAGCTGTCTATCTGGAGTGATCTTGTGACCCAGCCTCTTGTCCTGGGGAAGTTCAATGACCATGCTAAGAATGCCCAATCAAGAGAAGCTCAGCAGTTTGTATCCACCATGCCACTATGGTCATATCTTAATTAGTATCTGACCCTATGCATGTCATAAGGAAAGGTCAGTAAGGCCTGAACCAAAATACCCTCAGGTTAGCATGAAACAAGATCTGTAGATATTCTCACTCACTTTGTGAGGTCAGACGTAAGATCATCAGGCTGCTTATAGTGTGCCATCAAATTCATGAAAAGCTATATGGGGTTGAGAAGAGCAGAATGGCGAAAGCCCACCTCTTTTGGGTACATATTGATTCCACATGATCTGAATACAGAACTACCAAATATGGGCTAATCAGTGAAAACTACACTTACTTCTTGTAGTTCTGAGAAAATGCTTCAATGTTTCTGATAATGCAGTCCAGAACTGCATAGGGTTTTTTAGCTACTGCATATTACTTGCTCATTTCAGCTGGCATTCCATTAGGACTCCTCACATGTCTTCCAATCTTGTGCATTTTAATTCTGTTATACAGAATTAAAAGATGTAAGATGCTTCATCTAGGGCATGTGACAAGAGAAAAAGCCTCCTCAGTAGCCACACTTGTGCTCTGGAAATCTCTACCTTGGGAAGAGAGATTAGCAGGTACCTAAACAGAATAACAGATTTGAAAGGGATTTTTGAGGTCTTCTAGTCCAACTCTTGCTCAAGCAGGAAACTCTGTACCATTTCAGACAAATGGTTGTCCAATTTCTTCTTTAAAATTTCCAGTGTTGGAGCACCCACACCTTCTGGAGGCAAGTTGTTCCCCTGATTAATTGTTTTGTTAGGAAAATTCTTCTTCATTCTAGGTTGCTTCTCTCTTTGATTATTTTTCACCCATTGCTTCTTGTTTTGTCATTGGGTGCTTTGGTGAATAGGTTGACTCTCTCTTCTTTGTGGCAGCCCCTTAGATATTGGAACATTGCTATCATATCTCTCCTCATCCTTTTTTTCATTAAACTAGACATATCCAATTTCTGCAACTATTCTTCACATGTTTTAGCCTCCAGCCCCCTTTGCAACCCTCTTCATCTTTGTTGCATTTCTCTTTACTATTCCCAAAGCCTTAACATTTGTTTTATATTGTGGTGTCAAAAGTGGATGCAATATTCCAAGTGTGCTCTTACCAAGGCATTTATAAAATGGTACTAACACTTCACATGATCTTGATTTTATCCCTCTGTTAATGCAGCCTAAGACTGCATTGGCTTTTTTTGGCAGCTGCAATAAACTTCTGGCTTATGTTTAAATAATTGTCCACTAGGACTCCAAGATTACCACCTATTCTATACCTGTGCATCTGACTGTTTTAGCCTAAATGTAGAAACTTACTTTTCTCACCACTGAATTTCATTTTGTTATATTAGGCCCAGTGCTCAAGTCTATCAAGATCCTTCTGTATCTTAAGCCTATTTGGCTATTCCTGCCAGCTTGGTTTCATCTGCAAAGTTGATGAGCTCCCTCCCCGTTAGTAGTGGGATTCTACCTTTGTAGCCACCGGTTTGGTGGGTGATCACATGTGCACATGCACATATGTGCCCCTGACTCATGCACACCTAACAAACCAATCAGCTGAGACCCTCCCACCCTTCCATGCACTTTTTGGTTTTTTATCATTTCAGCTGATTGTAGGAAGTTTTTTGCTTCCTCTCAGCTGATCAGAGGCTTTTTACTACTTGGCCTAGGTAGTGATTTTTACTATCAGTTCACCCGAACCAGGCCAAACCAGTAGCAAACCACCACTGCTCCCCCATCTATCTCCTCACTGACGTACATATTGATGCAGATAGATAGCCCTCATTCAGCAATCACTTATTCAGTAACTATTCAAAGTTAAAACAGCACTGAATAAGGAAATTTTTGACCAATCCTCACAATTGCAGCCATTACAGTGTCCCTGCAGTCCACTGCAACTCAGACATTTGGCAACTAGCTCACAGTTACAATGGTTGCAGCAAACTGTGGTCATTTGCAACCTTTACTGCTAGCTTTTGACAAGCAAAGTCAATGGGGAACTTGTGGAAGGCAGCAGGAGTTGGAAATAGCAACTACATGAATAAGGAATACACACAGGATTCACTTAACAATGGCAACTGGAACTGCTACAACTACTATCCTAAGTCAGTGTGGTCTCATGACAACATGCTTCCTGACTGTGTTGCTTAGCAATGAAGAAAGAATTATCTGTATTCTACCAGTAAGTTAAGACTTCCATCTTTTCTTTTTTAGTAGGATGCTATCTTTTGGCTTGCATGCTTTGTAATTTTTAATGTTCAAAATGTCCATTGAACAAAACAATTTTTAAAAAAATTTCAATCATCATTCTTCCAGTGATCCTTTAAACAGTGGTTTATTTATTATATTTTCAAGACTATACTGTTTAACCATGTTCAATACTCAATTCATTTGCATTAAAATCCATTAAAAATCAAACTCCTACAAGGAGTTTTAACAGTAGTAATGGTTTTCAGCAAACAAATTGTTTTATCAGAAAAGAGATTCTAAGTAAGTACAAGTTT
Organism: Laticauda colubrina; assembly: GCA_015471245.1. Classification (NCBI taxonomy): domain Eukaryota; kingdom Metazoa; phylum Chordata; class Lepidosauria; order Squamata; family Elapidae; genus Laticauda; species Laticauda colubrina. The sequence continues at coordinate 14,197,828 of BLBF01000016.1, read as the reverse complement.
GACCCTTCTTACTAACATAGAAAGCAGCTAGTGAAATTACCATAACAGGCCCTGGTCCCCTAATGAGCTAAATATTTACCATATTGTGCAAAACAGATCTTTCATCTTTAGTGTTGTTTGGTTGGGAACTAGCAATTTCTAACATTCTCTTGCATGCTGACAGCTTGATTTCTCTCCCTAATACTGTATGCCCTTTATTAAACCTGCTAATGGAGCACCTAACTGTAACTACATTTGCTGAATGTTTTTCGCACTACCTTTATTTTCGGTCCATAGCAACATTAACTCACAATACTTCAAAGCAATAAAGGGGCTGAATGACTTTCTATGGTGTACAGATTTATAAAAATGCTTGCTGGGCAAAGCTGTTGTCCTGGACAAACCCATTGAGGACTTTCATAGCTGCCAGGTCCACCTGGAAGAGTCTCTCTCTTTCTCCCCAGCACATGTCTTTATACTGTTTTTAAAATCAGACTTTTTCCATCACATTGGAAACAGTTGATTTAGGAAGCAAATGGGATGCCTTGTTTTTACCCGGGATCCACAGCTCTGAGATAATAAACCTGTGATTGAGGATTGGGGAACCAGCCAGAAGACTTAGATCTGCAATGGGCTTTTGAACTGTGCCTTTTGGTTGAATTTGTGGCCTGTTCCAGTTTCCTATTGAAAATGATCTCCTTTTGACTGTTGTTCCCTTATGTTATATCTGCCTGTATACCAGTGAAATACAGACTGCTGTTTTCACTTGAGGTCCCATTGTAGTAACAGAAATCTTTACCCGAAACAGCTGTGCATGGAAGCACTTTTCCCAGCTGTGTTTTCTTACTGCCAAAAATGAGAAAATCTTTATGTATTTGTCATGAATGATGTAACATACATACAATGTCTAAGGACAGGAAGGAGAAATGTTTTCCACTAGTTGTGCAGATGAATATACTGACTGACATACACTTACAGCTCTTTTTCCTAGCATTTCAGAACAAAAAGGAAGTCAAACTTACCTGATGTCATGGCACCAAAAGGTCCTGGTTTAGGCACAGGCCAATTTGGATCTTCTCTGTGAATTTAAAAAAAAAAAAGGAGAATGACATCAACTTATACTTTTAAAAGTAAACTTAAAAATAAGTTATAAATATGTTTTAAATTGCCCTAAAGTTATCATTGTTACATAGATTAAAAATAGCTTATTGGTAAGTATCATTAACGTAGGCCTACAAGATAATTGAAGGATCACTCCAAAGTGCATTTATTGTATTGTACAAAATGTGCTGTACTGTAACTACAAGCAGGTTATTTGCAGGCTTCTAATGGGTAACTTTGTATGTGATAGGAAAAAAAACATTTAGGAAGAATGCATGCCATCCCATTTGTAACAATTATGTAATTATTATATGTGTAAGAGATAAATGAGGGATGTTGAAAAACTGAGAACTACAGGATACCGCTTGCTAAGTATATTAGATTATATTGTATTTATGGTACATAATAAATCAGCCAATAAATCGAAGGACACCTCCTCCTCTACAGACACATACAGCCATTTCCCACAGTCATGAAGAAGAACAGGATTCTAAGAAGCAGACATTCTGCCTCAGGACACAAGAGAAACACCTAACAGGACCACCAGCTCATTATTATTATTATTATTATTATTATTATTATTATTATTATTATTGTTGTTGTTGTTGTTGTTGTTGTTGTTGTTGTTGTTGTTGTTGTTGTTGTTATTGTTATTGTTATTATTATTATTAAACCAAACAGTAGATTTAAGAAAATGAGGAAAATCATCAAAGCTTCACCCTGTGACCGCTATAAATAGCTAGCCACTTCCTGCAAAGATCAGGAATTTAACAAATCTCCCACCCTCAACATATGTTCACAGCGTCTCTCCCTCGCCCTCTACGGAAGGAAGCAAGCACACAGTTTACAAGAGGAAAGGAAGGAAAGCTACAGAGAAGTCACATATTTAAATGCCCTATTAGCATTAGGATACTCCATTTTCAATTGAGAAGGTAGAGAATGAGTACAAGGATAACTTGTAGGTTTCTGTTCACTATACCCTGATAAATAACATATGCAACATTTCTTTCCATGTGAACAAGCATGTAAGTGTGCACATTTGAGGGAGGGGTGAGGGAGGAAAGGAACAAACCATCTTGTCAGAAATGGTTCTCACAACCAGAGGGAAACCTTCATGGTCTGGAAGATGAGCTTTTAGGGGGAACATAAGAGGAGAGAACAGCTACTTAATTTTATTATTAACTGATTGTGCAAGAACTGAATTACTGTTCCCTGTGTTTCCCCTGAAGTGTTTGTTTTATTGTAAATGCTTGCATTATGCTAAGCAATGGGGCTTCTCAACACAGATGGTTTCTGCTCAAAAGTCCCAGAGGTAAAGATCTTCCAATGAGAATTTGGCACTTACATAGAAGTGGGAGAATATCTCGACTGAAATCTTACATGTATCCTCCATGGAAAGCAAAAATAATTTTGGTCAAGGAAGTTCATCATGGTCCATATAGGTATGCACAGAGAATCAGAAATGCTCTCCAGTTGAGCTGTGCAGGTATAGCCAGATTAGGAAAGGGAGCCAGTCAGCCCAGGCATCTCTGGGTAACTTTGGGGGGAATCATTCTCTCTCAGATCAACCTACTATAGGAACTGTTGCACAAAAATACCCTGGGATCCCGTCTTAAGTTCCTAAAAGAAACACAGGATATAAATTTAATAAATAATATTGCATATAATTTGTCTAAATCTGAAATGATACCTTTGGGAGCTACTGTATGGTTAAAATCAAGTTTCTTTCAAAACAGTTGAAAAGTATGATAAAGCTCAATTTAATGGACCATTTCCAGAAGAAAGTGCACCCATTACAAACACATTTACATTATTTGCTTCAATTTATATCATTTGTAGTAAAACATTAATTAATAGACAAAGATTTAATTAAAATAAACATAATGAAGGAAAGAATCCAGGAAAAATTATACATTGTATTCAAAACTAAACTGAGGTCTTGCTATATCCAAAAATCACCACTTGTCTTAGGCTTGGGATATGGAGATCTTGTATATCAGGACTCAACAGAACTTAAATATGTCTGCATTGAAAACAGCAATATATTATAACAGAATGGAGGCCCTTACTTCAACTTAGCAATAAGGAAATATTAAATTTAATATTAATCTTAAGTACAGCTTATTTATAACATTCAAGTTGTCTTTTTATATATTCCTACAATGCATTCTTCAGCAGTTTACTGGATTATTTCTGAAGTTCCCCCCAAATAATTTCCCTCCCTTACAGCTCCTGCCTATTTTTCATGCAGAGATGGGAGTTCTAATTTCCCAGCTTGGATTTTACATTAAGGCAGATCTTCTTTCTCAGGTTGATGAATAACAAATGTTACCAACTAGAAATCTATTTTCATGAGTCTTCTGAGAACTAATATATTTATGCTCATGTAGATTGTATTCAGTATGCTATTGTGAGCATATGGTTTTGTGCAGACAGGCAAAATACACTATTTGCTCATTCAAACCATTCTTAGCAGATTCAAAAATCACCAGGTTCAGACGGCTGTGGGAGATGACTAATGCCTCCAATATAGATAGGTAGGTAGGTAGATGATAGATAGAAAGATAGATAGATTAGACTTACAACCATATCAAAGAAAATAAAAATAAGAGTAAAATCCAAGGTCTATCTCAAGGAAAAAAGTAGGTGAAATAAAATCCATATGTGCTTAACATAAAGAATCAAGTTCAGATAAATATATCACCTTTGCATGATAACTTGAGATGTTCACTATAACAGATTCTTAGCTAAACTGCCTTGTCTATAAACTTAGCAGTTCTGTTCATATGTTAGAGCTTAAGAAGAAATAGGTTTTAGTTTTCACTGAATTGTTCTTCAAAGTAAATATCTAAGCCCAAAAGAGGCATACAATTGACAATCAACCAAAATATGAGCAATATCTTTGATGGCTGTTTATACACATCTTCTCATGATGTGGCAAGTCATGGAAGTGCCCATATTTGGTCATGAAATCTAACAATTCAAATCTTGCTCCAGAATAGGCCTTCTTAGGAATTACATCAAGCTCATCAAAAGGTATTTTTTTGGTTTGGAAAATGATTCTGTTCATAGCCAACAAATTTAATTTATTAGGCCAATAATTTCATGTCTGTTGGAGATTAATATCAAGGACACTCTACTTAAAAATTTCCTTCACCTTGAAGGCACTTGAAAATAAATATTAGGTGGAAAACCTTGTTTTAATGCTATTATTTTACAAAATGCTGTAAAATAATCTTGGTAAGTCAGTTTACCCAGGAAGTGGGATGAATCACACTTAAGGCTAGGTCCCACTGGCCGACGGACGCAAAACGTATGCATAAAGGACACAGCGGACAAGCAAAATTTTGGGGGTGGCTCCATCCATTGTCATCCGCTTCAAAAAGTGGCAAAAATTTGCATAAACAGAATGGAAAAGAATGGAAAAGAACAGACGTGGGTAGTATGTAGCGGGGATGTTAAACGGATGTTCATAGGAAACCTAGCGGATGACAGCGGATGACACCTCTGAAGGGGTTCCGGGGGAGAATCTCGAAGCGGACGCATAGCGGATGAAGCGGATGCATCACGTACGCCTAAAGGAAAGAAAGGGGATGCCGCGTGGATGTATATCGAATGCAAACGCATCCTTTCTATTTCTGTGCTACTAACAATGTATAGATGTTCCATGTGCCCTTTCTTTCCTCCCTCTTTCCGTTTTCAGCTGCAGCGGATGTAAGTTGCGAGGATGCCCAGAGGATGCAGAGAGGATACAGAGGACGTTTTACGGATGATAAACGGACATAGAACATTTGTTGCTCGTATGTCACGGATTTACATCGTACACGGTGGAAAGTTCATCCGTTCACAAAGTTTTGTGCAGCTCAAAACTTCTTGCATGGATGAAATTGCAGTGGACGGATCTTCGACGGATAGAGCATATGAAACACGTATGCAATGAGTACACAACGGATGCATAGCATTTTCCAACGGATGGCAAGCTTTTTTTAACGTTTTACATCCTCTTTGCATCCGTAAGTGCAGTGGGACACGGCCTTTACTTATTCAGCAAAACATATTTTGGTAGCTGTTCAATGGATTCTCTACCAATACATAAAAATGTGATTATTGAGTGTCTATGAATGAAGTGAATATTTGTTTCCACTCTGATCATGGGGGTTGACATATTCTTGTCATTCCCCATATACTTCTTCAAGATTCAACAGCTTGCCTCCTGGAGTTGTGGATGCTCCATGGCTAGAGGTCTTCAAGAAGATTGGACAACCATTTGTCCAGGATACAATATGGTCTCTTGCCTTGGGCAGGGGTTGGACTAAAGACCTCCCAGCCCTGTGATTCTATGAATCTTTACGGGTAAGTATACTCTGAAATAAAGAACCATTTATACCAGTACACACTTTCAAGTGGATGTTGAACTATAGGACCTTATTTAGGAGCAACAGTTTGGGTTTGTTGTTTCAGTTGGCCAATTTCTTTCACAGAATGCTTAGGGAATCAAAACCTACAATCAGGTCTTGTAATGATATATGAGTGACTTTGGAGGAGAGGGAAGAGATGCTGTCTAAAGCAGGGGTCCCCACCCCTGGGCCACAGCACACTGCTGGGTCTTGAGCCATTTGGAACTGCACCGCAGAAGTGGTGGGAGAGCGTGCATGCCTGCATCCCATCTGAGCAAGCAGCGTGAGCACACATGCATGCATGCCACTTACACTTGCTGCACACACTTGCCCATTGCTCATGTGGGCAATGTCCTCTCTTCCCAGCACCACCCCTGCCAGTCCACAAAGACAGAAAGGTTGGGGAACTCTTGTCTAAAGAAGGATCAGTTAAGGAACGCTTGTGGTCCACAGGTGCTTAATGGGCAAACAAAAGAAACTCAGAAAAGAATCTCCCTAACTTATCAGGCTATAAAGAGGGGAAATCTGTACTATCAGGCTTGCAAGACTCTGATAATATAACCTTACAGGAAGGTAGAATTAGCTCATCTGGTCCATATTTCCTGTCTGGTCTGCCTGGAAAGGTTGACAGATCTCTGAAGACAGCAAACAGTTTCTGGCCTTCAATTACAAGTAGTCTTTGACTTGCAACCATTTGATTTTGTAATTCACTCAATGACCACAGCAAAAATGAATATGAAATCAGGCATGGTCACATTACATCTCACTTAATGACTGTGTCATTTATTAACAGAAATTCCAGTCTCAATTGTAATTGTAAGTCAATGCATTACCTAAACTTGTTTTGTTATTAGATGATATAAAATAAACCAATTGTCTTTTGTAGTGTTCTGGTCTGAATCCAGTTTGTTTCTCCACAAAGATACTTTTTTCCCCATTCCCAAGTTTTCTATCTTACTCAAAAGGTGTTTTGCATACAACTTAGCCACAATTCTGATAAGGCTTATAAGTATATAATTTAGAGGGTTATCCTTGTCTTTTTAATATATGGGGACTGTAATGGCAGCTTCCCATCTGGCTGGGATGCAGTTTGTGTTATTTCTATGAGAGAATGACTCTGCAAACAATGGAGCCCCCGAAGTGAGGAATATGTTCCCATTTCCTCAAAGAAGACAAATATATGACCTTCACTAAAAAAAAGCCTTCGTAGACCAAGAGCCCTCCTTGAAGATGAGTGGTCTAAAAACACTAAAATAAAATAATAAAATAAAATATCTTTGTAATTACAAAACTACTTGTCCATTGTTTGGTGAGGTGATTGAAAACTCACTCATTGGATCAATCTGAGTTTTAACCAGGACTTAGCCATCCAAAATTGCACTGACCACAAAGTAGTTGGGGGATTCTTCTGGATCTCTGCAGCTTTTTTAACCATTAACTGTAGTCTTATGAGGTCATCTGGAGGAACTGGGTCTTACAGCCAGTTTTGCGATGGTTCCAGTCCTTCATATTTGGACATGGTGATATTTAGAAACTACTATTTGACACTGACTTATGGTGTCCCTTGGCCCCTATCCTATCCCTTACTGCTTAACATCTATATGAAATTGATATTGTATGCTGATGACATCTGCCTTATTTGCTCCTTACCATTAATTTGCAAAAAGCAATCAATATTCTGAATGTTTCTTACTTGACAAGGTGCTCAGTGAAGGATAGCAAACTGGAGGTAAACCCCGCCAAGACAGAGGTACATGACAAGTGGTACAAAACATGCAGCTACTCTGTATTGGGATCATATGATACCTATATGGAAAATGGCTATCTGCTTAGCCATTATCTTTTTGCTGTTGCTCTCATTGTTGACTTCTACAGATTGCTTGGAGAAAGCCCTTACATTTCTTGGCAAGATTTTGGAAGTGCCTTGCCATTCCCTCCTTCGAAGCACTCAGTGAGAGTGATTGATCCAAGGCCAATCATCTGACTTTGTGCCTAAGGTGAGACTGGAACTCATGGTCTCCTGGTTTCTCACCTGGTGCCTTAAACACTACACTGGCTGTTTGCAGGGCACAATTTAAGGTATTATCTTGACCTTGAAAGTCCTGAATCTTGCAGCAAAGGGCTCGTTTCTTCTACTGGTAACCTGCCTGTTTATTTTGATCTGCAGAAGACATTATTTGGGAAACTCCCTTATAACTAGAAGATCAGCTACCTGGAAAAGGTAGAATATTTTTTTTCTGTGTGCCCCTCACCTTCCCCCTGCATCTTATGGAATGCAATTCCCAAGGAGTCCCATTATATAGGAAACTTGTGCAATCCTATCCTTTTCACCTACCTTTTAATTAATAATTGAACTGATTGTAATGATGCTGATTTTAATTTTGCCTTGCTTTTCATGTTACATAATTTCTTCTAAGATGGTCTGAGTGTCATATGAAAAACAGGCAGAATATAAATGTAATTAGCAAATAAATTGAACACTTGTAAAGTTCAATTATTTCTGTACTAATGGAATTCTTATTCTTGCTAACCATGTCGTAAGACAACATGGCAAAATTAAGAATAGGGCCAAAGGCTCCATAAAGTGCTGAAGTTCTCAATTATTATTAAAATTAAAGCTGAGTATCAACTAAAATATAAATAGGCTTCAAGAAAGAAAAATTTAATAAATTAAAGCCAGTGCTAAGTATATTCAATGTCAGGAGCAGTTTTGGAAGAAGTACAACATAGTTATTAATTTCTAACAAGATAAGTTCTAAAAATGCAAACAATTCCAGTGAAGAAAAGAACAAAAGAAACCAGTCTGGTTATTCAATATCATTGTGATAATCTGACAATGAACTTGGATTCACACAAAAAAATTGAATCACCAAAAAAGAATACAGATAGCAGAGTTGGAAAGGCTACAGGATAAATGTATGCAAGCTAAGAATGCTAAGAATTACAAAGGTGTTTTAGAGGTGTTCAAAATGCTACTCATTGACAACATGCTAATGAATAATGCTGACAAAAAAGGGTAGAAGAACTATTCAACTGTAATTTGACTTTATCCTTCTATAAAAGTCTCTAAAAGGCATGTTGACCAAAAAGAATTTCAGCTTGAGGTTAACAGAAAAATGGACAATGGACAACTTTTTACCTTGAAGATGTTTCAGTCTTTAAATAATTATTTTTGAAACCTAGACAGAAAGGAATTGCTGATGGCCCAACCGAACCTTTATCCATTTTCTATGAGATGGTCTGGAGAATGTGAAGTGACAAGATTGGAGGAGAAATAGAGAAAAGGGAACTTGGCCAGAATGACACCAATACTTGGAAGATGCAAAAACAGATCAGAAAGCAGCTGATCTATAACGAAGACACCACGTAAGTGACAAAAACAGACACCATGTTGACACCATGTAACTGACAAAAACAAATGTTTCCAACTTACCCTTATCTCGTTTCTTGATTATAACAATGTTAAAGACACAATCTATTTTTCAGAAAAGCATTTGTTATAACTCATATTCTGATTACCAAGATATGACTATGACGTGAAAGCCATGCAAAAATGAAAAATATCACTTCATCTAGAATATTAGATAGTGAAAAGATGAATATAAATTACCCTAGAGACATACTGGGGAAAAGATGAATGCAATTTTAGGCTGCATCAATAGGCATTTCTTATAATTTCTAAATCATTGAAATATTTAAAAACTATTCTGCATTTTTTCACTCATATATTTGAGTACTATGTCTAGCTTTGGACAGCATATTATAAAACAATTTTACAAATATTATTTGAAAAAAGGTGACACATCAAGGAGAACCAGGGATTAAAAATTGTCCCTGCAGAAGAAAGAAACTAGGCATACTTTGCTTTGGAAAGAAGAAACTGAGCGAAGTTATAGAAGCCCTTTTCAAATATCTGAGGGACATCACATAGAAGAAAACCATGACATGTTCACTACAAGCTATTAATTTTATCTCACTATTAAAATTTCTGAAATTTAACAGATGTAATAAAATGTCTAATATTAATATTTTGTTTCTTCATAGAAACCTGGAACAAAAACATGTGTTCCTTTATTTGAACTCTAAATGGGTTCTAAACATTTTCAATTGAAGTTTAATGTACGTCAAAGGAAATGAAAATGTATATTGGAATGAGCTGTTTTCTAACCTGAGATTCTGTCAGTGGAACTGTAGAACTGCAGTTATTACTTTTCTTTACAATTACATTTATATTTATTGGCTTTATCCATACAGATGCTTGAAGATAAAAGGCCAGCAGACAAAGATTCAAGGATACCATTCTCTGAGTAACTCCAGATACAGAAAAGCTGTAACTGCAGATAAAGAAAAGTTGTGAGTACTAATGACTAATGCTTCAAGACACGCATCTCTGCCCCAGATCTCCCTAGTCCTCACAATATCTTGCTCTTCAAGGCCATGATTCTGGTCTTCTCCCTGTATTTACTTCCAAACATCAACCCTACAAGATAGATTGGTCAAGAGAAAGAGAAAGAAATTCATTCAAAAGCACTCATTCAGATTCATGGCTATGATTGAGCCTCAATGATTCCAGCCCAATACACTTTAAATACTGTAGTATTGTGACTCCCCAATATATTGTGCTTAAACACACATACACACAATGGTTTTACACAAACACAATGGTTTTACTGGGATGGATTTAAAAAGCAATTGGGCTTGGGTGTGCAATTGCACTTTCAGGCTTTGTTTGATCAAATTAGTTGTTTGATTCTGTGATTATCTTTGTCTGCCAACTTGTCTAAGCAGAGCAATCAAGGTCCTTCAATAAGATTGAAGGACAGATTCTCCCATCAGTGTCCTTATTGAGATTTCAGTAAGAATCATTCTACAAACCTCTGTATAGATGAATTCATTTAACTGACTCTTTTTCTACTGTCAAACTACATAATAGAGAAAAGTGCAATCATTTACACCAGAAATCGACTGACCTCTACACATATTTACATGTTTCCAACCTTCACCCAGAACACATCAGAAACCCATTGTTTGCCTAACTTTTCAATACAACAGACTCAGCAAACAGAGCGATAACTAAAGAATTTAAATCCAACATTTCATTTTGACCAGTGAAGCAAAACAAAACAAACAAAAAGGCCAGACAGTTCCCCCCAGAACAAAATACTCTAAAACAAGGAGAAAACAAACTTTTTTCAACTCTTCATTTTGGTAAAATAACTTCATGTAACATTAGAGTTTTCATCCTACTATGAACAATGGCAATCTCCTTTTACATGCTCAATGGAAGGCCTGCACACATTTTATCACCCAACCTAGAACACTTACTTACCAGGTAATAATAGATCTTTTTAGAGTGCTGTTCATTGATGATGCAGCTAATGCTGCAGAAACTGAGAATGCTATTCAGGACCTAAATTGCAAGACAAAAAGACAAGAAGGAAGGAGCTTTCTAAGAATCAGATCTGTTTCTAATTATCCACTTTAAGGGACCACTTCTATAAAAAATTAACTTGGGGATAGAAGCCTGGATTTTAGAATTATCAAACCCACAGTGGAGGAAAGGCCTGTCTTAACCAGAATGTCTCAAGCGCAAAGCTGGTTCAACTACCTCTTCAGCGTGGAGATACATAAGTCCCAATACACAAACTGCCTCTAAGGAAAACAGCACTGAAGTCAAAGTCCATACATGGAATAAAATTTTGTTTGCTGAAGCCTTAAGCCAAGGAATGTTATTTAAGGCATGATAAACTTGAAGCAAAACAGAGCAGTCAAATGCAACTAATTATGCACATTTTATTCAATGTCAAATTAAAACAACTGAAACAAACAAAGAAGATGATTTCTTACAAACTTATCTATCATTTAAAAATGCAATTCTATGATTCCTACTAATATAACATCTTCCTTTGACCTTGGATACCGGATCTTACCCAAGAAGGTTCTCAAGCAACAGAGATGCTCTTTCCAGAAATGGTTAGAAAAGAAAAAGAACTGAGAGGTCAATTAAAGGAGACGGAGAGGGCTTGTATGCATAGTTGGGACAGGGATGTATTTTATTTACATTTTATAGTATTTATTTATTCCCTCTGGCAAGACAGCTGGGGAGGTTATTGCACATTAAGGTCAAATGATTATCATTATTTTATTGTCCTATACTGAGCAAAAAGATTCAATCATCAAGTGAAGGGTGGGCTGTTCTCACAGTTCTTCCGAACAAGGTAATTTTGCCTTTTGGGATTCTAATTTTAAATTAATTTTCCCATTTAAACTGCTCCAACAAAAACCCTAAAAGCAAGTTGTATTCTGGCTCTGCCTATAGCAATCTCATGATGTCACCAGTTATATAGCCTGTGGCCCTCTGAAGGCACTAAAAAGGGTGGAATAGCTGGTTGCAGGTCATTTGATGCAGTACAGAGTAATTCAGAACAGAATCAGAGTTGGAAGGGACCTTGGAGGTCTTCTAGTCTAACCCCTACTCAAGCAGGAGACCCTACCATTTCAGACAAGTGACTTTCCAGTCTCTTCTTAAAAGCCTCTAGTGATGGAACACCCACAACTTCTGAAGGCAAAAGCGTTCCACTAATTAATTGTTATCATATCAGAAAAATTCTCCTTAGTTCTAGGTTGCTTCTCTCCTTGAATTAGTTTATATCCATTGCTTCTTGTCTTGCCTTCTGGTGCTCTGGTAAATAAGCTGACCTCCCTTTCTTTGTGGTAGCCCCTCAAATATTGGAAACTGCTATTATATCTTCCATAGTCCTTCTTTTCACGAGACTAGCCATACCCAATTAGAGCAACTGTACCTCATGTTTTAGCCTCCAGCCCCCTAATCATTTTTGTTGCTCTTCTCTGCACTCTTTTCAGAATCTCTACTTCTTTTTTATAATGTGGTGACCAAAACTGGAAGCAATATTCCACGTGGTCTTATTAAGACATATAAAGTGTTATTAACATTTCACAGGATCTTGATACTATCCCTCCGTTAATGCAGCACAGAATTGTAGTGGCTTTTTTGATGGCTGCAGCACCAAGATCCCTCTCAGTTACTGCTATTGAGCCAAGGTTTCACCTATTCTGTATCTGTACATTTGGTTTTCTTTGCCTAAGTATAAGACCTTACTTTTCTCTCCACTGCCTAAGATAGAACCACTGCTTACTTCCCTCCATGTAGATATAGCTCCATTGAGGAATACGCTGAGTGCAGTTTGTCAGCCAGTTACAAATTGATGCTGTCTCTCCCACATTTTTCTAGCTTACCAAAAAGTAAGTTGTGAACTACTTTGTCAAATGTCTTACTGAAATCCAAGTATTTTATGTCCATAGCATTTTGCTGGTCCATTAATTTAGTCACTTTGTCAAAGAATGAAATAAGTTTTGTTTTGGTCATATCTATTTTTGACAAATTGATGTTGACTTCTGGTTATAACTTTGCTTGATTATGTTTTCCAGGATCTCCCAGATATTGATGTCAGACTGTTTGGTATGTAGTTTCCTGGATCTATTTTTTTTCCCTTTTTCAAAATAGGAATTGTTGAGGTAGTTACCCTTTAGGAGAATGAGCACACACAGGGAGACGTAGTGAAGAATAACACACAACTAGCACACAGATACACTGTACAGTAAAATGTAGGTTTTTACTTCCAGTAAAATGGTTAAGCAAAGTTCAACAGTCCAAGTCATTCACGGTTAAAGCAGTCAATGTTCAGTCCAGGGATAATACAATAATAAAGTCCAGTATCAAAAACAGTTCAGTAACAAACTTACATCAAATCCAAGAAAAACTATGATCAGCAACAGTCAATAGGGAAATGTGGGAACAACACTCTCCAGAACAGGAGAACAGAATAACCTAGGTTTCTGGCTCCATCTTATGGCCATTTGAGGAACCACACCCAATTACAATTTTAGCATTTCCTTAAAGAGACAGTATTAAAATGTCTATCCTGGTTTATATATTTTCCAACCCAACTGTTAGGTGACTTACATTCCTAACAGGAATCAACTCTTTTCCATGCCTCTGATAGTTCCTTAGTGCTCCAGGAAAGATATGATTCAATAGTTCTGAGATCTCATTTGATAGCTTCTTCAGAACTGTGGGACATAATCCATCTGGTCCTGGTGATTTGAATTTGTCTGGAGTGGAAAGTCTGTAGCAATTCTCAGTCATCCAGGTCATGGTTATCCCAAAGGTACTTTTTTAGAAGGTCCCTGGACCCTCTAGTTTTTTTCTTTAAAGACATTTCGTTTCTCACCTGAGTAGTGCAAATGGTTCCTGTAGTCTGCTTCTTGGATGAGAAGTGAAATGTCTTCAAAGAAAAAACTAAAAAGTCTCATTGCCTCATGAAAAAACATGTTTGAGATAACCATAACCTGGATGACTGAGAATCGCTACAGACTTTTAGTATGCAATTTGGGATGAACACCCTTTGAATGTTTTGGGAGCATGAACAGATTTCCAGAAAAATTGCAAACTGCAGGAACCATTAGTGCTACTTAGGTGACCATAGATAACATCCACTTTTTTCAATGACCCTCTAAAAGAATGCAAATGACTAAGCTGTCTTCAAGGAACATAATTCCTTCCATTCCCCACCATCCAGTCAAGGCTGAAGAAGTTTCTTGGATGAGAAGCGAAATGTCTTCAAAGAAAGTCCACTTGCCTCCTGAAAATGGCTAGAGTAGAAAGATGTTATCTTACCATTTTTACCCAAGTTTAATTTGTATCCCTATTCTATCTTTTACGCTTTTTGGTAAATTGAGCTATTTTTTTCTTTTTGCATGAAGACAGATGCAAAAAATGAATTAAGCAGCTCTGCTTTCTCCCTGCTGCCCATCATTTCCTTCCATCTTCTCCCATTAGTGGAATAATTGTTTCTTTGACTTTTTTCTTGTTTTTTACAAGTTGAAAGAAACGTGTGTTTTTTAAAATTATTTTTGACATTTGTTGCAAGTCTTAGTTCATTCTGACCCTTATCTTTTCTGACTTAATCTTTGCAGATTCATGCTATATGCTGGAATTCTGCTTTAGTTATGTATCCCTCTTTCAGATTTTTTTAAATATTTATCCTTTTTGTCTTTCAGTTTATCAGAGAGCTCTTTGTGCAACCAGACTGTGTCTGAAATCCAAGAAAGAAAGCTTCTGTGGCTCCACCAAAGCTTTGCTCTGCAAAGCGCTGCAATCCAAGTGCCTTCTACAAGAGATGAACTTGGTGCTAAACTAGACCTTTCTAGCCACACAACTTCCTTATTTCCAGACAGCAATTAAATCTCAATCCTCATATCTCTTCAAGTAAATGGTGCTAATCCCAGGTGCTAACGGTACTTTCTGAATTCAAAATAGGCTTTGGGTGAAACTGAGATCATTATTCAAGTCTTGCACCAAAAGAAAAGATAGGAAAGAGCCCCTCTATCAACTTTTGGAGCAGGAAAACATTCATATACCATAATATTCTTTAAATTCTTTTGTCCTTCTTTTCTTTACAATGGAAATTAAGGACCCTCATTTGTGTCCTAGAAAGGAAGTTCTAATTCTAAATGATTCAAGATTCTTAATCTGAATAAAAATGCAAACAGGTAACCTTTTATAAGGTAAAATCTATGAACAAATTGGAGCATAAAAACTTATTCTGGGATGGGATATATCCTCAATGAAATCCAAAAGCCACATGAAAAGTAGCTACAACAGAATTATGTTCACAGTCAACTGCTTAATAAACCTAAATTTCCCCCAAATCCAAATCCCTCTTGTTGCTTCACAGTCTTCAAAAGACTAAATCTGGATTGTGTCTCACTCTCAAATATACAAGAGTTTGAACACTGTGTATACTAATACTGAATTTATATTCCTAGAAGTTTTTAACATAGCCTTCCAAAGAGTATCATATTGATGAATAATAATTCCCCAGGGAGGCACTACCTTGATGTGGTTGTGGGGCCTGTGCTCTTAAGAATATAAGAGCTATGCTATGCCAGAAGTTCAACCATACTGGAATAAGTTTTATCAAAAATGTCATACAATGAGTGTCTCACTCATAAACCATATGATGAGACGTAATTTACAGAAACCCTTATCAGATTGGTTGTTGCCCTCAACAAGGACCACGATAGGTGTTGGAGTTCTTCAATATCTGGTGCAATCCCAAAACATTTGGAGCACCATCTGAATACTATCAACATTGACAAAATATCCATCAGTAAATTGCAAAAGGTAGCTTGACTTGGAACAGCTTATATTCTGCAATGATATCTTTAATAACATTATACAACAAATCCCCTTCCCAAATCCTTAGGAGGCACTCGATAGATGGATAAAAATGTCAAATCCAGCATAAATATCTGACTGTGCCACGAACCATAATAAAAATACTGGTAATTGGGAGCAGAATTTGCATCGCTAAGCAATACAATCTCAAATGTGATTGCATTGCTTAGCAATAGCAATCCTGGCATTCTCCACTGACATTGTTAAGCAAGGTTTGCAGGTCATTAAGTAAATCCTAGGCAGCTCACAAGCAGAGCAGAAGACAGTAAGTGGCTGCTGCCAGATGGGAGATAGTGCAAAGGACCTATCATAAAAACCTGCAACATTCCCTGTGGGCTTCTCCATTGAAGCCAACAGAGAAGGCCACAAATGGTGATCATGTGACAACAGCGTACTGCAACTGTCATAAGTGCAAGCCAGTTGCCAAGCATCCAGATTGCAATCAGGGAAGCACAGGAGTGCTTGGACAGATAGAATTTCCAGGACTGTAAGTGCCACTCATTCAGTGCTGTCATAATTTCAAGTTGTTGCTGAACAAGTAATTGTTAAATGAGAACTACTGTACTGTAATTTAGTAATAATAATAATAATAATAATAATAATAATAATAATAATAATAATAATAA
>BLBF01000016.1:14153408-14181454 GCA_015471245.1 Laticauda colubrina | reverse complement strand
AATAATAATAATAATAATAATAATAATAATAATAATAATAATAATAAAAGTGCAGCTGAACTCCTAGCAACTATTATCGTATAACAGAAGAGAGAAAGCTACATTAACAAAGAGGCACTTTTTTAAAGAAAAGAAAAGGCATTGAGGATCACAGGCATTGTTGATGTAATATCCCCCAAATGGATGGGACTAAATTGGCCACGTAAAAACTTAAACAAACCATTCCAGAGCACTCCCAAGACTACAAAAATGGGACTACAGTTACACAGAGAACCTATCTCATGTATCAGAATGGTTACCCTACATTTTGGTAATGCTTTCCTTATGTCCACAAAGCACACATACAATCTTCTGAAATGTCAATGCACTTGAGGCTAGGCCAAGAAGCTTGAATTGGAAAAAAAGCAATGGGAGAAATGAAGGCAGTTTGTTCCAATAAACTTTTAACTAAGGATTTTGTTGCTAAGCAAGGTTCGAGACCAATATGAAAAAATACAAGGCTTATTTCAATGTTGACACCATGGCAATGGAGGAGAATGTCAGAGTTTAAATCTTAGTTCTAACATGCCTGATTGTCTTCATCTATTTCTTCAGAATAAAAGATTATTTTGAAAAACTCACCTACTTTGCAAAGTCATTAAGATGAGGCTGAAAAAGCTTGCCTTTAAGAGAGCATAAACAGGGTTAGTGTAATTCTTTGCCTTTATCTTACGGAGAATGCTTGGCCATGCCTTCAATAAGATTGCATAAGGATTTAGAAAGCACATCCTTGTGTGCTGCACAACAAGTTTCTTTATATTTATGTCCAACATGATCCTGGTACTAATCTAAAAGAGGCAGCCTATTTATGCCATCCTTTTCTTTCAGCAATATTATACATCTTTTTAATTTCAGAACAGCAGTGAAACAGCCTTTGCTAGTAGTTGGAAAACCATTACATTCCCCTCCACAGCAAATGGACACAGGTGCAGATTCAACTTGGCAAAGCCTGTTTGGAGTTAAAGAGCAATAATCATGTTAACACATAATCCTTTGAAAAACTATGATGAAAACTAGTCTGGATTCCCCGGGAGGAGAGGTTGTATTCCAGAAGGCCAGGAGGCAACAAAGTTTAGATCAGGGATGTCAAACTCATGTCGTAATGCAGCATCACGTGACATATCAGGACTTTTTCACCCATGGACCAGGAGTTTGACAGCCCTGCTTTAGATAGTTTGGTTAGGAGAAAGAGTTAAGAAGGCTCCTCCCTAGCAATTCTCAGAGTGTATCTTTCAAGACACAAGTAATTGCTTTAGTTTGGCAAGATTTCTGTTTATAGGTGAAGAACAATAAAGGAAACTTCTCAGAAGTAATTCTAGGTTTCTTGGTCCTTGAAGCCTGACATGAACTGACTTAGCACAATGAAGAATAAGTTCAAGGCCAGCTCTCCTCAATACCTGCATTGAGGCACTTAATTTTATTGTACTGCTTGGGTGAAGAACCTGTGTTCTTCCAGATATTATTCCTCCCTTGTTCTTGCTGCATGGAGTCACTACCTTTTGTTTTGATTCAGTCAGCTAGTTTTTACAAAGAGGCACTGAGTAAAGAGATTTGCTGGGCCTGTAAACAGCAGCCTGAACAACCAAGAAATCTATTGGACTTTGGCAACTAATACATTTAATGAAATAATAGTAAAAAGAAAGTAAACATATGGAAAGCTGCAGGTGGCTTGTATCATGCTCTAGAAGGAAGTTAAATATGACAGGACAATTAAAATGTGTCACTGGCCCACAAATATCACCATTGTTAGGCTTGTAAATTGCTCTTTTAGCCACAATTAATATATTCAAAATTTGAAAAGAAATATTAATCTGTGTGTGAGGCCTGCATTTTAGATAGAACCAAATATGTTCTTCATATTTCCTCCTGCTGCTTCTGCTGAAAGGAGCAAGGAATAGTTTTAGGTTACTACACATGTGGAATCTTGTTTCTCTTTGCAAAATTGTACTGAAGTTGTGAGTAGCATACTGTAATCCAGCTCCAGCTTTACAGTAAACTTGTGTCCTGAGAAAAAGAGGCAATGCAGCTCTTGTAGCAGAACAAAACATGAAATCCATATCCCTGCTCAATAAAACATCCAATGTGGCTCCCAGAAAGCTCCCCAAAACATGCAGCTTTGAAATGACAAAAAGGGGAAATAATTAAATGCATGCCTGGAGAGTAGAATCATAGGGCTGGAAGGAACCTCATAGGTCTTTTAATCCAACCGCTGCCTAAGGCAGGAATACTTATACCATCACAGACAAATGAATGTCCAACCTTTTCTTAAACACTTCCGGCAATGGTGCACCCATCTTTCCCATAATTTCCCTGCCTATAATTGTCCTAAATTTTAAATTCAGAACTAAAGCCTACTCTCTCCTCTATTTGGGTTCAACACCAAATGCATAATACTTTCCTTACAATTTCTGCTTGTTGGAAAACCTCCCTCATGTGACTTTGCAAGGTCACCAGCAAGATCCTATTCATTCCTTCAGCTTGTCACAAAGGGCTTCCTAGAGTCTGGGAAGGAGGATGGGAACTTAAAGACTATTATTATAAGTTTGGTCCACTGGCACACTCTATCAGAAATATGGACCAATCAGCTCCCTGGCAGTTAGCAAAAGGATCAGGAAGCCCCTGTGCTAGTGAATGTAAACATGCCCATGACCCCCTGGGTGATCCTTTCCAGATTCCTCAATGCCTTCAACAATGGCAGAACTTCTAATCTGCTGCCTTCACTGGGAAAGTTGGGATACATTCAGAGATGGATCCGCCTTGAAAATAGCCCATGTTGAACAGTCAAACATCACCAGAGGAAATGCTTTATGACATTTGAATTATATCATTAACTGCTTTTTGATAATTTTATAACATGTTTTACAAAATTTGCCAAATTTCAATTCTGCAGGAGTTATGGGTCCCAGATTTTTGATGAATTTGGTAAGTTAGCTCATCTGAGGTACCCAAACCTAGATAAACCTTTCGTGATGATCCAGGTGAATGCCAGTGATGTGGCAGTAGGGGCAGTTTTATTCCAGAGGAATGAAAAGACAAAGTTGCAACCACGTGCCTACATATCTCGCAAGTTCTGATACTGAGAGACGGTAGGCAATCTGGAAGGAGGCTTATGCAGTCCGATGGGCTTTTCTTACCTGAAGACAGTTATTAGAGGGCAGTAAGATTCCATTCGAAATCTGGACAGACCACAAGAACCTGGAGGCATTAAAGGTCCCAAGGAAGCTATCCCCTAAGCAGGTCCAATGGGCTCAGTATTTTAACCACTTCAACTTCACCATTTGCTATTTGCCAGATGGGAAGAGTTTCTTAGCTGATGCCCTCTGAGAGGAGGTAGTTAACACCATTATTCCATCCAGGCAGCTCACAGTGCCAGCACTCACAAGGCAGCAGAGAACGGTTTCCCCAAAGCCAGCTGAAGACCCAGTGATACAACCACTAAAAGATGCCTTGGGGACGGATTAATGGTTCCAGAGATATAGAGATGACCTATTGATGAAGGAGGGCTTCGCATAGAAGGGGAGTAAAGTGTACATCCCAGCTAGCCAGAGAATCTTGTTCCTGCAGAGGAGCCACAATGCAAAATCTGCTGGGCATTTTGGGTTTGGCAAAGAGAGTTTTGGTGGTCCAAAGATGCAAAAGGACATAGAAGCCTATGGGGACAGCTGTCCTGTGTGTGCCTCCATTAAATGCCTATCTGGGAAGTCTTCAGGCTTACTACAGTTGGTAGCCAACCCAGCTAGCCTGTGGGAGGAGATATCCATGAACCATCATGGAGTTGTCCAAAAGTGTTGGGAACACAGTAAATCTGGACTGCCATCAACCTGTTCTGAAGCAAGCACACTTTGTGGCATATCCAAAGATTCCATCCACCCAGGGCCCTAAGCAAGATGTTTTATTCCTCACTTTTCTTTCCCCTTTTCCTCCCTATTGTGTCCTATTATTTGCTTTCATGTTTTTATATTTTATTCTATAATCTGATAACAATGTTTTAAAAAGAAAAGAAAAAATACTCATGCAGTTCCTATATCTAGTGACAGCAAAACCCAGGGCCAGTTAAAACAGTGGTAACCCAGTTTAAAAGCTTTAGAGCCAAGTTCATTGTGCTTTTTTAAATAAAGGATTGTTCCATTGATTTTGCTTGTTGATTTAGGCTGCAATCTAACGGACGCTGATTTGGGAATAAGCAAATAACTGGAAACAAAGTGGATAAAATTGAATCTTCCTACTTTCTGAACTGCGTCCAATAGAACGAAGTAGGGAAATTCTGGTTTCCTCCTGTACAGAGAAGGGCAGAAGAAAAACTCCCACCATACAAGTAAACATTAACTTTTCCTGAGAGGGAGATTTACTTCGGAGTAGGCTCCATCATACAGCTCACAGCTTGGCTTCAGAACTGGCTGCTCCAAATAAATTCTCTGTCGGGTGCCACTCAATCAGAAGGGCTCGTTCTGCACTCCCACTTCAGCCAATTTGTGATCACTCTTTTTCAATAAACACTCCGCCCAGGAGCAGGGGCTTATTTTTTATCCCCAATTGACAGGGAGGAACCATGAGTTATGAGAACAATACGTACGAGGCAGCTCCAGGCAAGTAGGTGGATCAGGTCCGAACATACTGGCTTATGTGATAAGGTTTGGGAGACACCTAAACCATGAGTTCAAGTCCCGCTTTAAGCCATGAAACCCGGCTGGGTGACTTTGGGCCAATCACTCTCTCTCAGCCCAACTCACCTCACAGAATTATTGTTGTGGGGAAGACAGGAAGAGGAAGGAGATATCAGTAAAAATAATAAAGGCGGGATACCAAATATCTCACACTCCCAAAAAAGAAATCAGAGAAAGGGGAGAACAATTTCTCACACATAAAATAAACTATACGTGGCAACATTGTTCTATCACATATTCCCGCACTGGGAAACAACCAGACCTGCTAGAGAAGCATAAAATAATTCTGGGAAAGATTTTGTTTTTGATGATAAACCATTTCAATTCATAAACAAAAAGATAAATAGAAATGCAGACAGATATTCCACATATTTTATTTTAGTATATGTATTGTTGCAGATACAGAAACAATTTTAAATGCATCTACCGGTAGTGATTTTCATATTATTATTGTTTGTGGTTTTGCTCTCTGAACCCAGATGCAGGAGTTCAAATTGGGCTGCTATTGTGTTTGAGCACAACACAAAAACAAATTCAATGTTATAAAGCAATTAAATTATCAGAACCATGAAAAGGAAATGGATCTAAGCAAAATGGAATGTCTATATAAAAAAGCCAGAATTAAGTAAAGTATATTTTTGCTGTTGCTGATCACGAACTACAGTGCTAAACTTCTAAAGGCAATAGATAGGACAAGAAAGTGAAATGGGAACGTACTTTCACATATGCATGTACAGTACACATCCATATACAGAGGCAACACACTGCAAAGACAAAAAGCCATCACACACACAGTGCAAGGAAAAGGACTCCACTGTAGTATACAAACCTGAGAACTGGGGATGGACAGACTAGCATGCCTTAAAAAGAAAGAAAGAAAGAAAGAAAGGAATGGGGTGGGGTGGGGTGGGGTGCTGTGGGAGGGAGGCGATAGATACAGAGAGGAAAGGAGTCTTTATGTGGCCAGAAGCTATTCCCAGCCCCAAACGGCCCACATTGCTCAACTTTCTGACTGAAAGCAGAATGAAAATATTAAAAGTTATTTTCTCCTACTGCTAGCCAAGTTTTCTTGGATTAAAGCCCCTGTTTAATTGGAGAGACTCCAAGTCAGTCTGAGGCAAAGTGGCCTCAACATGGATATTTCTCTGTATTATAGAAAAGGTCTTGTGAGGTGAGCTTGACTCCTGATGATTCTCCATGGAAGACTTATTGCCTTCTTCCATATCTGACTGGCTTCATTTATACCACATGAGACAAGGGCAGGGCTGGGCAGGGCTAGATGAAAGGAAGGGAGCTTGCTCAAAGTTCTTGATGCTTGCAAGCTAGAAGAGGCAGTCATGATGGAAAAAAGCCTGCCTTCCATTGTTCCTTTACAGCAGTGCTCTGTCTTCACTGCTCAGGAGGGGAAGGCTGTCCCTCTTCCCTCCAGAGCAAGGAAGATGAAACTCCAGCTCACTTGAAAGTGACAGCAGCAGCCAACCAGCTCATGGAGTGGCCACTGGCCAAGTCACCCCCAGCTGAGGCTGTCGGAGCCGCCTCTTATCTTCCCTGGGGGAAAACAGCTTGGCCTGCCTATGTCAGCCTTTAGCCTGGAAAATATCACTTCCGCTTGTGCCCCAGACACAGCCATCCACTCCTGGCCATGACTTTTATTCTTTTTCAAGGCTGTCACTTCCCCTGCGATTTCAGCCAGAAAATAATACTCCTCCAAGGGTGGAAGGCAATAGTATCTCCACTCCCATTCACTTTTTTCTTTGCTGGGCTGGCCTCCTACATCTCTAAATGGCAACTGAGTTACACCTCTGCAGAGAGGTTCTCATTCGTATCTGGATACCCAAGATGGAGGGAATGAATGCAAGAAGCAAAAAGGCAACTCCAAGGAGATCCCAAGACACCACTTCAAAACAATTGATCTGAAGGCAGAACAAGTCCCCCAATTGTTCCCAGTTGCATTTCCAACAAGAATAAACCCTCTGAAACAGGTTCAAAAATATACTCCTTCAATCTGCCTTCTTCTATTTTTACAATCCGTTTAAAAACTGATTCCTCACCTCCATAAATCCCATCTCATCCCACCTTTAAAATATATTTATCAATGGATTCTTTCTCTGCTGTCAAGGAAGAGAATGGGAGTTCTGACCCCACCAAGGATCCCTCTTGTCCCAAAGAATCTTCCCTCCATAAATCAGTCAGGATATTGCTTCAACTGGCTAGGGTATACAGATTTACCAACATTTCCTCTTTCATTTCCCCCAAAGATTCCCTTCATGAAGGCTCAGAATCTGCAACTGGTGCAGAATGTAGCCAGATTAACAGGTTCGCAAAATGAGATCATACAACAGAATGACAGAAAAGGTTGCACTCACTGCTGGAAGACAAGTAGGGTTAAAGTAAGATGATAAATTCTGTCTGTAAATTATGAAGCAGGTATGGAAGCAGCAAACCTACCTATCAAGGTCTACTGGGAATGCTGCTTCGGTATTCTGCCCTGGGCAGGGCGGGCCTTCTCAGTGGCAGCACCGCAATATGAAACTCTTCTCTAAGAAAACTCCTGCTAACTTCCAGGTTGGCTTCTTTTAAACCTCTGAAGATGAGCTCACCCTATAATGAGACCACAATCTCCTACTTTTTAGATTGGAATTCCATCTTATTCAGTATCAATAGTTGAACTGTTGACTGATAGCAATAGCACTTAGACTTATATATCCCCTCGCAGTGCCTTACAGTGCTTCTTTCTAAGGGGTTTACTGAGTCTGCATATTACCCCCAACAATCTGGGTTCTCATTTTATCAACCTTGGATGGAAGCCTGAGTCAACTTTGAGCCAGTGAGATTCGAATTGCTGAAATGCTGGCAGTCAGCAGTCAGCAGTGTAAGGCCTGGCAGTATGCTTAAGCCAAAAATGAACCAAAACAAAGACTTAAATGCAGGCTTGCAAACTAAATAAAGCAGACTTTTATTCTTTGATCAAAGTTAAAGATCTGAGAAGAGGTTCCTAGCACATCACAAGAGACATGGGAGGAAAATTCTACAAAATGCAGGAAGATGCCCTATCCTTCTTATACCTTTAACATTCTTAGAAGTCGATTAACTGCGCTGTAAAACTCTCTAATTTAGATTTATATCTTTCCTGCAAAAGACAAATCTCTCCATGCAAAGATTACCTTTCACTATCTCTTCTCCTATTGTCCATCTAATTGATTGCAATTAACCACTTAAGGAGGCTATTAACAACATACTTCAAAGGTGTGGATACCTCCAAATGGAGGTACATTTCATTCCCAGGGGGTGATGCTGGGGTGGAACATATCATTCCAGGGAAACAGATGGATTCAGATTGATTTAGATGGGACAATCATGTGTCTTAATAGGACAGGGATGTAACTGATTGCAGGCATATGTTTATAATTGTTTTACAACAACTGAAAGGTTAAGAAAATCTTTTTTACAACAGCAAGATAACAAATGCCTACAGAGTAACTCTTTACTTTATGCTATAATATATTCTACTACATTTCTTTATTTATTATTACTATTTCCTTCAGCAGAATTAAGCCTGCAATACTGCATTCTAACCACTATACCACCGCAGCTGTATAAAAATATATAACTACCTATGAAATATGTCCTGGGAAACAAAAGATAAATGTGCAATTCTCGCTGGCTTGGCTTTATTTTCAGAATTGGTTTCCCAAAAGTCTTTTATGACATAAGGATTAATACCAGACAACCAATCAAGCAGAAAACATCAAGAAAACAACACTCCCTTCGAAACTGACAATGCAAGCTATTGTATATAAACAGAAAGCAAACCCCATTCCGTTCTAAATATACGTAGGCATAGAATAGGTGGAAGTTGGTTTAGTAGCAGTAACTGTGAGATGGCTTCAAATCCTAATGGACCCCAAATGCACCAGTATAGAATAGGTGGTACCTGGCTCAATAGGAGTAACTGTGAGAAGCATCTTGGAGTCATAGTGGACAATTACTTAAATATAAAGTCAGCAGTGTGCTGTAGCTGCCCAAAAAACCAACACAGTCCTAGGCTGCATTAAAAGAAAGATAAAATAAAGATTACATGAAGGGTTAGTACCACTTTATAATGCCTTGGTAAGACCACACTTGGAATAATGCATCCAGTTTTGATCATCACAATATAAAAAAAGATGTTGAGTCTCTAGAAAGAGTCAAGAGAAGAGCAACAAATATGATTCTTCAACATATAAAGAACAGTTGCGGGAATTGGGTACATTTAATCTAGTGAAAAGAAGGACTAGGGAGGACATAATTATAGTGTTCCAATATTTGAGTTGCTGCTACAAATAAGAGGGGATCAACCTATTCTCCAAGCATCTGAAGGCAGGACAAGAAGCAATAGATGGAAACTAATCAAGGAGAGAAACAAATGAATGCTGGAGTTAGAAACTAAGGAGGAATTTCCTAACAGTGAGAACAATAAAGCAGTGGAACAACTTGCTTCCAGAAGTTCTGGGTATTCCATTATTGGACGTTTTTAAGAAGGACAGCCATTTGTCTGAAATGGTATAGTGTCCCTCACTTGCATGGGGGGGTTGGACTGGAGGACCTCTGAGGTCCTTTCAACTCTATTATTCTTTCTATAATGACAAGTATCAATTCTATCAAGCCCAAATAAAGTCTGGAAAGGTATAGGATCTTCTGTCATGGGCAAGTGATTGGACTAGAAGACCTACAAGTTCCCTCCCAACTTTGTTCTATGTTCTAGTACTGAACATAGTTGTCTAGTTATCTGGTCTGGTTATGAAATGTTTGCAAGCAAGCAAACTCAGAGAGCACCAGGTGTCCACAGTTCAACCCTGAGCTACATATATGTTCTTCTATTGGTAGAACTAAGTCTCCCCTGCTGCTTTATCACTAACCTCTAAAGGCTAGCTCAGGAAAGTGATTGGACAATTTGGCCCATCAGGACAGTCTTCTTGCAAAAGACTCCAGAAAAGATCTTTTGATCAGGCAGCTCCAAGAACCATCGATTTTTCTCATCCTCTCCTCCATATGTTTAATTTAACCGTACCAAATGGGGAACTGCAATTAATATCAATGCAAGAAGCATTAGCAGCTACAACTGGGACTTGCAATTTGGTAGATAAGTGAGGTAGTTGCGAAGTGAAACCATTACTATGCTTTATGATCTTACTTCACCTTTCTCTTCTTTTTTTTTTTTTTGTATAGATCTATAAAGATCAGAAATGTAAGGATTGTTTACAAAGTTTTTTTTAATCATTATCATAACTGCAAATAGCATATAAGACAATCACTAAGCTATAATTATTTCTTTATGACTAGAGAAAGATTCAGATTCCTTTGTGAGAAATAGATAAAAATGTCCACCTGTTTTCAGTCAGTTTTAATACCTGGGACAGTCTTTCCCACCTATGCCCTCTGGGTACTTTAAAATTATAACTTTACAAATGCTCAGGAAACACAGTCTTGGTAGCGCTGGCTGTTTTTTCTGAGAGCTGCAGTCTTGATATGTGTGCATAAATGCATGTATGGCCCCACACAGGAGTTTGTTGCTGGTGGGAAACACCATGTTTTGCCCTCTCCTTTCTCAGTCAGAAGATAGAATCAGAAAATTGGTGAGTGCTGAAATTTACTTTGTGGTGGAAAAGTTCTCAATATAGTACTTGAGGAATTCTAAGAGGTTATAACAAAAGTGTTGTTAAATGCTATTTTTAAACATGATTAGCTATGCTATCAAAAATGACCTTTTTATCAAACATGATCACATTTCAACGTCTCGTGAACATATTTCTAATCAAGGCTGGCAATTAGATAACAAACACTTGATTATTTTACTTTATAATCAAGTCCACTGGTAACAAGCTGATTTTCCATTCCTAAAGACCAAGAAGAAAAGAGGAGCACTTCGCGCTGTCACAAACTATCCAAGATGTATCCCAGCAGCAGGAATGAGCAGTAGCACAGAAGTAGAAGAAAAGCCGGGTTGCAGTGAGAAATGCACTGTCACATACACTGCAATATTGCCAACAATAAAAAGCATTTCTTCACCTCTCGTCAGACAGGGAACTGTATGTAATCTAGTCATTAGTAATGTTTTTCCTCCTTATCCTGCAGATAAACAAAGTTAAAGTCTGTTTCCCTGACAGCAAGTGTGGGGAGATCCACGGCATCGGCACATTAATTGCATCGCTTTCCCCTTTCTACTAAACCGACTGAAATCCACGCATCCTGCTAAACGGTGCACAGTTATGCTAGCATCTTAGCCAGGGCTCTTTTCAAACGATATGCTAAGCCAAGACCAAACCAATCCAGCCTGAAATCCTTCTCCTTGTCCCAGGAACGCATCCGGTATTGGTGGTACTATTATTATTATTATTGTTATTGTTGTTGTTGTTGTTGTTGTTGTTGTTATTGCTATTATTATTGGAAAATCTTAACGTCAAAGTCTCCCAACTCCTTATCGCGTTTTAGTCTGCCGATGCCCCACAGCCCTGTTTCTCCGCCGGATTACCATCCCACTTTCCGCGGCAAGGGCGCCACAAAACGCACCGCTTCGGTCGGGCGGCCCGGGGGCTCTTGCGCAGGAAAGTCGGGCCGCACCAAGAGGCGGATGCCTCCGCTTTTTCCCATCTGCGCAAAAGGCACCGGCTTCCCCCCTCCCCGGCCGCAGCCCCGGCAAGGGCGCAGGAGCTGACCTTAAAATGGACTCCATCCGCGTCCCCTCGGGCAGCCAGAGCAGGGCACGGCAGAGCCAGGATGTGGCGAGCCTGGGAGACGCCTCCGGCAGGACCGCGGAGGAGCGCGCCGCCCTTTGACCAACGCTCCGCTCTGGGAACGAGCGGGCGCAGCGGCAGCTGGCAGCTGGCAGCCCGGCCCAGCCCGGCCCGCGCGGCCCGTCCCTCTCGGGGACCGCAAGCTCGCTTGCCCCGCTCGGCCTGGCTTCCAAGCGCCACCGCCAGCCGCTCTTACCTTACGCCGAGCCGGCGCCTCCTCCTGCTGGCCGCGCCTTGCAGGCCGAAAGCGCAGCCTGGCGGCGCCCAAGCGAGGGCTGCGCGCTTTCGCCCCGACGTCCAGCCGAGCCGGAATCCGTCGCCCGCCGCGCGAACCCCAAGGAACAGCCTCGCCCGCGCTCGGGGGAAGAAGAGCTGGCGGAGCGCCGGAAAGGCGGCCCGCTTGCCTTTTGTCTCTCGCGCAGCGGCAGGAAACCGGGCATTGCCGGGGCCGGGGGCCTCTAAAAGCGACCCAGCAGTTTTCCCCGCCCGCCCGCCCTTCTCAAGCAGGGCAGGTGAAGAAAGCAGCCTCCCAAGAAACGGCCCCGAGCGCCGCACGCCGAATTCGGTGCTTGATGGAGCTCCGCGGGTTCGCCGACGCGCCGGACCGACAACTACCCGCACAGGCTGAGGTGGCACTTAAGCGGTTGCCTGCGTGGGTGTCGCGGGAACACGGCCATTCACTGACCAGGGTGTAAATACACGCACACGCACCACACAACACTCAGTAACCTACCGCGCCGCGCACCCGAGTTTGCAAAATGTGGCCCTTGCTTTTGTTCAGGGCAAATCCCTGAAATTTGCCAGAGATCAATAATAATTCACGTATTTGGGGTTGGTTGAAGAAAGAGCAGGAAAGGAAGCCAGCAGTCAAATTCCAAACCAATGAGATTTCCTGTAACGGTCCTTCCAAAGGTTCTAGATTGGGGCTTTGTCGATCCCATCATTTCTTCTGGTTGTCTTGATTAAACCTCGCCAGACCACCGGATTTGATCTGGACAAAAGATCAAACGGATCTCCTGCTGAGAACACCCACCGCTTGGCTCGGTTCTTGGATTGGAGGGGGGCAAAAAAGAGTTGTTTTTTAAAGCCGCTTTTGATTTTTTTTCAAAGCAGTCCTTGCCTGCCTATTTTATTGACCCTCGTGATCTTGTTTCTCTCTTTGGGCAAACTGTCCTCCCTTTGCCAGTGGTTGCTGCTCATGGCATACATACAACAACAACAACAATGGCTTCCCACTCCATTTGTCGAGGGGGGAAATGTCTTTTTACTGGTCTGAACTCCCTCTTTCCTGGTCCTTTTTTTTCTTTTTTGCCCACTTCTAAGGGCAAAGATCTCCCTTCCTCTCCTCATTTGAAGAAACTGGTGGTCTTTTAACCTGCACTATCATCCTGTCAGCTGTGTTGGGGCTGGGGCTGGGGCTGGGGCTGGCGGCCACGGGCTAATCTCCACTGCATCTTGAAGGATATGGGTGATGAGAAGCGAAAGAGCGATAGCGGGATAAGCAGGGGTGGGATTCAAATGTTTTAACAAGCGGTTCTGTGGGTGTGGCTTAGTTGGTGGGTGTGGCTTAGTGGTCATGGTATTGCTGGGCGTGGCCAACTCAATATCCCTCACATCGAGGCAAGCATCTCCTTGCCTGGACTCTCATGACTGTGGGGATGCTGCAACAGTCGTAAGTGTGAAAAATGGTCATAAGTCACTTTTTTCAGTGCCATTGTAACTTTGAATGGTCACTCCACACAAGCAAAGTACCAGCAAAGGAGGGGAAAAAAAACTCCAGAGACGTTCCTGAGACAGGAAGTCTAGTCCTGCCAAGAACGTAATAAGGGTTAATGGAGAGGCAGTTTCTGTAAGCAACACCAGAATGCTTCCTTCCTGGCTTCCTTACAGGATTAGGCCAGCAATTTCTTCTAACAATCGGTTCTCCCAACTGCTTAGAATATTAACAACCGGTTCTAGCATATAGGTGCAAACTGGTAGAATCCCACCCCTGGGGATAAGGCCGGTGAAACTAGCCAAGGACAGAGCAGCACTGACCTACATGGGGCTTCATTTTAAAACTGAATAAATTTTCCATTTTGACCACTGTGTTGTTTAACCTTGGCAACTTTGAGACTTCCCCAGCCAGCATTATAAGGAATTGAAGAATTCCAGGAATTGAAGTTCACATGACTTAAAGTTATGGAGGTTGAGAAACACTGGTTTAGGTCGGGATATTTGCTTTTCACCAAATTACATGCAAAGCCCTAGTTGAAAGTGGGGTGAGGACAGCAATTTCTCCCTTGGTTTTAAAAGGATAAAGTTTTTCATCTCCCAAATAGAGGGAAAGCCAGAGGATATTACTCATAGTGAAAAATAAAATGAAACTATTTTGAACTACAGAATAACTATTGATATACATATAAAAAAGCTAGGGATTCCAAATAAAAGCTTTGGATTCAAAGAGGATTGATATATCATGAGAATGGATTAAAATAAATCTATAAGAAAATTTAAATTATTGTTCAGAGCTGACAGGTCATCAAAACCACTGTAATAACAAGCAAATAGCTATTAAAACTGGCAAAGCATCTCAAGAACAAATTCTTGAAGATGGGAATTGGCTACCTTACGGAAAAAATAAAACAGCCTACAATTCCATAACTGGTAAAAGGAAAATGAATGCTCAAAATTAACAAACGATCTTCATAACAATAACATAGATTTATTTTGTTATATTCTTATTACGTTTGAAAAGTCCTGAAGAACATGTGATGAGCCTAGTTACTTGAGGAAGGCAAGTGTCTCTGTCCTCAAATCAGGATTAAAGGAACAGCTGGGCAATACAGACAAATCAAATTCATCTGTAAGTACCATAGTTAGACATTCGACTAGCAATTTAATCACGAGTAATTGAGATCAACAAGCTTTGTCAGAAATTTTAATTCATAGTTTGACTGAATAGTGGGCGGTTGGTAGATTGTAAGAGAATGCTGCAGTCCTTTTTCAATTTTACAAAAATATATTTTAGCATTTATTTGATTTGTCAATCGCTTACAAGATACAGGTATAAGAATAAATATAGTTTTGAATATATGAGTTAGATACTTATAAGAAAAATAAAAAACAACAGGACAGGGGTGGTAGGCATGATTGGTGTGCTTATACATGCCCCCTCCAGGCCTCTTAGGAAGGGGGTGAGGTCAATAGTAGTAGACAGTCTAAGGTTAAAGTTTTTGGGGTTTGGGGAAGAAACCACAGAGTCAGGTAGAGTATTCCAGACATTGACCCCTCTGTTGCTGAAGTCGTATTTCCAGCAATCAAGTTTGGTGCAGTTAACCTTGAGTTTGTATCTATTGTGTGCTCTTGTATTGTTATGATTAAAGCTGAAGTATTCATTTGCAAGTAGGACATTGCAATGTATGATTTTACATACTTTATTTAGATTGGACCAGAGGCGGCGTAGTTCTAGATTTTCTAGGTCTAGAGTTTCAAGTCTGGTGGCATAAGGTATTCTGCAATGAGTAGAGGAGCGGAGAACTCTTCTTGTGAAATATTTCTGGATTTTTTTCAATTGTGTTAATACATGATACAGGTTGCAGACTGATGAGCTGTATTCGAATATAGGTCTAGCAAATGTTTTGTATGCTCTAGTTAGTAGTGTGATATTACCAGAGAAGAAGCTACGTAGGATTAGATTAACAACTCTTAATGCCTTTTTGGCTATGTAGTTCCAGTGGGCTCTAGCACTTAGATCATTAGAGATGAGTACTCCAAGGTCCTTGACAAAGTTTGGATCCTCAACAAGGTTTTGACTATTTAGCTTGTATTTTATTTTCTGATTTTTTCTGCCAATATGTAAGTCAGAGCATTTATTTGTTGAGATTTGAAGTTGCCATTTGTTTGACCATTCTGATACATAGTCAAGGTCGTTTTGGAGGGTAGTAATATTGTCTGTGGTATTGAATAGCTTTATATCATCAGCGAAGAGAACGCAGTTGCTCTTAATATGATCACAGAGAAACTATTACATGATTATTAAGAAACTATGATCATTATTATTGTTATTAATAATAATAATATATTATTGTTGTTGTTATGATTATTAAGAAACTATTACATGATTGTTACCAAGTGGGTTAGAAGATAAACCCAAAGGTGTTTTTTCAAAAGGCAATTGGTCGTTTTGTTTTTTCTTTATCTTTTGAAAAGGCACTTTCAGGACAATCATGATGATTGAGAATCTCCATAGCAAGAATAGAAAATAGGAAAACCATACTCAAAGAATGCTGGAGTTAGGCACAAAGGCTTCATCATCAAACTCCACATGTTTATCACTAATCTAGATGAGAAAATAGAGAGGCACTTAGTTAAATTTGTGGGTGACACAGGAAGGGAAGCTGATATAGAAGAGAAAAATAAAATTCAGTCCAAAGAATTAGATTTAGAATAGTCACAGAAGCAAATGTGAAGTAGGTAGCAGAAATCAAATGCAGATGAGAAATGCCTTTTTGGGTGATAGCACTTGATATATTGAAATGTTGGTTGATTACAAACTGAATCAAGATGGAATGCAGCTGCCAAACCCTCCAAAGAGTTAAAGTAAATGCACTTTTAGGCCTTATCAATAGAAATACATATACAAAGTATAATTCTACTTTATTCTGCATTTCATACTCATGAAAGAATTGCATTGAAGATTACAGATTGAGTAGGCAACTTGAAGCAGGCTGATGATAACATTTCTTTCAGCAGAAAAAGATGAAAAGAGCCAGTTTGCTCCACTGACATAAGGCACCAAGCTAGAAATCAGGAGATGTGAGTTCTAGTGCTGCTTTAGATATGAAAAAAGCTGGTGGAGTTACTTCGAGCTGGTCACTTTTTCTCTTGGCCTAATTTACCTCATAGGGTTGTTGTATGGAAAATAGGAGGGAGGAATGTGTGTTTGCTGCCTTGAGTTATTTATAAAAATAATAATGGCAGGGTATAAGAATTTTTTTTTTAAAAAAGGATGGGCATTCAGAAAATGAACTAGGAAGCAAGGGATTGGTTTGAAATAAAAAACAGACTAGATGCATGGCCACAACCATCTGATCAAATCCCTTGCAAATGCCTTTAAAAAGGCAGAGCTCTGAGTGCATTATTGTGGCTGCCACCTTGATTTTTTTGACTCACTGCAAACACTTCTGCTGGAAGAGAGAGAAAATGAAGGGAGAGCAAAACTGGAAGGAGAAGAGGAGAGGGAAAGGAGAGGAGTATCCAGGCTGGGCCCTTCCCAGTGTTGGAAGGTCCAGATCTAAGCCGGGAGAAAGGCACGAGACAAAATGGAGATTGGAGACTGATTGGAAAGATGCTTTATTGAGGAAGCAAAACCACATGGATTTGTGGTTCTGGGCAGCTGAGAAAATGGAGTTGAGAGTGGAGAGTTTTATACCTTCTTTGGACTTTGCACTTGAACTTCCTGTTCCTGTGCAAGAACATGTATTCTATTGGCGGTTGTCAGATTCCTATGGGGTTATGTAGTGGTCATAGCTGGCTCTATAGACAAAAGACGAAATGCAAATGCTAGGTGTTTGAGCTGCCAGGTTTGGTTTGGTTTGGACTGCCCTGAGATAATGCAATGAAGGGGCTTGTGTTCTGAAAGGGTGTTGGGAAATTCCTATTGTGGCTTCATGGCTTTTGTCCTATTTTGGCTCTTGAGGGAGAGCTAATCCCATCATTCTGCCTTTGTTCAGACTTTGCTGCAGGGAGTTTCACAATATCCTGTTCTGAATTAATTTCTTCCTGCAGTATTTGCTTTGCCTATGAATAGAGCTATCTAGATATTTGTCTTTTCAATAAACTCTTTATCTCTTAAGTTCTGACATCTGCTGTGGGCTATTAAGGAAAGTGGTGCTTTCTGCCTCTAAAAGAACATGTTTCTCCATTTCTCCCTTTAGGGAAATATAATATTCTGTCTTTTTAAAATATTTCCCAAAATATTTCATTCTTCTAGGAGGGTTAGGCGCTGATTTTCTACATCAGGTAGCCTTGTGAATTTCCAAAGGCATCAAAGCTCTGCTGCTTTTTGCACTTCCATCCTCCTGTTCTCTCCTTACAAAAGTGCCTTTTGTTTTCAATTAAGGTAAGAGGATCCTTGACAGGTAATCCTTTGTCATTACTCCTGTCTTCCTCAAGGGAAAGACAAAAAGATGAAGTGGAACTAGAGGGCTGATACTTGTGCCAATTATAGCTTTGTCTAAAGAACGTTTTTCACTTAATTGAAGGGAAAAAACCACTCCTGATCAATTAAATAGGTTATTCTGAATGAAAACTCATGAACAAGTATTTTCATTTAAATAAATGAGCTCATATGAAACTTTTTTTTTCATTTAAAATAATGTACAGCCTTTTACAAAATCTACAAACCATTATTGTAATGTTCAACAGAATATGTCAGAGCCATGGGAAGCATTGGTTGCTTGTTTCCATTAGTTCCCGAAATTATCGCTATAATCTATATGTAAGAAAATGCAAGAAAGGCCATTTGCTTCTGGAAAATCTTAAAATAATTTTTGTTTTTGTAAAAACCTTGTTAATAGCATGACTGCATACTTGAAAAACACATTCCATAATCATAACTCTGATTTTTGAAAGCTGATTTAGAAAATTTCTCTTAAAAGACATTGCATTCCATAACATAATCTCAGGTGTGTGTATCTTCCTCTCTTACTTAATTCAATTGTAAATCAAATTTATTCAATTATTTATGACTCCTTACAATAAAGCAACTGGTTTTGGTGCTCTTTTCAATTAGGCAGGCTCAGCAGTAACTTATCTTGGGGGAAGGGGGAAGAGTAGAATTCTTTTTGGTTTCCCCACCAATTTTGATTCTGTATATTTTATGTCTGCTTTTCAATTGCTTCACATTCTTTGTTCTCCTCTGCTATTAATTAATTTTAAAAAAAGTATGTTTCCACCACTCCCTGAATTTTTCTAGGTAATTTATTTATGAATCAGTAGACACCCTAAATCACAAATGTTGGGGGAAGAAAACCCACTGACATTAAAAGTCCTGGGAAATTAAATACATTTCAAGCTCCTTCCTAAGTTGTGACAGAGGGCTTATTTCCACTACAGTAGCCATTTATTCCATAATACAAGCTTGGCTGTGGAAAGAGTTGAATCTGTTGCTGGTGGGATATAGATTTCAGGGCGTGCCAAAGGTTCTTCGTTAAGAAGCAAAGAGTGTGTGGAAATGAGGAGTCCTTGAAGAAGTCGAGCCTAAGCTGTGAAAAGCCTTGCCACCATCACAAATGACTTCAGAAGATGTTTGGCAGCCATCACATTTGAAAGACAGAGGTCCCTCTTTGAAAACGCAAACTCCATATTTTGAATAGAGAGGACCATTGGTTTGAAAGAGGCAAAACAACCCACATATGTTAGGATTGAGTACCTCTCCTCAACAGAGCAGGGAGGAATAAGACACCACCTATCTCCAGTTTACACTACAGCCCTTGCAGTCATTTCCAAGAAAATTCCACAACCAATTGCACCTGATTCCGGGTGACCTTATAAGGACACAGATGAATCCCCCAAGTGGCCTCCAAAACTCTAAAAGAGAGTGCTAACAACCATATGCAAAGGAATATAAATCCTTCCATCCTCTTCCATTGTCCAGTCTCAATTGTCAATACTTATCTTTCCATTCCCACCCACCACCATGAGAAGTGATGAAGCTTCCTAAATGAGAAATGAAACTGTTTCTTCTTCCTCAAGAAAAAAACAATCTATTTCCTTTTGAAGGGGAAAAAAACCACCTTTGAGACAACTATGACCTGGATGTCATAGCTGCTGGAGATTGCCAGTAATCCAGGTCATAGCTGTCTCAAAGTTTCTGTTTCAAAAGGCAACTGGTCCATTCACCACTCATACTGCCATTTGCCAAGCCACCTGCAATTTCTGAACTGTATTTAAGGCTCTTCCACAAAAGCAGCTTCTAATAATTTAGTCTAGAAATTACAAGTTTATGAACCAGGTCTCTTTCTATCAGATAGGAACTTTTTGTTTTATAGCTAAACTGAATAAAAGTGTTCTATATTAGCATACTTGAAATACCCTTTTCTGATTGGTTCACAAATACAGCAATATGATTGGTTCTTCAAACGACGGTGATTGATCAACAATTGCCGCCCTGTGATTGGTCTGCCTGAGCGGCGGGGAATTCAAGAAACCGTCATTGGCTGCAAGCCACGAGCAGCTATTATAAAAAAGGCTGCTGCAGCTCCGCAGTTAAACTGATTCCAGGAACTGAATAAAGAGCTGAAAGTCACCGAATAAAGAGCTGAAAGAAAGAAGGTCTCCAGTCTATTTTTTTCCTGCGATCTAACACTGGTGACAAAGGTGGGATACTGAGACAAGGAGACCAGTTGAGCACGTGGCAAAGAGAACCGAGCAAGACGAAATGGCCGGCACCAACTGGCCACCCGCACCGTTCAACCCAGCGATGGAGGACTGGGAATAGTACATCGACAGATTCCTCATGTTCCTCGAGAGCAATGACTTACAGAGGATCTCCGACAACAGAAAGAGAGCCGTGCTCCTGACACACTGTGGGCCCGCAGTGTTCAAGATGGCCAAAGCATTGGCCAAACCTGAGGATGTAAAGCAGATGGCCTGGCCAGATTTGGAAAAAATACTGAAGGCCCATTATGCACCAACCGTCTCCAGCCTTATTCGGAGACATGAATTTTACAGATGGGACCAGAGAGAAGGTGAGAGCATTGGAGATTTCGTAGTGGCTCTAAGGGACATTGGTGGGGCATGCAAGTTCCTCAACATGGATGAAGCCATGAGGGACCGCATGGTCCTAGGTCTGAGAGACCTCACCTTGCAGAGCCGGCTGCTAACCCAACCAAACATCACAGTCACTGAGGCCATTGCTGAGGCCATGGCAGCCAAAGCCACGAAAAGATCAGCAGACACGATGCAGCAAATGAATATGGAAAACCAGAAATCACCGGCAGAGACAAGCTAAGCCCGGGAGAAGAAACCAGAGGGCAACCACAAGACCACCACACACCACGAGGACATCGAGTCTGTGTCTGAAACCAACAACGAGGAAGAGAAAATACTTAGACTCCAATTGGAATGAAACAGACATGAGAGGAGAGAACGTAAGTTGGGGTTCCAGTGCACCAGGTGCAGAGGAGACCACCCCCGTTCCGAGTGCCATTTCCTAGATGCGATTTGCTGGCACTGCAAGAGACGGGGACACATAGCAAGGGTCTGCTGGAACCGAAAGAGCTACAGCCCCAGGCGAAGAGACAGCACCCCCTCCCGAATGAAAGAAAGAAAGGCGGGGGGCCGTTGGAGCCGAGAAAACAGAAGCAAACAGCTCAACAAAACTTACAGAAAGGAAGAGACACACCAAACTATAACCATCGTGCACTCGAGCGCAACCAATGCCTGGAAGGTACATGTGAAAGTCAACATCGAAGGCCAACAATGCGAGATGGAAATGGACTCCGGTTCATACCTGTCTATGGTATCATGGAACACACTTAAGAGACTGATACCAAACATATGAAGAAAGGAACTAGAGAGCGAAAAACTGATCCTCAAAGACTACCAAGGGAACAGGATCCCCATAGTCGGACTCGGACACTTCCAAGTTAAATTCAAGAAGCACACGGAAATTCTTCCACTAATCATCCTAGAGCGGGATTGCCCAAGCCTACTGGGACTCTAATGGTTTGAGCCCCTGGGAATCGGAGTGACCAGAATCAACAGCATCACCGAAACAGATAGGGAGGAGAGCCTGATGAGAGATTTCCAGGACGTGTTTGATGGAAAACTAGGCAAGTACCAAGGGTCCCCTATATCATTTAATTGAATCCGAACATAGCCCCAATCAGGTGAAAGGCAAGGTGAGTCCCTTTCGCAGTAAAACCGAAAATCGATGAACAATTGAATAAACTCATCGCACAGGGGGTATTGGAGCCAATAGACCACGCAAGGTGGGAAACCCCAAATGTGACCCCAATTAAGTCAGATGGGTCCCTGCGAATCTGCGGAGACTATAAAGCCACCCTTAACCACGCACTACAACAAAGCACATACCCCGTTCCGGTGGTGCAACATCTGTTACATTCATTGGGGGAAGACAAGTTCTTCGCAAAGCTCGACCTTGCACAAGTGTACCAGCAATTGCCAGTCAACCCTGAAACAGCTGAGGCACAAACAATTGTGACTCACAGGGGGGCATTCACATGCAAAAGACTGCAATTTGGAGTCAGCGTGGCCCCAGGGGTGTTCCAAAGCTTGATGGAGCACCTGTTACAAGGAATAAAAGGGGTGGTCCCATACTTCGATGACGTGCTGATATCAGCTAGTGACAAGAACCAACTGGAAAGCCGCCTCAGAGAAGTCTTACAAAGATTCCAAGAGGCGGGACTCAAAGTTAAAAAAGAAAAATGCCAGCTAGCCACCTCTAAAGTTGAATTCCTGGGGTACCTAATAGATAAAGATGGCATCCACCCCACAGACCAGAAAATCAAAGCAATAAAAGAAGCTCCAAGGCCCAAAAATAAAACAGACTTACAAGCATTTTGGGGACTCATTAATTTCTATAATGTCTTTCTGCCACAGAAGGCAACGACGGCAGAACCACTACACAGATTGCTGGATAAGACCAGGACCTGGGGATGACGAGAAGAGGCTGCGTTCCAGAAAATAAAAGACTTGCTGACATCCGAATCTGTGCTAATTCAATACAGCGAAACACTGCTACTGACAGTCACCTGCGACGCATCACCGTTCGGCGTCGGAGCCATACTCTGCCACATGCTACCAGATGGGAGAGAAGCGCCAATTGCATTCTATTCCAAAATGCTTTCCATAGCAGAAAGAAACTACAGACAATTGGACAGAGAGGCGTTAGCAGCGATAACTGGAGTCAAGCGATTCCCTGAATACCTCTATGGCAGGACTTTTTCACTAATTATAGACCACAAGCCACTCTTGGGAATACTCGCAGGAAACAAGGCCACCCCAAACATATTGTCACCATGAATGAGGAGGTGGTCTGAGTTCCTTGCCGCATACAATTACAAATTAATCCACCGGCCAGGGAAGGACATATCACATGCTGACGCCCTGAGCTGTTCTCCCCTGCCCGAACTGGGAAGTGACCTGGCACCAACCACATCCATGCTACAAACTGAAACATTACCAAACCTACCCATAACCGCAGCAGACATTGCGAAAGAAACTGCAAGAGACAAAAATATGGCGCAGATTTTAAACTGGGTAGGAAATGGTTGGCCAGAAAACGAGACTGATGACACTTTTAAACCGTTCAGGAACAGACAGATGGAACTCTCAATGTTAAAAGGTTGTATACTATGGGGGGATCAGGTAGTCATACCGGAACTACTCAAAGAACAAATAC
This sequence comes from Laticauda colubrina, assembly GCA_015471245.1. Classification (NCBI taxonomy): domain Eukaryota; kingdom Metazoa; phylum Chordata; class Lepidosauria; order Squamata; family Elapidae; genus Laticauda; species Laticauda colubrina. The sequence continues at coordinate 14,158,568 of BLBF01000016.1, read as the reverse complement.
TGGATATCTTGCATGAAGGACACCCGGGTATTGTACAAATGAAATCCCTGGCCAGGAGTTATGTATGGTGGCCAGGGATGGATAAGGATATCGGGAGATTGGTGGAAACGTGCACGCAATGCCAAAAATCCAGACCTACACCCCCTGCCGCACCTGTACTCGACTGGGAAACACCAAGGGGACCCTGGTCAAGAATACACATAGATTTCGCAGGGCCGACAAAAGGACACACATTTCTAATAATAGACGCTTACTCAAATTGGTTAGACGTAAGTGTCATGAAGTCCACAACAACAGAAGCCATCATCAGACAGCTGAGGAAGCTGCTTGCAACACATGGGTTGCTGGATCTATTGGTTTCAGATAACGGGCCGCAGTTCACGGCATTGACATTTGAAAAGTTCCTCACCGAACATGGCATAAGGTATGCCTTGACAGTGCCGAGTCAGCCAGCTACAAACGGGTGGGCGGAACGCATGGTCCGGTATATGAAAGAGACTATAGAGAAGCTAGACACGGGGGACATACAAGAAAAAATCTACAAAATACTAACCATACAACACATCACACCTAACACCACAATGAATAAAAGCTCAGAAGAACTATTGATGGGCAGAAAATTAAGATCGCACCTAGATAGATTACACCCCACCTACAGCCCTGAAAAACCAGCAGACTCCTCGAGTAAGCACCACACACATTTGGCGCAGAGGACCTGGTCTATGCAAAAAATCTCACAGGGCACCCACAATGAATACTGGCAACAATAATCCAGGTAACAGGACCCAGGTCATACAGACTAGAAACAGAGGATGGAAGAAGCTGGAGGAGACACATAGATCAACTGAGGTCATGAACATTAGAAAGAACCATTAACAATCCCAGGTGCGAAGAAAAAGAACACACACACACGCCAGAACCACAGCAAACATTAAAAAATAATAATAATCATAACCAAACCAGAGAGGGGGAAGACCCCTCAAACACGAATAAGAGGGGAGGGGGAGACCCTCCACTGGCACAAGAAACACTGCAACAAACACTAACAACAACCCGCCAACCAATTTCATCAGTAACTCCAGAAAGAAACCACAATTACTTATCTGGAGATGACTTCGGTAGAGAGGAGCAGGCAGCGGGAAAACAACAAGAAGCCACTCCGGAAGGGAGTGGCCGAGCTGGCTCTACCAGCCTAGATAGACCGGGCGGGAGCAGCGGCATGGCCGATTCTACCTTCCAGGAGGTTCCACGGAGAAGGACAGGAGAAACAGCGATCCTGTCCGAACCAGCCAAAGACAACAACACAACCTGAGCTGCGCAGGTCAAGTAGACACCATAAAAGCACCACCTACTTACGTGACTACATAACGTAGGTTGGACTAAACCAAGTGGGGAAGGGTGTTCTATATTAGCATACTTGAAATACAGCAATATGATTGGTTCTTCAAACGACGGTGATTGGTCAACAATTGCCGCCCTGTGATTGGTCCACCTGAGCGGTGGGAAATTCAAGAAACCATCATTGGCCACGAGCAGCCATTATAAAAAAGGCTGCCACGGCTCCGCAGTTAGACTGATTCCAGGAACCGAATAAAGAGCTGAAAGTCATACTGGTCTCCAGTCTCTTTTTTCCCCGCGATCTAACAAAAAGCACCTCCCTCCCATTGATATTAAGTAGTTCTCCAAAGTTACCATAGCATTGGATCAGGGAATCTTCCAAAATTTTGAAGAGAGAAAAACTGGAAGGGTCATAACTCCCGAATCCTGAAGTCTAGTCCCTCAACTAAAAGTTCCAATCTTATCTAAGTTCAGCTTTATTCTTCCACATTCAATCTTTCACACTCTAGAAATATGTAGAAACACTGGTGATATCTAACCCAAACTCAAAGATGCAATCATCTCAGTGGCTTCATATGAAATAATGTGAGGTAAAGACCCCTCTGATATGGTTTCCAAGAGGTAACATAAATCTTTCAATGTAACTTTCTGGTGGTGTCCTGAAAGACAGGGGGGAATCACTGCAAAACAGTGCCTCATCACCAGTTGTCTGCAGGGCATATAAAGAATGTTTGGACCAAACAATTTTATCAACTCAGCATTTCCTATTTTAGACCAGGGTGACCAAGGTCTTCTCCATCCCAAATTGAGATGTAAACAAAACTTGAAAGTTAATCCTTAATCCTCTCCATGTACAAGTTACTAGAACTACAATGCTCCCGACCTTCTCCTTGCTCAGTGATGGCTAACTTTTCCACGTTGCATGCCAAATGTGCAGGTGCGCTTATGCACCTGCACCCATGATGCAATGCTTGCATGATTCCCCCCACCTCCTGCACATGCACACACAACCCCCCTGCATGCCTCTGCATATGTGCACACATCTCCCACATGCATGTCTCCCCCCCGTGCATGCGTGGCAGATACCTTAACAGTACAGGGAGGAGGTGCAGTGCCTAGCTATGTGGTGCACTGACAATAACTTATTACTTAATACTAACAAAACCAAAGAGCTCATTGTGGGCTTCAGGAAAAAGAATGGTCACACGCACTCTCCTATATACATCCATGGGAGAATGGTAGAAGGTGTCACCAGCTTCAAGTTCCTGGGGATCCACCTCTCTGAGGACTTGTCCTGGCAGATTAACATCATTAGTCTGATTAAGAAAGCTCACCAGTGCCTCTTCTTCCTGAGATTACTGAGGAAGAATCACCTCTCCTCAGCTATTCTGACTAATTTCTACCACTGCACAGTCGAGAGCATCTTAACTAGCCGTATCTCAGTTTGGCATGGAAATTGCACTATAAAAGAAAAAAAGGAATTACAGAGGGTGGTGAAAACTGCTCAACGCATTATAGGGATTCCACTCCCTGCCATTGTGGACTTTGAGAGGAAACGATGTCTGCATAAAGCCCACAGCATCATTAAGGACCCCTTCCATCCAGCCCACAAACTGTTTACTCTTCTTCCATCTGGGAGGAGGTTCAAGTGCCTGCAGTCTAAGACCAGCAGGCTAGGGAATAGCTTTTACCACACAGCAGTTTCCTTGCTGAACTCCTCAGCTCATTTGTCCCCACACATATGCCGATGCTTCCCTTGATAATATATGATGTATTTTATATAAGCTTTCAAAGGTAATTTAATTTTTCTGCACTTTGGGTTGGATGATCCTTGAAGTCCTTTCCATAATTCTATGAATCTTTTGTATTTTTAATGAACAATTACTAATTAAAAGTAAAAGAACAAAAAATTCCATTGCATGCTGTCTTTTGTGAATACAGGATCCTTATACAAGATCTTACTTTCATATCCTGTATCTAAGCTAGAAAGTGAGTGTGGTTCTTTTAACTTTGACTGGCTTTGCTTCTTGAAATTGCATTATTATAACACTGCAGCCTTTTTTGTTTTCCTTTCCTTTTAAGTAAAATCTGATTTTAGCTTCCTTTTGAACTTTAATTCTTTGCTGATTGATTGATTGATTGATTTATAAACATTTTATTAAACAAAACAATTAAAAACATTGAACATGAAGTTGGTTTGACGTGATTTTAGGTCAATATCGCATATTTATATATATATAATATATATATATATATTTTAAGCTTTCGCAGGTACTTACATGTGTGCTGTTCAGCTTCCTTCGGGTATTATCCCACGTCATTGTAGTGCTTTTAAAGTTGTAGCAACGTTTCAGCAGAATCTCATCTGCCATCATCAGGCTTTTGTATTAACTTTGTGTGTGGGTCAGGGTCTCACAGCCATTGGTTTTAAATTTGAGGCTAGCCTATCCTGATTGGATGGGAGTCTTGGTCTGTGTTTATTGGACTTGGAGTTTGTTTGATTGGTGTTTCTGGTTTCTTCTGTCTGTTTTGTGGCTTTGATTGGCTGGCAACACTCTGTTCCTGTGTTGGAGGCTTTCAGTGCAGCTTGGCTTTGTGTGAAAGGACGGCTATTATCTATTAGGAAGCCAGGTTTCATCTGGGTGCTTGGTGGGGGGGTATTTGAGCTGGAGGTATCAGAGGGAGTCTGCTTGTGCTCAGGTGTTTGCCTGGCTTGTGGTGTGGAGATCTTTTTATTTGAGAGTGCAGGCTTCCAAATGATTGACAGTCTGCTGGAATCATCTCTTCTATTCATGCTGTCAGGTCTTTTTTCAATCTCTATGGCTTCTCTGATGATTCTGTGGTTGGGGTTTTCTATAGTGGCTTGGGTTTTGGTGCCATTGAAGTTGATGTTGTGACCTGTGGTTTTCATGTGTTGGACTAGTGAGGAGGTGTGTTCCAGCTTTTTTACTGCATTTTTGTGTTCATCCAGGCGGGTACTTATTCTTCTATTGGTCTGTCCAATGTATGTGGCTGGGCATGATGCACAGGGAACTTCGTATATGCCTTGGTTTTCCAGGTCAATTTTATCTTTGGGGTTTCTAAGGATGGCTGCTATTTTTTTGTCTGTTTTGAAGGCAGTCTTGATGTGATGCCTGTGTAGTATCTTACTGATTTTATCTGTAGTACCTTTTATGTAGGGCAGGACAGCTGTTCCATAGGTCTGTTGATCTTCTAGGTCTCTGTTTTGTCTTGGTGTATTTTTGTGGATCAAGCTGGTGATTTTGTTTTTGTGGAAGCCATTGGCTGTCAATACTTTAGTCAGGGTGCATAGTTCAGTCTTTATATGTGTCTTGTCTGCCAGGCGTTTGGTTCTGGTAATTAGTGTTTTAGCCACAGAATTTATCTGTGCTGGGTGGTGGTGGGATTGGGCGTTGAGGTAGCGGTTAGTGTCTGTTTTCTTCTGGTATACGGTATGTCCCAGTGTGCCATCTGTTCTTTTGTAGATTAGTACATCTAGGAATGGTAGTTGTTTGTTTATTTCCGTTTCCATGGTGAACTTGATTTTGGGGTGTGTGCTATTTAGGTGTGTTAGGAAATTGTTTAGTTTTCTTTTCCATGGGGCCAAATCACAAATGTGTCATCGATGTATCTTAGCCATAGTTTGGGTTTGTGGGTGGCATTAGCCAGGGCTCTGGATTCTAATTCTTCCATGAACAGGTTTGCGATGATGGGTGACAGTGGTGATCCCATAGGGGCTCCTTCAATTTGCTTGTATCTTTGTCCTTTGTATATGAAATATGTGTTGGTTAGGCAGTGTTCTGTTAGTTCCATGAGGTCTTT
>BLBF01000016.1:14096055-14148408 GCA_015471245.1 Laticauda colubrina | reverse complement strand
AACTTTAACAGAACTACAATGACGTGGGATAATACCCGAAGGAAGCTAAACAGCACACATATAAGTACCCGCGAAAACCTAAGAAAACATATATATGTATGTAACAATTATTCAACTATATACATCTATATATTTGCTCATTCATATAATACATTTCTAACATCATTCATCTTATTTTAATCTCATCCAATCATATACCCTTTCAATAACTCCTTTCCCAACTTAAGACTTTCCTCTCTGCTTCCATTAATGATAGAATTTATCCCAAATTGGTAGTATGTCGATTTATCTTTGTTTTTCATTTCTAGAGTAAACTTGTCCATTTCAGCTCATCGTAAGATTTTGTTGATTACTTCTTCACTTGGTATAACTGTCTTTTTCCAGTTCTGGGCAAATGTTATCTTCGCTGCAGTAATATGTATATAATCCAATAAAGCTAATCTTTCTTATATTTTTTGACATGATTCCTAATAGAAAGCATTGGTAGGTGATGTATTTTAAAACCCAACATTTCCTCCAGCCACTTCCCCGTCCTAAGCCAATACTCCTGTGCTTACCACCACGCATGGTAATACATTCCCCATTCTATTGAACATTTCCAGCAATTCTGGGGACTGGCCTTTGAATATCTTAGCTAGTCTGGCTGGTGGAAGGTGCTATCAACAGAACATTTTGAGTTTATATATGCTTTATATACAGTGGCCATGATGATCTTTTTATTTCTATCCCATATTGTTTGCCATTGATCTAAATTAATTCTGTACCCAAAGTCTCTGGCCCATGCCACCATAGTCTCCTTTCCTTGTTCTTCCTCTAATTTATAGGCTAATAGAAATTTGTAAAGTTTCCCTATCAATTTATCCTCTGATCCTAAGAAAATTTTATCTAAGACTATTTCTTGCATGTTAATTCCCCATTCTTTTTTATCCCGTTTATACTTGTAACTGTAGATATTCCCACCATTCTGGATCCATGCTGCTTTAGGTCCTGTCTAGTTTTTAACTCTCTGTCCCTGTTTAAGACATTTTTGTAGGTGATAGATTTCCTTTGTTTCAATAGGTTTGGATGTGTTAACTCCTTCAATGTTGATATCCAATTGGCATTTCTAAATATATCTGTTTTCTAGTTTCATTCCAGATCTTAAATAGTGCTTGCCTAATTCTATGTTGTTAAAAATGTCTTTGTAAGCCTGGCTTGTCAGGCCATAGAAACACATGCCATCCTTGTTGCAGGTCATGTCCTTCTAACTGTATGATTCTTCTATTTTCTAATAGTATCCAATCTCTAACCCGTGTAAAGTGAAGCTGCTTTTATGATAGATTTCCCAATCTGGGAGGCCAAAACCTCCTGGCTTCTTGTAATAATTTAAGTTGCATCCTCGGTTTTTTCCCCTGCCATACAAAATTAGAGGTTGTCTTGTTTAGTTCTTTAAAGAAGTTTTGGCTCAGCTTTATAGGTATGTTTTGGAATAGAAATAACAATTTTGGGAGCACATTCATTTTAATTACCAAAATCCTTCCTGATAATTATAGTCTTAGGTTACTCCATCTTTAATTCTTGTTCTAAGTATTCATTGTCTTTTTATCTCAGTTGCAATTAAAAATAAAGCTGTAATTTTATATGTGTTACACATATAAAACTAAGAATGAAATGGAAGGATTGTAAGAGCAAATGCTTGAGGACAGTATTTAGAAAATCTTCAAATCAGTATTACTTCTATTTATTCCTCATCCATAACTCTAAGTAAATCATTGTGTGACATGACAGGCAGGAAGGTAAAGAATCCTCTTTAAAAGAATTTAAAAAGTGTTATTTGGTTCACAGATTATACTGTCAAATAACTGCTCAATCCATGCTATATTTTTAATGTGTTAACATAACTGTATCCTTTTTCCAGGAAAAGTTTGCAATGAACTCAACAATTACAGATAGGACAAATAGTTAAATGTGTAGGAAGAAAAATAAAGTCCGGTTCCAAGCTGGAAGGAAAATGCTGGAAATAAAATGGAGGTTTTATTTAAACTCTATTTAGTTTCCACAAACTTCAGTGACATCAGAATGTTTCTGGGGTGGCTGACAAATTGGCTCAGTGAGTGAACGGATCTTTGTCGGGTTCTGGGGTTTTGTGATTGAGATGCTCCAGGGGGTTGGGCAAAATACTTGTTTTTGTCTTGTTTCTTTTGCTATTCTTATGGTGGTGGGTAAATCCTATTATGTCCTAAAGGTCATGTCCTAGCCTTAGAATTTGGGTGGGGGAATGTAAATTCTTAATCCCATCAGCTCCAGCCTTCTGTGGGAATTGTGGCTGAAGGCATTTTGTTTGTGAATAGATTGGTCCCAGGAGTGGGCTGCTACCAGTTTTCCCTGATTTGGGCAAACCGGTAATTTTATCATTTTTAATGATCAGTGTGGCAAACCGGTAAATCCCACCCCTGGCTGACATTGCCCACCCCACCCCTCCCAGGAGTTCCCACATGGCCCATTTTGGATGCCAGGGCCTACGTGAAGGCTTGGGGAGGGCAAAAAATGAGTCTCTTGGAAGTTCTGGAAAGCCGGAAATGGGCCCATTCTGGCCTCTGGAGCCCGGGGAAGTCATTTTCAGCCTCTGGAGTCTGGGAAGGGCGGAAATGCCCCCCCCCCACCCTGGTTCAGGAGGCCGACTAGGCCATACTCACCATGCAAAAGCTCACCCAGCAACTGGGCAGAGAACCAGTTGCTAAAATTTTTGAAGCCCACCCCTGATTGGTCCAGTCTTCTTGAATGAATACAAAATCTACATTCCTAAAGGCCAGCCTCTTCAAGGTTCTTAGTTTGAAGCTGTTTTCCTATGGCAGGAAGACTGGGGCTGCTTTCTGCCTTTTAAAAAGATTTTTCTCCATTTTTCCTTTGGGGAAATATTCTATCCTGCCTCTTTTTAATATTAAGAATAAATAATATTTTAATCTGAGGAGATGGGCCGTCTTACAAATGTGTGGCCAAAAGCAATTTTATATTTCTGGTATGGAAAATATTGAGCTTTCAGAAATCTACCTCTTGGACCGTTGATTGTAAGTCAACTGAAGGTAAATTTTTAGTGGGAGTTACTGGGATTGGATTGCCAAATTCTCCCTGGGAGCAATCCTTTGCTGCAGCCCACTTGTTGAGGGCACTCTTCTTTGGGGAATTTTTCTTTCTTTTCCTCTGTTGTGAGGCCTGCAGCTGAGTGACACGATCTTTGCGATCGGAAGGCCTCCTGGCTGCCAGAGCTATTCCTCCAATGTTTCTAGTAGGTGGGCATTGTCCTCACCTCCAAGAAGATAATGCTTGTTGTTTCCCATTCTCCTGCTTCATTATCTAAATTCCACACCAACTGCCCAGCTCAATATTCCGCCTTTTGTATTTCAAAACTTTTTCCCCATCTCTCTTGCTTCTCCTCTGGTTTAACAGTTTGCGTTTGGAACAAGGTCTGCCTTAATGGAGCATTAAGCCTTAGCAGCAGCAACTATTTGCCCTGCATTTACTATCTTAGGATTTTATTTATTGTTCAAATACTTTACCCAGCCAAAATTTCCCATCAGTATCTTTGGCAGGAAGCCATGAATAATTCCCCAATGAATTAAAGGTATTCTTTTAACAAGGAATCCTGGCAAAATGAAATCAAAGGCAGATCTAAAATATTTTGCCTATCAGATGTCTCATGCTTCCATTCAGAGCAGTGTGTTCCTAAAACAAGCTTCTTCCCTTGTTTTTGTTGTTCTACTGCTGAGCCAGTCACACATCTTAGCCAAAAACAACCTTGGTGGAAAATCTTTCTCTGTGCACAACAGTAGAATAAATTGGAAAACAGACAAAGCCTGCACCTTTTAAGAGTATAATATCTTTTGAAGGTTTGCAAAACAGTGGCGGTTTTACCTGTTCCAGCAGGGAGAGCTGCTTCTGTCAAACCCCAAGGCTGGAACTTTTGCTGGCTGAATTGGGGGAAAATCAGGTGAACCCAGGCAAAATAAGAAGACATGACTAAAGAGTGCCTAAAATGTAAGCCTAAATGACAAATTAAGAAAAATAAATGTAGGAACTAACAGTATCAGTCTTTAAAGGGTAGGTATGTGTGTAATTGCTAATCCAACAAAAACGTGCAAATCATTTTTTTATTATAGCTTTGAGGCCAGAAAGAATATGCAACTTTTCTTTGAAACAGATAATTTCTTTCTGTTTTCCATGCTTGGGAAGAGACTTGAAGGGAGATAAGAAGACTCTTGACCAGTTAATCTTATTTCCATTCTGGGTAGTTATCAAGGATAACTCAATTGCTTTTAGGTTTATGTCTTTAAATGGCAGTTAAAGAGAAATGGAGAGAAATGTTTCCTCTTGCTTGCAAATTTCTAGAGATATCTGGTTAACTACACTGAAAATCAAAATTTGAACATAAGATGGACTAGTTCTAGTAAAGCTACTCTTACATTCTTGGAAAAGCCAGCTTTGCTGAGAAGTAATTAACATGGCTTTTGTAAAGGTAAGTCCTGACTTATTAATTTTATGGATGTTTTTGTAAATGTCAACATATCTGCAGACAGAGTGATCTGACTGACTTTGTATATTTACATTTTCCAAAGTCTATGAAGAGATGGCATAAAAAGACAGGTGCTGCTGTAGGCTGGTAACTGGTTAAAATAGGTTTGGTTTTTAATTACATTCTGTACAAAGGACAGCAGTACCTTCAGCTGAGGACCAGGGGAAAAAGTTCCTACTTTTGATTAATGCCATCAAATTATCTTCTTTGAAAACAAAATTTTGTAGAATTTGATCAATGCTTGTCAATTTATAGAAAATGTTGCCAGAGTTTCTGCTGTGGACAGAGAATAGGATTCTTTACACAGAAATCCAGACTACATGAAGAACAAGCAAGCACAACTGAGTGTAACAGGACGGAGTTTCCTTTTAAAGGCATTGAGACTTATGGATACAGAAAGTTTAACTGATCTTCCTTCTTTGGTAATGTCCCTGCTGCTGGTCAGTAAGACTAAGCACTGAAAAACTAGGAAGTGTTGGGATAGTTCTGTATCCACACTTACTAAACAATGATAAATAACTCTAAAGATTAGAGTGCCACACACAAAAGGGATAGTTTACAGTATGCAAGCACTGAATGTAACGCCTGCATTGCCCTTTTGTTCTTAGTAATAAAGTTGTGCACTTATTACCTAGGAAAGAAAGCACAAATGAAAATAAATTTTTGTAGTGAGGGTGCTTAGTGAAGGTGCTAGCAGGCAAGAAAAACCTTGATTTCTCTAAAACAGAGCATTTTTGTCAACATATTAAAAGATTAAAAAAAATCTATTTGATCAAGGAATGAAACTCTGAATAACCACATCAGCTGGGACCACCTGTTAAACCTAATCTAAGTGAACTAAATCATAGCTTAGTTATGTAGCTGAGTTGGAGTATTATAGCACTAATTCTATCTGAGCACCCACCTTATTTAAGTTCACAATTTAGAATGTTTAACATTGTAAAAAAGTTTTTTTGAAGTAATTATGCGGCTTTTTTCCCTTTCCTTGGGTTGTTCCAGTGGTACATCATAGCTGGATCTTCATTTGGAATCTATTATATTTTAGCCTGAAACTATGTTCTTATACATGGAATGTTGAAGTGCAAAACAATGTTATACTTAATACAGTGGAAACATGCATTTGAAAACTGGTTGATATTCTTCTGTAATCTGTAGAGAGGGTGAGTACAGAAAACTCTTCCCACAGAAAAGCTGCTCATTTTGGTCTTAGATCATTTACTATCCTATAGTGTTTCTTGAAAAGAAGGTAGTTTTAATTTTCTCAAATGTTTTAAAATCTGGGTTTGTTGTCAGATACAAATGGCAATGTTCCAGAAGTTTCTCTCTCTTGGAAGGGGTAGGAGCAACCAATTATAGGTAGTAATTGAATGGAATGGAATGGAAATTCTAGTCCCAAATATGGTTTTAAATTAAGAACTTCCTATAACTTATATCCATTATCCCATGTCACACGAGAAACTCAGTGGAATACAAGAAAATCATCGTTGATTTTCTTCTTTATGACATCCTTCAGATATCTGAAGAGTGTTTTCTTCCAAAATCTGGCCCTCATGTAAACTTTAAGTCCTCTCAGGCTTTGACAAGTTGGTTGAGGACCCTGCTGGATTATGTGCAGATGTGGCTTGTCAGATCCACCATGATTTTACTGTTTATGCTTTCTTTCATTTGTAGTTATTGTATTACGGTTTTACATGTTGGTTTTACTATTCCTTACCCAGATTTAGTTGGAGTTTGGCGGTGTCTAAATTGAATAGATTAAAATTAAACGATCCCTGTTTAAAATTTAAATCATCTTTAGAGGAGAGCAACAAAATTAACACAAAGTCTGCAGGAGGAAATATTTAGAAGGGCCAATGGAAGGTAATATAATGTATATATTCAGCCTGGGAGAGAGAATATCCTAATCTCACGAGCCCTTGGAGTCTTGAGCTTCCTTCTTAGAAGATAGTAGTTGTAGCTACTCTTTGCAATATCACTTCTCCACAAAGGTATTAGCCAGATAAATTTTCAGTAGGATTAATAAATCTTGGAAATTGTTCTGACATGTCCTTGGGCCTTGCTCATGGTAGCTCGCAAGCTCATGAACTAGTAGTCCAATCAAAGTATTTGTTTCAAATTATCTCAATATAGAGCAGAGGGCTTCCCGGCCTCCACTGCCCATTTCTGCTATGAGACTTCACTGAATTGATAAATTCTTATCCCTTATCAACTGCTATAAATGTATTGTAAATATGTACCAGGAAGGTTGTTTTCAGGCAGGAAGAGAAATATGCCCTAAGCAGGCACAGTGATTCCTGCTGTTCGTAAAGGATCACCAGTAGAAAGACTTTTAATTCTTCTGGTTCTTACTATTTTCAGGCTAAAAGAATTACAAATTCTTGGCTTTTAATCTTCATTGAATCTTCCAGGAACTTCAATTAGTTTTCTTTATTCACTTGTTCACAAATCAATTCATATTTTGTCTGTCCTCCTAGTTTCTAAGATGTATGTAAATTGGGAAGAGAGAAAGAGAAGCTACAGCAATAAAGAGTTAAGGCTGTTTCAAACTCATTCTAATTATCACCTCAGCTCTGCCTTTATTCAGGGATTCTAGTAAATTCATTTTTCTCAGCTTTTAATCACCATAGTAATTTAGAGAAAAACAAGATTTTTTTTTTAGCAAGTGGAGGCATGGTGAAACTACATTTATTTGATTGGAATTGGCATAACTTCCTGCAAACTTATTTTGAGAGTAATTGTTAAAATATGCACCATCTCAAAATCATAAACTTAGAATTCTTGTATTGATTGATGTTTGAATTTATGTTGACATCACCTTTCACTGGTAGAGAAGGAATCATAGAATCATAGTTGGAAAGGACCTTGCAAGTGTTCTGGTTCAAAACTGTTCAATGCAAGATCCTGTTTAGATGCCTCCAGCAAGTCACTACTTCACATGGCATTTTGTTCCACTGGTTGATAAGCTTAGCTTGTATAGTTATAAAGTTCTTCTTGATGTCTAGCCTGAGCTTTCTTCTATCTGGTTTCTACCCATAATTTTTGATCCTGCCTACTGTGCAATAGCTATATCGCACTGTTGGCTGATGTTTAGGTTTTGACTGACAAGGACATCAGATCTCTCTCCCCTGTATTATTGCTACACCAAATCTCTTCTTTGTGTCTTTCATTTTTCTACTCAGGTGTGGAAAGCTAAATTTCTCCGTTAAACTGCCTTCTCTAAAACCACACCTCCCAGATTTCTATCATCTATAAACTCTCAACTCCCTCAAAATAATAGGACTCATATGCCACTTCATTTAAATACTTCTCAAGATCCATAAATCACATTTGGAGTGTGGTTATTCAGGCAGTTGTGAGAATATTATCCAGCCCTTATTCTACTATTTTATTAAGGATATCATCAAATGCTCAAAGGTTTTACTGAGGCCAAGATTCATTATGTGTACATTGATCTACAAAATTAGCAATGCTATCAAAGGAAAAGATAAAGTTAATCCGCCATTTAGAGATATGCACTGATAAATTTCCTCCTGTGCTTAATCGCAGAAATTTGTTACGAGTTTCTGAAATCTCCATTTTTTTTTCTACGCTTTCAATGGGCATTTTTTCCATTTTTCTCTTCAATATTATTTATTTTCTGATTCTTTTCATGATTCTGGATTATGATCAAGATATGACCACCTCAGGTTTTTAGGTTTCAAGGCTGTGGCAAAATGGCTGTAAGCTGTTCTTTCTAGTATTATCAATCCCTATATGTGTTAGCGGGAAGGGGACTTAATAAGTCTTGGAAATTCTTCTATCTTGCCCTGATCTTGCTCCTGGCAATCAGCATATTTCATTAGCTGATAGATACCAACATACTTGTTACAGTTCTTCAGAATATTAGGATATTAACTTCCTGATCATTTGATTTTTTTAAAAAAGTGATTGTATAGCCATTTGTCTAGAATGGTATAGGCTCTCCTGATTGAGCAGTAGACCTCCAAAGTCCCTTCCAATTGTTATTCTGTATTCTCCCATTACTCACCATAAGCACTTTAGTAATGGAACTAATTATGCAGGAAGATGGTAGACTCCCCTTCATTGGATGTTAAAACAAAGGGTTGACAGCCATCTAGGATGCTTTAATTTGGAATCTTGCACTATGTTGGAATCTGTTCCTTTCAATTCCAGAACACTGAAAATCTGACAAAAAATAATCATTAATCTTTTGGTTCAAGAAGACATTCTCAGCCAGCCCTTGAGTGTTGAAGATTTGCCCAAAGTGAATACAAACACCAGCTTCTTGGTAGATCAATTATGGTTTATTCTATGATGAGCAAACAACAAATAATCTCTCCTAGAAAAATATCTCAAAGCCAGGCAAGGTTAGCATCGAGAACTTTCATTCTTCATTTCCTTTTATTAGTATTATAAGCCCAGCCCCACCTACACGCAGCTGCACTTCTGGCTCGCCTATTATCCATGCTACCACCTCATAATGGCATCAATATCCTTGCCTAATCCAATCCTACACCACCTCTTCTTAATTGATCCCCATCATGTGCACCTGTCACCATCTGCCCATCGCTTCAGCCTGCTCCTGTGCCCCACAAGTGAGCCCAAATCTGGGCTGGCATAGCTCCAGCCCTTGAAGTAACTTCCACGCCATCAGCTGTCACTCGCTCAGCTGTCGGTCCCATCGAAAAGCAGCATTGCATCTGTTACGTCACAGGGAGCACAACGCAGCTGCTACTGGGGTGGTCTGGCATCTGGGAGCCCCTGAAGGAAGTTTTGCCGAACGCTGACTTGCTGAACTATCGAGCTCCAAGGTAAGTTATGCCACAATCAGAGCCCGACAGACATTATATTCTCCACTGAGATTGTAGTTCTAAATTGGACTACACTGGATATTGCTATAACAAATTCATGCACTCATGAATTATAATTCTACATGACTGAATAATCCATTTTGTCACAAGTGGGCTGTTGATCTACAACAGAGATTAGTTTCAAGTCCAACCTAAACTACTGAAGCCCCCTGGTGACCTTGGTCCAGGTGCTCATTCAGTCCAGTTTCCACATGAGGTTGCTGTTGTGTATCTCGTTTAATATGTATTATTCAATTAATTCATTTTCTTGGCCTTGTGTTCAATAAACTTCTCAACCCTTCTTTGTTCCTTTTTGCTAATGAGTATTTTAGTTGTTTTTTAACTAATTTACAAATGTAAACAGTTTTATGAATCCAAATAGAAGTTTGAATATTTTTCCTCATTCAATTAATTTCCTGGTTCTTTCAACTCTGGCAAAATGTATACAAAGACAAACTCTTCTTTTAAATGACTTGAATGTCGAACTATTGTCAACAAGTTTAAAGATGTCCAAGCAGAATATTAAAAAGAATCAAGAACAGTATTAATTGGTGACAGTAAAATAGCTAAAGGAGACAGATAAATGTGCTATACTGCAACTCTTATAAGTAAGTAAATAATACTTGCCAGGAACAGTGATTAAACAAAACATTTCAAGCAAAATAGCATTTATTTGTAATGTCAACACAAACTGAAGTAGTACAATCAAGGGTTGTAAACAAATACTCTGAATATCTTCTGTTCATAAAACATACTAAAGGTGAGAAGTAAAAAATTAGAAGTAAAATTTCTTCAACAAAAATTCTGCAGTAAAGTGTACAGATTAGTCAGTTATCAACTATTCAAGACAAAAATAGAATCTAAAATTTCTCAGGTATAAACAAAAGGCTCCAAAATCAACTTTTCATATACAAAAACTTAGCAACTTACTCTTCAGTTTTTGACAATAATGCTTTTTGAAATAGAGACCAACAATAAGGTAACTGTTAAAAGAGTATCCAAGTTCAGATTACAAAGGGACAAAAATATTATTTTACGGTACAGATTCTGAAGTACAATTTACATGCCAGGATCATCAGTGGTCTCTATTATCATAAACTTGCCCATTTTTTCTTTCAGTTTCTCAGAAGTTTTCATCTGATCTGAAAGAAATGAAGCACACAGTTCAGATGACCACAAACAAACAGCAGACTTCCATTTTAAACTCCATTATTTTGAGAAGATAATTATTTAATAGTTTGATCTTTTGAAGTGGGTATATTACTTTCAGGAATAGAAGCTTGCTTTCTTTCAAAACAATGCACATTTACTGCTATAGGATAACGGCAAACTCATCCCATAGCCATTTATTAAAATTACATCAATGTTTTACCATTTCAAAGTTTTGACCCTTGCAATGCACAGGTTGATAAGCCCCAGGCAGCAGTCTCTAAAGGCTCCCCCCCCCCCCCTTTCTAATCTCATTCACTAGGAGGAAGCTGGAATTTCCTTTCCTTACAGCAAAGAATGTATGGCAAATATGTCTGGAATGGAACATTCATCCAGAGCTGGTCATTCACTTTAATGCTCTACAGCCAAATCAATATTATGCCAAGTTATGTGGATATAGTAAGCTTTCAATTTGAGAGATACTGGTTTGTTTATACAGAATTTCTTTCTGCAATGTATAAAACCCCACCTGCCATCTAACACATGCATAACATTCCCATTTTTAAAGCAGACCACCCGTTTTAAAGGGTGCTCCTGTGCCCTAATTAGCCCATTCAGTGTTTTTTTAAGTAATCAAGCTCTATATTGCTATTTTAGTGTGTAAATGGAGACATAATTGACTGGTGCACGGGGAAAGAGAATCAGAAGAGAACAGAATCAGGTAACCATAGCATGAGCATATGCATAGCATGAGCAATATATCTCTTTGAAGGAGGTTCCTTTGAAAAGCATCCAGAAGAGTAATCAGCAGATGGTGAAGGACTAGAAAAACAAAACTATGAAGAATAGTTAAAGAAACAGGGTGTTGTCAGCCCAAAGAATGAAGGTAGACCTGATAGAGGAGCTTTTATCACAAAGAGGGTATGGATTACAGTGTCTATAATTGAAGGTTTATTAATAGGGAATGGAACTGAAGTTGTATAAAATTAATACAGTATAAAACTATTCCTTTTTAATCAACCAAAATGTCCACTTTATGGAAAATGAATCTTTTAGACCTCACAAATTCTATTACAAGATCTTTAGGATGAGCAAATTTAAAAAAGAAATATCAGAGACACATAATGCCTGCTTAACAGAGGCAGGGAAATATTTGGTGGAGATCTATGGTATTAAATTAAGGTAAAGGTATTGGGTAACAACATATATTTATCGGGAAGCCCAAGAGTATCGGAAAATACTATTTAAATGACCCAACTGAAAACCTGCACAGTCTCAGTGACAGTATAATGTTATAGGAAAGAATTATTGGAAAAGGCAACAAGTCACAACATAAATGCCTCTGAGGATAGGAAAGGGCCTGTATTGATTAGAGACAAACACCAAAATTATTGGTTCTCCCTCTCTCTGTCTCTTTCACTCACACACACACACACACACACACATTACAGGAAAAAGACTTGTTGTGGTTGGAAATAAGAAGAAGGAAAGATCTGAGATATAACTGGAAACCTAATAGTAGATATTTAATCCTGCTTCACTGGTAATTCATTATCCTTACCAAGAAGTAGTCTGTGGTCTACTTGTCAAAGATCTTACTGAAGTCCAAAGGATCCTAGGACCACAGAATTTCTCTGGTCCACTAATTTAGTCACTTTATTGGAGAAGGATATAAGGTGTGTTGAGCATAATCTGTTTTTAAAAACATGCTGACTTCTAGGAATCTTGTTCATTTCTAGGTGCTCACAAATCTTCTGCTTAATTTTTCCAGGATTTTCTTAGGTATTGAGATCAAGCTAATTGGCCTATAAGTTCCTGGATCCATTTCCCCCTTTTTGTGGACTGAAACCACACCAGTTCTCTTCCAATCTTCTGGTACTTCCTCTGGCCCACAGGTGCTTTGAAAGATTATATCCAGTGGCTCTGAGACCATATCTGCCACCTTCAATAATCTGGGATGCAAACCATCTGTTTCAGTTGATTTGTACTTGTTCAGGGTAGATAAGTATTCTCTTACTATTTTCTTGCCTGTCTGGATTTGTATACCTGTTCTATTTCCCTCAAGGTTGCTTTTGATAAGTTGGGCTATTTTTTTCCTTTTGCATAAAAAGATACAAAAACAGATGAAGCAGTTTTGCTTTCTTCCTGCTGCCTGGCACCTTTTTGTTATCTGCTTCCATCATTGGACCTATTGTTTCCTTGACTTTCTTGTTTTTTGCATACTGAAAAAAAAAAAACCCTTTCAATATGGTGTGAGCAGGAGACATCCTGGAACCGTGATGGCGAACCTATGGCACATGTGCCACTGGTGGCATGCAGAGCCATTTGTGCCGGCATGAGAGCTTCAGGCAAACTTACCTCTGCACATGCATGTGCTTCACAGCTGATTTTTGGACCATTTGAGGCCTTTTTCGGCCTCCCAGAAGCTTGAGGAAAGCCTCTGCAGCCCGAAAAATAGGCCCGTTTCATCACTTCCAGTGACAAAATGGGCCTATTTTTCGGGCTGCAGAGACTTTCATCAAGCCTCTAGGAGGCTGAAAAAGACCTCACATAGGCTGAAAATCAGCTGGGAGGCACGGTGAAGATAAGGGGGCGTGTGTTGGGAGGGTCGTACGTACAAGTGCAGGGAGTGTGCGCGCATTGCCTTCTGGGTGCTGGCATGCACAATTTTTGGCACAGGAGCCCAAAAAGGTTAGCCACCATTGCCCTGGAAGGAAGGCTGTATTCTGTTTATATGTAGTTGCTATGATATATGTCAGAGAGCTAAATGTAAAATAATAACCTGAGGAGAATAAGAGGGAAATTCATAAGCATACTGGTGCTCACCACCTCAGTGGTACATATAAGTTGATATTTAGAATTAATTTCTTAAAGAAATAAAACAGAAGGCATACTAACATATTTAAAACTTACTGATAAGGTCACTTCTGTCCAGCAGCAGCTCTAAATCTTTGTCAGTTATTACTTTTTCTCTTGAACCTTTAATCTCTCTAGAAAAAGAAAGAAGGAAATATTTTTATTAAATTCTCTTGTATTTAAGGGCTTAACTTTTTGGCAATGATTTTAGCTTTTAAAAATGCTTCCTTTACGTAATTATTTGTTCCGTGTGGGGAGCCAGTGTGATGTCATGATTAAGGGCATGGACCAGGAATGGAGAAATTCAGGTTCTGATCTATCCTCAGCCATGGAAACTTGCTGGATAATGTTGGGCTGGTCACTTTGCTTTAACCCTAACCCAGCACAACCCACGTCACAGGGTGGATATTGTGGGATAACAGGAGGACAAAGTGCTCTATGTATGTCACCGTGAACTACAAAATGAAAAAAATAGAAAATAAATCAAATAAAGAAGCAAGCAGATCATACCTGTCATAATCCCTGGACTGCAGCAATTCTATTAACTCTTTGGGATCTAAGCAACTCTTTGACTGGTTTACTCCAAATTTACCACCTTTGAACTGGTCTTAAACGGAAACAAGAAAAAAAATAATTTTATTGAACAGCACTGTCAGTGATTTTTTTTTTAAATTAAATATACTGTATAAACTGACAGCCGTTTTTGTAATTCTAAAATAGAAGAACGATAGAATTAGTTACAGAAAATTAATGCAAACACAAACATTTTCCAAAAGGACCTCCTTGATATTAGAAAGTGTGTGCCCTCAGATTATTGGATATTATTCCTGGATCTTCCAAGCCAAGAAAAAATATTTTTTTTGTAATCAGAAATACGCATGCAAAAAATGGGAATTTGGCCTCCTGCATGTTGAGACTTTGTTAATATCCACTTTTTTGTAACCCCTTTATATAATCTTTTCAATCATGGTATCAGTAGAATGTCTGAAAGGGTTGCCAGAAGTAACAACCTATCTGGTTTTAAGCTTAATCAAATTAATAAACTTGATAGTCTGTCCCTTTATTTCTAACAGTCTTAATTTTTAGTTCAGTCAAATATCGTCACATTTGAATTGTCTTAATTGTTTAATTAATTTCTTAATTTCATCTTTGTCCCATTGCACATAATTCTTTAAAATTTTAGTTGTCTCTTGGTAAATCTAGCAGGAAAAAATTATACAGGTCATTCTCTTTTGGTTTATCATTTGTATTTCCCTTTTAAATTTTAAAGTCTCACTTTTTTTATAGATCCAGTGAAACATCCTTATCTAAGTCATTATTTTAGCTTGTCATTTATAAATCAATTTTTAATACTATGTCATATATTTGTTCTACATCTGGTTTTGTTCAATACCATCTTTTGAACATATTGTATCCATCGAAGCTGGCATCATTATTCACATTATTATAGCTACTTTTTTTTTTTATTCTGTTTTTCAAGTCTCCCTATGTATTCTCATCATCAGAACATTTTGAAGTTTTATAAATCTTTCCTCCACCTATATATTTTAGCTTCCTCTAGTGTCCAGTTTTGAAATTAAGAATTGAATGTCTTTTAAAATTCTGTGCTGTAGTGAGCAAAATCGCTTATCCCATCATTTCCTGGATTTTCAAACCTGTAGAAAATCACTGTCCTGCAATCTCCTTGTGAAGAGCAGCCACCCAGAACAAACACCAACAATATCCCACCTTTTCATATCCAGTGAGGTTTGAAGGAATCAGACTACTCTCTAGTTCCTTGGACTTTGCTGCAGTTATTAGCAGAAATCTGTATTCAGGTACTGAAGTTTTTGAGTTTTTATGTAACTACATTTAGCATCCCAGCTGCAATCTAGTGTAAGCCTGACAACTTTAGTAACAGTCATCCATGCTTTGATTACATCATGAATATACTTACAGAATACTAGTTAAAAGTTTAGCCATGATGCCATTTGTTTTACAGGAACATAAAATGTTGCTTTTGATTTTTAAAGCTTGAAATGCCACATAGTCTAGCTGCCCCCCACCCCCTAAATGTATCTGTCTCATTATAAACCTATGGGTCATTAAGATATGCAGGAAATGCCTCTGAAGATGCCTGAGCTCCTGGCATATAGAAGGATGCTGGACAGGATCTTCTCCAAGCTGTAAAAAATTCTCCATAGGACTGGAATTAGAATCCAGGGACCTATTTGTTTGAAAAATGTTAGTAAGGGCTTTCAGTAATGATTTATGTTTTGTGTTGTTTTTGACAGATTGTCCTTGTAAGCTGTCCTGTTGGCTGTGCCAATAAAAAAACAAATAGCTTTAAAATGGAAGACTATTAAAGGCATAATAATGTCAACTACAAAATCTCATAGCTAGTGGTCCAACAAAAATTGTGAACATGATTTTGAAGAATTGTAGATATTGCTAACTTTTGTGGATTATCAGCTTCTCTAATTTCCTTTTGGCAGCAGCCCTCTCCACAATTTTCTGGTCAATGGTATTTGCAGTTACAAAACGATATACAACTACCGGCTTTGTCTGACCAATTCTGTGACATCGATCTTGTGCTTGAAGGTCAGACTGAGGATTCTATGAAAAGAAAATATATGAATTTAATATTTAATGGCACATGACATCAGATTTATCTTTTCATCTCCATATAGAAAAAGGATTTCTGACTTGTTAACAATTAAGGGAAAAAAGTTATCTGATGGGGATAACTGACTGACAACTTATATCTACGATGCAGTGCAACAGTACACATCAAGAGAAAGGGCAGCTGTGTTTGCTCAGAAGAAGATGCAGCTACTTTAAAGCATCCCTATGTTTCACTATTATTATTTTAGTGCTTGTGAGTCAATGTTGACTCCTAGTAACTGCCTGGACTAGCCCATGAAATTTTCTGAAGTGGTTTGCCAATGCATCATTCCAAGAGTGAAGGTGACTTGCCAGCTTACCAAGTTGGCTTTGTGCCTAAGGCAGAACTCATAATCTCCCAACTTCTAACCAGTGCATTAACTACTGTACCAAACTGGCTCTCACTAATTTAATGTGCATTTATTCTAAGACTATACCAGATTTCATGGACAGAGCTTAAATTCCAAGTGGATTCTAAAACTACTCTACTGATGGAGTTGAATATACAGTCCTCTGGGATCAGGACTTCTGTCAGAATACACAGTACATACCCAGTCACTGTCATAAATTATGACCGTATCTGCTGCAGTCAGATTAATGCCAAGACCTCCAGCCCGTGTGCTCACCAGAAATATAAAAACTTCAGGGTCTGCATTAAAATTCTTCATCTGTAAAAGGCAGAATATCACCAGTTTAACATGAAATAAGACAATTGGCATACTTGTCCTTAAAGATAAACTTTTCTGCTACAAAAAAATTATAGGAAGAATTATATTTTGGCACGCTGCTATATTTCGCAATGTTTTGGGAGTCGAGAAGGTTAAGAACATATGTCAAAAACAGTGGAAAATTTAGTGGTTTTTAAAAATTCCCAATAAACTGTTTGAAAACTAAAAAAAAAAAAAAAAAGCCATCACAGGATACATTTTAAAAATCCAAACAAATGAAAACTTATTAAATATAAGAGGCATGCAGTTCAAAACTAATTTGGAATTATGCTCTTACACCTGCAATTATTCATGATAACCTGAATTAAGTGTGGCTGAAGAATTCTGGGAGTTGAGGTCCATACAGTTCAAAATTGCTTAGGTTGAAAAACACTGATCTTAATATTTTTGGATATATTTTTCAACACAAATGTATGCTCCATGACATAATCCATTAATCCACACTAATCTTCAGTAATTCTATAATAATATACAACATTATCATGTCAATAACTTGTCTCCAAAATAGAGCAACAGGACTGCAGAGGCTTCCCAATGATTTTTACAGAGGATAAGTTGAAGCCAAATAGCTTACACTCAACTTGTTTTCTTGACAAATCTTACAAAAATTAAGCAAATCAGGTAAATGTTTCTGAGAAAAGGACACCTACATTTTCTTCTCTGTCTGCATAAGACATACTTCCATCCAGACGACTAAACTGGTAATCTCTCAGATAGCAGTAGTCCATTAAAATATCCAACATTCGGGTCATTTGTGAAAACAGTACCACCTAAATTGAGGAAATATTCCTTAGTTAACTTGTCTCAGAGATATGAAATTTTTTAAAATACTAAATTCAAAAGGAATACCTTGTGTCCTCGCTTTTTTAGTTCTGGTAACATGCGATCCAAGAGTAATATTTTTCCACAATTCTTCACTAGATCCTCATCCACCTTCATATGAGAGGGGAAATAACAACAAAACTTATTACTATGAATATAATTTTGCTTTTAACATGCTGATTTTCTTGGCCTTTTAAAAGGAACATTTGTAAATATGGTCTCATTTCCTTTATCATCAAAGAAAGACATAGTCTAAGATTCCAGGAAAAGCTTCCTTAGGTTGATGGAAGATTTTATGGAATTTAATAGCAGAGTGGATCTATGGAAAGCTACTGTTCTGACAAAGCCTTAGCAGAAGCAAGAAACAGACTCCCTTGTCATGAAAACCCTCTATCTTTATTTACCTCTAGTGAATTTATTGCATTCACCTACCAAAAAGTCCAAGCAATAGTCCTTCAACAAGTTAACTGCAGTAACAGTCCTTATCAGTTCCTTGCAATAATTGCAAAGCTCCCAGCCGAAAGGCTGCAAATTAAGTTCTGGCAAACTGTTTCTGTGGCACGAAACACAATGTGCAAAATCTTCAGAAAGATGGACTGTTGTCTCCTGCAACAACCCCTCCTCCTTTCCTTCTGTTTATTCCCCAATCGGGGAGGGGCCATTCAGTGTCCCATGTGTGCTTTGCTTCCCAAGTCGACTCCTTGACCTCCGTTGTTCCCCTCTCCTAACAGCTCTATGCATATGCGTGCCCGGAAAAGGCCCCAGATGTTCTTCCTCCTCACTCGTATCAGCCTCCGAAGGCACTTTCCTCTCCAGTGCCCGGGAAATGTCGGACGGCCCTGACTCTATCTCTGCATCCGACACAAAGCATCCATCAAAGCCTTCCCCAGACTCCAGCACTGGCCCAAGTTCCTCCCCAATCTCGTCCAATTCTGCCGTCAGTTCCACTGGCAGCTGGCGGGGCACAACAGCTACAAAGAACCAACACTAGATGGAACCAACAGAAGAGCTGGGCACCTGGGTCTGACAAAAGCTGGGAAATATGAAAATGGTTGAATAGATTGTACATGGGTACACCAAGATCCAGAGATACTCTGAACAAATGGGGCTGTGTCTGGTGGCTTCTGCTCTTTGCAATTGTGGTGACATGCAGACAACACTACATATACCCACCCTTTGCGTTTCGATCAGTGTACACTTGAGGACCACACAATATGTTTTATGAGTTGACACAGAACACAATCAATGTTACTAGTTTTTGGGCAAGATCTGTAAAATTTGTATATAATTTGTATTTATATTTTATTTTTTTATCATATACTGGTATACCTTATTTTAATTGTGATGTTTCTGACAACTGATTACAGGGAAGAAATGGTGACATTCTAATCTTACATTGCATCTACACCCACAAACGCAATATCCACATACACGTTAAATAAGGCACCCAACTCCTCTCCCCCAGAATCAAATCATGTAATATTTCTCCAGCTACACTTGCCTATACCTGCAGCTTATCATTTTCTAATTTTCTCAGTTTTAATCAATGCTTATTAGACATTAACAATGATAGTATTCATTTCAGTTCCACTTTTTAACACATCACTGCTATTCCTGTATCATCCAGCATTCCCTTTTTCTCTGCACATATTATCACATATTTTTGCAGTATTCTGTTACATGTATTTTCCCCTCACCCAAATCCTTTCCCACTTCATCATTCTGATAACCATTATTTATACTTCCTTTTAGCACAATTCCACATACTTCTGTTTTATAATTATTTCCACTGTGTGCCATGCAGCTTCCACACATTTCCTTGTATTCATTCTTTGCCCAGATTAATCTTTTTTTTTTCCACGTAGGGCTTATATTTTCTCTTCCTGAAGTCATTGCACTTTCTCTTGTTTTTAACTTTTTTGCTTCTTTCCTTTTCCCCCTTCTCACTCCCAAATGATCTCTCCCACATTTACAATCTCTCTTCAATCCTTACTGATCAAATAATGCTTTAAGTTTTATATTCCTTCCTTTGCCTGATACATGTATAAACAGGCTTATGCTTACGTAGTTGCATATTTTTCTACTTACCATTCCCCATTTATTCCTGGCTTCCCAAAGATCCCTGACTTTTCTGGCACTCTCCTGTCTTGTTCCCACCAATTCATGTCACCTAACCAAGTATTTTCTTCCCTGGATTGTATTTATACAGAATGCTGCATAATTTCCCAAGATTCATCTCTACTTTTTTTGTCATTGTACCGTTCATTAGAGCATAACTTATCATCAACCTATGAATTCTTGTTTTCATATGAACTCCCAGCTCATTGCTTTTCAACCTTTTCACAGATTGTATCACTTTTAGGATATGGTAATATTTGAGTACCACCAGTCACTTACTTGATGACCCCCCAAAAAGCAATGAAAGTACAGATAGTCTTTGACTTACAACAGTTCGCTCAGTGACTGTTCACTAATTTACTATGGCACTGAAAGTCACTGATTATTTTTCACACTTATGACCGTTGCAGCATCCCCAGTGTCACATGATTTACATTTGGATGCTTGGCAACTGATTCCTATGTATGATGGTCGTTAGTGTTTCAGGGTCATGTATGATCATGTTTTGCAACTTTCTAACAAGCAAAGTGATTGGGGAAACCAGATTCACTTAACAATCATGTTACTAATTTAACACTTAACAGATGTGGCAAGAAAAGTCATAAAATGGGATAAAACTCATTTAAGAAATTTCTCACTTAGCAACATCAATTTGGGCTCAATTGTGATCATGGGTTGAGGTCTACCTGTACACACACTTACCATGCTTTTAACAGGAAACGTGCCTGTTTCTCTGACGTTAATCTTTGCACTCATGCTGGAGAGGGCTTACTGATAGAATTAAATCAGATTCCAACTGAAGATAATTCCAAACAAACTTGGAAATAGTGAAGTTAAAGAATTGCTCACATAACTTGCTTGCCTATTTATTCACAAAATTATAGCTTAATGAAGCAACACACCTACTTATGCTTGCATGACAGACCATGACAGCCCTTGAAGCCACCAGCAGCTTTTACTACACTTTCCTTTACAAATCCCAAACAATCTCTTTGCACAAAGAGGTTGGGGAATAATGGAAGTGTCAACTTCGAAACGAACCTGGCAGGGGCCATTTTCTTGTTCTGCAGTTGCCACATTGCGGGGAGGAGGGAAGAAGGATGGAATACTTTGCTAGACACAACACAGAGCTTTCTTGTGAGATAAAATCAGGGAGGAATGCCTGGAGAACCTGCCAATTAACTTAATTGGCCAATGTGACCTGTGACAATTTGGGAGGGAGTTATTTCCTATCTTATTTATACTGAAATTGCAAGATTTAGCATTGGTTTTACATTTGACCGTGCAGATATGATGTACCCAATAAAGAAGTTCTTTGAGGAAAATTTCAATCTTCTTAGAACCAAGTAGAGTAAAAGAAGAGGTAGCCCATAAGGAACTGCAGCACCTCTGCAACATTGTCCTAACCATCCCTCAAAAGGAAACTTTTGAAATCAGGTTCAAGAAACAGGTTGCAGAGGAGTGATGTTCATGAAGGAGTTTCCAGTATTTTTTTTTTTAAATCACCTTTAGAAGGATGCAAATTGCTTTTTGTGCTAGACAGCATCCCTGGAATTCAAACTATCTTCTCCTTTTCCAGCACCAATGTGCAATATCTTGTTTATGGTTTGAGTCGCTCTTCTAGCTCTGGAAGGCCCCAAAAACTACCCTATGGGAAGGGTCCCCTAGGACCCTTTCACCCTCACTGTCCCCCCCCCCCCCAGCAGCCCTAGCTCTCATCACACAAACCTTGACCTCCTTTGCAAAGCACATCCCCCACTTCCTTTACAGGTTTGTGGTGCGCGTCCCCTTTAAAGTGCTGTGGACTGGGAGGCCAGAGTCTGCTGTGCCGCACCTACATGTCCCTTACCTGGAAAGCAAGGGAGGATCTTTAGCCTAAAGTCTACCTTGCAAACCAACATAATGTTGCCCATTTCCAATCACTTAGCTGGTATATACAGAATATTTTAAACCCGACTTCTTTTGGCCAGCCAACAGTTTTGCTTAACAATTGACTAAAGCTATAGACAATTTTTTCAACCAAAATAGGTCTAAACCAGATCCATAGTTTCATGTCTACTCGAAGGAAAGAATAAATGTTTACCTTAAATTGCTGTGTGACAGAGTCAAGGGGATATTCAATAAGATATGGATGGTTGCAACACTTCCTCAGCAGCATCATAATGTTCTGCAATTTAAGGTTGATTTCTGAATCCAAAGGCATCTCCACTGCAATCACTGGCCTTGCAAATGAAAGCAAGTTGAAGTAAAGCTACAAGTAAAATCTACCAAAGATGTCAGTACAGTACCTCACTTCAAGGGCTATTTCATCCAATTATTTTGCTTCAGTGCTGATTAATCTATCTATAGCTGTGTAGAACAATTTACCAATAAGATTAAGAATGATATTTAGGTTTATTATGAATTTATTTCCCAAAGTTATCTGCCCGCAAAGGTATTTTGCAAATAATCCAAACAAACTTTAGATTAAATACCTCTCTTTTTCAGCTTCTTCTTGTGTTTTACTAATTAGTTCTTCTAGCGCATCCGGAAATTCATTTTCTCTGAGCTCACGATAATTAACGACTTTCCGACTGCGTCGCTTTGGTCGGCCTGTAGAACTCAACTCCACAACTTCTTCCTATAAAATGGAAGAACTCATTTATAGAAGTGTTCCTTGAGCAATGATCAGTGCATTTATATTCATGGGTCCTGCACCTGGACTGGTACATTTTCCTTTGCACTGCTCAGTGTATCCCGTCTCTGCTCCAGTTTATTCCTCACAATTCAGCTGAGTGACAGAGTAGTGAAAATAGGGTGTGAAAATAAATAAGTGACCACTTAAATACTAGTTCTTGTTTAATGTATTTCTGGGATTCACATTCATGAAAAAGGGAAAAGCTAAAAACTGTGAAGGGAAAGAGTTAAAAATGACCAAAGACATGGTCTACCATGGAATAGTCCACGCTATTTGAATGCCCAGTGCTCATCATTGAAAATATTGTATATACCAGATTGTTGTCCTATAAGACTCTGGAAGAGAAACACACATAAGAAAGGATGACTTTCTTTGTATTTGCAACAAAACTTCTACAACTTGCAATTTTAACAAAAACAGTGGAGGCAGAGATAAACATCTAAGTCTGAATATTCTGTTTTTCCAAAAGCATTCAAATAAATATTTATCTGCCCTGAAGATGCCTGATTTTTGCCAACAGACTGTCAGGTTGCCTATAACTTTAAAGTAGAGAGTTTCTTAAGGAGCAGGGGGACTAGTTGGGGGCGGGAAGAGAACAATTCTTCTGTAACAATAAATACAATGGCCATATCAGCAGTGGCTTCAAAGACTTGGGCATTAAGACTGAAACTAACACTAAATATAAATAACGAAGAAGTATATGTTCTGACAGGAGAATATGAATTTACAAAAAGTACAAGAAAGATTCTACTCCACTGATAACAAAAGGGACCAAAGAGTCTCAGTCTGACAAAATGTTTTCCCCTCAACTAAGACTGTAGTATCATCAGGTCAAATGGTGGCAGGATGCATCAACCCCTTCTCTTATAACTAGGCTTAAACATGTGTGAAGAATTATGATTGATCAAAAACTATTTCAGTGAATGGCTGCATAAAAAGGAAAATATAATCAAGGAAATTGGAACAAACTCAGAACTTCAAGATGATCAGAGAACAGAAAATAAAGTCTTGGGAAGCCTGATGGAACTTGGAATTTTAAAGAAAAGAGTTGTATTATGACAACATTTCTTAAAAACCTATACAGAAGTCTCACAGAGGATGATTAAGACCTGTTATCCATCATTCCAGAGATCACAAAATAATCATTCCAAATTACAGGAAAACAAATTCTGAATGTTAAGAATAAAGTTCTACTGCTAAGATCCATTAGACACATAAATGGCCCTATCTCTCACACACTGAGAGAAGAGATGACTCTCTTGCCCTGGATGTGTTCAGATGAAATCTGTAAAGTCATCATTTAATCTGGAATCTTGTATTGAGCAGATTGACTTTAGTGGTTCAAATTAAAGTTGTACAAATCTATGGTGATCCAAATTGTTTGTAAGTGGGCAATTGTGCTGATGGAAAAATTGGTACATTGCTTAATCACCCTATTATAATCTGTAGAATAATAACTGGAAAAGTTTGAAGCTGGGTTAGTTTCTTGCAGAAATCAAATCCAGAAAGCACACAGATGACTGATTCAGCAGGATTCATTAACTTCTTTATTTATATAATAATATATGAATAAATGTACAATAGCAATAGTAGATTCTTCCAAACAGAGAAGATAATACTTTCAGTTTCAACAGGCAGACAAGAGACTTGTTTTCAGCTTTAGAGCTCAGAGCACTGTAGTTTCAGTTCTTAGCACAGCACTCAGAGCTGCAGGGCCATGCCCAGGCTCCTTCAGTTTCTAATACAGCTCTCATTGGCTGACCTTGTTACCATGTCTCTGCCAGTTCATGAATATGCTGACAAGCTTTTTGTTAACTATTTGAAATGAAATGATAGACCAAGGAAGATTAATTGGATATTTCTTTATGATGAAAAATGGTCAGAAAACCAAGAATAGCTCCAGAGAGATTTGAGGAGGGAAACAGCTCTTTTTTATATATCTTATTGGGAAATCAGTTTTCCTCCATCTTCTACACATGCTTTACAAATTTTGATCCTCAGATGCAGACTTTTTACATCACTCTCTGCTAAATGTCAACTTGTTTTCTCCATTATTTAAGCTTGTCTAAGCCTTTGAGTCTTTTTTTCTTTTTTAAAGTGTTAGGTACTTAAAGATTGAGATCTGCATATCTCTTTGGTGAACTCTGGCACTATGGGAAGGACTAGATGCCAGGTTAAATGCAAGTCTCAGAAGAGTGTGTTTCAAAGCCTCGTGTGATGCAGGAGGCCCCCTCTGAAATGCCCAAAGGTGGCAAAACTAAAAAGAGCCTCTTCGGCAAAACTTAAAAGCTAGATAGGTTCATAACAGGAGAAACAGTTCTTAAATAATTGTGATCTAAGCCATTTATAGCTTTAAAAAACAGCACCTTAAATAGTGCAATATTGACAACTAGATCTTTCTCTAATGGAATCAGATAACCCCTGTACTTTGCACCATGCCAGCTTACTTTTGAGCAAATTCTTTTCAAGGATAGCCAGTGCAAAGGCAAAACAAGATGTAACTAAAATAGAAGTAATTTTTGCCAAATCTGAAGAATTTTAGGTATTGCTTGCCAAAACCACAATTCATGAATTCAGCTTTCTATGTATCAACGGCCTATGAAATTATATTGATGTAGTTTCAGCTTGCGCTACTTTAATTATTAAAATTAAGCAATGTCCCAGGATACTGACTGTTTCCATGATATAGGATAGAAAAAAGGGAGAGAGCTGAGTGTTTATGTTTGAAACTGGTCTATAACTCTACAAGACATCCTTGGTCAAAAGGGTTTCTTCATTCATTATCTCATTTGTGCCATCCTGAAATGGGAGAAGTGTCATATCCCTTCAGATGTTGACACTCTGGAAAAAGTACAGAGAAGATCAACAAAGATTATGGGACTAGAAGTTAAAATATACAAGTAACGGTTGCAGACATAATTGGTTATGTCTAATTTAATTAAAAGAAAAACTAGGAGTGATATGATAGTAGTGTTCCAATATATATGGGGCTGCTACAAAGAAGAGGGGAGTCAACAGTAAGGCAGACCCAAGTGAGCAGCGCACCAGGGTCAGGCCCTTCACACCCGCGTCCACCTGTGTTCTTTGTGCCGGAGCTGGAATGAGACCCTGTCCCACAGATCCTGCTGCTGGTTGGGTGGGGAGGGCGAGAAAAAGAATGGCAAGGCTTTGCACCAACTGGCAGGGAGCAGGTTAGGCAGTGCAGGCTGGCTGGTTGGGGAGGAGGCCAATCATTAGGTGGCTATCAATGCCAGCAGCTTAAATACCCCGACTGAAGCTGGAGTTTGCCACGCTGAGGGAGAAATGAGAGGTCCTGCTCTCCCACATAGCCTACACTGTTTGAGTGGGGAAGACAAGGAGAATAACGGTTGCTCAGTTGGCTCTTCCCCCCCCCCCACACACCACTGCCAGCAGCTTGAATGCCCCAGGGGTAAGATTCAAATTTTTAACAACTGGTTCTGTGGGCGTGGTTTAGGTAGTGGGCATGGCTTGGTGTTCATGTGACTGGGTGGATATGGCTTGGTAGTCATGTTATTGGCTGGATGTGGCCAACTCAGTATCACTCACATTGAGGCACACATCTCCTCGACTGGCCTCTCATATGGGGGTGCTGCAACAGTCATAAGTGTAAAAAATGGTCATAAGTAACTTTTTTCAGTGCCATTGTAACTTTGAGTGGTCACTCCACACAAGCAAAGTACCAGCAAAGGAGGGGAAAAAAAACTCCAGAGAAGTTGCTGAGACAGGAAGTCTAGTCCTGCCAGAATGTAATAAGGGTTAAAGGAGAGGCAGTTTTTGTAAGCAACACCAGAATGTTTCCTTCCTGCCTTCCTTACAGGATTAGGTCAATAATTTCTTCAAACAACCGATTCTCCACACTGCTTAGAATATTAACAACTGGTTCTAGCGAATAGGTACGAATTGGTAGAACCCCACCCTTGGAATACCCCAACTAAAGCAGGGATTGCGCTCTCTCTCTCTCTCTCTCTCTCTCTCTCTCTCTCTCTCTCTCTCTCTCTCTCTCTCTCCCTCCCTCCCTCCCTCCCTCCCTCTCACACACACACACACACACACCTCACACAGAGTTTGGAGAGCCCTTCTCTCTCTCTCTCTCTCCACCTCTCCCTCTCTCTCTCTCTCTGGGATGGCAGTTGTGGCACTTCAATGCCTGGCTGGCAGGGCGCTCAGGTAAGCTGGTGCGGGGTGGGCAGCTCTTCACGCTCCCTCCCCTTGGTTCATACTCCACACCCCCACCTTGCTTTGTGACCACCGTACCAGTGCATTGCTCAGCCTCTTGCTGGGTTACAGCTGCCCCACCTTACCTGAGGGGCCTTCAGCCAAGACAAGCCTTACACACACACACACACCACCCAGGGCAGCCACATTTCTTCACGAGCTCCTTTCATCACTGCCGCCACATGCTGAGCAACTAGTCTGTGGGACTAGAGTAAAAAAAAATAGTTCAGACCTCCCAACTTCTCACAATAAATAAATAAATAATAATAATCTCGCCAGGTTGGAAAGTCTGAACAATTTTTTTTAACCGTAGTCCCACAGACTACTGCATGCAGCAACAGAGAACTGGGCCTGTACATATGCATACCCTCTGGGATGGCGGGTGCTGGGCCAAAGTGATGCTGGCCAGACCCTTACAGTTTCCAGGATGACCTTGTGGGCTGGATTTGGCCTCACTGCGGGCCAATTCAGCCCGCAGGCCTTGTATGAAAAAAAAGGAGATCTAGATGGACTTTAAATAATACGATATTAAAGGAAAAAGACTTTAAACAGAAAATTGAGAGAGAATTGACTTTTTTCTTTAAAGAAAATACAAAAGAAGATACATCATTACAGAACTTCTGGGACATGATGAAGGCTTATACAAGAGGTTTGATAATGGACTATACAAGGAAAAGAAATATAAAACAGAAAAAAATCTTTAAAATATTGGAAGATGACTACAAGAAGTTGGAAAACGAACTACAGAAATTTCCACAAAAAAAGGACATAAAAATTAAAATGGACATAACTAAGCATAAAATGGGGCTAATAGAAAAAGAAGAAACAGCACAAAAAATTAGAAATGCTAAGCAGAACTATTTTGAAGATGCAAATAAACCAGGCAGATGATAAATTGAGAAAGGAAAGAGACTCGAGAAGAATAAATCAATTGATAAACAAACAAGGACACGTATGCTATGGAAATGCGGAGAAGAAAAAAATTATTCAAAATTACTATGGAAAACTGTACCATCAAGAGAATGTTCAGGAAGAAAGAATTCAACAATACTTACAGGAAACAAATTTGCCCCAGATACCCAAAGATATTGAAACAATGTTTGAAAGTAATATAACAATGATGGAATTAACAGAAGCTTTAAAAAAGCAAACATTGGAAAAGTACCAGGTCCGGACAGTTTGCCAGTCAAAGTTTATAAGACATTCCAGGAAACATTGAATCTTCACTTATTAGAAATTATGAATGAAGTTATGACAAAGAAGAGAATACCCGAAACATGGTCAGAGGCATATATTACACTTGTACTGAAGGAGGTTGCAGACCCACAGCAAATTAAAAATTACAGACCTATATCACTATTAAATTCAGATTATAAAATTTTTCTTAAATTCTGGCAGAAAGGCTGAAAAGATATTTAAACAATTTTATTCATCCTGATCAAAATGGATTTCTGCTGAAGAGACAGATTAAATATGAGAATAATTGTAGATACACTGGAATACTATGGGGCACATCCTGAAAAACAAATGGCTCTGATGTTTATTGATGCACAAAAAGCCTTTGATAATGTGAATTGGCGTTTTATGCTGTTACAATTGGACCAAATGGGCTTTGGTAAAAAATTTACTCAAGCCATTGAAATGATATATCACAAACAAACTGCAAAGGTTATGATAAATGGAGAGTTAACAGACTTTATAGATATAAGAAAAGGGACCAGACAAAGCTGTCCACTGTTGCCTCTGTTGTTTGTGTTAACACTGGAAGTGCTGAATAGGAACATCAGAGAAGAAAAAGAAATAAAAGGAATGAAAATTAAAAAAGAAGAGTATAAATGACAAGCTTTTGCAGATGACCTGGTATTTATATTAGAGGATCCATTGGAGTCTGCACCTAAACTGACAGAAAAGATAGAAGAGTATGGGAAAGTAGCAGGTATGAAAATAAATAAAGATAAAACAAAGATTTTAGCAAAGAACATGTTAGTAAGACGAAAGAAAGAATTGGAGGAAGTTTTAGGGATCCAGGTCACAAACAAGGTTAAGTATTTAGGGATACATATAACACCAAGAGGGTCTCCAGTTTGAGCAGGGGATTGGACTAGAAGACTTCCAGATCCCTTCCATGTTATCTATCTATATATAAAAGTGAAATACCACTCACACATCATCACAAAATCTCCAGAAGCATAAAGCCTACAAACTTGAAATTAGGCACATATGTTCCTTTTGGCTTCTAGATGCTCACTAAGAAAAGATTTTTTGAAATGACCATCAGATCATTAATATTTTGTATATTATTATTAACATGCTCTGATGCCAAGGAATTCTACCTCCCCACCTGAAACAAATCTGTTCCAAATGCAAAACACATGCAGAAGAGAGGAGTTTCAGTTTCAGAGCAACAACCAGCTTTAGTACAGAACAGTTGAGCTAAGCCATGCCCAGGCTCCTTGCTGTCTCCTTCTTGCTCACAGCAAAATGTTTCAGTTTCTAAACAGCCATCAACTCTCATAGACAGGACGTTAGCCAGATGAATACCGATGGATGTTGGTAGGCAAAGCCATATTTTTTTTCCTCCTTATTTTCCTCCCCAAAAACTAAGTCTGATCACATAGTTTCGTCGTGAAGCACCGGTATCCAGCTAGTTCTGTTATAAACATCTCCCAATTCCAGTCAAGTGGACAAAGAGTTGAGCAAGCAGGTATTTGCCTTTCTATTCTCAACAACTTCAAAATCTACAAGTGGCAAAAGAATTCAAAGTAACAAGAGATGTGATTGCTGAAGTTACTTTCTTTTGACTTGTCCCAATGCTAGATAGAGTCTAAGTTACAATGGGTCCCAGTGACTTTATTTTCCATAACTGAGTTTTCCAGCTTCCTCCTTCCTATGTTTTAGTGAAGATGTGACACAAAATGGAAATATGATGCTTCAGCTTTGCCAGTTTCACCTCTATCTATACTCTATCTTTACCTAAATAGAAGACAATGGTCAAAATATAGTTGCTTAGGGACATCCTTATGCCAAATACTGAAACAAATACCTGGTTGTTTCCCAAAAGCTTCTGAATTGTCTTGTTTACAATGGCACTGTAGAAAATTTCTTGTTTCTTAACAAGAGGTGCATAGACCACAACTTCACGCTTGGGAGGAACTTCTACAGCTACATCTGATTTCAGCCTTCTCAACAGGAAAGGAGTCAAAATCTAGAGTCAAAAAATTAAAATATATTTCTATCAATTTATGATTACAACCTTGCTTATTTCAAAAGAAAGCATTGCCATTCCAAGACTGCATGACGTGAGCTTTTATATGTAATTGCTCTCAGCTGCATTTTGACAGGCAAACCTCTTCTGTAAACTATGGGGTCCTTAAAACTTTCCTTCTAAGGCAAAGAATTAAAGAGTTCTTGATCTTTTTTTTGTAAAAACATAAGAGAATATAAACAGTCTCCCCTTCATCAAAGCTAAATATTTCCATGTATAACCACTCCCTACTGTAGCTAACACAAAACAGAAGCAATCACAATTTTTCTGACTGGTGAAATAAATGACTCCCCCCATCTATTTTCACCAACCCACCTACCCACTCACACATCAACTATACTTGCACCACAGGAAGCTTCCACTGCCCTGGGCAAAGACTAAATCCTGAATTGAGAATAAGAACAAAGTCATGAGAAAAAAAAAATCCTTAATTTCTCAGCAAATGTTTCTTCAGTGTGAGGAATTCATAATGGGAAAGTAAGAATGCCCGTGGATATATGTTAACAGTGATATCTGCAAGTATATTCATTTGTGTTCATATATAGTTATCAATAATATGGTACAATATAATATTTAAAGAAAAAGTGGCAATCTGGAAGAAAAAAACATATATTTTAAGCAATGGAAACAGACCTGGTGCAACATGTGCAAGATATTCTGTTCTCTTTCCTTAGCGACAATATCTTCAGCAATTTCAGAAATACTGGTAATATCAAACCAGGATTCAAAACTAGAAAAAAAAATCAAGAAAAATGAATTAAGAAATGAGGAGCAACAATTTATTCTGGGCTGAAAAAAATTATAAAGTTCTACAACATACACTGATTATCCAAAATGTATTTTTTCTTGTTCATATTATTTTGCCTTTCAAGAGGAGACAAGAGACACAGAGCATGAAACTGTCCAATCACTGCAATGAAACTCTACTTATCAAGTCTCCCCCCATTCCTGATGCATTGGAACTTCATATTTATTTTCACATCCATCTTCAGTTATAAAATCTAGAACTATAATCTCAAAGAGTGCAACAAAATTCCAGCCACTGCAGGATGTAGTTGGTAGATAGGAATAGCACACAAGTCTGAGGCCAATTTCTGCAAGTCCAAATTGATGTATTGTTTAATGAGTTTGTTGGCAAGAATGCTCGAACACAAAGAAATGTTTGAAATCACAAAGAACAGTGAGCTGGAAACAGAACTCTGGATTTCTGTGTGAATTGATCCAGTTTTACATTCTTTAACTAATATATGAGCATTTATTCTTTAAAAAGTTTGTCTTCTAAAAATTTGTTGAAGTTTTTTCTTCAAATAAAAATGCAAGGAAAAGCATGCACATGGGTTTTTTTTTTTTTGCCTTTTAATAACCCTGTAATCCCTTACATCAGGGTGGAGTTTTGGGGCAACTGAGTGGAGCTGAGAGCTTATTGGCCCTTCCTATTATTAATACAGAGTTTGCAGCAGATTTTTTTTATTTTTTTATAACATGCTATTGTGAACAATAGTCCACAAGGCGTGAACCTAAGTATCAAGATCATGCATACAATGCTGTGCACTATACATGACAACCTCATGGCCTAATCAAGGGTTCACAGCAGCTTAAGAGAAGAATAATGACAAAAGAAAAAAGTGGGGCCTAATAAATAATATACTATACAATCTGCAGAAGGTGGTTGTGGACGCGACTCTTGAATGACTGAGACCCACTGTCACTAATCATGCCTACAATGTCTTCTGGTAAGTTGTGGAACAGACTCTGACTGCAGTGTGTACAAAACTGCCAGTTGAGTGTGTTCTGGACTTGGGTTCCACAAGAGCATGTCTCGGAGTTGACACACTAGAGCGAGTTGTTCTTCTCGTTGTATAAGGTGGGGGAACCAGCTTTTTCAGGTCTTGAGGGCAGAGGCCTGTCTGCATTTTGTACAGGGCAACTGCAACTGTAACTTGACATCTATGGTGAAGCGAAGGAATATTGAAGTTGGAGCGTGCCTCGTCCTCATTTATTCCGATTATGCGTAGGGCCTTCTTCTGTATACGATCAATACGATCAAGTAGTTGGAAATACTGTAGGAGATGCATTCAGCCAGCACAGAGAGGCGTATTCCATGATACTTCTTATCGGGGCCTTGTACACTGTGGCTCTCCCAGGGTCATCCAGTTTAGATGCTGCCCTCCTAAGAGCACTCATTGTGCCC
The DNA here is from genome assembly GCA_015471245.1 of Laticauda colubrina. Classification (NCBI taxonomy): domain Eukaryota; kingdom Metazoa; phylum Chordata; class Lepidosauria; order Squamata; family Elapidae; genus Laticauda; species Laticauda colubrina. The sequence continues at coordinate 14,116,324 of BLBF01000016.1, read as the reverse complement.
TGAGAAATATCTGCAGTTACCTAGGATCGAACTCACAGCCTTCTGATTATGAGGCAAGAGCTCTGCCTCTAGACCACTGCACAGGAAATTATTGACATATCAAAATGACATTAAATATACATACAAATTTAATCTCTTTTAAGGAATCTAAAATAAATGCAGATCTTATAAAATATTTATTAAAGCTATATGGTAATGTCTCTTTAACAGCCATCCGGACCTATAAATAGTCCTTGCTTAACAATTTATTCAGTGACAATTCAAAGTTACTATGGCATTGAATGAATGGAACTTTCACGGGATTTACAGGTTCTTGAAATTATGGCTGTTGCAGTGTTCCTGTTGTCATATGACCAACATGTGAGCACCTGGCAACCTGCCTGCATTTACAATGGCAGGGATGGTTCAACTACTCCCCTGGACCTATCTGTCCCACAGTCTCAACTTTTGACTGCCCTGCACTCTGCTATCCTACCTGATTTTTACTGTCTGCTACTGATGAGGTGTACCAGCCTGGTCATTTGTGACACAGCTGCTGGCTATGTGAGCCCCTCTGCGTACAGTAGCAAGTATCCCTGGCCTGGCTGCATTTGCACTATGGCAGCCACTTAACTGTCGAATGGCCTGCATGTGAGCTGCCCAGGACTCACAACTTCCTTCCAGCTTCTCCAGTGATTTTGCCTGATGGAAACTGGTAGAGCGCGACAAGGAGGTTCTCGCTTAATGAACCTTGATTTACAATGGCAAAAGCGACTGACGGGATTGCCATCACTAAGCAAACCAGTGGTTTGATGTGATGCTTTATGACTTCACTTAATGATGGAAATTTGGATTCTAATTCAAGGACCCAAGAATTAAGTGAGGACTACCTGTATTTATATCACTGACACGGTTTTTCTTCCCCTACGCCATTGAAGAACAAGCTAAGAGAAAAAGTGTATACAGGTTGCCTATATAATATCCTTCAATATCACAAACAATTCTTAACAAAAAACATCTATTGCTTCTTTCCCCTCTGTATCTATGTCTTTTGTGTGTGAAAATAAGTCCACAATCAGGAATGGCATGGAAGAAAATGCCTGTGAAAATAGGCTAAGCCATTGTTCTGAAAACAGTTTGACTATCAGAGACTAAACCTCTGGCTTTGCAGGTGTTGTTCAATGCTGCCTCCATCAGCTCGATTAAACAGATGTAACAAATAAAGATAGGGTGTGGAAGAGAGAAAGTTGGATACCTTCCAATATCCTACTGGAGAAAGGGAAACATCTGACAATTCATTCTTGGAACTATTAGAGGAGTTTTATGTTTTTCTTATTTTTCCTCTTGAAAGCATGTAGTCAAAAAATCTGGTTTTAAATACAACTCAATCTGGCACAATCAATTCTAGTTACTGTTGTGTTTAAAAGTTTAAAAGATAAGATTTTTTTTCTGACTTAAGAACTAATTTTTCCATTTAAAATCCTGTGTAGTTGTAAAAATGTAACTATATATAAATCAAAGAAGCTATGGCGACCCCCGGAACTCTCTGGCATTCTAATATATGATAAAAGGTGACAATGAGACTAACCACATGTTTTTGGACAGTTACTTGTTATAGAGTAAGATGTTTTTCCTATTAATACAAATGTCATTCCTGACAGAGTTAGAAAGAGCTGGAAGGGACCTTGGGAGGTCTTTTAGTCCAGCCCACTGCTCAAGCAAGAGAACCTATACCATCTCAGACAAGTCCTCTTAAAAACCTTCAGTGATGGAGCACCCATGATTTCTGAAGGAAAGCTGTAATACTGGTTAATTGACCTTACTGTTAGGAAGTTTCTCATTAATTTCAGGTTCCTTCTCTTTGATCAGTTTCCAATCATTATTTCTTGTCCTGCCCTCTGGTGCTTTGGAGAGTAATTTGACCCCTTTGTGGCAGTCCCTCAAATACTGAAATACTGCTATCAAGTCACCTCTGTTTCTTCTTTTCTTTAGATTGGCCAGACCCAAAATCTGCAGCTGTTCTTCATATAAACCATATGAAGAATGGCTGCAGATTTTGGGTCTGGCTAGTCTCCAGGCCTTTGATCATCTTAGTTGCTCTTCTCTGAACTCTTTCCAAAGTCTCAACATCTTTTTTTGTAATATGGTGACCAAAATTGGTTATAGCATTCCAGATGTGAGTCTTTGTAGTCTTTGTAAAGTGGCATGAATACTTCACATGATCTTCATAATCTGCCCTTTTGTTTATAATCTTTTGCAAATCTGTATTTGGGGCTCCTGGTCTAATTAGCTGGTAGGCAAGGATTAGTGTTTTAGGGTGTTTTTCTGAAGAAACTTTGTTTTGGATCTCTGTTGCTTTGTTTCATACCTCAGTTGGTGACCTAGTCTTCTGTTCCTATAGAAATGAAGAGTTCTTGTGCTACCATTCTAAAAATAATCACTAGAAACTAACAAAATAGATTCAATTTTTTGTTTGTTTTGCACATATCCCTGCCTGGTAGTTCATGTGAATAAACATTACATTTTTAGCCAAAACCACTAGATAATATAAGTGCTCAAGAAAAGTCTCTCTCTCCACATCAGAAATATAATGTTCCAAAGACTGTTCCCAGACATGGATCTGCTCACTATCATATCTGAGAGGATTTCTGAACAACAGTTTGATTGCTTATCATGAGTATTCTTGGCCTCGGAGTGCTGAAGGAATGCTTGCCTTCTTTAGAAAGGGCCTGGCCATAACACCACTTTTATGTTCTCTCATTTCCAAGAAGCAAGCATCTGGACTATTTTTTGTGATGATTTGCCACAAGGGATAGCTGGAAGATTCTTCACTCATTTCTTGTCTACTGAAAGAAAGAAATGTCTGAGCAAAATCCTTTGGTTATATATTTATTTTCAGATGTTCAATTAATACTTATAAATAAATTCTAACTACTTACCTTTTCAAGTCATCAAAGACATCTGGAAGCAGGAAATTAAGGAGGGACCAAAGCTCAGATAAATTGTTTTGTAGTGGGGTTCCAGTTAACAGTAGTTTATTATCAGTGCTAAACCGTTTTAATTCCCGAATAAGACGACAGTTCATATTCTTAATCCTATGTCCTTCATCCACAATCAAATACTTCCAGTAAAAATTCTAGAGGGAAAAAAGTCTTCAATTATTCCAAAAATCAAAATTCATCAATAAAGATTCTATTCCTTTGAAATATTCAGTTTAAAGAAAGATTAAGTATATCATATTAGAATATCAAGTATGATTTTTCTATTATATTATTAAATCTGATTTTTTTCTATGCAAACTAATAATTTTTCTTATTATATTCATAATTAGACTGGCTGTATCAATCAGACAGCACCAAGGGATTATCATTTTCATACTGGTTCTGCCAGTGATGTGATGCATTTGATTCTGAATTCACTTGATTGTCTAAGAGAAAGAGACCATTATCTAAAAATAAATGACTGCGCATCTACTACTTAAAGAAATAATGTTCCAGGAAAATCTCAATGGGTTCCATCAGTGTCAAACTCCAAATTTAATATGAAAAGTCACTTAATATGTCATTTAATATGAAAAGTCACCAAAGCCATATTCTGTTGAATCTTGCACAAGGTTTGGTTAAATAAGCAGGATAATTGTATTTCCAATTTTGGAATGTTGGTTTAGAGAGTTTATGAGTCACTATTGGTACTTAAAAATAAGATGAATTAACACTAATTTTACATAAAATACCAACTACAATTCCGTAAAGGAATGCTACTTGAACAGCATTTTCTTCTATTACCTGAAGAGATTGTCTATCTCGCATCGCAATTTCAAAAGACGTAATAACAATAGGATGGATATTCATTGAACTTTCTTTCCTTCGTATTTTATGAATGAGTCCACGTCGTTCTTGCTGGGTTCCATGGTATAGCAGTATAGGAATCTAAAGTAATTTTGCAATCATTTTTAAATAATTCATATTTAAATAATAATCTAAATTTATAAAAATGTTTATCATAAAACACCTTGTTTATTTTGATTTACTTCGCAGTACTTTTGTTCAAAACCTCTCTAGGTGGGATGATATTGCTTTCTCCACAATTTTTTCATCCTTAAAGGTCTTGGAAGGATTAACCGGGACTCCTAATCCATGGACTTTTGTCTTATTAAGAGACTGAATAAGGTAGACAAAGTGGCTAAATCAATAGAGTAGGTAGCATACAAAGGCATAATAAAAATTCATTATAATTACACTATATTGTATATTACATATAAGCAGGGTGGAGCAGTGAAACTATTGTTTTATTTTTAAAATATAGTGAAATGTAACTGGAAAATATACAGCAGAATCATTTTTTTCAGGGACCTCTGAGTGTCTGGAAAAGGGATCTTGAAGGAACATGGAACTTATGACCTGTCTTCCCTGTCATAGATCACTTGGCCCTTCACTCAAACAGCCAAACAAACAAATCTGAGCAGTAAAAAGGACCAATTTCTTGTTGCCATAGAAATGTTCTTCAGATTTTGCTAGTGCTATGCACAGCTCAGGAATTCAAGTCAAAGAAGACATTCCTGGGAAACCTTTCCCAGTGTTTGCACTTATTTATGGAAGGGGCTTGCAGAGCTTTTCTGTTTGGTGATAAGTGTTCTGACCCAAGCCTTGTTCAAATTAAACACAAACTGCATAAAAGCAAACTTTTAATGTGGCACTGGGAATTCAGTTCCCAGTCAATTCCCAGCCAAGAAACATTTAAACCTAATTGTCCGATATCAAAAGCAAGCCCTCTCAAGGTTGCAGAAGGCTGCCAAGAATAGAAGGCTAATTACTGATTAAATATCCACCGATAGAAGTTCCAAAAATAAACCAGAGTAAGCAGTGCTTCAACGAGAACTATGAGTCTAAAGAACTTCTTTGCTTCCTGCAAAGAACACTTCCCCGATGGCTGATTTTTATCCCTTATGGGAGAAGCCATCACCTTCCTGCCTTACTCCCGAGTCGCCCTTGCTGCTTCAGCTCTTTCCTTTGAGCAGCCCTGCATGCATGCACACTGGGCACAGGCTCCCTGGGGTCCTCTGCGTCACTGCTGCCAGACTCCACAAGCTCTGAAGGCAGCACCCTTCTCTCCGATAGTCCTGGCCCCGTCCCTATATCACACACAGGCTCCTTATCCTAGGCCTCGCTACCAGAGACCTCTGCCGGCGAACCACAACAGATAACGATTTGTTACCTGCTCCACATAGGAACCTTTGAATTACCCTCTTGTTGAGCTGTTCCAAAAGCTCAATCCATTGGATCCATGGAATTAAGAGAACTAATGGAAGGATCCAATGTCCTGCATTCCCTCCCAAGGAGAGGAACCAAGATGCTATATGATAAGGCCTCCAAGGATGCTACTGTGTGTGTCTTGATGTAACAGTGAACTAGATCCCAAGATGTCATGCTGGGTATCAACCATTCCATTCAGTCATCTAGCAAAGAAAGATTCCTGGCCATTTGTTTTGCCAAGAGTATACTTTACTGAAGCGTAAGTGGTTACAGAGGTAGTGTAAGCTGAATCTGGAAAGAACATTTATCTCTACCCCCTAATACCACCACCCCGGCCATTCGCTGGTTATCCGCAAATGTGCAATCAGGTGCTTGTATATTGTTCAGGAAACAGGTGCTCGGTTCCCAGCTCTGCATATCGTCAATGACCTTGGATGGCTGGAGCTTCTCATGTGCCTCAACTGGGCTTCCATTCCAATCCTTTCTTCCCCTCCCAGGCTAATGTCTGGCTGTCAGCTCATGAAGCTTGGATAGGTGAGATGCAGTCACGACATTAGGTTTCAACAATATGAAAATCCTCCCTAAAGTGACTAGGACTGCCCCTTTTAAGACAGGTAGTCCTTGGCAGGTGCCAAGATATTGAAATAGGCAATTCAAAATAGAGTTTGAAATAGGCAAGTGCCACCTTTATCATCAAAGGACGGTGGGGAATAGTGAAAACTGAAGAAATCAAGATGCCCTATGGAAACAACACCAAAAATTTGGATGAAGACAATAACTACAAATGCCTGGGCATCCTTCAAACTGATAACATTAAAAACATTGAAGTCAAGAAGGTTAGAAGTGAATACATCATGAAAGTGAAGTTAAAAGTCCAATTTCAGTGGATGAAATAATAACATTTAGAAAATTCCAGTCATTGGATGCAGAGATGGAATAACTGCCTGGAATCAAGCAGAACTAAAAGCCCTGGATAGGAAGACCAGAAAAACAATGACTGAAATATTTCCTTTGGCCACAGAATGATGTTGACAGGCTGTTTAGAAGGAAAATGGGTGGAAGAGTGACAGAAAGAAAAGAGGATGCACTGAAGCTAGTATATCATGAAAGATTACTGAGTTCTGGAGAAACCAAACTGGCTTACTAGAAAGACCAAAGAACAGAAAAGAAACAGACTGTGTGACCAACCATAATAGTTTCTGAAACAAGTTTATCATTTAAAAAAAAAAAAAATCTCTCACCTCTGGTGTAAATCTTTTGAATTCAGCAATCCAGTTAGGAAGCGTGGATAGGGGCGCACATATCAGAAATGGCCCAGCAACTCCTCTTTCTACCATCAAGGCAATTGTTGCAATACACTGGATAGTCTTTCCTAAGCCCATTTCATCAGCCAAAATACCATTGATGCCATTTTCCCAGAGCATCTGCACAGAAAAAGAAAAATATATATTGAATATATTCCAATTACACCTTTTTTTTCTTTTTATGACCCTATAATCCCCTGCTTTGGGGTGGGGTTAGAACAACATGTACTTCAAATACACTAATGGATAAAAATTGAAACATGAACATCTTGATGCAAAATGAACTCAAATGTTTGTTTAATCTGCTTTGTAACTAAATGAACGTAAGACTCAATAATCAGGAAGACTTGATTATTAAGAATAACAAAGGTTAATTGCATGAGCTTTCAAGCTTATAGTAAAATCAGAGCAGTTCTTTTGTCACATTGCATTTATGTATAACGTATATTCCACAATCTTCTAATAAGCACTTGTATTATTTTAATCATTTAAATATCGATATTTTATTGTAAATAACTCATTTTTTTAAATGGAAAGCAACAGGGAAACATTTTAAACAAACAACAAATTATAATTTTCACTTTCTTTCTATTACTAAGGAATCTCTGGATGTTGATTTATTTTATTTGTTATCTATGGACTTCCATGTGCAGCTTCTTTACCTTCAAGAAACATTATTTGGGAAGTTCTAATATTTTTAAAAATACCCCAAAGGTATTCTCCCTCATACATTAAAATCATCTGAGTGATCTCAATGCAATGACCAGAAGATGGTCCTCTTGGTTGTAGTAACCCAACTATAGAATTCTCTCTTCTAAGGGATATATTTCTGCCCTCCATGGATTTTATTTTCAATACAGGCAATCCTTGGGTTACAAATGTAATGGAGCCTGCTAATTACCTGTGTAATCTGAGGATTCATTGGAGTAAATCCATCAAATGAACTTGATCACTTTTTCCTACGCATTTGCCAATTGAACGCACAGGTTGTTAAGTGCACATGAGGTATCTGAGGGTGGGGAAGACCATAGGGGGGCTAGTGATGGAACAGACCACCTGCTTCAGACCACCCAAGGCTTCACCTGACCCACTGAGCTACATCATGCTCCCTTCCCTGGAGTTGTCTAGACATGGGCACTTCCACCATGTACCATATCACGAGAACCTGCTTATGTGGTTCATCTGCCATTGAAGATATTTCCCACATCTTGTTCAACTGCCAAATATATGCCCCTATTAGGCTTAAATATTTATCATTTCTACTGGAAAGAACAGCCCACTGGGAAGCAAACCAGATTGTTATATTTCCTCCGGGTCTCTAATGTACACATCATTCGTAGGACTGCTAAGTTTATAATCAAGGCAGTGGTCCTAAGAACACAATATATTGAACAAATTGGTATATCCTGCAAGGGTGACTTCCTGGTTTTCCACGTTTTCATTACTGTATTCTTATATATCTAACTTATCTGTATTTTGTCTTGTTATATATTTATGTTGTTATTGATAAGGTCTCATGACTATTCAATTAAATAAATACCAATACCATACCTTCCCTGGAGTCCCCTCACAGGATGTGCTCTCCCTCACATCCTGCTGGGTCACTTACCTTGTGATCTAGTGAGCTGCTCCTCTCTAGCACTTCTGCTGTGGCTTCTTTGCCTGATTGCAGTCTTGGCACAAAAGGTGTTGCAAGCTAACAAGACTTTGGAGCGGTAAAATCGCATTGCTTTAAGCTTCCCATCAGCTTGCAAACTCTTTTTGTGTGGAGACTTGAAGCTTCTGGGGCCATGAGCTTGCATGAGATCACAGTCCCCAGAAGCTTCCAGTCTCTGTATGAAAAGCGTTTGCAAGCTGATGAGAGGCTTGAAGCAATGTGATTTCACTGCTCTAAAGTCTCATCAGTTTGCAAATGCTCCTCGGCCAGATTTGATGCAGGCTTTGCTTTGCCAACAACAGAGGCCTAAAGTACCATAGCGCGAGATCACATGAGATCAGCAGCACAAGATGATCTCTTGATCTTACACTTTAGGCCTCTGTTCTCTATGAATGCATTGAAGCAGGCAGAGGAACCAATGGCTCGCTAGATCGTCACAAGTTAAAATGAGTATCCAGAGCCTGCTCCTGTAGAGACCCGACAAGGGGAGGGGAGGAATAGGCGGGGCAAATGTTGCCGTGCCTCTGTGGTCATTAGTAAGTGTGAATGGCTGCTGTCGTGCTGCAACATTTATATCTTCAGGACTGTGTTGTAAGTACTTGGAGCGGTTGTTATAATTTTGAGTGGTTGCTAATTGAACTATCGTAACTGACAATTACCTATATTCGGTCTTTCAACCAAAGACATACCTAGACACTTCCAACTGTTGATAGCCTGGCACTTTGGAGCTGCTTGCTTGTAAAATTTAGCTTTGTGGTTAAATGTTAGTATTTACTTCATCTATTATGGCTAATAGTGAATGTTTGTATTTTTCATAAATATATCACAGTGAACTCCAAGAGAAAGCAAAGCAAAATTAACCTATTATATCATAGAGAATTGCTACAGGCCTTAACATCAGTTTTCTTGACCTGATCACACTTCTCAATTTGGAAAGGTAGTAACTTTTCTAAACTCATATAATGACAGCCTTTTCCCAATGAGAATATCACTTTTCTTCCATGACAAAAGATGTGGAGAGCATTGGCAGTGGTGCATTATTCTCTACAGTTGTGGTGGGAATAATAATGGAAAAATATAACTTTATTAAGCATCAGCTCTGGCATTTGAATAATAGTTGGAAGGGATCTTCAAGGACTTCTAGTCCAACTCCCTACTGTCACGGCCCTGTCGGGTCCAAAGAAGATGATGAGACAGAGCCAGGACTGATGGAGAAGGATGGCATAATCGGGGGAGCAGGACAAGGTATGAGTGATCAGGGGAGCAGGACAAGGCAGTCCCAGGTCCCCCAGGCCTTGGAGGGGTGGCCAGTGATAAAGGGAGGGTGCAGGAAGACGGAGCAAGGGAGGAGAAGGAAAGAGTAGGCAGCAGAGCAGAGGAGCTCCGGGGAGCAATTGCCTCCCCTGCCTGCTCCTAGGGGGTGGAGAGGAAGCGGGATCAGTGCAGAGTGAACCTATGGCTTGGGGAAAGGGCGCCCCATCCCTCATCACAAGGCTCAACTGGGGAATAAGATTTAAAGAGATGGCATGGGGAGGGGCGCTTTTGTCAACATCTTGTTTTACAGTGCTTAGCTGTAGAAGAAACTGGACAGCCATTTGGTATAGGGTCTCCTGCTTGAGCAGGGGTTGGACTTGAAGATCTCCAAGGTCCTTTCCAACTGTTATTGTTGTGATTTCTTTTTAAGCAATAAACCTGGAATGCTAATGTTCTCTACAACTACACTAAGTCACAGTTAAGCTTTGCCAACTATTTATTTGTACCAGCAATAATTCTGGCAACTACACAAAAGTTCATAAAGTGGATTGTGGTTGGAGGGTTTTGTGTTTGTGTGTGTGTGTGTGTGTGTGTGTGTGTGTGTGTGTAATTATTGACTCCTGGTGACTGCCTGGACATTCCCTACAGTTTTGACAAGATTTCAAAAGTGATTTGGCATTGTCTTCTTCCTAAGGCTGAGATAGGGAGCGGGAATAGTCATCCAAAAGAGGTCCTGCCTAAAGTAGTAGAAAAAAAACTGGCTCCTGGTTTCTAGTTTGCTGCCTTAACCATTACAAAGCTCTCATTTAATTAATAAAATTGCTAACGTTCAAAAAAAACCAAAATTCAAATGCCTCCAACGAAGTAAAAAGAACTTCACACAGAAAAGAACTAAAATATGGAGCTAAGCAAATCTTTTTCAATCTCCATCACAAAAACCTCTTTCTCTGGTAGCAACCCACTTGAATTCATTGAGCTTCAAGTGAAAATTTGGCAAGTAAATACTGCAGGAATAACAATGCATTAATTGACTTAGTTTTTCCAAGTTAAACCTTTTTAGACAGTGAAATACTTATATTTGAAATCATTATGATTAACTATTAATGACCTAGCCAAATATGATTATATAAGAAAGTATAAATGCATACCCTAAGCCATTCCATGCCTTCAACTTGATACCACCTCATCACTCCTCCAGTAAAAAGTTTTGGTTGCTGAAAAGGTACTGGCTGCCCATTAAACTTGCGTTTTGGGTCAACAAAATGTTTGGCACTATGTCGCATCACTTGTGCCAATCTATCCTTAATTATGCTGTTTGAATCCCCATTATTCTGGATTTCTTCTGCACAGAGTTTGGGTGGATTGCTTTCAATCTATATAAGGAAACACACACACAATATTATTTTTAATTTCTGCCAAGTTTTTATGCAGTTATGTAAGTTATTTCAAGGTTGATAGTTAAGCCAGACAAAGTCAATATTACCATACTTGTATAAAAGAAACTAATGATAAAACCTGGTCTAAATTCAGGTTGTGTTGTAAATTATAACATAAATTCCTATTATAAGAATCATCTATATCAGCATTCATATAGCTTGGCACAAGTGGAAAGATGTTGCATACATTGCATTTCACTGTTATGTGGTTATTATTACTGAAAAATTGTGGCAAATGAAAGAAGGAGTCAGATTTTTTTCCTTTCTGCAATAAATTCTCTTATCTTCTCTACAAAATACAGTACAATTGCCAAACTAAATCAGTTTTCCACTGATATTCACAGCTCTCAGAATTAACAAAAGACACCCTAGTATTTCTACCATGCTCCTGAAAGCTTTCTCAGAGTAAACAATTTCTCATTTTCCTACATGGCAGAAAATGCAGAGGCTTTAGGTACTCTGCCTCTTAAATCAACTCTACAATGAAGTCATGTTATATTAGCGAATGACACCCCCCCACTCCTTCTTTAAAATACTAAGCTTTAAGATGGCGTTTGCATCTCTCTTTTTTGGTCTTTTAATTACCCCTTAGTCCTTTGCGTTGGGGTGGCGTCGGGGCAACTGAATGGAGCCGAACGTTTACTGGCTAGATGCCCAATGCAGTTTGCAGCAGATATTTACTCTTTGTGCCCAGAGAGAAAAATACCTGCTGCTACCTAGAATTGAACTCACAGCCTGATTATGAGGCGAGAGCTCCACCTCCAGGCCACTGCACTACTCATGGCATTTGCATCTATGTATATAAGAAAATATTTTAATTACTTTCAGGATTACAATTAGTTTAATATATGCTGCTTGCATTTCCTTCAAATATTAAGATTTTATTATTATAAACAAGTACTAATTCAATCAAGCTTGACTGTTGGTGATTACATGAGGATGTCCAGATTATATCTATCTATCTATCTATCTATCTATCTATCTCTCTCTCTCTCTCTCTCTCTCTCTCTCTCTCTCTCTCTCTCTCTCTCTCTCTCACTCACACACACACACACACACACACACACACGGTGCATGTCTTTCTTTTTTTTTTTTGCAGCAATATGGGAAATGTTTTTACCATTACCTTCCACTTGTTTTTAAGATGATTAGTCTTAAAAACAAGTGGAAGGCAATGGTAAAAACATTCTTCATGTTGTTCCAAAAAGGAAAAAAAACACATGCTTAGTTCATATTCTCTTGAGATTGTTTTAAATTCATAGTGCTTTTAAAGTCAATATTTAAAATTCTTAAAGGAAAGTTTGAGAAATATCAGAGGGTAACATTATAATAGCAGTATTCAAAACTTGAAATATACCTGTTCATTTTCAACTTTCTTTTTTTTAGCTGCTAACAAAATTTCCTGTGGAGAAATGAAGGAATAAAATAATTGAACAACTCACAACTGTGAGATGGGCGGCTATATAAATTTAATAAATACATAAAATTTCTCTTTGAATCATTCAAAAGTAATGTTTTGTGGATTTGTATTTAAGCAATTACCTCTTTTGAAATGACATCAGAAATATTATATGTTCTCTCTTCTCGAACTCTCTTTTTAACTGTAAAAAAATACAGTCTTGATTTCAGCACTCAATTTCTAGATACATAACAAAATAGTTTCAGTCTTTGACCAAACTTACCAATTTTCTGATCTTTCTGACCACTTAAATTTTCATTCTGTCAACCAAAATATTGAGAAAATAATTTTAATGTTAATATTTGTGTAATTCAATTATAATCACATTCGTCTTGCATAATTGATTTTAAGACTCCTGACCAAAATTGTTATTTTTCTAAGCTAGATTACTGCAAAATACAAACAAATTAATATACTGTATCTCTACTTATAACAAAGTTGAATATTTACATTTTTGTTCTATAAATTTCAACCAGTTTTTAAAAGTCTACTCTACGTAGTTCCTTAGACCCATTCTCTGTTCCCTTTCTAAGAGTACAATCCATGCATCTCAGAAATCTCCCTGGGTCAGCAACCTGTTAGGCAGAAGGAACCACCACTGTGGAGGAATATTCAGATTACAAATATCTCAATATCACAGATTTGATTTGACTGTCTCTATGTACCACAACGCATGCCTTTTAATTAACATAAAAGAATATGTAATCTGAACAAAGGATACAAATTCGGCATCAATAACAATTTGAACAGAGTATTTACTCACAGTTATCTAACATTTAATGTTGATTTTACCTTTGCAGTGTTCAATGTTCCTTTTCTTTCAAGTTTTTCTTTCTTTTGTTGCTCCTAAAACCCAAGATTTTTTTTACAAATGTTGCTTCTTTATGCACAGACAAGTGAACTAAAATTTGATGTACATTAAATACTGTTGGTATTCGTTTTCATTTTAACAGCAAATAGCTAAGAGGTTTAGGTAGCACTTGGAATGAAATAGCACTTGGAATGAAACATTCAATTTAACTAAGAAGTCTTTTTTCCCCTATGAATCAAAATAGAGCTGGAAAAGACCTTGGAGGTTTTCTAGTCGAGCCCCCTGCAGGAGATCCTATACCATCAAACAGAAGATCCTATACCATTTCAGATTAGTGACTGTCCAGTCTCTTCTTAAAAACCTCCAGTGATTAAGCAACCACGTCTGAAGGCAAACCATTGGTTAGGAAGTTCCTCCTCAAATCCAGGCTGCTTCCCTCCTTTTCCATGCATTATTGCCCTGCCCTTTATATGGAGCAGTCTCCCAAACAGTGGGAACTATTCAATGAGCCAACTCTCTCTCACACACACTGCAGGGCTTGTCTGTTGAAGAAAATCTCAAAATCTCGACTCCAATGGATTAAACTTGTAGTAACTCACAAAAGGAAAAGCTGAGGATCACACATTATCCTGCACATTCTAGTTGCACAATGGAGCATCAATGACAAAGAAAGTTAAGATGGCTATGTTGCGAGAGAAGTGGGCCTCTAGTAACACTCACCCAAACAGAATGGGAGGAAGAGTGATACATCAAAGACTGTGACTAATATATACAAATACCACAACCTTTTAGTAAAATATGTGAATGGCATGTAGAAATACATTTACTGGAGGTCAAGGAAGTGTCTACATTACAGAAAATATGGTCTAAAGTTTGGTCTTTATGGGTCTCTATATGGTCTAAAGGGTCTCTATAAGATAGTTTGCAATAGCACATCTTCCCATAATCATACAAAAACCCTACAAAGAATCATGCCTAAAATTGTTATGTCCCATCAAGAAAGAGACAATATCATGAATCAATTGCCTGGGTGGCAGCCAAGCTTCTGTCTGTCCTATATGGGAACAATGTTGTGATCCTGAATCAGATGCATGATGGCCTGGCAGCAGCTCACCCATAGTTACATAGTGGCAGCTAAGGGGTACAGAATGTATATTCAAGATTCATACAAGGCTTGGTTTGAGTATAAGTTGTTTCACCTATGAATTTAAGGCTTCCTATAGAAAGATACTTTTGATCTGGCCAAGAATTATAATGGCATGTGGAAATAATCTTGGGAGATAGAAGACTCACAAACTGCTCCATGGGACAAATAGCAGTTGAGGCCACAGAAGGAACGGAGGCATGGCAAATATCTCATAAGACACCCTCCCTAGTTTCTTGGACTGTAAAGGCAAGGGGAAGAGAGAGATATTTTCAAATTTATAAGATCCTTACAATAAAGAGCCTGTACTTCTGTGTATGCTTCTTATATGGACTACCTTAATATTCTATCACTGAAGAGCCATGGTGGTATGTAGTGGTTAGATTGCAGTATTGCAGGCTAACTCTGCCAACTGTCAGCAGTTTGATCCTGACCTGCTGAAGGTTGACTCAGCCTTCCATCCTTCCGAGCTTGATAAAATGAGAACACAGATTGTTGGGGACAATATGCTGACTTTGTAAACCACATAGAGAGGGCTGTAAAGCACTGTGAAGTGGTGTCTAAGTGCTATTGCTATCCCACTTCACTATCTGAAACTACATATACATATACATATACATATACATATATATATATATTGTGTGTGTGTGTGTGTGTCTTTGCATCCATCCATTCACCCAGGTTAACATAACAGAATCCCTTAAAACACTATGACTGGGCTTAGGAGTAATGTACTAATTAAATAGTGATGACAGGCCTTCTGATGGAACAGTAGGGTAGACAGAACTATAGACCAAAACTGATATTTCACGAAGAAAAGTATTCCAGCAGCACTAAGTCCCTTATCAATCCAGGAGAGAACAGAGAGGAACAAAAAGTGAGAATCAAGGATATCATAGTAGAACAATGCAATAGAACATTAGGATAAAGCTTTGTTCTGTTTACACTGGAAGGCAAGATATCAAGACCATGAACCAGAGGGTTTTGTGACAAGAACAAAACACAGAGCTTAGTTGCTAGTTAAAGAGGTAAAGTTCTGTAAAATGAGAAAAAATTAAAGCCAGACCAATAAAAAGAAACTGTTAATTAGAATACTATTCATACATAAACACAATCAGTAGTTTCATGACAACTTAAGAATGTTGGGGGGGGGGGGGGGCGGCAGAGAGCCTATTTGACTTTTTTCAAGCTTTATTTGTAAGAACTTAGAACTGAAAGAAGTTGACCATCCAATTTAGGCATAAGCAGCTGTTTATGGATTAGATATAGTGCTACATGTAGCTGGTTATTCTGACTCTAGCTCAAATCTTAGCAATTCAACATCAGCTTGTTAAGACTACATGCACTCTTGTACACACATTTTGAGTCTGCCTTGAGTCCTGGTAACTACATGGACAAATCTTCTAGGCAACTGCTTGGAAGTGGTTTGGCAATGCCTTTTTCCTCCAGCTGAAAGAAAATGACTGGCCCAAACTTATCTAGTTGGCTTCCATGCATAAGGCAGGACTGAAGTTGATAATAACCATGATTGTCATTGTACATATATTCAATGAAATTGATCAGAACTCCCTTTAACCCATAGGCCAAACTGGTTTTTTGTCATGTATGTATGCATATGTGTGCGTTGTGTATCTACACTAACACACACACAAATACAGATGGACTAATTTATATTAGGCCAAAACTATGCTATGAAACTAAATAAAAGTAATCAGAACCAAGATATTTTTCATCACAATGACAAATTATGACATTATGTAAGTTTTATCTGACATACATCAGTAGATATATCTAGATTCTAATTTTAATGATAATGCTCCAAACCTCCAATTGCTGCTGTTCCATTTTAGTCAGCAAGAACTTTGAGTAGATGTTGCTTTTTTCAAGCAAGTGTTGAAGTCTCTTGTAGCGCATTTCATTTGAGTCTCTGTCCCAGTTCATGTAAGCCTATAAGAAAAAGTAACATTATAAATACCAACATTAACTGACCAGACTATTGGAAATATAAAAGTTGGTATTATCTTTCACCAGTTAAATCTAAATGAATAGGTTCAGCCCTACGATTTTCTTCAAGGTCCCACTGGAAATACAGCTTTTTAAGGCTAGGTCACACTGGCCAACGGATGCAAAATGTATGCAAAAAGGACACAGCGGACGAGCAAATTTTCGGGGGTGGCTCCATCGTCATCCGCTCCAAAAAGTGGCAAAGCGGGGATGTTAAACGGATGTTCATAGGAAGCTTAGAGGATCTTTATAGGATGCAAACCGTTCACTGCGCATCCTTTCTATTTCTGTGCTACTAACGCTGTGTAGACGTTCCATGTACCTTGTTTCCTCCCTCTTTCCATTTTCAGCTGCAGCGGGTGTGAGTTGTGAGGATGCCCAGAGGATGCAGAGAGGATACAGCGGATGTTTAACGGATGATAAACGGACATAGAACGTTTGTTGCTCGGATGGCACGGATTTACATCGTACACAGCGGAAAGTTCATCCGCTCAAAAAGTTTTGTGCAGCTCAAAACTTCTTGAGCGGATGAAATCTCAGTGGACGGATGCTCAAAGGATAGAGCGTATGAAACACATATGCAGTGAGTACACAACGGATGCATAGCGTTTTCCAATGGATGGCAAGCTTTTTTTTACGTTGTACATCCTCTTTGCATCCGTTGGTGCAGTGGGACATGGGCTTTACTCAACCAAGATGTCCTCCAGGTTATGAGACAAAATTTTTACATTGTATTTCCAATCCTGTTCTGAATTTTCTACATATACTAGCTCTATACCTGTGCTTCGCTATGAAACTATGTGATCGGGCTTAGTTTTTGGGGAGGAAAATAAAGAAAAAAATTGTGCCTCTGCAGACCAGCATCTATCAGGATTCATCTGGCTAGCGTCCTGTCAGGGTGAGAGTTGAGGGTTGTTTGGAAAATGAAACATGGAAACTGAAATAGTATTTGCTGTGTAAGGAGACAGCAAGGAACCCGGGGCATGGCTTAGTTCAACTGTTCTGTACTAAAGCTGGTTGGCTGCTGCTGTGAAATTAAAACTAAAACTGAAACTCCTATCCTCTGCTTGTGGTTTTGCATTTGGGACAGATTTCTTTTCAGGTGGGGAGGGGGAGTAGAACTCCTCAACATCAGAGCGTGTTAATAATCATAATATAGGAAATACTAATGCTCTGATGGTCATTTTGAAAAATCCTTTCTTAATGAGCACCTAGAAGCCAAATTTCAAGTTTGTAGGCTTTACGGTTCTGGAGATTTTGTGATGATGCTTGAGTGATATATCACTTTTATATGTACCGATTTTAATGCATAGTTTTATTATGTTAGTGTCAAGTAAAATAAACATGTTATATTATGATAATAGGTGTGTTCAGAGTATATCATATTTTATTTATGTTCGAGTTGCTAATATATAATTTCTCCCTGTCGATCATGATTGTAATTGTGTTTGGTGAAGCAATTGATGGAGTTAAAGCTTTAATTCTATTTGCATACTTTTTACAAGAATCTTATAAATAAACTATTTAAAAAAAAAAAAAAAAAAACGGATCTCCGTCTTGTGTGCAAAAAAACTGGACCAAAATTAAAGCCTGGATAAAATTTTAGTGAAAAAAATATATAAAGAGCTTTTTACAGGATGCTCAGATCCCACCTTGGGTGTTGTTGCAGAAAC
Source organism: Laticauda colubrina (assembly GCA_015471245.1). Lineage (NCBI taxonomy): Eukaryota > Metazoa > Chordata > Lepidosauria > Squamata > Elapidae > Laticauda > Laticauda colubrina. The sequence continues at coordinate 14,098,351 of BLBF01000016.1, read as the reverse complement.
GCCGTTTGTCTATCCTTGAGGGAAAACAACGCAAAGGGGAATATGGAAACACTTCATGACGAGAAAGTCAAGACTTGCTCCCTCGGTTCTTCAGAGGCCAACTTAAAAAAACTAGACCCCCGTTTAATATTAGAGAAAGGTCCTAAGTAGGCGCGCTTCGAAGGCGAAACCAACCCCCCCGGTCATTGAATGGGGAGCTGGGACCGCCATCTCTCCGGGGCGCCGACCCTGAGGCTCCGGGGGCTGCATTCAAACAAACCAACGCACCACTCAGCGCGGACCGCCTTCCTCCTGCCGACCCCATCCCCGCCTCGCCCAGCCGCAACACACGGCCGAGCCCGCCTTCCTGCTTTCGCACCCGGGCGCGGGGGTGAGCGGGTGGGACGGGACACGGCGGGCCTCCTGCTCGGCGGGCGCGCACCTTCTCCATCCTCTGCCGCTCCTTCTCCCTGCCCTCCGCCTCCAAGCGCTCCTCCTCTTGCTGCATGGCCGTGGTAATCACCGGCGCTGCATCCTCTGCTCCGGCTTCGCCCGGTTCGTGCCGCTCGGCCATCGGAGACTCTGCAAGGAAAACAAAGGTGTGTGTGGGGGGGGGGGGGAGGAGGGGAATCGGCGGGGCTTTCCTTGCCCGCCCAGCGCTCCTCTCTCTCTGTCCCGGCGCAGAGCAGCTCCCCGTTACCTGCACTTGGGCCGCCGCTGCCGCTGCTGCTCTCGTCCGGCATGGCTGTCCCCACGCGCCTTTCCACCCGCCGCGACTCGGACTCGCACGAGGAGCCACCGCCCCGGTTCCGCCCCAAAGGAAACTGGCGCGCTTTTCTTTGCTCTTGCGAGATGTCGCCCTTGCCTCGCGCGAAAGCCGCCCCCGCCCCCAGGAGCCCGGAAGGAGGAACCGGGCTGCGGGAGGGCGAGTTGGGAAAAATGGTTTGCCTTCGGCGAGCCCTTCGCCGTCGGGCCTGGGGCTCCGCAGGCGGATTCCACCAAGCCGCCTTCCTTCAGGGCGGGAGAGGGCGGAGGATCATGAAAGGCTTCGTCAGATTGGCGCCGGGAGGGGTGCGGGGGGTGGGGTGGGGGAGGTTTCCGCAGAGGGCCTCGGTAGATCATCCGGTTGTTGCTGAAAAGAAGGAATTCTGCAGGCCTCCCCGCTCCTGATCCTTCCGCCCGGAGGCTTCCTTCCTTCCTTCCTGCGCTTCAGGGATCGTCTGCGGTCGCAATCGGGCCTTTTCCTTTCTTCGCGCTCTTCTTCAGATTAACCTCTGAATCCAACGTCCGCCCCAGCCCTTTTCACCAGGGCAAAACCGGCCTTCTTTCTGCCCTTAATGCGACCGGTAATGTCGGTGGGGAGGCACGTATTGTGATCGCCTCTGGAATTATAACATCCATAACTAGGTTAAGAATTTTAATGGGTTCAAGAAACTTGGCAGTAGCCTGGAAATCATTCCCACACCTGCTCTTTCTGATTTATGCAGGGCTAGCAAGAAGCCTGGTTGCCATTTTTTTCTGTTGTTGTTGTTGTTCTCTTCCATCCTGAAATGGCTTCTTGCTCTCTTAGAGCCGGTCTTGGTGCTTAATATATTTGGCATGTGGCTGTTTACAAATTACTGTCGTGCTTCCCATGCATTATAAGTTATAACTGTTGTGAAGATATTTCTTTGAAACTAGAGTGGACGACATGGCTGATTACCTCACAGGAAAAACATTTATTACTACCGAAAATATTGAAGTTGTAATCTCAACATTAAAGCTAACATGCCAATATTAGCTATTGAACCATACAAACATTTAACGTTTCTTTCATGTTCATAGGAAACCCTCAACCAGCAACATTCACTTTGAAATTTTTAACTGCCTTAAAGCAGCTAAAATTGTAATAGTGGAAAGGATATGACTATCTCACACATGTTTTCAACCACTTTCATTTTGGAGAGTATATTTTTTTAGTTATGTTTTTTTTAAGAGCAGCTGACATTCTAGCAATTAATCTGTCCTACTGAAATCAATAAACTGTTTATAATTTATATGGAATTTTTACATTTGTCTCCAACCCATGCAAGTAAGTGCTGATACCATATTAGAGTTCTTGTATTACACTCATGGCTCAATTAAGTCTAATAGTTAAACCTCATGTGATTCAAACTCTTTCTGGATGAAGTCAGATCTTTCCTGGATTTATTCAGCAAAACTAAAAATATAAACAAGGCCAGAAAATATGTTTTAGTAAAGCCTTGGTATTTTAGTGGCAATCAGGAGACAACAAATCTTGATTTCCAAGTGAAAGGATTTATAGAGTGCAGAAGTG
>BLBF01000016.1:14066905-14096045 GCA_015471245.1 Laticauda colubrina | reverse complement strand
CAAGTGAAAGGATTTATAGAGTGCAGAAGTGACCAATTCCTTGCTTCATAACAAACTATAAAAAATCATGGGCAGAATTGAAGCAGTTAAGAGTGATTTCTCAGTAAAATGAATATCAAAAAAGTAAAAAGGAATACATTCTACAATAACAAAAGTAGTTAATTCATAGATTTGTGTACCCTCGGCTACTTTTGAATGTTCTTTGATTATTTTAGTCCAAATGCATTGCTGAGGCATAAATTCTGTTTCAGAAATTCAATAGCAGAAATCTTGGATTTAGCTTCCTGGAAAAAAGTCATGTATTCTAGAAGCAGATTAAGGTTCTTCTTTCATCGCTTTTCCAATTTTTTATACTTTGCTTCTGTAAAGGACAGAAAACATAGTCTTCATACAAACATTTCATTTCATTTTGGTTATAAATCTAGTAGCATAGTCATGTTTAAGAAAGCACAACAAAACATTGATAGCAAGCAATGTAATTTCTTCAATTAATCAACAGAACAGAATAGAATACTTTATTTGGCCAACTATGATTAGACATACAAGGAATTTGTTTCCAATGCAGAAGCTCTCAGTGTACATGCAAAGCAACTTACGTCAAACTACAAATTTATTCTTAAAATGGACTTCATTTCTTAAAAGAGTTAGTACATGTAATCCTTGACTTACAACAGGTTGCTTAGCAACTGTTCAGAGTTATGGCAGACCTTCCCAAGGCCACTTGTGACCCAAATTCAAAGTTCTAATTCCCTCCCCCCCCCCCATATCACATGATTAAATCGTGGGTGCTTGGCAGCTGGCATGCACTTGTGACTATTTAAAGTATCCTGCAGTGACAATGGCTTGTGATTTAGGGCTTTTTTGCCCAGAAACATTGTTTTTGGCAAAAACCACCCATTACGGACAATGGATTTGCTTAATGACCATGGAATTTGCTAAAAGATCAGAAAAAAGTTGTAAAATCTTGCTTTCAAAGATCACCAATGCTGCTTTTGAAGGAATGTATCCAAAATTTCTTTGGTTATCTAAAATTTTCCAATTCTTTGCTGTAAAATTAAATTTCTTGAGACAGAGGGAAAAAAATGAGAGGATCAGGTGCCATGTGCTATTTCTTGTCTGTTTAAAACTCCTTCTGAAACTTAAATTTTCAGTTTTGGAATATGCCGAAAACTTCCTTTCTCCTATGTATTGACAGTTACTTTTATGTACAAAACAGAATTGTCCTTGGAAGGCAGATGTAAAAAAAAAAATCTAAAACTAGCAGCTGCAACTACCTGGATGTCCTTGGTTAGGAGTGGAACCACAGCCATATCCTGTCATTATAACTAATAATTGAGGAGGGGAGAGAAACTGGAAGTGATGACAATACAAACATACAAATATATAAGATCTGAACTGATTAATCGGGAACTTGAAATACTTGAAAATGTATTTATGACAATAATATATAAATATAATAATATAAAGGAGAAAAGCAAATTGTGTACTGATTGGATCAAATCATGATAAAAATCTTATCAATATAACAGGATGTTAGCAATTGTCCAGATTCTGCTTTAATTGTCTTTTGCCTAAACTCTTCATTTATATCTTTCTTTAAGGAAAAAAGCATTTGGTATGAGATCAAACAATATCACAATGTATTATCCTAATAATAGTTATGAAAATGCAACTTATGGCTTTTAGTCTGTTGTGCCAGATACTCAGTACAAAGCTATGTTTTTCAGCTATTGTTGTATATTGATTTTTCCTTTGAATTTATTTCAGGGGAGACTAATAAGAATAAAAAAAGAATTTCTACCTGTTGTTCACTCTTTAAGTCATGTCTGACTCTGCTGTCCTTTGCTACTTTGTCCTCCGTTATCTCCTGGAGTTTGCCCAAATTCATGTTCTTTTGTCTTCCAATACTTCAAATCAGTAGTGGAACACAAAGTGACCAGATAGCATGGTCACTATCCAAGTCAGCAAAAGATTGGTGTGGAGCTTTGTATCAAATCCCATTGTCTTAGCAATTTGTGTGAATGGAACCAAAAAATATCATAGATCAATAAATCATTAATAAACCATAGTTAAATATGCAATGCTTTTGGCCAAAAATGAATAGATGAGAAATAGTTTCAAAAAAGAGAACAGTCTTTTGATCTTTGTACTAATCCATAACAGAAGAAAAGGGCATCTTGGGCCCTGGATTTTGGGCACATTCTTTAAATTATTCTCATTAGAAGTTGAAAAAGTTTTACCCTGTTTTGATTATAGGAATGAGCATTTTAGTCATATAGGATATTTATAAAAATTATATTATATTCCCAGGCCTTGCTTGGGAAAAGAATAAAATAAAAACTTTAACACCACTGTTCTAGTAATAGTAAGGGTTTCTTGGAATAACTACCGAGTTTCTTGGAATATGCATCCAACTTGTAGGCAGCCTGTTCCAAAACTGCAACTTGCTCTTCAATCTGATTGATTTGTTCCAGATAGGGTTGAAGTGCAGCATCTTGGGAAAAATGAAAAGGGGAGGAAAAAAATATAAGAACTTCCTGATTTTTTTTTTTAAAAACGTGCTACTTGACAGTAAGGTGCCTTTTACTGGATCAAACTACTGCCCAGTCTTAATGAACAATGGTTTGCTGGACCTTGCCGTGGCCTGCCATCTTAATCCTGGGCACTGGAGACTAAAAAAGTTGCATGCATGCTAAGGTATTCCTCTTTTCCTATGAGTAATACATACCACTATGAATATTGAATCTTAAAAACAGATAAATGTTCTCCCTGTTTTATTTTAAAATATGTGTTGCCTCTTCTGCTATTGGATTTGCTGGAGCCCTCCTCAAGCTTTCTTTGGGTGTGTTGTATTTAGAAACTGATCAATTGCCTAATTGTAGATTAACAATTCATGTGGGAAAGGCTGGCTAAAGAATTACTTTTTGTTTCTTGCACATTTTTCATATTCAATTCTTTCTTGGATGTATTTTAACATACTTCCAAAATGCAAGTAAGCATGAAAACACCCTTTGTTTGACCATAATTAAAGTTTGTTTCAACTTACATTTCTGATTTAAGTCTTTCAAATTCCGACTTATGTTTATAGCAATGTCTTTCATTTCCAGATACTTCAAACTAGTTAGTTTGTTCATGTTTTCCAGGAGTTTGTAATCTTCACTAGTTGCTAAAAAATAAAGAGGAGGAAATGGGTTTCTGCATTATGCCAGAGCTTGTTTTAACTAAGATTTATTTATTACTTATTTATTAAATTCATTTGCTGACTATTTTGCGATGGGCTACAATAGGTGCCCTTATTTATTGAATAAGCAACAAATGGCTGGCTTCATGAAATGCTAAACTCAAATCACGGTGGCTGACTTCACCTATCAGACTGAATCAAAAGGAATTGATACTTCCCTTTTATAAAATATAACCACAGTTTTAGTTTCAATGTTGTTCACAAATATATCAATAACTCTCTCAGGCTGATTATGGAATATGAATCCTAAAATCATCAGTGTTGTTTCTGGCTTTTTACTTTCATCAGAAACACTTAGATGAAAGTTTTTCTTAAGAGAGGAAAGAATTAAGTTGACAAATGCAGTTTCCTGTCTAGACTGGGCCACAATTAGAAGCCTGTCAAAAGTGAATGAGGCTAAACTATTAGCAGACATCACTCTTTTGGGGACGCAGTAGGGAAAAGGTGGCTTAGCTGATCTTGTAATTGATTAGTCATGTTCTGATTCCATTTAACATTTCCTTTTTTTTAAAAAAAAGTAAATTCTCAGTACTTTTTGACACTTAGAAAAATTTACAAAGAATCACACTCTATGTTAAATTTAAATTTAATAACTCACCAGTTAGTTCACCCGTTAGGTAGATTGCCATTTTATTGAACATTTCCGTACAAAGTTCATTTATATCAGCTTCTGCTGGCTCTGTGGCTTCTTCTGCAGTTTCCACAATAGGTTCTTCTATTCAGAAGTATAAAAGAAAAGATTTATATTTTAGCATTACAAACAACCTTAATGTTTTCAGCATCTGAAAGTCCTGGGAATGAGAACTCTTAATTACATATATCATGTCTTCATCTTACTGTTACCAATACTTGAAAGATCTAATTTCATTTACCATATTTGCTCCCTAACAAAAATGTTTTTAAGCTTAAAATAATACATTAAAACACTACAAAACATTTACTAGCAAAAATCAGAGCACAAGAGTAAGAATGCAGCAACAGACAAAATTAATTGTAGATCTAAAATGTGCAGGACTAAATTTCACTGGGTGCAGAAAAGAGGAAGGCACCAGTGAAGCTCTTGAAGAAAGCATCCCATTGTGAATGTTTTGATTTATAAGGCTTTTTTTTTCCCAACACAAATGAAGACTACCAGAACAAGCCAACAAAGACAGTTGCAACACTGTATTAAGTAAAATCTTTCAGAACCAAATGTTTTTCAGTCCCTAAGACTTCAATGGATTAGAACTACAGAAAAAAACAGTGGCTAGCAACCTGCCTTCCTGTGTGCTGCACTCGTCAAAAAAGAGGGCTGTGAAAATATCTATAGACCCCTCACATCCTGGACATAAATTGTTTGGACTTCTACCCTCAAAACATTACAGAGCCATGATGGTGAACCTATGCCACGCATGCCAGAAATGGTGCACAAAACCATCTCCGCTGCTCTTCCAGGTTCCAGCTGGTGCTCGGGAGTGCCGGAAACCAAGACCAGCTCCCCAACACACATGTGCACACTGGCCAGCTGCTCTTCACGTGTGCATGCGCATGAGAAACGAAGACCAGGTTGCTGGCGTGTATGCATGCACTGGGAAGCTAAGCTTCCAGTTTCTGGCGCTCCCGTGCATGCGCATGCCGGAGAACTGCTCTTCTGGTTTCCAGTGTGTGCATGCATGTGTTCTGTTTCAGCACTACAGCATCGCACACCAGAACAGCTGGACACAAGGACAGTTTTTTCCTGCATGCCATAACTCTACTAGTCAACTAATTCCCACACTGTCAAACTATTTACTAAGACTGTATTACTATTCTTCTTCTCATCCTTCCTATTACCTATCTCCTCCCACTTATGACTATAATATTGTTTGTATCTTTGTGATTTATATTGTTATTTAGTTTCACAGTATGATTTTAATTGCTTATTTAGTATTCTATGACAATCACTAAGTGTTGTATTTTATGATTCATGATGAATGTATTGATAACTATGATCATGATTTATCACTTATATCTTTTATGTACACTGATATGTGCATCAAAGGCAAATTCCTTGTGTGTCCAATCACATTTGGCCAATAAGGAATTCTATTCTATTAAAAACATTTGTCATAATTGCATTACTGTTATTTCAAGTAAATTCTATATTATTAAAAAAACAAATCTTAATCAAAACATGGGGAAAATAGGATGAAGCAGGAAGCAGAATGTTCTTTGCCTTGAGTTATAAAAATAATAAAAGTGGGATAAAAATCTAATAAATAAATAAAAGAATATGGTGAAATTACTGCTCAGTGCAAGAGAGATGCTAATCCAGTCTCTATTTACGAGTTATAAAATTGAATTTATCATCTCCTAGAACTCTCTTCTCATAAATCCTCCATTAGGCTACGCTTGGGTCATTTTGTGAGATGTTTGGTGTTTGGGCCCTTATGGAATCTTCTGGGTCTGCAAGAGGATAAGGCATGCTTGCACTCAACAACTCCTCCCCCTTCCCCAATCATTGGGGAGAATTTCTCATCCTTTCAGCAATCCTGATTCAGCAAATTAATAGCTCCCTTATTTACTCAAATTACAACCATAATGGAGCCTGCCCATTTCAATCATAAATCACGAGAGTTGGAAAGCGAGTTTTACATGGCTGATCCAATTTATGAACTTTTTTTTTAGCAATCATAAAGTGAAGATTGTGATTGTTAAGTGAACCAATAGTTCACAGGGTGTTTTTGTTGAAAACCTATCGTAAATGTCGGTTTTCATCAAAAACATCATAAATTGTGGTCACATGATCATCGGATGCTGAAAATGGCCATAAATGTAGCTATATGACCATGTAGTCATACTTTTTTGGGGGTGGGTGAGGTCCATTGTAGTACTAAGTGGTTGCTAAATGAGAAATTCTAAATCAGCCTTTACTAAAATTCTCCTGTTTACGTGCTACTTTTAAATGGGTGAAACAATGCAATGTAAGGCAATATTTTTTAAACCAAGATATCTCAAATGGGGTAATTTATATAATTCATGCTTCCTGTGGAATTATAGAATTCCATAATTCCCATGGAATTGAAATTTGGCAAATTTTATAAGGCATTTTGTAACATAAAAATTGTCAGCCAAAAAGATGATTGGTTAGCAGCAGTCTCAAAATCCTGTTCTCCAAGAGGAACTCTTCTGCACAAGAGTGGTTATTAATTTTGGAAATCATTGGAAGGATGAAGTCTCAAAGGCCCATATAAGGTTAAGCTGAGAACAATCTAACAAATAAATATTGGGAGTAAACAGATACAAAACTGTAATTCACTTCTTGAAGAGCTATATGCTAAATAAATAAAATTCCAGAAGAGATGAGCAATGTAAATGATTCAGAGCATCTAATCATGGTCAAACATGCCTTGTATCAACGTAACATCTTGTCTTACAAGCTGTGGCATTTTTACTGGGAGCATAATCTGACTCATTTTATTGACTATTTTTTCAACTGTCCAACAGGAGAGGCAATGTTTCAGGCCCTGTTGGCTAAATACTTTTATTTTACGCGATTAAACTCCTGCCCTTTGGGATCATTCCCCCCAAGGTGAGATTAGTCGCAACCTTTTTGTCCTTTTCAAAATCTCTTTTAAGACATGGTTTATTTCAGCAGACTTAGGGATCTCATGATAATGGGGGCGCCATTAAGTGAACATATTTGTATGATATTTTGGTGCATTCTCTTGGGAACTTATTGATATTTATTGTTAACTGTTGTTTAATTGTTAAGATTTTATTGTTTTATTGTATAATGCTCAAAATCACATTAGTGAGATGGGTGACTACAACAGGTGACTATACAAGTTTGATAAACAAATCTGAACATTGCTAAAAATCCCCAATAATCCAGCTGGCCTCTCTAAAGAGCTACAGAAGAAAAGTTTGAGACTTCATCTTCCATTCCACTGAAGATTATCTCAGAGGAGACTTCTCATGCCTATTGTCATTTGGCTAACTACAAGAAAGGTTCCACTGGGTTTGTAAGGTCTGACTTAAGTGCTTAAAATCTATCAGTAATCTCTGGGTATTGGTGATGTTCAGTGACTTTGTACTCGTGCTACATAAAAAGATTCCCAGCTCAACAGAAGACAAAGTTTTTTTAACACGGATGGATGTTCTGAAACTCCTGCTGCCCAGCAATCAGGACTTGGGAAGGTGAAACCTACCAACCTGCAAAAGGATCTGCAAAACAAAAAATCAAGAACAACATAAGATGGGTCATGCATCAGATGTTTGCTCACATCATTCCTCATGGCAGCCTCCAAGAGCTTTTTGGCATCAAAGGCCATACGACACACACAAATGGCTCACTTATTGTCTTAACAATATTGGAGAATGGTCTCTAAAATGAAAAAAAAAAATGAAGACATCCTTGATGTCAACTTGCTTTACTAAATTGCTATGAATTTTAGATTAAGTAGTCTTTACCCATCTTTGAACTAGCTGAAAAGTACACCAGCAAAACATTTGTTATAGCCACTGTTTTTAATCCCACTTTTGCATCTATAGCCTTGGCTCATCTTGCCTATCAAGTGACCTGATTTAGATTTGCAGGGCATAAGTAAAAAGCTGTGGGGTTTCTCTGATCCTAATCCACATTCAACCAACAGGTCACACTAGTTGTTTTTCCTTTCCTAAAACCAGGACTAATCAGCAGTTTATAGAATAGGAATAGAATAGAATACTTTATTTGGCCGTGTGATTTACACACAAGAATTTTCTCTGGTGCAGAAGTTCTCAACGGAAATGCAAAGCAACAGAGTAAACCTAATACAAATAAGAGTGGGTAGTAGAGATGAAAAGGATAATACTAAGCCATACAACATGGGTAAATATATTAAGACATAAAACAATACTGCGAGAATTAGGTGTTAGCAGTGATATCTGGATGTTTTGGCATGCAGTGCCCTATAATGGCTGCCTGAGGGGAGGGGCTGAAGCAAATTATGCCCAGGATGTGAGGGGTGTGTAGATATTTTCTCAGCCCTCCCTCTGACCCACACAATATACAGGACTTCTATGGTAGGCAGGCTGTTTGCAATTGCTTTTTTTGCAGTTCTAACTCTCCGTTGGCATCTGTACCAATGGATAAGAAGCTGGTGGCTCCCACAGTAGCCTAGTTTGAGAGAGCCAAAGCTTTCTCGTTCCTCGGCTGAGTATCCTGGTGGCGACGGTGGAGGATGCCCAGGAAGGGTTTGCAAGTGACCACAACACAAGACAGCAAGCGCCTTAGAATTTGCACCATTTACATCAGGGTGGTGTTGGCTCTTGGGGGGTGGGGGGGGGGGGTGGAAAAAAGAAACACAACCAAGGAAGCCAAAGGGGTGGACTGGAGAGGCGACAAACCAACGTCACGAGATGCGGAGATGAGACAAGCTGTCCGCCGGCCATCGGTGCCGTGGTTAGGGGAACGTGAGGAAAGGCTCAAGAGAAATTGGGGTTTGGCCTTGCTAGGGCCTAGCCGGCGTTTCCTGCGGGGAAGAGACCCCTCCAGTCCCTGGCTTCGGTGGGAAGAGGGGTGTCGAGGCCCTGGCTGCGGAAAGGCTCTCCGGCCGCTGGGCCGAAGGGCGCGCCGAAGAGGCAGTCCGGGAAGCCGCTTACGTTTGGAGGCTGGGTGGCGGGCCTCCAGGCTGTCTTCCAGCGAGGCGGCGGCCGCGGCCATGGCGACCTTCCCGGCAACGGAGAGTAAGGAGGGCGACGGTAGCACCTCCCGAGCGCGCCTGACGTCTCCGGGGTGATGCGCGCTTGCGTCTAAGCTCAGGCGCCCGGCATTCCGCTCTGTGCGGCCCTCGCCTTCTAGGAGACTCCGCTCTCGGCCCGGGGTTTCCCGCTGTCTTGCGCCGCCCGAACCGAGGGGCAGGTCCCTCGGACGCCTCTTCCGGGGTGCAACCGTCGGGATTTTCACCAGCGCGAGCACGGCGCCTCCGCGGGAGTCCTGTGACCGCCAAAGGCAAGGCGGATCAGATGCCAAAGCCCGGACGCCTCGGTGCCTTTGGGCGCTTTGGAAGCAAGGAAAGCATCGCCAAAGGGGAATCCGGCCCCGAGGCCTTTTCGACCCTGCTCCCCGCAGGGACAGAGAAGGTGCGGTGTTGATACCCTAAGGGGGAGAATTGCCTGGAACCCAAGGAGAAAAATCGCAGTCATAGCTGCAGTTAATTGGAGATCTGGCCATAATTGTCAGGAACTATGCTGTATTGTTCTGTCACCTCTTGCTTATTTGGGAGTGAGTTTATTTTCGACCATATTCTAGTTCTGTTTTTCAACCTTGGCCGCATTTACGATGCGTCCTCCAACTCCCAGAATTCTTGAGCCAACATGCTGCCTGGGGAATTCTGGGAGTTGAGAAACATGGCGCTACCCTGTTTCTCCAACAATACGGCCTCCCCCAATAGGAAGTCCCAGCATGTTTTATAGGCATGGAATGAAATTAAGTCCCTCCCCCAAAATTAAGACCTATATTAAAACATGCAAAATGGTGTGTGTGTGGGGGGGGGGGGTTTGCCGTTAGGAAATACTTTTGTTGCACACCCGGATATGGTGCTGCCTGCATTGACCCCAATACGAAGTGCCCCACCAACGCAGAGGTCAACATCCAAGCCATCGCCACCCTCCCGCCTGAAGATGCGGGGAGGGGGGATTAAGTCACCCCCGAAAAGATAGCCTAGCCATTTTTTCGGGGCTCAAAAAAAAAAAAAGACCTGGCCTTATTATATGAGAAACACGGTAGTTACTGGATTAAAATAGACATGGAGTAGAGTCAGGTTTATGATACAAAGTGAATCTTGTCTAAAGTTCTAAATCATACAAGCTTATGCAGATCCATTCTTACTTATCAAGTAAGAATGGATCTGCATATGCTTGTATGATTTAGAACTTTAGACAAGAAATGTAAAAGCAAGCACACTAGTAATATGTTCCGGAGAGGCAGAAACCAGTGTTAACCCTGGCACACCCAACCATGCGTGTTTAATAGATCATGACAATTGAATATATGAATGTAGGCAATATGACCCTTTAAAAAAAACTTATTTTATCCTTATTTATCTTGCTGATCAAGCACACAGTACTCCTTTTTATCCTCCGCTCCTCCCCCCACTTCCTTGAAATAGGTTGGGTCAAGAAGGAAGGGTTGACCCCAAGTCCCCCATGGAACTTCTGTGGCTGAGGAAGCCTAGAACCCCAGCTCTCCCTATTTTTAGCTCAATGTTCTTTTACTTCAACTCAGGTATTTTTAGAGGCCTTGTTGGCATTTCAGGAAAGTGGCAGAGCAATTTCTCTTGAGGATTATTTATCAATTGCAATTGAAGGCAAGAGGGAAATGATGAAATGAATATAACAGCATTACCATGCAAATGTTGTGCTAATGTACCATACAACTCCATAAAAGTGAGATGGGTACAATGACATAATTGCATGATGGTTATAATTTTGGTGTCATTACAATTTGCTGTAGAAGTCTCTGACAACCATAAAACCTAGTAAGCTATTTTTTATGATACAGCAGAACCTCTGGTCACGAACACTTCTGACCATGACCAAATCGTGTTCCAACCAAAAAATTCAAAATTCCCCCCCCCCCCCCCCCCCCCCCCCCCGCGGCCAATTTCCCCTTCCACACCATTTTAAACATACAAGAATTATTCAATTAGGAAAGCCTATCATTTTGATATTTTGAGAGGAAGAAACACATTTTAATAGATTAAAGCCTTAATTGTGAAATTGTAGATTTAACAATATTTCTTTGGCCGACACAGGATTCTCCATAACAAATACTCCAGGCACTTATTTCTGTATCAGCCAGCCATAATTAAGAATGTAAATGTATTTTAGATCCAAATTCTAAATTCTGTTTACTTTATCAATAATAGCTTTTATTTTAATTTTTCTCAATTTAAATAGAGCTCCTTCTGTATCAATCAATCAATCTTTATTATGGTCACAGACCAGCAAAGACTCCCTTCTGTACTTGTAAGTTTTATTGCCTTAACTGTTTCTTCCAATGTAATTGCTTAGTATAGGTAAAATTAAAACATCCAAAGAGTTGTCCCTATGTCATCTTAATCAGCTTGAAGATTTATTTATCTATTATTTATTAAACAGAGTGACTCTGGACAACCTATAACATTAAGAATCCATAGTAAAGATGCATTGATAACTATTCTTCTAGGTCTAGGACATGTCCTCATAATGTTGCCTTTTTTCCATCCCTCAACCCACAGCTTATGCCCCTCACTTGAAATTTGGTTGATTAGATGTTAAACATTACCTTACATAGTTTGGCCTTTTACTATGCCCATATTTTGGTTAAAATATATAAATTGTCAACACGACTGTACAACTTCTGTCAAGTATAAATACTTTGTTCTAATACTGTGTTTCTCACAAAATAAGGCCGGGCCTTATTTTTTTTTGACCCCTGAAAAAACGGCTAGGCTGTCTTTTCGGGGGTGACTTAATTTCCTCCCCCACCTAGAGCGGCCCATACACATGTGAGGCCACTTCTATCAGCTGACGAAAGCTCCCCGAAAGCAGAGTCCCCAGCTGCTTCAGAGGGTGGTGTGGCTGCCTGTATCCCCTCGCCTTTAGGCAGTCTATTTCGGGCGATGGAAGCTCCCCAAATGCAGTCACCAGCCACTTTGATCGGCCGGGAGAAGCAGCCTCGGGGTGAGTGCACATGCAGATTCTCCTCGCCAAGAGGCTGCTTCTATTAGCAGACAAAAGCTCCCTTGAAGTCAGAGTCCCCAGCTGCGTCGGGGCGAGGCAGGGCTGCCTGTATCCCCTCTCCTTCAGGCAGTCTCTTTCAGGCGATGGAAGCTCTCCAAATGCAGTCACCAGCCACTTCAATCGGCCGGTAGAAGCGGCCTCATGGCGAGGGGGGTGATGTGTGCGCTCGCCCCGAGGCCACTTCTACCGGCCGATCGAAGTGGCTGGGGACTGCATTTGGGGAGCTTCCATCGCCTGAAAGAGACTGCCTAAAGACGAGGGGACACGGGCAGCCCCGCCTCACCCTGAAGTAGCTGGGGACTCTGCCTTCAAGGGAGCTTTAGTCTGCCGAAAGAAGAGGCCTCGCGGTGAGCGGAGTGTGTGTGTGTGTGTGCGCTCGGCCCAAGGCCGCTTCTACCGGCCGATCGAAGTGGCTGGTGACTGCATTTGTGGAGCTTCCATCGCCCGAAAGAGACTGCCCTAAAGGCGAGGGGACATGGGTAGCCGCGCCACGCCCTGAAGCGGCTGGGGACTATGACTTCAGGGAGCATCTATTGGCTATCAGGGTATTCTAGCCTAGGTTACCTGTAGGGCACTCCTAAAGTGCCCTACAAGTTTTCTCCCCATCCCCCCCCACCCTTCCCCGCCCATTTCTCTTCACCTCGTGCAGTTCTAACTATGTAAGAAATGGCGGGGAAAAGCATGGTTTAAATAGGCCTAAATTTTGGGGGCGAGGCTTAATTTCACTTCATGCCTAGAAATCATGCTGGGCCTTCCTATTGGTGGAGGCCGTATTGTTGGAGAAACACGGTAGCAAGTACTGTATTTCCAATTTGTCAAAGAATCATGAATTCATTCATACTTCACAAGGATACAGATTGCTAATTGTTAATTCAGATCATGTGGTTTGCTAACACTTCTATAATACTGAAAGATGACTGACATTTGTTAGATTGGCATCACAGTCACCTTATTTATTTAATAAAGCAAAATGTACAGTATGTACGGTAAACCTATTCTGAAGTAGCTGTCTCTCTCACTGTCTGTGAACAAGAAAGTTTCTCACACAAGGAGATAGAAGTGATGGACGAGTGTTTCTCTGAAAACCATAGTGCATTCATCCTCCCGCCAAAATAGTGACCTTTAGTAACACCTAGAGGCTCCATAATCTTTTGAGTTTTCTTTTTTTGTGTGAGGAGAAAAAGTACAAAACAACGTTCTTCCCTGAAAAATGTTGTCATTTTTTCAAGTTGCATGATACATTATCAGTAGAAGCACAATATTGCTGCACTAATGCAAGAAGTCACAATGAAAATGCAGATGATTGTATCAACCAACAAGAGTCACACAGGAAAAGGTTCTTAGGAATTACTGCTTCACTGGCTTGAGGAGATTGTCTTGATGCATCACAAGAACAACTACAGTATAGCAGAGTTGGAATAATGTGGCATTATTGAATCTAGTTTCTTTACTTTTAGCCTTTGGGTTTGTCATATCAGTTTACATAAATGACAAAGGATCTATCCAAGCAGGACTAAATGGGGCTTCACTGGGTCAGGACAAATAGCAAATCTATACAATGCATGAAAGTGTTTTTTCTTGGGTGCTTTTTCAATTTCCTAGTCTAGCCCACACTCTAGAATTCCAGGTTAACCAAGTATTAACTTTGTCTAGCCTCACTTTGCTTCTCAACTCTGCTAAAGACAGCAGGTTAAAGATTAACAATGCTTAGCATATAATGGATAGATGCATTTCCCGAACATTAAGAAATACTTGCACTTCTATTTCAGGACATTTATAAGATAACTGGACAAGGAGAAGGCATTTAATAGTCAAGGATGCATCTAAGGCAGTGGATTGCAATCCTGTGTGCATGTGTGAAAATAATAGCCGCATGTACTTTGTCATCTGAATATCTGGCAGGAGCCTCAGAAGGCAACATATTTTGTTAATGGATGTACATATTATCCTTATCAACTGACTTATTTTTTTATTTTTAGTGTCTATGATCAATCCTTATATATATTATAGGTATGTTGAAATTTTACCATGATCATAATCTACTGAATACATTATCAGAAAATTATATTTAAATCAGACCATTTAATATGCTAATCATCATACAGATCTTTAGCCAGCTTTCAGAATTATCACTTGAATATTTGAATCCTTGCTCTATTGTTGTAACAATAATATACCAGCTAATTACAATTTCTAATATGGACTTGGTTTTCCTACAAACCTGTGCAGAAAAATTCCTTCTGCAAATTCTGACAATGCCAAATACAGAGATTACAGTAAAAGTTTTAAAATCTAGTGCAAAATTTGAATCCAGTTGGTGATTTGAACCCACATTTTAAAACCCAGAGAATGTTTCCTTTTTAATTTCATTTGGTTGTATATGGTCAAATACTGTAGATAAATCTGCCAAGGCCCTCATATTTTGTCCCTTCTGCATCAATCACCCAACAATAGGCTAGTAGGGTTTAGAAAGAGGTTAAAAGAACTGCTTGCCCATTCAATTCTGACATGAATGGGGTCCCTACCCCAAAAGCTCCTTTTCTTACAGGCAGGATGAAGACATAACTAAATGCTTTACTAGTCTTAAGTATAGTGAAAAAGCAAGAATAATTAATGCCACATCTATTCAGGAATGAACTAGAAGTTCCTGTTAGATTTGAACTGGATGGTCTTGGGAGTTTGAGGGTTTAATAGGTCTAATCTGGACAGAAGGGGGTAGACCCCCTGACTCGGGTTCAGAGAATTCACACTGATATAATTCTCTTGCACATGGGCTGCTTCCAATCCACTCTCTTCTGCAACAACAACACCACGTTCAGCCGTCTGTGGAGCCAGATTTTCTTGAATCAGCTGTTCTCCCTGCAAGCAAGGAGAGGGAAAAGACACTGGTGAAAGAAAGACTAAGCCATTTTCCAAAAGCAAGGATTTTTCCTTTATCTAGGGTGGTAATCAGCTACTTCCATTGCTCTGTTAACTTGGGCACATTGAGTATAGTATCTTGAATTTCGGGGGGAAAGTAAATGGCATAAATGAACGGAGTGCCAACAAACAGCAGAAAGGTGCTAAATAATTTCTGATACCTGAATCTCAGTACCGATTCCTTTATTGGTCTGGGAATTGTAGATGTAAGATGAAATACATCCGGTTGTCAAAATCATATTAAATTCATACATAGGCATGTCATGAAAATAAAGAAAAGTATTTCTTGCAGGCTTTTCCCTGGGCATTTGGGTCTGGGTGAATGGAGTACCATTTTGGTTTTTAATTATCCCATTTGGTTCACCATTTTATATATTGCTTTTTCTAAATTATCATGGTTTCTTTTTTGACAATATTATTTGTGTTGCACATTGAGTTGGGAAGCCTATAAAGGCCTTAAATTATTTAATTAATAATTTCCCTACCTGCAAGATTGGTGTGATGGGAAATAAGACACATCATACACCATCATTGCATCATCTGACACCAATCTTGCAGATAGGGAAAATTATTAATTAAATAATTATAGGCCTTTATTCTTGATCTTTTAATCTGGCAGATACTTGTGAATGAAGGAGTGAATTGATAAAGCAAAATTTTAGATTTTTTTCAAGGCAGTTGCCATCTCCTTTATCACTGCTGAATCATTTGACTGCCACAAGACTATCAGATCTGGCAAGTTCTGTAAATTTAAGTTAAATGGACATAATCTTTTGAAAGTTTAGTATTGCCAGCTTGAAATCATGTATACAACTAGGTTATATCTCGGTTGTTATACAACTATTCACTTTGTGTGATATGGGCAGCTATATAAATTTGTCAAACAAACAAATTCAGGGATCAAAAAAGCCAAGATGAAAACTATAATCTCACAATGTCTCTATTTTATGAGCTGTATATGTAGAAAAGGGATGGGATTCTCATCATGTAGTCACTGCTGCCCTTTTTATTTATTTTTTTACCTTTCCCTGAAGATCTCCCTGTGCTTATCATTTTACAAGTAGATTTAAATAGAACGGAAGTCCACTTCTTCCTACATTTGTTGGATGGTACATGTGGATTGTGCACTGAGCACTATCTAGACTTAAGGGTATGCATTATTGATAATGCACAGAAATAAATTAATTTTGGTGCCCAATGTGGAATACAAAATGTAGAAACAGCAATGTCTGTTTCCTCATTAGTGTTTTATAACCTTTATTATTGAGGATAGTTGTTTCAAAAAGCTGTCCACTAGATTTATTTATTTTTCAAAAATTTACTTTTGTCCTTTATTTTTGGTCATTTAATTATTACTGTACAAATAGTACCACTGAATCCACATCTTTCACATTCAAAAATATGGAAATTGAATTGTCTTTTTAAAATAAATTTACTTATATTGATTTTAGATATTTTTAGAACATGAATTTTCTTGAATTTTTTTTGTA
The DNA here is from genome assembly GCA_015471245.1 of Laticauda colubrina. Lineage (NCBI taxonomy): Eukaryota > Metazoa > Chordata > Lepidosauria > Squamata > Elapidae > Laticauda > Laticauda colubrina. The sequence goes on along the minus strand of BLBF01000016.1, from coordinate 14,079,668 downwards.
AAGCATAGTTATATGCAACAATATTTTATCCTTATGAATTTCTTTCAGATTTCATTTCATGTCATTTATTTTTTTCTAAGTATAAATGCCATATTTAGAGCATTTCTAATATTATTCAACCAATGTGCTGATTTAATAGTGATGGGAGTCGGTTTTATGTTGCCTCCATAAGGGCGCCGGATGCTAAAAACTGCTTTTAATAGTGTTTCTTAACCTTGGCCACTTTAAATTGTAGACCAACTCCTCAAATTTTCTAGCCAACATGGGGAATTATGGGACAAAAATTCATACATCTTGAAGTGCCATGGTTGAGAAACATTTCTCAAAATTACTGGTGAGGAAATAACTCCCTATCATGCTGTAGGCCAAATGTGTCCAACCTTGGCAACTTTAACACTTGTGGACTTCCAGAATTGGCTGAGGAATTCCACATGTTGGCTGGGGAATTCTGGGAGTTGAAGTCCACAAGTCTTAAAGTTGCCAAGGTTGGACACTCCTGCTTGTAGACCATCCCCAAGCCATTGCTGATAGTCTGCTGACATACCTCAGGTACCGAGTCTTTTTTCTTCATTTTGCTCCTTTCAAGGTCTTCCAATTTAATTACCAAGGCTTCTGTCTTGGTTATGATGCCACCAACAGAATTCTCCAACTTTAGTACTCGCCGCAGGAGTCTGTTGAGGGCAAGAGAGGGAGAGAGGCAGGCTTTGAAAACCCACTTTTAAAATAGTATCTCGTATAGAATATAGCAACGGTCAAGGCCATTCCCTGCAAGTAGTTTCATCTAGTTCTGATGCACGCACAGCATCTATTGGAATATGCAGTATTTCTTCTGGTCACAAGCGTTCCTGAGAGTAGGAATATAATCTTAGCAAGAATTAATGGAAGTGGTTTACAATTTTAAACGAAAAGAGAGAAGAAGCTCCATTTCAGGGAATACAAAGCAATACACACACTGCATCAGGGAGGAAGAGCTATGCCCTGTGTACCTGGAACAAAGATCCTGAAATTAGGAGTTCCTGGACAAAGAGCAGGGAGAATGAAGGAGAAGGCAGGACTGTAAACCCCCAATTTACTATTTATACTTCATTGCCTTTTGTAGGCAGTAGATTGGGAGGAATAGAACACTGAAGGTTTGAAAAATTGGTTCTCATTTTTGATGTTGTCATAATCTCACGCTTAGCATTTCATAAACTTACTTACTCAGCTGGAAAGTTCAAACCTACCACCTTGCTTTATTGTGCTCTGCCAATGAAACAGGTTTCATGTTTATTCATCAACATTAACAGATTTGTTGGTTTCTTGTGCAGACATTTGTGTGTGTTTGTTCGTGAATTTTAACATTTTCGTTCCCTTTAGTGTCCATGTATTTTATCTGTATATTTTGATATATATTTGATGGTCAAATCAAATGAAATACTACACACATTTGGAATTCTTCCTCAGAAATTCTGCTGCTTTTGTTTGCTTGATTATTCTTTGCCTCTGCAAAACCAAGAGGATTGTCTAAAGTATTGTCCCTGAAGGATTTCCCCAAATTTTCGATTTCTTCATTCAGAGCAACCTGAGGAACAAAGTTTAATCAGTTATTTAATCATAATGAGATTTCACTGTAATAATTTAAAAACTTGCAGACATGGATTTGTGTATTTTCTTCCACTGGATTAATTATTGACATATGAGGCTCATTTTAATTCTCTGTGCAGCTAACAAATTTATGCCATGGCAACTTTCTATTTGATCCTGAAACTCTTATCTGTGATTGGGTCTTCTCAATAACTGCTCCAAATCCTGTAACTTATTTATTGTGCAATAAAACTGCCCAAAGTTGTCACAAATCCATATGCATTTTCATCTACATTGATCAGATCATATTCCTCATATGAGCATCAAAAACTCCACAATAAAATGCATTTTTGCATGTAATACTAACATGCATTTTCTCTATATAGTTTCTCTTATTTCTATTTTTGTTGTCGAGGAAAAAAGTGTAATAGAGGTGAAGAATAATTGCATATTTTTTTGCATATTGCTTCAGAAAGAATTAACTTAAAAATGAATTACACTCAGCTGTCTCCCTTTTCTTACTAAATGCGAAGAGCCAAGATAAAGAAATCATTATATGGCGTGAGTCCCAGTGGTGGTATTCAGCTGGTTAGCACCGGATCAGGCAAACCAGTAGCAAAAATTTGGCATCGGTCACTGAACCGGCAGTAAGTTCTGGCTGGCCATAGCTCCACCCGGTCGCCCTCCCTCCCGATGCTCGCTCATCCCGCCACCTGCCTGGCATTCGCCTAAGGTATTTCTTTTTTCCCCTCCCAATAATCAACTGTAGATAAGATCAGCTGTGCCAGGATCCCCCTTGCTGAGGCCCAGGAAGGCAAAAAATGGAGTCCCCCCCTCCATTTTTTGCCTTCTAGAGCCCCAGAGGAGCCTTAGGGGAGCAAAAATGCCCCCCAGAGGCTTCTCTGAGGCTAGGAAGCTCCCCAAAATGGGTGGTGGCTGCAAAAAAAGCCACGCCCACCAAGCCACACCCACAGAACCGGTAATAAAAGTTTTTGAATCCTACCATGATGAGTCCCATCCAGTGGTGGGTTTCAGAGTAGTTTAGCACTAGTTTGGTGGGTGTGGCTTAGTGGGCACGCTTTGCACGTGCACCAAACACGCACTTTGCACACGCACAGAGGCTGTCCTACTCACCTTCTGCAATCCTGCACTCCCTGTAGCTTCAACAGCTGATGCATGGCAATCTGCTGTGCCACGCAAAGCAGCGGCGCTTCAAAAGCAGGGAATAAAGGTCAGTGTGGCAGCCCGGGTAGGCGGGTGGGCCCAACAGCAGCTCATCAGAGAGAACTGGCTCAGTCTCCGCTGATCTTCAGTGCTACCAGTACACCAGAACTGGGCCGAACCGGTAGAATAGCACCACTGGTTCCACCCGTAAAGTATTTCTTAATTCAGACCATTGAATATCAGGTCAATACATTAAATGTGCATACAAACCAGATGTCAGGCTCAAAACTAAGAATGACATGAGGGGTTCTTCGAATCTGAGTTCCTTATTGTTCCACACTTGTAGAAAAAACCTTGCCAGACTGAGGACTCTTATTTATCTGGATCTACAATATACTCTGTGAACTATTTGGGAGGGGTTGCCTTCACCCTCTTTCTTCCACATATACCCTGGGCCGAGTTTCCTCTTACTCTCCTGAAATGCACCCCTTCCCTTCTGGTGATCCACCTCCTCATTATTCCATCACAGATCATTTTCTCCCCTTACTTTTTTCTCCTCCAGATCATTCCGCATTCTCTTTTGCTCTTCCTCATCAAGGATCTGGTTACCATCTTTATCAAATTTTGCAAAGGCTTCTGTGATTTCATGTTCTGCATGACCCAGCCTGAAGAAGTTGGGGGTAAGGATGGGGAACAGAGAGAAGGGTGAACACAAAATCTGAAAATAATACTTAATGCATAAAGAGCAAGGTTGATACTGAAGCACGCTGCTTGACTGGTACAACGGTCAAAGGAGAGATATTTGTGAATTTAACTGGAAAGATGCTTACTGTCTCAAACTGTTCTTAAAGTCTTCATATTCCAGCTCTTTGGTTCCTTTCTGCAAAGCTTTCTGCACATCAGAAATTCGGTCTTTTTTCAGCTTCATCTTCATCAGTGTCCGATTATAGCCCTAGAGTTACAAATAATGCAAAAGAAAGTTATCTTCATTGTTTTATACTGTGGCCATTACAAGACACAAGACTAACAACCACTGAGACAGGCCTCACAGTGACAGAAATCCCATCCGGATACTTAATTCACAAGTTACTTTCTGTGGCTTTCACTTTCCCTTGCAATTTTTCTGAAATTACTTGAATAAAGCATAGTCATAAACTGATACTATGGTCACTTTTATATATAGTCCTTTTTTTATAGTACTTTTATAGTACTATGTTTGTATGAAGTACAGATAATTCTTTACAATCTTTTGTTTAGTAAACCATTCAAAGTTACAATGGTATGGGAAAAAGTGACTTACAATCAAACCTATAACATCACAGCATCCTCATGGTCACATGTTCAGAATTTGGCTGGTTGGATACTGGCACGTATTTACTATGGTTGCTCCCATGGATGTAATCGCCATTTGTGACCTTGTCAGCTAGCTTCCAATAAGCAAAGTCAGTGAGAGGAGCTAGAGTCGCTTAATTAATGTGATTCACATAATGGCAGTGATTAATTTATGAACCATGGCAAAATGGTTGTAAAATCTGGCACAACTCACATAACAGCCACCTTGCTTAGCAATGGAAATGCTATTCAAATTGTGATCATACATTAAGGACAGCCTGTGGATCACCTCTGTATTGATATGGGCCACTAGAATGACTGGAGTCCCTGGCTTTCACTATGGGTGCAGGCGAAACACCAAAGAAGCCCCTGAAGGTTGCACCATACAGTTGCCATAGAAATGGAAATCCAAAAAGCATTTCTGGAGGTGCCAAAGTGCTCTGTCAGCTTCAAAGCCATTTTTCTTTGAGGCTTCTGGGCTGCCACATTCAGTGCCTGGGAATTTAGGAGGCAGATTTCAAAGAACAGTGGAAGATCAGCCACAACAACATTCCTTTCTCAGAAAGTCAAGGACATGTTACTCTGCACCTGGAGGGGAGTTCCCGGGGGTAGTTTCCATTTGGAATGAAGTAGTGATTGGACCATGTGATGAACTATTGGGTACAGGGGCTGGATTTTGGATTTTCTTTGGGTTAGGGAAAACCCGGAAATCTCTGATTTGGGTTTTCCTCAGATATGCCAATATGACATCTCTAATAAAATTGATTTTTGAGAAAATGAAATCTTGGAGTCTTTTAATCTGCCGGTTGTTACTTGGAATGCGGACATGCTCCCTAGCAGCATCCATTCAAAATAACTTTATTCATAATGGATGAAATAAAGGTATAAATGAATGAACTACCTGTTTCAGGATGTCTGATAGCTGCAGTTCATTCTTCTGGTTTGAAAGTTCCTCTTTTACTTCTGAGTAGGTGTCATTTATGATAGCCAGGAACATGTTCTGTAGAAAAGAAAAAATATAATGCAGATTATCTTGAAATCAAGAATCCACTCTTCTGAATGGTGCTTTATGTGCAGAAGTGGGGAGGGATTAGCTCTGTACTTGTGGCTCTGTACTAATACTTCAGTAATTGATTGGAATTCCAAAACAAAGCTATTTCCCACCCCTCTGTTTTATTATTTCACTTTTTGAAAATCAGGAAAAATATTTTATATGAAAAACTAGGATTTTTTTGTTAGAATTATATGCTTCAGAGGGATAAATGTTAATCAAAGGATCATACAGTTGAAGAGGGCATCAAAACATCTGAGTCCTATGCTTACTGTCATTGCTGAACACATTAAGAGGGATCCATATTTCCCTCAATAGCTGTTTCACCCTAAAACAGCTTTTACCATTTTGGATGCTCTTCATCCAAAATCTACCTTCCTTTAAATCCATTAAGACAAAATCAACTTACCAACAGGACAAAGAAGACAAAGAAGACATAAGTGACGAAATAGATGGGTCCCAAGATTCTGTTGGCATTGTCAATAGCATTATAGTCAAAATCACCAAGAATGATGCGAAATTGTGTGAAGCTATAGAGTGGAAAAAGGAATGAGTTTGCAATATGATTTTCAGGAAAAGAGCTTTGCTGAGATGGAAGGATTTAGATAATCAAAAATATTTGTCCCTCTTCTTTTTGAAATGCAGAACTAAAGCCCATGTCACACTGCACCAACGGATGCAAAGAGGATGTAAAACGTAAAAAAAAGCTTGCCATCCGTTGGAAAACGCTATGCATCCGTTGTGTACTCACTGCATACACAATGGGCTCATCAGTGGAATGGGGAAAGGGAATTAGAGTCCTCTGAATCATGGAATCAATTATGAACCAATCCATTATCCTCCACTTAGAGACAAATAACCTACTTAAACAATTTGGTTTCAGAAAAAAAACTATCCTGTAATCTGCAGTTCTTACACTGCAAAAACATATGGACGACACAACTCGATCAGGGAAAAGCAATAGACGCAATCTACATAGACTTCTGTAAAGCCTTTAATTCAGTGGTACATGACAAACTACTCCTAAAACTAAAATCTTATGGTATCTCTGGATACCTACATAACTGGATAGAAGCATTCCTGTCAAACAGACAACAAATGGTCAAAATTGGGAACGTCCTATCAAATTCTGTACCTATCAACAGTGGTGTCCCCCAAGGCAGTGTTCTAGGACCAACTCTTTTCATACTCTACATAAATGACCTCTGTGATCATGTTAAGAGCAACTGCGTTCTCTTCGCTGATGATGTAAAGCTGTTCAATACCACAGACAATACTGCTACCCTTCAAAAAGATCTTGACTATGTATCAGAACAGTCAAACAAATGGCAACTTCAAATCTCAGCAAATAAATGCTCTGTCTTACATATTGGCAAAAAAAATCAGAAAATAAAATATAAGCTGAATAGTCAAGACCTTGTTGATGATCCAGACTCTGTCAAGGACCTTGGACTTCTCATCTCTAATGATCTAGAGCCCACTGGAACTACAAAAAAGGCATCAAGAGTTGTTAACCTAATCTTACGTAGCTTTTTCTCTGGTAATATCACGCTACTAACTGGAGCATATGAAACATTTGCTGTCCTATTGTTTCTTTTATTTTTCTTATCTGTACCCATTTCATGTATTCATAACTATGTATGTACTTATACCTATTATCTTGTAAGCAATTGACAAATCAAAATAAATAAAATAAATAAATAAATAAAATCATCTAACAGATCCGAAAACTCACCTGAATCAGCAGGTTTTCCATTCCCAAAAATCCTGCAACTAGATTTCTAATTGTGTTCATAGAATACAGTATATATTACCAATCTAACAACATCTAAACTGAAGCAGTTGTGGATCCATTGGAGAATCAGTTTAAGAAGAAGAGTCTGAGGCCAGGAAAAATTAAGGATTATGTATTTTATATGTTCAGATCATTACTATATCTTTCACTTATACTTTTGGTCAGGAGAGCAAAATGATTTTCTTTTGGTCTTTTTGTCCTGTCTGAGGCCAGACAAATAGGATTGAAGGCTTTGTGGTATTGCTTGAACAGGCAAGAGCAATATTTTTTATTATCTGTGGGGTTTGGGGTTTGGAAGGTTTCAAGAAAGATATGGGTACATGAAACCTCTCTGAGGCTTAAAGGCATTTATTATTTCACTTTCAATGCTACTTGACAGCCCAGCTATTCTGGGCAATTTACAGTTAAAAAGAAAACATATTTCATGGAAAAAAAATAGAGCTGGCCAGGATAACATAACTTCTCATAGGGAGTAATCAGTTCAGATTGAAGTTAAGCAGGTCCTCTGGATAATAAACATCTGACTGAGATCCTTGCCATGAAGGAGAAGTAAAAAAGGAAAGGATAAAATGGGAGATACTCACATGCATTTAACAAAGGTACTGAAGTTTTCTACTTGAGTTCCAAAAAGGAGATAGCCCAGTTGTGCATAGGCAAAAAAGACAATGAAGAACATGATGGCAAAACCCAGGATGTCCTTGGCACATCGAGCAAGAGTGGAGGACAGCTGGGTCATTGTTTTGTTAAAGCTAATATATTTGAATATCTGGATGGGAGAGGAAAAGATGAAGAATCATAACACACCAACTTCTTAGGTTTGGGTTAGAATAGATGATGAAAACTAAAGCTTGGCAATCTCTATCTGGGCTTTAAAAATTCAGTACTCTGCATGCAATGTGATAAAGCATATATAAAGTAAATTGGCATATCTATTGCTTTGCAATCCAAAATGGGGAAATGAGTGGAAATACTTTCCCAAGGATATCTGTTGAATTACTCTCCAGCTATGAAATATTTTCCACCAGGAATTGCATTTGGCTCTGGCACTTTCAAGGAAGAGATCTTTCTCTTCAGACAGAATGTGTGACTAATGATATTAACTGTTCTCATTTGGTTTTAATAGTTGGTTATTTTTATTTTAGACTGTTGGCCATCTGAGTACTCTATGGACAAAAAAACAGAGTATAAATCAAAACAAGAAAACAAGTACCAGCACCATCCCTCTATTGCCACCTTATTACCCTACTGTGTAGAAAATTCTTACTTTTTCAAATTGGGATGAGAGAGAAAGGATGAAAAGTACCTTGATCCAGGCAAAGAACAAGTTCACAGCATTCATGTTGTTGTACTGGGTTTGCCAAAAAGCCAGAAATTCAAAATCCGCATAGATGTTGGGATTTCTTAGCAGCTGCCCCATCAACCTGTTGACTTCAATGGTACGAAAAATGTGGAATCCAATGGCTAAAACAGAAAGCTGAGAAAAATGTGTGATTCAATAGAAAGGGCAGGGATGCAAAAGTGTTCCCTTCTCCTCTCCTCTCCTCCCCCCACCCCTTTTGCCAAATCTCTGCCAAGGGATTCCAATGCATAGGAGCAAAGGAGGCAAAAGCCTACTCTCATTCCCATTTTCAACTGTGATTTCCTTACTTGGCCCTTGTTGTCACTATAATTTTATAACACATAGGCAACTAAGTAAATGGCTAATTAACTATTCACATCAACCAATTAACACTTTCAAGTCTAATCTCCCATTTTAAGTATATTAATTATTGGATTGCTTTAATATGTTTCTATATAATATCCTATTAGAAGAAATCTCACCAAAATGACGACAATATCCAAAATGTTCCAGATGCTAGTGAAATATTGAAGCCTGTGAATGTGCAGTTCCAAGATTTCTTCCACAATATAATAGAAGATAAAGATGCAGAAGACAATTTCACAAGAGACAATGAAGAAATCCCAAGTGCTGACATACCGGAGGAGTTTCACGGTCCGGATCTGCCATGAGGGAATGGCACCCCCAGTGGCAGGGAATTCCACTACCAACCTAGGCAGCAGAGATGATGGTGTATAAACATTCCTAGTAGTAAGGACTAATATTATTTTTGTATGCATATTCCTCTTGGAAAATCAACAACTAGATCCGTGATGGCAAACCTATAGCATGCATGCTGGAAGTGGCACGTAGAGCCATCTCTGCAGGCATGGGAGCTGTCGCCCCAGCTCAGTTCCACTGGGCATGTGCACGCACCTCTCATCAACCAGCTGATTTTTGGGTACCTGCCACACATGCGTGGGGGACGGGGTGCATGTGGGAGATGTGTGCACATGCACAGTGGGCATGGAAGCACGGGGTGTGTGTGTCCTGCGTGCATTGTATTATGGGTGCAGGCGCATGACGATAAAAAGGTTAGCCATCAATGTACTAGATATATAAAAACATTTAAAATAAAAAGATTAATCTACTTGAAAACTGACTTTTTATTTCTTCCACAGTCCCCGAGGAATTGCAATAATACTGGTGATTCACTTTTACAGAAAAGTGAAGAAAACTAAATAAGAAAAAAACATTTTTGAAATGTACTAATTTGGTAGTATTACTATTATATCAAGATGTTCAGCCATGTTGTACTTCTACCAGCCAAGGAATCCACTCACTAATTCCCCCATTTCATTTTTACAGTGTTTTGTTTCACCATTCCATTCTGTTTCCAATGCTCTGCCATTTATGTAGGCTTATGAACACTTTTTCTCCATTTCTATGTCATCATCAGCACTACAGGTTTAGGACCATATCAGCATTTCAAGATATGAGTGGGGTATAAGGAGGGAGAAGAAGAGAACATTTGACTGAAGCTGGTTCTCCTGAATTAGTTTGGCTTCCATACTTCAATTTTTCTCAACCTTGGGAACTTTAAGCTGTGTGGACATCAACACCAAGATTCCCAAGTCCATACATCCAAGTCCATTCCCAAAGTTGAAAAAAAACTGTCAAATTGAAATAAGATCTCCATCTTTTTTGATCAAAAGAATGATATAGTCAGGCTTGTTTCCATGTAAATATTATCTGCTTATTATTTATCACTATTTTTTCTCTTGCTTCTGAGTAAGAAATGTTATGCATCATACAGGAATATTTCAAAGTTGATTTTCTAAGTGAAAATGGTTTCATATTGTAAAATCGTAGAAAAAAATTAGACAAGGAAAAGCTCAAAATATAATTTCAGAAGAATGAGCCAGAACTGCTATGTTCAAATGCCACTTACCTGAGCACACAGAACAGGTTGATATTGGCATTATACACGGAGAAGTCCATAAAAACAACACGAGTTCCTCGATCCAGCCATAGGTTTTGTTTCAAGTCTTGCAGAGTTTCGGCACTGTCTTCCCGGGTTATTTTGAGGTCTACATAATAGCCTCCTCCACTGTAACTTGTTAATCTGCCCCAATGGGAAGAGCCATCAAGTTCTTGCTCTGTGTAATATTGCCACCTGTGCCACAAAAATCATGGAGGAAAACGAGAGAGAGAATTGGTGAAAGGAAAATGTACAATGTCTTAAGTTGGCTCAACTGTCTCATGGATATAAAGAATGATATTATTTTTGAGGAAATTAACCAGTAATCTATCAGCAGCATTCTTGAAATACTATATGAAGCACAGGGTTTAACTCTTCTCTCTTGGCTATTTATTTTGATGACATGAATGCTATGAATATTAGGACTCAAAAGTAAAGACAGCTGTAAAGAGGAAGGAATTTGATCTGGAATCCAGCCCCCTTCTTAAGGCAGGAATCTAAATTCACAGGTCCACTTGATTCATTGACAACCTTGCAAGGCAATCCAGACAAGAAACACACCCAGAAGCACTAGCTCCGTGATGACAAACCTATGGCACGCGTGCCAGAAGTGGCATGCAGAGCCATCTTCACCGGCACGTGAGCCGTCACCATAGAGCAGCTCTATGTGCCCACTGCCCGCCCACCAGTTGGTCTTTGTGTAGCTGCCTCACAGAAAGATGTGAGGTGTGTGTGGGAGTTGTGCACAGAGATGCACGGTGTGCGTGGGGGGGTCGTGCTTGCATGCACAGGGGGCGTAGCCCCCCGCATGAATTGCCTTATGGGTGTTGGCATGTGTGCATGCGCACACATTTTTGGCATGTGAGGACAGAAAGGTTGGCCATCACTGCACTAGCTCTTATTTTATTGTAAGGCTACCTTGACAGTATTTTGCAAGTGTGGAAAGTACATCTTTCCCCTCTTGCCTTCACAATGCAAGAAATCAAGGATGGTCCATTCTGAGCCTCTTGTCCTGTCCACTATCCAGCTATGGGCTGTACTCTGTCTTATCTGACCATCTCTTGGCAACATCTCTGCTCCCTATATCCCAAGATCTTTCCCACTTACCATTCTATATTTTTCCAATGAGGATTTTTTTTTTAAAAAAATTGATTAGTAATTTTGCTGATTGCAAAGCATATAGCAGTCAGCATGTTATATTTGTATCACGGGGTGAAAAAAAGAAGGGAACAAGGGCTTTTTTACTTGTCCATGTGCTTTATGGTTTATTTTAAATTTTGTTCCAGTGGAATGTAGAATAATGATTTTGAGTTTTTAAATGTTCTAATGAAATATATGAGCAGGGTTCTTTATCACAAGCTCAAAACAGAAAACATTTCTCACTTCTGACAGTCCTATTAATTTAATGTTGCCTTACTTATGGTATTGAACAGAGGTTTTCATTCTGATGGATTTTATGCTTTCTGCAATTTTCTTTTTCTGTTATCAGGTGTTTTGAAAGTTTCCAAGCTCTTTTAATGACTATATGATCCATGATTTTAAAATAAATGAGACAAAAAAAATGAGACCAAATGATATTGTGCCTCTGAATCTATACAACAAACTGACTGCCATCTTATTTTATGAAATTGAGGTGTACTTCAGAGCTATAATTTATGAAATTCAAAAAGGTTATTCTCTACTTACGCTGTCCCATTCAAGAGTCCAAAGGGTGATGTGTTCTCTTTCTCCTCACTATATACATCATAACAACCAGCAATATCTTCTTTAAAATCATCATGCACCACACATGAGTTGTTCTGGACCTTGAGTTGGCGTAGCCGTGGGACACCAAGCAGTAAGTTCTCATAATAGATATATGATTGTGCATTATGACCCAAAGATTTATTGTTATACCATTTAGTCCAATACAAACTATCCAGGAAAGGTCCTTGTGTATACTATGGAGATAAAGAAAAAAAGCCACAGGACACAGATCAAGAAAAATAGCCACATGACACAGAATGATGTTAATGTAGTTTACTTTTTGCGTAAGTCAAAATGGAAGAAGTAGTATTAATGCAAGAATGAGCAATTGTGGCTATTTCTTGGAATTAAAAAAAAATGCTATCTGGAGTCTCTTGTAGGGATACTTTTATGGTGTTTCCTGTTTCAAAAGTTAAGGAAATGGTTCTGACAACTTTGCCATTTATGATCCAAGGAGCTTCTGAGATGGCAATCTCCAATTACTGACTCAGTATGATTGAATTTCAACTGCATAGGAATAGAGTTCTTGTTTGTGAATTAGAATTGGTTCGTGCTCTTTCTTTGCATAATGGAGGAAGAAGTGTATATGGTCTGAATCTTTGATATATAGTCAGAGGACATTGAAATCAATATGATAATGTGATTGTTGTTATTAGGGGTGTTTTTCATTGTTTTTATATTGGGTTTTTATTGCCCAAAGTCACAGAGAATGAGTTGGACAACCATATAAATTTTAAATAAATAAATAAATAAATAAATAAATAAATAAATAAATAAATAAATAAATAAATAAATAAATAAATAAATAAATAA
>BLBF01000016.1:14047210-14066895 GCA_015471245.1 Laticauda colubrina | reverse complement strand
TAAATAAATAAATAAATAAATAAATAAATAAATAAATAAATAAATAACCAAGCCTCAAGTGGAGGTATGAGTGTCATATAATTTAGTCTTAGAATGTGAAGAGATCGCTTATACACAATGAACTGTGTACATTAATGAATATCCATGTTTCCACATATGTACAATTCAGTTAAGCAGATTAAAGTCAGTTCAAAAGAATCCTAGCAGTTTTCAGTCACTGAGCCATATTTAAAACTGCTATATCATCTGACGCAAAAAGTCAGCATCCAAAACTTCTTGGCACTCACTCGCCAAAAATCAGCCATACTTCCAATGGTCTGGAAGGAGACACCACTTTCTGAAGGAGTCTGCAGAAAGAGTTCAGACATCACCTTGGTATAGTAATAGGCATTTGAACTTGTCATCCCATAGGTCACTAGAGGAATTTAAGACAATAAAATAAACAGGAAATGTATCAGTAACATCAAAAATGTATTTTAATTAAATACTGCCTTGAAATATGCAATGTTGATTAGGGATGATCTTATTCCATAAAAGCATTAGCTGGCCCTGATGCAGTGGCATGTGTATAAGGATACCAGGTATACCTACTCAACACTACTGCCATGTGAACTGCACTTATCCCAAGCAGGCCACTGGGTGAAAGTTGATTATGCTGGTTGCCGTCTTTAAAGCTGACTGTGGCATAGATAGGGATACGGTATTTGTGAGACCTTATTTCTCTGACAGTGTCTGCCCATCAGATCTGTCAGAGTAAACATGCTCCAAGTCCCATCAGTTGAAATAATGTCATTCGGTGGGTCCTAGGAAGCATGCCTTCTCTGTCACGAGTCATGCCTTTTGTCGGAAATGGTGTAGGGTCTCCTGTTTGGACAAGGGTGAGTTTGGAGGGCTGTTGGAATCCTTTCAAATTCAGTAACTCTGTTCTGTTACTCTGTTATTCTTTCTATGATCACGTGTATCCATCGGATCAAGGCCCGAATGCAGGGGTGTCAAACTTGATTTGAAGGCCTTATCAGGGTTGTGTTTGACCTCAGGCGCTGGGGGACGTGGCCAAGGGGGTCAGCTCAACACCACTTGTCGAGGCTCTATTTGCTGCCTTGATGGCCTCCTGCAGCCCTTTGCCAGTGAAAATGGAGCCCCCCTGAGCTCCATTTTTGCTGGCAGAGGGCTGCAGGAAGCCATCCCAGCCGAAAACAAAGCCTGGGAGGGTCATGTGCGGCCCTTCCAAGATCTGTTTTTTCTGGCAGAGGCACCACAGGCCAGTCCTTCACTGTTTCCAGGGTGGCCCCACAGAACAGATCTAAGGGTAGCCTTGAGTTTGACAACCTTACGCTAATGGTACAGGATCTCCTGCCATGGGCAGGGGTCAGACTAGAAGATCTCCAAGGTATCTTCCAACCTCATTATTTTATGTTCTGTGTGGAAGATCCTCACCCCAGCTATGGACAATCCCAACCCTGCTGGCCTTCCAGAAAGTTGTGAGGATCTGGCTTTTTCCTCAGGCATGGGGCCAGGATTTTGATAAAATCCTGGCATAAATGTGGATGTTGTTGATAATGTTTACACTGAGAGTTTTAGTTTTCTGTGCTTGTAAATTGAATTAAAAAAACTTTGTTCAGTGCCCAGAATTTCTTGGATAGATGTGCAGCTGTATAAATGTATTAAATTAATGTATGAATAAATTAATGAATATAGAATTATACACATTTTTGATAGGTTTATTATATTCCAAGTTGTGTATATTGTACAACCAATATACAACCAACTCACTTTTACTTCTTTTTTTAAGGATGCCCCTGAAGAATATAACAATTGTTATATCTGTAACAAATAAACAATCAAAACAAGACAGGTTTTGGAACATTTTCTACAACCCGGGTGCCCTTCAGATGTATGGACATCTGCTTGCAGTAATTTCCAGCTTGAATAGACCTTGCTGAGAAGTTCAGTCACTAGAAGGCAGATTGCTTTGAAGAAATGTGATATGAACATTCGATGAACAAATGAGTTCTCTGAATACTTTAATACTTTAACCACCTTTTAGGATTGATTCATACATCTGTCAAAATTGTAATAGAATATTGATTCTCATCATTTGCCACATATAATTTTTTAAGAGATTCCAGCATATTAAAAGCCTAAAATAACCTCTAATAGAAAAATGATAAATTGAGAATATATTCTTGGCATATCTAAATATGAAATAATTATGAAGAAAAAGAAAGTAGTTTTACCATCCCAAAATGTAGGAAAGAGGTTTGCAGTGTTTAGAAACCCGTAAAAAAATATTTCCAGCTACTGACTGGAAATAATTGAGAAGACTTGGTACTCCAGAAGTCCGACATGCCAATTATCTCAACTCAAAAAACACATATCTACAACTATTATATGTCATAGTTAAGTGTTATATGTCAATTTAGGATATTTCACTTGGCAAATTTTAGCTACTCACAAAAGGATGTCTCTTCAGAAAATTTCTGACTGATGGCACCTGAAGAGAAATTCTTAGATTGAAGATCCAGCACAAGATTGACTTTCAGTTATTCCTATTTAATCACTCGTTAGTAGGACAAATTTAGAGATCCACGTATTAGCAATGTGATTCCTCTCAATTTTTGAATTTTACAATTCTAAACGATGTGGTGTCTAATACTTTCTGAATCTCCTCCTCCTCCTCCTCCATCCTTGAATCCATAGCAAAAGAATTCACCAAATATTTGAATGTTTTAAATTTACTGAACTTGAACGCCACTGACTTACAAAAAAAAAAATCTTGTGTGAAACTTCCTTTATTCTACCGGAATAAGTCCATGAGTTCTAGACTGTTGGTTAGAATCCAAAAAATTGGAAAATACCAATAATAATCATGATAACAACAATACATTTGGAGTTCTATCATTGGAAATCAGGATCCAAAGATCCTTCTAATATTTGTTCTCAGCTGAAATTATATTAAATTATGATATTTGAAGATACAATTATGATGTGGCCCTCTTATAAAAGAGAAATACATGTAGCTCAGGGTTAACTGTGGAGTCCAAGCTTGATTTTTTGCTTGCAGACCATTACATGGTCTGTAACATCATTGGATAATCATCATGTAACATAGTTGGATAATCATCGGTGATAGCAAGTTGGGTTTGCTCCCTGTTCATATACAGGAGCTTGCCCTATCAGATCTGGGCCCAAACACAATTTTTGAATATAACTATCACCATAGGCATTTTATAGTATATTTTCCTGGGATGAGGATGGGGCATTCAAGAATTTACATTTCTTAAATGACTATATGATTTTAATCTGTCCATCTGCCTTATTTTTCTAGCATTCTATCACATTGTAAAAATATAGTACATCAATTTTAGGAAAAGGACTTAAAATCATTTTACTTTGATATGGTTTCAACAGCCACCTTTTCATCTATTATCTCAGCACAACATTTGCATATTTCACTGTTACAACTGCACAAATGTGCTCTTTCAAACAGGCTTTTTCCTAGTATTGTAGACTTTGGGCCTTTTTATGTTATAATTAAAAAATTGCTAGAATCAAAAATTTGCTTAACAGTTCTGGTTGTTTTTATGCCTAGGCCATAAATGTATTTATTTAGCGTGTGGCCTTTCATACATGGATGGCCAACATACATGTACATTTCACCTTTAATAAGGTGAAATACATTAATAAACACAATAAAATATACATTGCATTCAGAAAGTATTCAGACCTTTCACTTTTGTCAATTTTGTTATGTTACAACCTGATTCTACAATTATTAGAATTCAATTTTTTCATTAATCTACACTCAGTATCTCATAATAGTAAAGTGAAAACAGGATTTTAGAAATGTCTGTAAAATTATTAAAAACAAACCCTGGTGTAAGTATTCGGACCCTTCACTCAGTAATTTGTTGAAGCACCTTTAGCAGCAATTACAGCCTCTAGTCTTTGGGATTGATGTGACAACCTTTGCACACCTGGATTGGGGAGTTTTCTGCTATTCTTCTTTGCAAATCCTCTCAAACTCAAGTCAGGTTGGATGGCGACCTTCATAGGACAGCCATTTTCAGATCTCTCCAGAAATGTTCAATAGATTTCAAATCAGGACTCTGGCTGGGCCCCTCTTGAATGTTCACTCTTGTATTGTCTTCGCTATATGCTTGGGATTGTTGCCATGTTGGAAAATGAACCTTCAGCCCAGTCTGAGGTCCTGTGTAGTGTAAAACACAGGTTTTCATTGAAGGTATCCTTGTACATTCAGCTTTTCCTCAGCACTGACCAGCCTCCCAGTTCCTACTGCTGAAAAATACCCCTACAGCACGATGCCACCACACACTTCACTGTTGGGATAGTATTGGGCAGGTGATGAGCAGTACCTGGTTTTCTTCAGACATAACATTTAAAATTGAGGTCAAACAGTTCAGTCTTGGTTTCATCAGATCAGAGGATCTTATTCCTCACAGCCTGAGGAGTCCTTTGATTTTTTTACAAACTCCAAATGGTTTTTCATGTGTTTTGCATTGCAGAGAGGTTTCCATTTAGCCACTCTGCCATAAAGTCCAAATCGGTAGAGGACTGCAGTGATGGTTGTCTTCTGGAACTCTGTCCCATTTCCACGCAGGATCTCTGAAATTTAGAGTGACCATCAGGTTCTTGGTCACCTCCCTTACTTAAGGCAACCTTTCCCCCCAATTGCTCAGTTTAACAGGGCGACCAGCTCATGGAAGAGCCCTTGTTGTGCCAAATTTCTTCAAGTTGAGAGTTATGGAGGCAACTGTGCTGTCAGGAACCTTCAGTGCAGCAAAAAAATTATTGTATCCTTCCCCAGATCTGTGCCTTGCAATAATCTTGTCTCTGAGCTCTGCAGGCAGTTATTTTGACCACATGGCTTTTACTCTGCTACAGTATGCATTGTCAGCCATCAGCCCTTCTATAGAGAGGTGTATGCCTTTCCAAATCATGTCCAATCAATTTAATTTATCACAGGTTGACTCCAATCAAGAGGTAGAGACATGCCAGCAATGATCAAGAGAAATGGGAGGCACTGGAGCTAAATTTCAAGTGTTGTAACAAAAAGTCTGACTACTTATGCCAATGTGATATTTCAGTTTTTTCTTTTTAATAAATTTACAGACATTTCTAAAATTATGTTTTCACTTTATCATTATGAGTATAGATTAATGAGGGAAAAATACTTTCAACTGTAGAATCAGGTTGCAGCATAACAAAATTGACAAAAATGAAGGGGTCTGAATACTTTCTGAATTCACTGCAAATGTTCAAAAGATCTATGTTCACATACCAATATATAGGCCACCTAACCATTGAAGCACAGCATCGTTTATATTTTTTAAAAATCAGAAACTTGACTGCTATATGTCCTCAGCTTATAGCTGGTCACAATATGATCTACAGTTCATATTGTAGATATGAACAATCTATAATATTGTTATAGATCAATATTGGGATCTTGCAATCACACTGGGGGAGGATACTATGCCCCATTTATATAAAGAGTTCTGGCAGACGCTGTGTGAGATGTGAATCCTATCCAGGATTGTCCATTGCTGATTAGCTAGTTTAAAACCTTGCATCTTTTTTGTGGGGTCATTTATATGTCTCCCTATGTCTGGGTGTTTAGCAACTAATTTGGCTTTCCAGTGGGAATCAATATTATCCAAAGTGGTTGGGCAGATGTGATACAAATGCCAGTGGTGGCTTCCTGGATTTGAATTTTCCTGCTGATAAATGAGGAAGGTCAGCATGCATCGGTAGGAGTGAAGCCATAAATCTATCCAACTGACAGCCCTGCCTTTTAATAACCTATATGTTACATCTCTTCTTTCTTTTTTAGAAGGTAGTTCTGTGAGCAGGCAATTATGCTGCCTAATGGCTGAACCTACTTTTCTCATTCAAATCTATATGTAGCCAGAGGTGGTATTCAGCAGGTTCTGACCAGTTCTGGAGAACCGATAGTGGAAATTTCGAGTAGTTCAGAGAACTAGCAAATAGCACCTCTGGCTGGAGATTTTACAGTATCTTTCCCCTGGCACGCCCCACCACTGTATGTAGCGTTATATAAAATTTCAGATTTGAAGATCAAAAGGTACTTTGGAGCACACAGGACTCAGAAATAACCCTCTTAATTGCAACTCTTTAAAGCAGATGGAATTTTCATGAGATTTCATGAGATGGCAACCATGAGAAAAAGTGCAGCAGCACTATAGTGCTAAACACAGATGCTTATTCACCCACAAATTCTCTGAAGCACCTTTTGCCTTTGAATCTAAAATGCTGCACAGCTTACAGCTTATCTTTCTATTTGTTCCAAAAACCAGGACCTGAAAACTGAAGAAATCAGGTATTTTTTACAGACTATAAGTACCCACAAATGTAAACTAAAAGGAAATAAACCAGTGAGGCAAACCAATCAATATTCATTTCCCTTGGCCCAGCTGTGCAAAGTTGATAGAGAAGAAAAATATAGTCAATGATGCACACACTATTTATAAATCTGTAATATTTTTCATCTGGCTGTGCAACTGCATATAACTGAAAATGGATTTGGGGGAAACTGCTGATAATAGCAATGAAACTGTGAACATAACACAGCCAAGGCATAAGGTTCACTTTGATTGCCTAGGCAGTAGGAATACACACACTGTGTACCCCATCAGTCATACCCCATCAGTCATAGTAAGGGCAATGAGAGGGATATGCTTGTTTCAGTGATATCAGGATTGATGGTTGTGACATCACATTTGCCAGGTGACTCTTGATAGGGTGAAGAAATGTCATTTAAAAATAAATGGTGCAGTAAAACAAAAGAGATAACAACGACTCTTTCAATAAGTCAATGGCCCATACAAATCTGACTTCTGGGATAAATGTCTCATCCATTCAATGAAAGGGCCATCTTTTGCTTACTCCCCAGGTGTGATCAGTTGTGATTGGTATCAAACGTATCACATTCAGGCATATATACCAAGAGAATCCAGCATTGACTAAGCTAAAATCAATAGCTAAGTTATCAGAAAAAACCTGATGAGCCTCTTACTCAAACAAATGTTCAAAGCTCATGATTTGCAATGAAGAGAACATCACTTCTATATGAGAATGATTTGAGCTTTCCACTGTTGCTCATATCCGAGCTCCAGTGTTCTAGGCATGAAATACAGCCTTCTGTGCAGAGAGATCACAGGTGCTCAGTTGAGATAATGATGAATTTACCAAACACAAATAGCTATTGTGTCACCACACAACAAAAATTGGTAAAGAGCTGCATTAAATCTCTCCAGAAAGTACAATAGGAATAACTCTCTATGTTATCTCTCTTTACACTCTTCCTGTTCTGAGATTTATAAGGCAACCTTCAGAGTACTGTGAAAAGTTTAGCCTAGGAAGCATGAAATAGAAGTTTGAGGTTCCTAGACATGCAAATGGGTCTTTCTTTTCATTACACAAGCCATATGTTGATGAGGCAAAGGGGCACAACTAGATCTAGGCCAATTAGAGCCAAAAAAACCCACCACTCTCTCATCTCAAAAAGGTCTTGCCATCTGCCACACCATGTTTGTTGCTCCTGCGAAGGGCTGATTACTTATATACACAAGGTTTTGAACACCATGCGGGTCGATGCTTCACTTGGGGGCATATTTTATCAGTCATGAGAAAATCCTTAGCCCTATTAAGTATCTCATGAAAAGAAAGAAAAGCTGATTGGAACAGTACAACCGCATTCTCCAGCTGCTTCTCGATTCATGAGGCCATTGAGTTAACACCATAAATAACTGGAGTTGGCAGGGTAGCCAAGTAGGTTAAAGTATGTCAGGAAGGGAGACAATCAGTTTGTCTCCTCCTGGCAGTATAGAAGAAAAGAATACAACAAAGTGTGCAACAGGGATTAACAGAAAAGGAAACCAGCCTAATCCAGCCAAAGAGAGAGTTCTAGGTATTATGGGAAGTGCCAAGAAGGAAACAGAGGGAGCCCTGGGTTACTGATATTGAAAAAATGACTGGTGAAAATCACACTAGGTTGAAAAGCAACAAAAAGAAGACTGAGAAGCATAACATCCTTTAGAGGGCAAGGAATTTGGAAAGGGAGAAGGACCAGAAGAAGAATCTATTCTGGAGAAGAGTCAAAAGAATAATTAAAGAGAAACTAAGTGAATGCACAGAATAGTTAGCCTTCTAAATGTTGAAAAGAGAAGAATGGAAGGAGAGATGTATAAACTAAAGGATACAAGCCAATGTCACAAACCATGGGAATTGTGTCAGAAAGGCATACAATGCATTAAGGATTATGACAAATGCTCCAAACAGGAAAAAAAAAAAACCTTTTGTTTTGCCAGAAACTAAATCAAAGACAAAGAGATTCTAGTTCTAATCTAAGAAAAAAAGTGAATTGATAATGGATGGTGATGAGAAGGCAGAGTGTCAACTTTTATTTACATCTGTCTTCTTTTGAAAGGTGAACTAAACCCCTTGAACCTCCCCTTGTTTCACTAGTGCAAGAGTGGGCAACTATGGCCCCTATAACCTGTGGATTTCAACTCCCAGAATTCCTGAGCAGGCATAACAAAAATTAAAAATAAATGCTTAGTTTGTTTAAAAGAATTCAAGTCTCAATGCATTATAACATTAAGTGCTGAAAAAGAAAGAAGAGGTTATTGCAGAATCGCTAGCTTTTATAGCTGATAACCCCTTGAAGGCTTTTGGAGAATTCCCAAAAGACTGGGGAAGAAGAAATGTCCTGATCATCAAAAAGGAGAAGGAGGAGGAGGACCTAGGAAAAACTATAAACATGTCAGTTGGCAAAGCAGATGCACAGCATATTTGGGAGCATATCTGGAGAAGAATGAAACAAGCAGCAAAAGCCAGCA
The DNA here is from genome assembly GCA_015471245.1 of Laticauda colubrina. Taxonomy (NCBI): domain Eukaryota; kingdom Metazoa; phylum Chordata; class Lepidosauria; order Squamata; family Elapidae; genus Laticauda; species Laticauda colubrina. The sequence goes on along the minus strand of BLBF01000016.1, from coordinate 14,058,013 downwards.
AATAAGGTCTTATGAACCTTATCTCCTCCTTCAATAGAGCTATTGGAGTTTAGTAGATTGGGGAAAAGTGGGGGAGATACTGTGCCTGGACCTCCTCAAAGTTTTGGACAGAGTGCCTCAGAATATTTATTTATTTATTTTGGAGATTTATATATTGCTGCCTATTCGCATGTGGCAGCTTAAGGTGGCTTACAGAATATAAAACCCCATATAAAACCAATGGAAGAAGTGTCATATAATAAATTAATATACTAAAATCAAACGCCACCCACTGCCCCGGCGACAGCATCTTACATGAGCCATTTAATGGGTTTCATCCCGCTCTGCATTCTGCTCTGCAGGCTTGCTGGCAGAACCAGGTCTTCAGTGCCTTCCGGAAGAAAGAGTGGGGGCCATTCTAATATTTGGGGGAATGATGTCCCGGAGAGAGGGAGCCATCACAGAGAAGCAGAGGTGAGATTCAGCAGGTTCTGACCAGTTCTGGAGAACCGGTAGTGGCAATTTTGAGTAATTTGGAGAACTGGTAAATCCCATCTCTGACTGGAGATTTTACAGTATCCTTCCCTTGCCACGCCCACCAAACCACACCTACAGAACCGGTAGTAAAAAAAATTGAATTCCACCACTGCAGAGAAGGCCCTTCTTTGGGTCCCACCAGGTGTGTGTCACCCTAGGGGATGGGTGCCACAACATTCCTTGCCTCTCTGCTCTGGTGGGTCAGGTAAATGTGACTGTCAAGAGATGGTCCCTTAGATAATCTGGTCCCAAGCCTTGAAGGGTGACAACCAGCACCTTGAATTGCACCCAGAAGCAAATGCAGCTCCTCCTGCAGGAGAGGTGATACAAGTGCACACTGAGGTCCGCACAAAACTATGCAGGCCATTGCATTTTGCACCAACTGAAGCTTCCAGATGCTATTCAAGGGCAGCCTCATGTAGAGCATGTTGCAATGTTCAAGACAGGAAGTGACTAGGGCACGAGTGACTGTGAATGACCTGGATTATTGGTTCAGAAAATATCCTCATCAGTAATGTGGTGAAATATGGGCTAGTGGATACAACTATTAGATGGCTTGTTAAATAATTGAACTGAACTCAGCAAGTACTCAAAAATGATTCCACATCCAACTGAACTATTTAAATGGAGTGCCCCAGAACTCTGTATTTTTATTAATAACCTGGATGAAGGATTTTACAGGATATCAGACTTTTAGATGACACAAGACATGGGGAAGTGCTAACAGTTTGGAAAAGAAAGAAATTTCAGAAAAAAATAAATGAGTATGAACAGCAGACCAAATGCTGGGAAAAGAAATATAGATCCCTGCAACTGGGGAGAAAAAACTGAAAAGTGCAAGAATCGAATGAAGAAATGGAATAGCAGAAGTACATGTGACCAAGATCTGGGTGATCTTGGCAATCCATCAAATGTGAGCCAATAGTATGTTGGAGCTGCTAAAAGGGAAAATTTTATATTAGGATGTATTGATAACAGCAAAGAGACTGGAACACAAGAAGCATTTTCCCATTCTCTTCTGCTTAGATAAGATCCCCCTTGGAACAGTGTCAAGTACTGAAAAATGTAAGACAAATTGGAGCAAATTCAAAAGAGGGTGAAGAGACTGAAAAGTGTGCCCAATGAGAAATAATTAAAAGAACTCAATATATCTCTCAGTATGTTTCTATACAAGAGAGACTGAGGATAGATACAATAACAATATTCAGATATATAAAGGTTTGTCAGATCAAGAAGGGGGGTGGGTGCATATTCTGTCATCTTGGATAAAAGGACAACAAGCAAAAGGTTGAAATTTCAGGGAAGTCAATCCAGGTTAGATATCAGAACGAAGCTGTGATACAAGTTGAGTAATTAATATTTCAAAATGATTGAGTGTTGAATTAGTATGTATTATTTATTGTACATTTAATGTTCTATTATACATCATAAAACATTACTTTGCTGTCTACCTACAGTTTAATAGTAATAAAGTTCCACATAATTAAAAGCTTCTGTGCAAACGCTAAGCCAAGAAAAATATGAGTTTTCCTTTACCATCCCTCTGGTTGTTGTCTTTAATGTGTTACACATTTAATGTCCTCCACAATCAGGGAAATCACAGATTGTGTTCAGGTTATTTACAAATCTGATAGATTCATTTGACAACATGCTAAGTTCGGTAAGTTTTAACTTTATTTCCATGTAGTTTTCTTGGCACCTTCAAAGAAGTGGTTTATCACTGACTTCTTTTGGGGATGTAAAGTGCTGAGAAAAAAATAAAAATTTGCAATTTCCATTAGCTTTTGACAGTGAGCAGTAAAATATCAATTTTTTAAAAAATGATCCCATGTGAACTCAGAAAGAGATAAAAGGAAAGGATTTTAAAAAGGATAATCAGGAGAATAATAGAAAGTAGGAAAAACTGGTATCAAGACTTGAGTAGCAATCAGACTACTCACACAAACAGATGTCCACTAAGAATACAATATAGACCAGAAGTTCACGCAGTGTAGTCTTTACATAAAGCTCTCGGTTCTCACTGGTATTTTCAGTCAAGGTTGTGCCCCAAAGCCCTGTAAAAAAATAAGGAAAAAATGAACAATATGTGGATTTATTCCAACCTCAGTTGCTCCATCATATCAACATGTTCTTGATGAAATTAGGATATTTGCCTCACAGAAAATGGAACTGTGGATGACAGATTTGAATCCTATGGCTTAGCTTGTAGGAATGTTGGAATTCTAAGCATGATATGATGCTTCATACTTCATAATATTTTTAAGGAGTACATCAACTTTTAAGACCCATGTAAAAAAAAAATCAGCTGTATATTATTTTAAAAAGTGTACTATGGATTTAGCATTGTAATTCTTCAAAGCAAAATTGTGCTCATAATGTATATGTTTTTTTAAAAATATGTACAAAAATAGATAATTAGTAAAAGTAATGTTAAAAATAGTATTTGAATTATTCTCTCTTCCCAAAGGCACATATATTAGGGAAAATGAAAATGAAACATGCAAATTATAATTACAGATATTTAATTATTTCATTTTCAAACTGATGCAAAGTATGAGATGGAATACTTTGAGAACAGGAAAAATCAGCAGTTGAGAGATACTGAAATGGTTATGTAGTAAATAATTTTCCTTTTGGTCACTTCAAAAATCAGGAGTTGGGTGATAGTTCCTGAAAATGCCATCAAGACTGGCTATGTCTCTAGAACTTAACAATTTTTCTCTGAATGCTATGGATTTTACACTTTTAAAAGTAAATAAGCCCATTTGATAGATATTTTAAAACCATTGCCCTTATTTGCTCAAGATATATTCCAATTTCTTCCAATTTCCACACTTTAACTGCTATTTCCTTATTTGTTCTTTTACAGTGAATATTACTAACTTTAAGAAAAACTTGGGAGATTGCGTGGAAAAAGGGTGCAAAACTGGGAGATACATGCCATCTGATTTCAACACCTGATTGGAAACATAGGATTGAAATAATTTAAATGTTTAGATACAATGCCACCTCACCGTTTTCCAGGAATTGCTGCCACAAGGGATACATTAGGAATTGGCTCTGGCTGTTTTCTGCAGTTATGGATGCAGGGGTAAAAAAGGGTAAGTGGGCAGGTGCAAAGTATGTAAATGTAACAGCCTCACAAGGACATTTAGGAGACAACTGGAAACATAAATATTTTTTTAAAACCCAGCCTTGCTTTATTTGTTTGATCCTTTACCTTCAGCTTAGATCCAAATCAATTTCTCTCTTCCATTTTACTGATTAGCATGAATTTTCTTGGAGTTCAAGAAAAGCTGGTTCCTTTGAAATGTTGTTCATTTCACTTTTCTTTCATTGCTCACTGCTAATGAACACCATTAAGGCTTAATAGCTTGCCTCTCTAATGGCTTGATGTTATTGCTCTTCTCATCTAAACCTTCATCCAATGTTGGTGTGAATTCCTACTTGAAAGTAGAGTAAATGTTCTCACATCAATATCCAAAGGGGTTTCTGTTCCTTTTAGGCTTAAGGACACTCAGAACCACAGCTCTGTGATAGATGTTCCTCCACACCCTCGATCGAAAGCTCTTGAGGTGGAAGAACACAGGCAATCTGTGCCAGGAACAGCTAAAAGCTCTTTGGGGTTCCTGCTCCTGGTTCAAAAAGTTAATCTTTTTAGAAAGTGCCAGCAACTGATTCCAAACTCGATTTTTAATGGAAAATGTACGGTTGATTATAAAAAATAACAATTTGATCATTCTTGATTTTTCCCACTTTGGTTTTATGCTTCTCTCCGTCTGCACACTTTTTGATCTGTATGAACACAGAATGTAAAGGATGGAACGAGTTGAAGGTCCCAAATTATCAGGGTTGAGAAACTATATAGGGTTTGCAGTCTCAAAATTCAGATTTAATCAAGTGTGTGTGTGAGAGAGAGGGAGGGAGGAAGGGAGAGAGAGGGAGAGAGAGAGAATTCAATGAAGTCAAGATGGTGGTTGCCCCTTCCACAGATGATCAAGCTCTCTGACTGCTTCAAGCATCGCTCCTAATTTCAACATTTAGACAAAAGAAAATAAGTTCAACACAAAGTTCTGTCCTACTGCTATTGTAATGATATATGTAAAGGACTTTGGGGGACAGGATGGAGACATACACGCTGGGTGTATCTAGGTCTATCACTTAGTATGTATATCACTAAGTGTTGTATCTTATGGTTCTTTATTAATGTATTTTATTTTTCTTTGTGTACACTGAGAGCTTATGTACTAAAGACAAATTCCTTGTGTGTCCAGTCACATCTGGCCAATAAAGAATTCTAGTCTATTCTAAAGTTAGAATAGATTTCAGCCCACCGAAAGAGGGAGAGCATGAGAAACCTTTCCAAAGGGACCTTCCCTAATATTCTAAATAATAAAAGGAAAGGAGAAATATATTCAGACTTTTTTATTTATTTATTTATTTTTGTCAATTGCTTACAGGATAATAGGTATAAGTAAAAACATAGTTATAAATACATGGATACATATAAGAAAAATAAAAAAAATATATAAAAGAAACAATAGGACAGGGACGTAAGCACATTGGTGCACTTATGTACATCCCCTACAAGAGTTTGTTACATAACCTTACAATAAAGACAGAGCTAGTACTCCTTGTTGTGCTTCTTGTCTGGACTCCCTTGTGCAAGCCTAATAGTTGTAGACTCACATTCATAAAATATTTCTGCCTGCCAGCATGGCCACTTCCAAAAAAGACAGTCATTCTACAAAATTCTGGTTTTCTCTACTTTTTTTCCTTGTGGAGATAGTAACCATAGTTGCAGAGGATAAGATTCACAACTGATTTTTACATGAACCAAGCAGTTCTACATATCTATATGTGACCAAAACCCGCAAGCTTACAACTATGAATTTGGCCTTGAGTTTCTGAAAGAACATCATCATAGAAACTAATCAACCATCAAATTTCAGACCACATAGATGTCCAGTTGGCCCTGAGCCATCCAGCATGAAAAAATCAGTCTAATCTAGTGATTAAGGAACCAGATTAGAAACCGAGTATCCACAGGTTCTAGTCCCATCTTAGTCATGAAAACCAGTTGGGTGACCTTGAGCCAGTTCCTCTCTCTCTCTCAGCCCAGCTCACTCATAGGGTTGTTGTTGTGAGAAAAATAGGAAGAAGAGGGAATATAAGATATGTTCGCCACCTTGTGTTGCTTGTTAAAAATGGTGGGATATAAATAAAATAATAAAAAATACATCAGACAAAATCCTGGTTTTACAAATTTTATTCATTAAATTTATATGCTGTCCCTCTCACTGTCTGGCAACTCATACGGTGAAAAAGATGTGATTTATTTGAAAGGCTTCCTGTCTTTAAGTGAAAGAGATGTAATTCCCAAGGAAGCTATATTAGAATCAGAGTTGCCTCAGAAGAAGTAGGAGAGGAAAATAGATAGGGTCTTCAAAATACCTGAAAAGTCACATAGAAAAAGATCTCCCTTATTCTAGAGTGCAGAACATGGAGAAAAGGGTTCACATTGCAGGAAGACATACAGACCCATAACAACCAGAACAATGTTGAATTATAGCAAAGTGGTGGGCTTGAGAAATCTTTCTAATTCTGCTCAACTGTAAACTCATTGGATGATTTGGAATTTAGACTTTGTTAGAAAATAGAAAACTATTCTTTATGTCTTTAAACAACAGGCCTTTTCATCTTCTTTCCATCAATTGCTGAAAACTGGTCTCCAAAGTCATCTTTGAAGAAGTGGAGTCAGACCTTTTCGGTTCTGAGTTCTTTTCATGAGAATTAAGAAATTAACTATCCGAGACTTGCAAATGATCACCATTGCAATTCTTGTATAACAAAATGTTTTTCCACTCACAATACTGCCAGTCATTGCATTTATTTAGTTATCATTTGGTAATATTTAATAGCACTTAGTTCTGTGACATGGGATAATTCACAGCTAATCATGTTTATTCTTCACAGAATATATTCTTCACTGAAGATATCTTCACTGGTTGCTGCAGAGTTTGGTTTTGGCTAAACACTTTTATTAAGGACTTTGGAGGAATAGAGGGGAAAGAAATATTTATCAAATTTGCAGAGTAGACAAAATTGGTCAGTGTACTAAAGAATAGTTAATGCAGTATCTCCAAAACTAGAAATATTAAAACTAATCTAGAGAGTTTAGCATAAAGGGATGAAAATAGCACAATGAAATTTAACTGAAAATTGTAAAATCCTTCACTTAGGAAAAGCAAAGCATTTGCCATAATATTTGTGAAAATGTTATTGGTTATACCATAAAAAAAATAGTAAGGCATTTTTTTAAATATAAACAACCAGGATATATATTTTTTAACTAAATGCAAATATATTGATATACTTAAGCTACAAAAGTCAATTTTTGGTCATGCCAATCTAGTATAATTTCCAAATAGTTCCATTCTCTTCTGTCTTGGTGAGATTCTACTCTGACTATAGGCTGTTCAAGAGGAATTCTGAGGAAGTGGAATGGCTTTGAGAAAGAGAATGGGAACATCTCCAGCCTAAGTTACCTTCCTCAGATGACTCATCCGCCCAGATGGAGAGAAATGTGCCTGGGAGGATATTTTGAGATAGTCTACCAACCACAAAGCATCTTGAGCGCTCTTTGCTGGCAGTGAATACAACAATGAGTGAAAATAATGGTACCCTCAAGAGCTTTAGAGATTTCGGTGTCTTTATTTCAACCCGATCAAGGATGTCAGCAGTATACAATGGAATATACAAATAAGGCAAGAAGTATAGTTCTTTGAAAAGAAAGCAGGCCAGAGAAAAATCATATATTTAAACAGAAGCAAAGATGCAAATCAGATAATTCATTCATAGAAACAATGATTTTGGCTCCAAATATGTCAGCTCTAGAAAAGGATTAAAATTCTCCATGGATTTCATAAAAATAAATCCAGTCAATCTGACTTCTTTCTCATGTTTTGAAAGTCACATCTGAACATTCACTTCCTTGAGTTATGACACTATTTTACAAAGATAGCTTCATTAATTAAGCTAAATGTCAAGCATGCTTGATAAAATTTGCTCCATTTTTTCTATGCACAATATTCACATTTAACAACGAAGCTAATTTGCAGCAAGGCATGATGCAAATAACATTAGCCACATAATCCTATCCACCTTTTGAAGCTCAGGCAAACAATGTTGCCCCCAACTAATCTCAAGGTAATGGTCTCACTTTTAGGCGACCTTTCCAGCTATAAAAAGGGGACAGTAACTTCTGTAACCTAGGCTCAGTTCAATAGTTTAAATTTTCCTGCCTGTCATTGTGATTATTTTTAAATTTGTACATTACACATAGAGGGATAGCAAAGCCACATTTATTGTACAATATTCCTTCAGTAGTCCCCGCACAAAAGTTGTATCCTTTCCCCTGCCTCTTGGTGGAGCTATCACAGATGGCTATCTTCTCTGCATTTAATCCCACCCATCCACCACCCCAATTACCTCGGATGCCTTTGAAGACATAGTAGCAGCAACCTGGGATGGGGGTTTCCTTCTTCCTAGCTTCCTCTGTGGTCTTTCTATCCTGTGGGTAGGATAGGGAGCCAGTCAATTTTTCAATATTCTCATAGGGATTTTCCAAAATGGATTTTGGGCTGTAGATCGCTCTGATTTTCAGGGAGGAGGATGAAGGGGATCCATTGTAAACTGGGTTGTCCCATGCTTTCTTCCCTAGAGTTTCCAGTTCATGTTCTTCTTGTGCCTGGAAATGGCTCTCAGCTCTGTTGCTTAGGTGAGAAATGCTCATGATGCTGAATCAAGCAATGGTTTCTTGTAGAAGACCCCAAGGTATCAAGCAGTCAGAAGCATTCATCTGCTTGGCACTTTGCTCTGAGACCTCTTTTATACTCAGCCACTGGGTGACAAATAGAGAGTGGAGGCCATTGTTGGGAGCAGCTATTAACTTCTATTCTTCAGTGAAGCCAGCTACACCCAGGGGTGGATCTCTTTCTCTCTGTAGATAACAGTCATGAAAACCTGCATGAAGAGAAAATCTGGCTGTTAAAACATTGGTTCTTGTGGCTGAATTCTCAGGGAAATTAGAGGCAGGATGTTCATTGGACACTTTGGGCTGAAACAATGCTGAGTGACACCTGGCACATCCCCAAACATTACAGGCGCTCAGTTTTAAATAGAGCTGCACCAAGAGAGCATTTGGGATCCATAAATCAAACTTTACACTTGCTTCTTGCAACTAGACTTAGCTGGGCTCTTAAGAATCTCTAGATTTAAAATAGCCATTTTTCTCTATGAACTGGCAGCATTTGTAAATTCAAGTAATTTTCTAGTCAGGGTTTTATTATCACAGTCATGGTGATTATTCAAAAGACAACATACAAGCCAATATCAAAGGAAAATGATTGATTGTGGGGGGGATTTTGTGCTTGGAGCTATGCAAAGGGCATAGTTGAATTGATCAACCTGTCTCTCCATCTATCTGAAGATCCTATATGATATTTAAAAAGGCTGAAAGAAGAAAAAGAAGGATGAGGAGATGCTGCTTCTCTGGATGACCCAGAATTCTAGACTTGGAAGGCCACCCAGTCCAATCCCTATTCCAAGCAAAAAATCTAAATTAAATTCAGTTATCCTAGGAAGACAGTTCTTTAGCCATTGTTTTACCTCATCTTGTGAAGAGGAGCTCATCAAAGTTAAATGAGTCAAACTGCTTTTGCTGTTATGCAATTCCTCCTAATATTAAAACCAGAATCTGCCTTTGTGTAACTGGAATCCATTTTTTTTACCATTTCTTAAACTTCTCTCAGGACTCCTTTTAAAAATTTGGGACGACTGCAAAAGTGCTTTTGTTTATATGGGTTATATTTATTTATATTTACTTATTAAAAATTAACATTGATGCATTGCTACTGCTATCACTTGTCAAGTTTGTTTGATGGGATTTTAATATTGTATTGTTTTTCAACATAGGATGACAAATAATTTTTATTTTGAGGAATCCTCAGAGAGGATCTTGGTGGTCCCTTTGTCATTCAATGTATCAAACAGGAAAAGATTTGGGTGGGGAAGGAGAAAGGCAATATGACAATATAAAATTTGCTCAGGAAAAAATGAATCAGTCTTATTTAATCTGTCTAAGTTTAATCTGTTATTTGTATAATTTTTCATGGACTTCTAAAATGAAATATTTTCCTGTGTGAAGACATGCTACTAATTTATTCTAGTGTATTTCCAGATCCCTACCATTTTATGTATGATCAGAAAATATGTTATCATTTTCCCCTCCCTCCCAATTTTCACAATTATAAAAAGGAAAAAGAAAGAAAAAGCTTCAGAATGAAGCTGGGAAAATTCTGGACTTATTTTTTTCATTTTTCAAGTTAGTTCTGTTTGCAACTAGTGGTGTCATTTTCCCTCCATTCGTGATATATTTGGTCTTTATTTCATATTGTAGAACAAAATAAAGCACATTCTGTTAGAGAAGAATGTGTGCTGAGTCCGTAAGAAAGACCTGCGTCTTCACAGCAAACACCAGAGTAAAACTGTTATCTGTGACTGATGGATGAAATTCATGGATGGATATGAGTAGATTTGCTGAACTGGTTGGAAGTTTAGAAAGTTGGTCTGAAAACATATCAGGATTGGTTCATAGATGTTACATTCCTAAAAACCTGTTTTTAACAATGAGAACTGAGAAATCCAATCAAAACCAAAAGGGCTGGTATGATTCCAACATGATATTACTTTGGGAATATGGAGAAGGAAGCAAATTAAATGCCAATCCCTCTCCCTCCCCACCCCCCACCAAGAACGAAGAAGAATTCATCTTCCACATCCATCCAGGAAGAACATTTCCAGTTTAATATCCTTCACTAAGTTTCAATGCCAAGACAAGTGACAGCAAGGAAAAGCAATTCTGCATGTCATGCTTATGTGCATATTTTCTTCTTTTTTTCTTTTTCTTTGAATGTAAACAACTAGCCTTTTACTGAAGACAGGTTGGATTATGGATGTTCATCTGAGAGGCTTTTTTGGAGTCCCGAGATGCTAATTATGCCTCTGGCTGACTAAGAGTACAGTAATTGTTACCTGTTGAGGTTGGGAGCTGAGAAGGATTGTGGGTGACACTTCATGTTATTGTGGTGAAGGCTCATATCCTGGTTTGATATCCTGGTTGGATTTGGAAGTCAACTTTGATACCTTTGACTATTTTCAATGGCATTACAATCTTTAATGGTGAAGTGGGATTGATATCTATCTTATCAACTACACCTGCTGTTA
>BLBF01000016.1:14003500-14047200 GCA_015471245.1 Laticauda colubrina | reverse complement strand
ATATACATATACATATACATATACATATACATATACATATACATATATACATACATACATACATACATACATACATACATACATATATATATATATATATATATATATGTGCCTCCAACTCAAACACCCCCCACCAGGCACCCAGGTGAAACCCAGCTTGCTAATGAAGAGCAGCTTGCTAATGAAGAGCAGCCGTCCCCTCACACGGAGCCAAGCTGCACTGAAAGCCTCCAACACAAGAACAGACTGTTGCCAGCCAATCAAAGCCACAAAACAGACAGAAGAAACCAGAAACACCAATCAATCAAACTCCAAGTCCAATGAACCCATATCCAGGCTCCCAGCCAATCAGAATGGACCAGCCTCAAATTTGAAACCAGGAACTAACTCTATACAGAAGCCTGAGGATGGCAGATGAGATTCTGCTGAAACGTTGCTGCAACTTTAACAGAACTACAATGACGTGGGATAATACCCGAAGGAAGCTAAACAGCACACATGTAAGTACCCACGAAAGCCTAAGAAAACATATATGTGTGTGTGTGTGTGTGTGTGTGTGTGTGTGTGTGTGTGTACTGTTCAGCTTCCTTTGGGTATTATTGTAGTGCTTTTAAAGTTGTAGCAACGTTTCAGCAGAATCTCATCTGCCATCATCAGGCTTCTGTAGTGTTCGTTTGAATAAGTCTGACTCACAGACAAACACAATACAGAAGCCTGATGATGGCAGATGAGATTCTGCCGAAACGTTGCTACAACTTTAAAAGCACAACTATAATGACGTGGGAAAATACCCGAACAAAGCTGAATACCATACATATAAATACCCATGAAAACTTCAGAAAACATATATACCATGTTTCTCCAACAATACAGCCTCCACCAATAGGAAGGCCCAGCATGTTTTATCGGCATAAAATCAAATTAAGCCTCTCCCCCCAAATTAAGGCCTATTTTAACATGCGAAATGGGGGGGAATGGTTAGAAAGTCCTTTTGTTGCATACCCAGATATGGTGCTGCCTGAGTTGACTTCAGCGTTGGTGGGGCACTTCATATCTGGAGACCTTCCTCCACCATTGCTTTCCCTTCTCCCTTGCTGCCGCAGCATTTAGAGCAATGCCACGACGTTTGGTGCAGCCACGCACAGCCAGCCAGGGCTCCTCCCTGCAACCGGAACCTGGTGGAGACACTTGGCTTCAGGCGCTCCTGTTGCCGCCTTCCCTTCGCCTTCAAAGGCAAAGCCAATTCTTTTCACCCTACTACCGGTACGACAAAGCCTCCCCTGCCTGAGAGGGCAGGCCAACCCCACATGGGGAGGCAAATCTCCTGGGGTTGCAGCGCAGGATCAGCCCACTCCAGAAGCACCCAGCCTCCACCCCTGCCTGGCACCGGGAAGAGCGTGAAGAGCTTCACTTGTGGCACCCAGCGCAGCTGACAGGCGGACCCTCCTGCCCAGCAGCAGAGCTCTTGCCAAGGCAGCGAGCACCTCCCCACTGGACCCTCCACTCATCCCGCCAGAGCTGTGCGGGCTGGGCAGAACCAGGAAAGCAAGCCGTGGGTGCACGCCCGACTGCCAAGTAAAAGAGCCAGGCCAACCTGAGCTTGACTTCCTTCCCAAGTTCCTCCAGCGCAAACCCAAAGGGGCCACTGGGAGAGGCCGCCTGAGGCAGTTATAGCACCCACCCATCCATGGACAGGGAGGCAAGGCGACTCGTCCTCCTCCTCCGAGCTGAGTCCCGCTGAGTAAGTGCCTCTGCCTGATGCCTGTTCCGCTGCAGCATTTGGAGCTGCCGGCGCATTTGGAGATGCATGGGGACGGGCTGGGCGAGGGGTGGAAAGGATGGGGGGCTTCGGGCTCTCTCCGCCGTCCAGGGAAGCAGAGCTGCCATCACCTCGCCTCCCTGTCCTTGGACAGGTGGGCGCTTATCACTGCCTCGGGCAGCCTCTCCTGGTGGCTCCTTTGAGTTTGCGCTGGAGGGACTTGGGAAGGAAGTCGAGCTCAGATCGGCCCGGCTCTTTTGCTTGGCAAGCAGGTGTGCACCCACAGCTCACTTTCCTGGCTCTGTCCAGCCTGTACGGCTCTGGCATGGCCCTGGCGGGATGAGCAGAGGGTCCAGCAGGGAGGTGCTCACTGCTTTGGCAAGAAGTCTGCCGGCAGGAAGGAGGGCCCACCTGTCAGCTGTGCTGGGCGCCCCTCTTCACACTCTGCCTGGTGCCAGGCAGGGATGACAGCTGGGCACTATTCCCAGGGGTGGGTGATCCTGTGCTGCGGCCCCGGGAGATTAATCTCCCCATATGGGGTTGGGCTGCCCTCTCGGGCAGGAAAGGCTTTGTTGTAGTAGGGCATCATTTTTAAAATAATTGGCTTTACCTTCAAAGGTGACAACAGGAGTGCCTGAAGCCGAGTGTCTCTGCTGGGATCCGGTTACAAGGAGGAGCCCTGGCTGGCTGTGCATAGCTGCGCCAAACACTGCAGTGTTGTTGTAAACGCCGCGGCAGCAAGAAAGGAAAGCAACGGTGGCAGAAGGTCTCCCGACACGAAGTGCCCGACCAACGCTGATCAACATCCAAGCTGTCGTCGCCCGCCCATCCAAGATTGTAAGGGGGGGGGGGGAATTAAGTCACCCTCAAAAAGATGGCCAGAAAACCAGTTATTAAAAATTTGCAGCCCACCACTGTTCTAACCCTTTTGGTACCCAGGATATGACTGGGGGGGGGGGCTGCTGGGAGTTCGCAGGGATTCAGGAGAGTCCCTAGCTAAGATTCTGTGCTGTTTAGAGAACCTTTAACTCCACTCTTGGCTGGCCCTGTCCACCTGGCCCCACTCCTCCCATGAGTCCCCATGCAGCTCATTTTGGATGCAGGTAAGTGCAGGGTGTTCACAAAGGCTCAGGGAAGGTGAAAAATGGGCCTCCCAAAAGTTTGGGAAGACCAGAAATGGGTCCATTTCTGGCTTCCAGAGCCTGGGAGGCTGTTTTTGCCCTCCCAGAGGCTCGAGGAAAGCCTCCAGGGGCCGGGGAGGGCAAAAATATCCCCCCACCATGGTGCACCATGGCCATGCCCACCCAGCAACTGGGCAGAGAATCCTTTGCTAAAATATTTGAAGCCCACCTCTGGATATGACTTATTATGAGATGGCCTTAATACTGTTCTCAGTCTCTTAAGGTACATGACAAAAGTTTAAATGTATACCATATATCCCATATGTTGAAACGCAGGCTATGCAGGGAGGGGGGAAGAGATCCTAAAATGCCCCAAAAGGGGTAATCTGATTGCCTCCATGTGCTCATTAGAAAGTTAACAATTTCTGCTCTTTTCTTTCAATTTGTGATGACCCAGGGCGTGGCACAAAGGCAACATAGTTAAATAAGCAAGAAATGTCCCTTTAATACCTCCAACTTTGCCCCCAATGTCCAGGTCACCTTCAGCTGGAGAATAAACTCTCACAAGAACAGACTTTAAGTGGAGGAAATTCAGTCTGAAAACATACAAACTGTAAATAAAAATACACACAAACCCCACTGCTATCATTAACTTGACAGGACAGGAGAAAGAATTCCAGACTTGAAAGGCCAGCAAAACACACACAGCTGGGAAGATGCCAGGAACCCAGACAAGCCTTGACAATACCAGATCATTCACAATTTGCTCCCAACAACTTTGCTGTGCACAGCTTCCCTTTTTAAACACTGTGTTCCCAACTGCTGCTAATGAAGGTAATCAGGGCCCTTTCCTCCCCTGTAAGCCACACAATTCACATTGCTCCCTTCTTCGTTCCTCCCTTCTTCATTCCTCCCTAACCCTAGGATGAAGAGGGGATGGGCCCGGGTCTTCTTCTGAATTCCCTCTCCCTTGCTTTACCTCTTCCCTGCCCTGCCCAGGCAGCCTTTGTCCTTCCCCAGTTTCTTCCACAGCCAACAGAGCCACACTCCCACTATCTGTCAGTTGCTCAGCCTCCCCCTCCGAATCAGATTCTGACAGGGGCATGAGACAATTATACTGAAGTAATATTATCTTTTAATGTTGCAGATGAAGGAAATGGAAAACCTAGATGTATAAATAAATTTGCACAATCTAATATACTTTAGCATAGCAGTCAATGGATTACATTTGCTCCAAATGCTTGCTTGTTTCACTTCGGATAATTAACTTCTAAGTGGCTTGTTTACAAATTTTGATGCCTCAGATTTTGACTTGAGCTCTTGAATGAAGGTGGTTAGAAGTCTAATCAATTAAGCTAATCATAACCTTCAAATTGCTAACATATATAAGTCTATATAAGTACTAGCCAGGTTCATAACTCAATCTTCTTTCCTGGGATGAAATTCAGCATCTTAAGAAACTTTAGTTTTACAAACTTCTGCAAATTTCTTCAAAGAGTTCCCTGCGAATATGAAAAACATCATGGCTTATTTTGGAGGGAACTGTGTTCTCTTTGCTCAATAGAAATATAAAATAGAATTTTGCCCAGGAGGTGGCAGCAAAGTATTTTGCTTTGTTAATGCTAATTTTTGCCTTTGAGAGAAAACAGATGCTGCTAAATTCAGCTATGTTCCAACCGACATGTTAGCAATAACTGAACTGTGCAGATTTGTCAAACTCACTAGGTGGCAATGAAGAATATTTGGAGCTATGGTTCTGCCATAGCTCCAAATATTAATAGACGTCACCATCACCTCCCCTGCGACGGAACCAGGTTGTGACTCCCATTCTACAATGTGAAAATATATTTAATTCCAGTTTTCTATGAATCAAATTTATATGGTTCAAATTTATAGAATTTTGCCACCTCCCATTTTACACTCTGAAGAATTGCAGAGCAACCTATAGGCAATGTAGTTGGGTGCCATGATAATCTATAATAATTTGGCATAAAACAGGATAGACACCAAATGCCTGATATACTAGATTTCTACGACCTGGGATTTCTCAGATGTAACATCTGTGAACCAGTCTTGCGGATGTCTCAAATCAGGGTGATGACAGAAGCATAGAAACTTCTGGTTTTCTGAACTGGTGTCTGATAGTAACAATGAGGTGGATAAGAGTCAACAAATTAATTCTTCCTCAAGGCAAGGCAGAAGTACTGTAGGGGAACAGGATAGAATTCAGTCTCCTTTGGATGCAATAGTTCTTTCCCTGAAAATTCAGGATGAAGTTATGAGATGGGAGCTTTCTGGATCCAGTTTCCACTTGGATCTCATGTGGTAACTGACTTGGAACTGCTCTGGCCAACTGGCCAACTGTGTGGTCAGAGTGAATCCATCTTTGAAGGGTCTTTGGGACTTTGAGTGGGCCCAAAATTCAGCAGCACTAATGGATACAGCAATTCTCATGAGATCTGACCTCTTTTTGAAAAAATTATATTGTTCCAACATACATCAGGGTTTGTCTGATGAAAACTAATGTAGTCACGAATGTAGTCTGTTCCCGTAATTATCTGTTAATTATATATCAATAGCTAATTAAATTATCTATTGTTTTGTAGCTTCTTAGCTATTTTATTATACCCTTTCATCATAATTTATACAAGAGAACTTTGTGGCAAATTGTGCAATTGGTATTGGATGTGGACAGAAAGATACTTGCAAAACACGGTGATGAAAGAACTTGGCAATACAATGTATGCACTGTTCCTTCTAAAGGGCTTTGCTCAAGTCAAAGGAAGCATGACCGATCCAAAAGAGCTACTGAACAAGCCAAGGGGGAGGCTTGTGAGATCATCTGGGATGAAGGCACATTGCCAGAATCAACAACACCAACTATTGTGCAGCTATGTTTACACAGTATCACCTGGTTGTTTCCAGGTCTCTCAGAGCACTGGATATTAGAACTAAGTCCCAAGATTTCCAAGACTGGGGTGGTGAGGAGGCAAGGAAGACAGATTGTGTTCCAAAAGTAGTAATGTGGGTCACTTAGGAATATTTTAAAAATGGTATCTTAGACCTGGGATGATAGCAAACCTATGGCATGTATGTCAGAAGTGGGAGCAGAGCCATCACTCTGGGCACAGGGACCTGTTGCTCTTTGCTCTTTTGGGTTCCAGCCTGCGCATGCATGGCAACCACCTGGTTTTCAGGTTTCTGGCACACATGCACATGTGAAGACCAGCTGGGCGGTGTGCATGCAGTGCTGGAACCCAGAAGAGCAACGTGTGAGGGCTCTGCATGCCCAAAGACACAGAGAGGGGATCCTGGGGGTCACTTCCTTGGGGAGCAGAGGTGTTAGCCAGGACAGGTGGTCCGGGCTTCCCTCCCTCCCTGCCTGAGTGGGCTTCTTGCACTGCCCCAGCCCTCTAGTCCGCAGCACAGACACACATCCATGGGCCAGAGCAACTGGCCAGTTCAGGTGCCATAGAAGAGCAGCAGCAGCAAGGGGCAGGAGCGACTGGCTGGCCCCTGCAGCTGCTCCCCCGTGACTGAGCCAGCCCTTCAGGAGCATCTCCCTGCAGAAGCTGTGCTCTCCTCTATCCGTCCTGGGACAGTTTGCTTTCCTTATGGCAATTCATCCCCCACCTCCTCCAGCAACCCAGCTGGAAGTGCGAGGGGGTGGCAGCAGTTCTCATGCTGCCGCTTCTGGCCAGGATGCTGGAGGAGGAAAAGCCACTGTCGGGGAGATGAGCTAGGGCCTGGCTCACCAGTGTGGGAATGGCTGTGAGGGCCAGTCGGTTGCTCCTGCCCGTCGCCCTGTGGCTGCCACACTTCTGGAGCAGCGGGGCTACACAGGAACTGAGGCTGCATGGGAAGTACATCTATCCAGCGCCGGGTTAAGAGGCGCACTGGCTCCTTTGGCAGAAGTGACAGGGTGGACCTTCCAAAGCCAGCTGTGGAATTGGAATTGGCTGAGTGCAGGAACTAACGCCATCTGTGGCCCTGGTGTGCTGCTCATTTATGTGGGCCAGCGTTACTGTTTGGAGGCTGAATGGAGCCTTCAACTGAGCAAGGAAGCACTGTGGGGCCAGGCCCTGCACACCTGCATCCAGCCCACCAGAGTTTGCTATGCCAGGGAAGGAATGAGACCCTGTCCGGCAGAGCCTGCTGCGGCTTGTGTGGGGAGGACAACAACGAGGAGTCTGGCTGGGCAGGCAGGAAGCAAACATTTTTCATGACAAGAATGAAAGTTTCTGGTGGGTTTTTTGGCAGCGGTCGAGATGGTGCCACTATCTATTGAGAGTTGTGGGAGAACAGTGGGAGGGCAGTGGCGGTGCTGCTGAAATGAAAGGCAGAAGCTGGCAAGTCACACTCTTCCAAGCATGGGAAGCATAGCCGATTCCTGTGTCTGCAATGGAAAGGAGGAAGAGGAGGCAGCGCTGTTGACTGCAGCCACAGAAACCAAGGTGGTGGATTTGCCGTCCTGGCCCCCTCCATCAGGCGCTTCTGCTGCCTGGGAGTTCATCGGCAGCAGAAGCACCTTATCCTTTTCATGTGCCTGTTTTGGGAAGAACGTCTGTCTGGCACTGGGGTAGGAGACATGCGGGCTGGGAAGCAGTCATGCTCCCTTGGCAAAAGTGGCAGGTGGGCAGGCTGCGCCGGCTTGTTCTCAGTAGAGGCTGGGTGTGTGCGTGCTTCATTGACACTTCCAGTTTCCAGCGCACATATGCACACTGGCCAGCTGGTCTTTGCACGTGCATAAACGCCAGAAACTGGAAGACCATGCATGCCGGAAACAGGCTGCTCTTCCGGTTTCTGGCATACGGGCTTCTGCGTGCTCCATTTCGGCACTTGGTGCTGTAAAGGTTTTGCCAACATTGTCTTAGACTTTGTTATTATACAAAGTTCAATTGGTGAGGAATATGTGGAAAGGTGAATCTCCTCTCCTGTTCCTCATGATGAGCTATCTCTCTGATACTGTTTGCTTCAGATAAGGAAATGTGTGATAAGGATATTATCTACATCAAAAAGTTCAGTTCTTACAAATAAATCACAGGTTCATTTGCCAATACATGTTCATTATCTCATTTCCCAATACATTCAACCTTCACAAATAAATACATTCATTTTAAGAATTAAAGTAAGCTATCTAGATTACAGGCAAGGCTTGCAGTTGATGGAGGACTCCTGTTATACTGTTACTTACCATGTTTTATCTCCTCTACAATTATGTTTCAGTTTTCATCCCTGTTTTTCTTGGACACAAGGACTAAATGCTTAACAGAGATAATCATTACTCTTTCTTTCTCTCTCCCTCCCTCCCTCTCTCTCTTGTTGGTGGTGGTGTGGTTTGGTACTTTATTATCTTATTTTTCAGAGTTTCCCAAATATCTTGAGCCATTTTTCTCTCTAGAATTTTGATCCATGGAATTCTTCCTAATCTCTCTCCTAGTTTGTTTAAGTCAGCTTTCTTGAAATCTAAAACACTGGTTTGACTTTGTTAAGTTATTGTGGTTGCACTATGATCAATTATAATAATCTGCGACATGGTCACATTCCTCCAAAGGTCCTATAACTTCTATTCTCCCAACCATTCAATCCATATGAATAAGAATTAGGTCCAGTATAGCTGATCCTCCAGCTCCCCCACCCGAGAAGCGGCTGAAACACTTCCAAAGTTCCCACCGCTGCTATTGGAGATGGCGCTGGGGAGCGACAGCTGCAGCTCGGCCTGGGCAGGAATGCAGGAACGGGCTGTACACCGGGACTTTTGCAAACTTGCAGAGCCCAAGGCTGGAGCACCAAAGGTAGCAGAAGCAGAGACGCTCGCTCGGCTCTTCTCACGCCCACCCAGCCGCTCGGGATTAAACCAAAACACAGTGCATGGTGCTCCCAGGTACCTCAAAATGTTTTTTTCCTGTTGTTTTGGGGACAGAGGGAAAGCGGGAGCGACTCAGACACTGTTGTTGGAGACAGTGCTGGCGAGAGAGGCACCAGCACCGGTGGGAACTGTGGAAGCTACGGAGGCCTGAGAAGCAACTGAAATGCTGTCGGACATCCACGCTGATGCCACCCACCTGTTTACCCGGATAAGGGAGGGGTAAGGGAGCCCTCCGTGCTCCACCATGGAGTTAGGAGCAGCTGATAGTGAGGCGAAGCTGCCCGCGGGGCACTCCTAATGGCAAGTTTCCCCCCGCCTCCCCCCCAATTTTGCATGTTTTAAACTAGGCCTAAATTTGGGGGAGGGGTTTAATTTCATTTTATGCCTAGAAAACTAGGGTCTTCCTATTGGGGGGCGTATTGTTGGAGAAACACGGTGGAGCAAACAAAACATTTTCTAGACGAATACTCGAATGCGTCTGACTCATCAGCCAGCTATATTATTTTGGCTGGCGACTCCATCCACCTGAGCTCTCCCCTTTTCAGCTTCCAAGTGTGTCAAGCTGAATTCATCTGAATAACCCAATCCACAATCTAACCAACTTCAGGCTTGACAGGCTGCCCCCTCGACTGGAGGAAAATCTCTGCAAGAGGCAAAACACAATGGTACTCATCAATGCCACAAGCCTCCTCTCCCTTTGGCTTCTGAGGGTACTTGTCATGGAACTGCTTTACTAATCTGTCTGCATTCACTTTCCAACTTTTCACCGATGTGGTCTCAAGAGAGTGGGTACCCCTTCCAATACATCAAATGTTCCAACTGATCCCTATGCACCGAGTCCAGGATTCTTTTTATTTCATAAAAATCTCATGTCAAAGTGCATAAAAGTGCTTTAGAAAGAAACTACACAAATTAGACCAACACTGTGTGCCAGGATGAAAGAACATCAGATAAGACTTACTCATAAACATTTACTGGTAGGTAAAGACCAGGACTTCTGGAAAAATGTGCTCTGGACAGATAAGGTAAAGACAGAATTACTTGTCACAGTATCAGAAGACATGTTTAGCAAGAACCACAGACAACATTTCACCAAATGAACCTGATATCAGCTATATCGTGGTGGAATTGTTAGGGCTTGGAGCTACTTTGCTGCATCTGGAGTTCACTGTCAGTTCACTGCCACAGATTCTTCACTGCACCATTTCGAGAATAACATGACACTATCTGGCAGAAGAATGAAACTCAACAAAAAATAAACCTTGCAAAATTCCAATAAATTCACAAGGAAGAGCTGAAAAAAAGAAAAAGAAATGGAGGGTTCTGAAATGGGCAAGTCAAACTCTGAATCTGAAAACCTGTGGGTGATTTGAAACCAGCTGAGTGTAAAAGAAACCTCTCAAACATTCCACAAGTGAAAAAAAAATATTTCCATTTGATGTCAGAGATGATGGACAAATATAAAAAACACTTAAGAGATTTTTTTATGCCAAAGGCAGCCACACCAGGTACTGGAGTCATACTTAGTAATTCCATAGAAGAAATGGAATGTCTGTTAATTTATATTGAATAAATGATTGAAAAGTCAATTTTCCAGAGTTTTGCAGATCAGCTACATCATCTTTATAAACTATTTGAATGAACTTAGAATAGAATATTTACTGACCAAAGATGACTGAACAAAGAATTTGTCTTTGGTGCATAAGCTTTCAGTGTACATAAAAGATATAAGTGATGAATCGTGATCATAGTCATACATTCATCATGAATCATAAAATACAACAATTAGTGACAGTCATAGATAACTAAATAAGCAATCAAAATCATACCAGGAAAGTAAATAAAACAATATAAATTGTAAGATACAAGCACAAGGTTATAGTCATAAGTAGAAAAGGAGATAAGTAATAGGAAGGATAAGGAAAATACAAGTAATACAGTCTTAGTAAATAGTTTGACAAGTGCTGTGGGGATTAGTTGTTTAGCAGAGTGATGGCATGGGGGAAAATTGTCCTTGTGTTTAGCTCTTCTGGTGTGCAATACATCATTTGAGGGTAGAAGTTAAAGCAATTTATGTCTGTAGATAGTTTCACAGCCCTCTTTTTGACTTGTGCAGCGTATAGGTCCTCAATGGAAGGCAGGTTGAAAGTGGTTTGTTTTTTTTTTCAGTTCTAATTAAGTTCTAATTTTTGCAGTTCTAATTAAGTCTGTGTCTATCTTGTTTTATTGCAGAGCCAAACCAGTTATAAAGGTGCAGATGATAGACTCAATAATTCCTCTGAAGAACTGCATCAGGAGTTCCTTGGACAGTTTGAGCTTTCTGAGTTGGCGCACAAAGAACATTCTTTGTTGTGCTTTTTTGATTATTTTTTCGATGTTAAGTGTCCATTTTAGGTCATGTGATAGAGTAGAACCTAGAAACTTGAAGATCTCTACTGTTGATACTGTGTTGTCTAGTATTGTAAGAGGTGGTAGTATGGGAGAGTTTCTCCTAAAATCTACCACCATTTCTAAGGTTTTGCGCGTGTTTCGTTCAAGATTATTCAGGCCGCACCACGAGTTATTCAACATTCGCTGTCCGAGAGTGATGACTGCTGTATCATCTGCAAACTTCCGTACTTTACCAGAGGGATCTTTTGAGATGCAGTCATTGGTATCGAGACAGAAGTGGAGAGAGCACACAGCCCTGAGAGGCCCCCTGTCCTAATTGTACAGGTATCTGATGTGATTTTGCCTGACTTCACCTGCTGCTTCCGGTCTGTTAGGGACATAAAATATTATGTCCAAACGATAAAAAAAATTACATGGGATGCATTTGTTTTACACCCAATGGTAGTTGCTTGGCCCAACAAATAAGGATACACATCCAGAAATATAAATGCGGGTGGGGGACACCTAAAAATACCTCTGGCAGGGAAATGCCAATCGTTTGTCTTCAACTGTTTTTAAGAAGCTGCAGGAACCACTCAGAATTCATAAGACAGAAATCAGAATCGGGCCTTAGCAAAGAAAGAAGGGAAGGAAGACTGGGATAGATCTGGAAGTACTGAAATGATAAGAGGAAGAGAGGTATTCCTACATTTCAGCACAAGGGGTGCTGATCCTATGATTCACTGAAGAATTGCGCTTCCCAGTTTAAATAAGTAAAGCCTCCGTTTAAATAAGTTGAGTTTATCACGAAACGCTTACCACCTGTGGTCTGAAAGTGTCACAAATGTTCCCAAGCAAACACCACACCGACACGGAATGATATTGCCACCTGCCTCCCAGCCCTCAGCGGGAACATCGGGAATCCTCAGAAGAGATCCGATATCGGATGCCCAAGGTGGAAAGGAGGGGATTCTACACAGTCCCTGGTCATTCCCTACTTCCAGTGTAACACACACGCACCCCCCCCCCTCGCAACCATCGCAAGAGTGACCAAAAAACCCGCGGTCATTGTTCCAATAGCACAAAAATGGCTGCAGGTCTCGGGAACCAGCCTGAGGGAGCCGGGGAGGCTGCTTTAGGCAACCAGGCCGCGCCTCCCTCAGGCCATCCAATTTTTATGGGGGGGGGGGGGGGGCAAGACGTGCTGATTCTGCGCGCCTGAGTGTTTTGTTCCCCAAGCCAAGCAACGTTGCTCCGGGCTTTGGAAGCTTTGGCTGGGGGAAGCGAAAGGCCTATCCGGAACTCGGGGGAAGCGCTGTGCTGCCTCGGAGCACCTGACTCGGGCGTCCCCTTCCCCCCCCCCTCTCGGCTTGGCGGGGGATCCCGGCAAGGTCCGGGTGGTCTGCGACAAATGCCTCCGGGAAAGGGCTCGGGGGAGGCCGAGTATGGAGCTTCAGCCGCGGTCCCGCTCCGGACGCCGAGCGGAGGCTTCGAGCGCCTTCCACCCGGCGTGCGAAGCCGCATTCCCGCGCGCGCGGCTACCCCACCCCACCCCACCCCACCCCCACCCCCTCGTCCCTTCCAGCCCGGTCGCGGGAGAGGCGTGTCTGGGCGGCCGGTGGCTGAGCCAGCAAGGGAGAAGCGCGGAGAAGAGCCGGGGACCGCACCGCCGTCCAACAGCAGATTGCGGGCAGCCAATGCCGAGGAGGCACCGGTGGCACCAAAGCTCCGCCAGCCAATCGACGCCCTCCGCCCCCTTGCAGCGTCACCGGCTACCAGCCCCCGGCAACCACTCGCCCGGCACGCGCAGCTTCCCACTCCGCCGCCCCTTTTCTGCCAAGGTCGCGGGAGAGCAGCCAGCCAGCGGCGGGTTACTGCAGGTCGTGGCCGGCAGTTTAAATTCCTGGGGAAGGGCTTGAATTGAAGGAAGAGCATTCAGCGCCAGGCTCCAGACGAAGCATCCGAGAAGGACCAAGGGGAGGGGGGCGGCTGCGGGAAAGCCGAAAAAGCCGCCGTTCCGGGCGAAAGGAGGAGCTTCAGCTGCGCCGGCCGAGGCCCTTTCGATACCTTCGCAGTTTTTGCACGACGAGGTATGCCTTCGCCCTCGGTGCCTCGCCGGCGAGGGAGCCCCTTTCCCCGCGCCCAGCCCGGCGGAGAGGGGGCTGCGCCACGGGATGGCCCCGGGCCGCCCTGGAGCCTTCCAGAAACAGCGCCCGCCGACTCCCCCCCCCCCCTCCGCCAGCAGGCGACGGGCGGGGTGTGTGTGTGTGTGTGTGTGTGCGCGCGCGCGCGGGTATCTCCATTTCAGGACACCCCCCCCCCAACCCCCGGCGAGTGTCCTTTCCCAGCGGAAGGATGTTTGCCGCTGGGCTTTTGCCTTCGCACTGGCTGGGAAAAGGCGCCCGGCTCCCCGGAGGGTGAATCCACGCCGCAGCGGGGAGGGGACTCCTCCCCCCTTCCCCCCGGGCCGATCTGACGCCATTGCTGGGAGGGAGAGAAAGTGCGCGCGTTTGGCGGGAAGGTGGGTGGAGGTGAGGTGAGGCAGGCGGTGTTTTTCTTTTTGGGAAGCTGCGACGGGGTGGTGGGTTGCCCCACGAAGCCCCCTTGGAGGGGCTGCCCGTGAGGAGGATGCTTTCCTGCGTCGGCCCTTCTTGGCGCGTCGTAGCGTTTTACTAAGGGGGAGGGGTTTTTTGTTTTGTTCCCCTTTTTCCTCCCGAAGAATTGGTCCCTTCTCTCTGCTTTTCCCAGCTGTGTCCTGACGATTTGCAAAGAAATCTCGGGGAAAAGGAAAAGAAGGGAATTTCGGAAGTGGCACAGCTGGGAAGTCCTCTTGAGGGAGCCAGCGGCCCCACACCCCACGTGAGAATGGCCGAGAGAATTCCACATCGTTACCAAGAAGACTTGCATTGTGCCCTGGGGTTTATGGCTCAGATTTTTTAAAAAATAAAAATAATAATTTTTTTTTACATTCAAGCAAAACCCCATAATTCAAGTAAGACCCCTGCTCACCGAAATCTTAAGACAAGCTTGAGAAGCCAACTTCTTTCTTAGTGACATTCCTGTGCCAAAGAGAAACAGGCAAGAGTAAAGCGGTGCCAATGTTGCTGGGTTGCTACAACCAGCAACTATGTCCCCTGAACTGAAAATAGCCAGCTAAACCCTTCTGTTTGACCCTCTGAGCCTTTGCCCCCCAGCCCTGCAACCTTTGCTGAGAAGGGAGAACAACCTGTTCACCTGCTAGGGCTGGAGACTTGAGTTTTCTCGCTTTAATTTGACCACGCCCAGCACTGGCACCAGTTTTCCTGAGCTGAAGAGCTTTTTTCCTGAGCTTTTTTTTTTTTTTCCTTGGGGCAAAAAAGGATCCAGTCTAAAATTTTGAATTACAGTTCCCTGTAGTTGCATAGCATTACTCATCTTTTCTGAATAACAACACTTTACTATCTCTTAAAGATGAATGCGATTTCCCAACAGCACTGGGCATAATTTAGTGTGTTCGTTTTATATTTTTGATATGGTCAAATGACTAGATCAAAAAAGTTTCTCTCAAGAATCAGTTACTCCGTGTGTCCAAAAGTAAGACCTGTTGAATTCCATGGGGCTTCCCTCCAGATAAATGTGTAGAGCACCCTTTTTCAGACTGGCAATTTGAAGATGTGTGCACCTCAACTCCCAGCATGCTGGTTGAGGAATTTTGGGAGTTGAAATCCCTACATCTTAAAAGTTGCCAAATTTGAAAAGCACTGGTGTAAAGGTTTGTAGTCCTGATTAATTCAAATTTAATTTCCCTTTACATGTAACATAATACATTTTCTCCAATTTGTTAAAACAAAGTCATCCTAAATACAACCTTTCTGGTTTTCTACTTTGCAAATAAATCTGCTTCTTGCTTTGGATGGAAATAGTTTTCTCTTTAATTTTAACTTAAAGCTGAGAGATTAATGCTTGTTTTCATCTTCTTCCCAAGCCAGCTTGATGCAATCTAACATCCCTTTTCTGCTTGATATGATGAATAGGAATTTCTGCATCTCATTTCAATATCTAACAATAATATGAGGAGAGACATTCTTTTTTCATATTCATTCATTCATCCATTCAGCTTCCATAGCTGTCCATCTGAATGACTCTGAGCGGCTTATGGCAGAATTCTTCCAGGCTCAACTGTTCACAAGCAAGTTAATTGTTTAAAAAAAAGAACTTGTCTTAATGTTTTGGAGTGAGGTATCAATGATAAGAATAAAAATAAGTACAGAAACGAAGGTTTCTCTAGTCAAGTGATAAAAGAGGAAATCTTGTTTTCAACACCAACTGACTTCATAGGCACATTTGTGGAGTCTGTCAGTGCTTTTTTTGACAGTAGTGTCTATGGAAATTCTCAATCATGTAGATCATGGTTGTCTGAAAGGTGCTTTTTCGAAAAGGCAACTGGACTTTCTTTTTTTTCCATTGAAAAAGTTAGAACTGGAGAAGCTTCTTGGATGAGAAGTGAAATGTTTTCAAAAGAAAAAAAATAAGAAAGTCCGGTTACCTTTTGGAAAAAGCACTTTTGGGACTTTTTTTGACTTGCTTTTCTCCTTCCTTATTTGGCTTGATTGATCCTAATTTAAGACTCATCAGATATACCAATTATGCAACCATAACTGCTTTGTAAGTCCATCCACCTTAGTACTGCTCTTCCTGGAAATCGTGGTACCATAATTCCCAGCCAAGTGTTTATCACTTTGATAAACCCATACCCAGCTCAACTTGTGGATATCAACCAAGCCAAATAAATACTATTGTACAACTGGCCAACTCCTAGTTAAATTAGAAGGAGGCTGATGTATATTACTGAGGATATACCATTTGAATTTCTTTGGTGCAACATGCACACAACTTTAATAAAACTACAATGTGGCCGAGAAGAAAATTGCATTGATTTCAATGGGATTTGCTTCTTCAGTTTCTGCTATGCATATTAAGGAGCAAACTTGGAGTTAAAATATTGTGTTTCAGATTTTTGGATATTTAGCTGCTACAAATGTATAGTCATTCTGCACAGAAAACCTACATTGTCCAAACCTTTTTTAAACAAAGAAGCAAGACAAAATAATCTTTTTTCCCCCCCCAAAGAATAAAAAATCCAAATAAAATTGCTGCTGTCCTTAACTTTTCTGTCTCCTGTCTTTCTTTAATAATTCTTTTATTTGGTGTACTCCTTTATTTATTTATATTTTTACATAAACATTTCTCACCCGAACCAACACACCATCTTCTTTCTTTTCCTCTTCCATTCTGAGGCTGGCACAGCTTCTTAGCAGCTCTTGATAAATGGCCGCTTCCCACCACTGCAAGACTGTAAAGCTTTCTTGGATCTACCAGGGACTTTGCGATGTCCCTGGGATCAACAGGATGCATTCCTTCTGCTTACATCTCACCAGGATGGTTCGGGTCCACTTGGACTGTCTAGCCGTGGGGGTATCGGTGACTTTCTCGGAGCCCCAAGAAAACCCTCTTTTTGCTGCTGCTCAAGCCCCATCCTCCTCAAAACTTTTTATCTTACGGAGCTTTAGTTGCAATTACAGTTTGGTATCTGGCAAACTCTGTAAGTTATAATGCAAACAGTGCCCTTCTATTTAGCAGATCAAAAATTGCCCATACCTGTCTAGCCATACCATATAAGATGCAAGCATTTCATTGCTTTGTAAACAAGTGCCAACTTTTAAGAGTTTAAATGAAGAACCTAAAAAAGAGGAGGGTGTTTTTGGGTTTTGGTCAGCGCAGGACTTTGTGTGTAACATTGTTTTCTTTATTTGCCAGGTTACTCCAGACTTTTCTACCATGCCTGCCTTTACTCACATTACCCAGAATGGTGTAGCTCATTCGGAAAAAGTCCATCCCACTTATGAGCAAATGGATTCAGAAAGAGAGATGACAGATGACATTTTTGATGAGACTTATCATGAGAAAGAGGGTCCTAAGCCTGCAAAAGTATACGTTTGGAGGAACATTATTCTCATGTCTCTTCTCCATCTAACTGCTCTGTATGCCATCTGGTTCATACCTTCTGCAAAGCTACTCACTTTGGCGTGGGGTAAGCTAAAACTATCCTTATTTTACCTTGGAAGAGTCATAAAATCATAGGACTCTAAGGGATCTTGGAAGTCTTCTAGTCCATCCCCCAGCCCAAGGCAGGAGTTTTTATACCATCCTGGACAAAAATGGTTGTTTAAAAATGGGACAACTTATTGTCTTTGGTACATAGGCTTCTGCTGTTTTCAATTAGTTACTGTCCTCTCTTCTGAGCTCTGAATATCTCCCCAATATACCGAGGGAGAGTCACAGCCATATGAAATTAGAAACAGGCTGCTCTGGGCAGACACATGAATGTTCTAAATTCAAAAACATATCCAACTTCGTAAGAAATATTCAGTGCTTTGGATTTTGCTATATGCAAGAAAACTAGGCCTACAATGTCGTATTTAAGAATGGGACTTTGAATAATGCCTGCTGATCAATATGGACCATCACATAGACTACTGTTTCCCTATTCCTCTTGGATATAATATTATCAACATCTGGAGGGCCATAGTCAACAACTAAGCAAACATTCCAGTGATTTGATTCATATTTCCTTCAGGATTCACTGCAAGAAATCAGGCATTCAGAATAGAATATTCCAGGATAACTCTGGAAATAACCCTGCATCCTTCCTAGGATAAGGAAGGTAGTTAAATTATTCATGCAATACTGTTTCCCAGCTGATAAACCATCCTAAGTTCTCCAGAAGGTGGTTGGAGATTAAAATAGAGGCATAAATGTTTGTGATTTGCTTTTTAAAAATTGTTTTTGAAAACCTGCTCCCTAAAATGTCTCAATGGAGAAGTGCTTCGCCCAAGTTTTATAAACTTTGTTGGGAGAAAGTGTTAGTGGGAGGGAGGGGACAAAGAAAAGACTTGCTGTCTGTGATGGTGTTCCTCTCCACTCAGAGCTTTGTACTCATGTTTTCAGAGGGCAGTTTTTAAATGATCTGATGTTAAATAGAGGTTATCTAAAATACAAGTATGGTATTTCTCACTGGTGAGATGTGCAGTCTCCCAAGAGCCTGGAGTGTAGGCGGCATATAAATATTTGTATCAATAAACACATAACTACATATGAAGATGGTAGATGAAGAAGAAGATATAATACAAACATTTTTCATTTTATATTTAGCAGTTTAATGTATCATATAATCAACAGGCAAACAGTAAATATAACTAGTAATGCTAATCAATTTATTCAGATATTTAAAAAGGTAGCTAAAGAGGGAATGCAGAAGGGGGGTGGGTATAAGGGCGTGTTCTGATGAAAGTCTCTCCAGATGGAAGCGGTACAACCCACTTGAGGTGGAGTTGAAAAAACCTTCCAGGGCTTTTTGAGTCCCCCACCCCCACTTTTTCATTTTGTCCCCTGAAGATCAAAGTACAGGGGGAAAGTTGGGGGTGCATTGGATAGGAGTGAATAGCACATGAACCAACTGAAGAAATTCCATCTAGTTAAGTGTTTGGACAATTGCACAAAAGCCAATTCAAACTGAGAAATGAATGAATTTACTTGAGAAGTAGAAATTAAAACAGTCATAATGGTATAGAATATCTTAATTACAACCTTCTTTGACTCCATGTAGCATTCTAAATACAGGGCTAGATAGAAAGTCAGCCTATCTATTTTCTCCATTATAATTTTTTATCACTGGCAAGAACAATAGAACATTCAATTAAGGCTGGTTCTTTTTTCCTTGGCTGCTCCAAGTCTGAGCTTTGTTGACATGCATTAAAAGCAGCCAACAGAGCCCCACAGTCATAACTGTATCTGTGGAAAATGACCCTGGGCTTTGAATATTTGAAACCTGAACATTTCTGATCAAAAGGTAATCCAAGTGGCCAACAGTTTGGTAATCTTATTTTTGATTTGCTTCTAAGAGGCACATGGATCAAGAAACATTCAAAGCTGGCATTACATTTTACATTATTTGGTAAAAGTAAAAATTAGGAGAAGGAAACTACATTGAAGAAATTGACAGAGAAATGGAAGTAACTTAGGAGGATCTGAAAGAGCTGTATTTAGGGGTATCAAGGAAGAGGGGAATGGTGAATTAGAGAATTCACCAGGCAGAGAAAGAATGCAATATCAGAGCAGGAGTGGAATGCAGAGACTAGCAGGCATTGCAAGGACAGGGAGGGAACAAAGCATGCTGTGTTTTTAATGTGTGTATGGAATAGGAAGGATGGATTGGAGGGAATGGCCCTTGCCAGCTGGAGGAGGAAGGAGATCCTTAAGCAAAAGTTCCACCCATGTATCTTTGTTTTAGTTTTTAGACCTCAACTCAGTCTTCCAAACAGGGTCTTTTGCTCTCCTGTTGCCTGCACCCTGTGCAAACATAGCATCTATAGACTTCTCCCAAGACTTATATACATTTCCAAAATATCTATGCTTCCCACCTTCTCGCCCCTAAAGGATGGCAGATCCTCTTTCTGATCCTCCATTCTTTCTGATGTCTTCATGAGGGTCTAATACTATAACGGCCATATTTCATGGAAAAAATAAAGGGCAAACCTGACAAAGGGGCAAATCTGAAAGAGGCTCATAAGGATAAAATATGTGTTTATAACTATGCCTACAATTCAAGAGCAAAATCTAAAAAACAGTTTTCTGAAATAAAGGGCTGTAGTAGTAGTAGTCATAATTGAGCATCCATCATCCCTTCTTCCACTACAATAGCTTACCATTTCACCACACTGTACTTGATACGAAGTACAAGGAGTTTGACTATGAAAACATACCACAAGATCTGGAGAATATTTGAAAATCCAGTCCGGATTGCTGGGAAGGAATCATGGCCAATATGCTCAGAATGGAATTTAAGGCAGCAATTTTCTCCTTAAAGGTTGACTTCTAAGATATAGGCAAGCTTTGGGAATAATAGCCCAACCAAATGTTCTTTTTTTATTTCCTATTTAATTAGCACTCTTTTTTCCTATAATGGAAGCAGAAGTTGAGTTCTTACAAAAGACTTTTTGAAATGAACAAGATGCAGTTCTAAGTTATTTCCCTGAAAAATGTACTGCAAGAGTTCATGTTCAAGGTGCCATATTATATAGATTGTCTTATTAAATGTTTCCTCTGGGAATATAAAAGATATCCCAATGGCATCATTTCAGTTTATCAAGAATGAATCTGAGAACACGTAGGAAACTAGCTCTGGGAATATCCTGTGTAATAATTGCAGGAAATAATGACAAGTATAATGATTTCCTGGAAGAGCTTTGAAAAGCAACCAGAAATGGTTATCATCAATTCAGGTGTGTCTCCATATTATTCACATACATATGAAGTCTGCCTCTATCTTCGAGAATAATAAAGTAATGAAAGTGTAATATATTCAGGGAATCTTCATTTTGAAATGGGAAATCTGGCCACCTACAATTTTGCTTTTGAGTAGCTCTTATCTAGTTATTAGGGATTTCCGTGATGACGATCCTAAAGAGCCAACTGGGGTTTGAAGATAGCCTAGATTTCTACACTTTCTCTCAGTCCCAGATGTATAAATGGCCCCTTTGTTGCAGTGATATTTTTTTAATTGGATCTTTCTGGGGTGATAGAAGCTATACCTGACTTTTACTAAGATATCAATTATATGCTCTTGACAGTTTTCTCCCTCCCCTTTTTCTTCTACAGCTGTTTTGTGCTTCATATTGGGTGGTCTTGGAGTTACAGCTGGAGCACATCGGCTTTGGAGTCACCGGTCTTATAAAGCTACTTTACCTCTTCGAATATTCTTGGCCATAGTCAACTCCATGGCTTTTCAGGTAGGAAGTATGGCAGACCAGCTGCATGGCCCTGGAATTCCATACAGAACTTTGCATCCATGCAGAACATGAAAACTTTCTCCTGTAAAGTTATAAACAATTTTCTAGTTTGCATTTTGTTTTGCTCACTCAATTTTTAATTAATTTAGGCTCAGGGCTAGCTATAAACTATCATTTACATTCCATCAAAATTCATGCCAATCTTCAGAACTATTTTGTCTGAACAAAACATGGCTGCCGAAGATTTCCAGCCATTGCTGTCTCAAATGTCACCAATCCTCAGCCAAAATCATCCTGTGAGGTCAAATGCAAATTATTGTTAATTGGATTTCTATGTCACCCATCTCACTGTACAGTGGCTCTGGGCAGCTTCCAATACAAAAAAAGTTTAAAAGTTCAAAAAACAAAATAGAATAAAAAGTTAAAAATTAAAAACCAAAATATTTTTTGCTTACCATGGAGTAAAGAATTAATAAACATATTTTTTCCTTCTTTGGGGATAGGCAGGGAGTAAGTCTGAAGACTGTTCCACTTTTAAACATTGTTCAATTTATTCTTTGTGCTTCATCTAGAATGATATTTATGAGTGGGCCAGAGACCACCGTGTGCACCACAAATTCTCTGAGACGGATGCGGATCCCCACAATGCAAAACGTGGCTTTTTCTTTGCTCATATTGGCTGGTTGTTGGTTCGCAAACACC
The DNA here is from genome assembly GCA_015471245.1 of Laticauda colubrina. Lineage (NCBI taxonomy): Eukaryota > Metazoa > Chordata > Lepidosauria > Squamata > Elapidae > Laticauda > Laticauda colubrina. Next base: position 14,025,552 of record BLBF01000016.1, on the reverse strand, counting down.
CAGATGTCATTGAAAAAGGACAGAAGCTGGATTTGTCTGACCTGAAAGCTGACCAAGTTGTGATGTTCCAGAGGAGGTGAGCAAGGGGTTATTGCAGGCATAGGAACTGAAAGGGATCTGGGAAAAGATCTTGGCAGTGACTAAATGATAATGTCAGCTGAATTCTTTTCATTATCTCCTGCAATTGCTGTTGAATTGGTAATTGAGCACAAATATTTATTGCTTGACTAGAGACTAAAATGTCTGAGCCATTATAATTCTTCTGTTGAATTAATCTTTTTATTTGCTGCATATTTTCCTTTTCCAAAGTATATCATAGTTGTATATACATCAAGATAATTTATCAGTTTAGAAAGTGATCAACCAAAATTGAACCTATAATTTCCAGAATGTTCAACATATTATCATGACAGTGTTCAACTCCATGAATCCAAGGACAGGATTTCAGATTATTTACAATCATAATTTTGAATTTGAACCTTCACTGCTTTTGAATAAAACATCAGTTTTGGAGAGGAAAGGTGTGTTTCTGCATAGTGGTAAAAAAAAATCAGAAATCTGGTAGCAGGAAAGTTTATGCCTTTTAATAAAATTTGTTAATTGGAAAAGGTGCTACTAGATGCTATTTTTTGCCATCCAGAGCAGTCTCACAAATAGTTTCTTAACTGAAAATGTAGAAATTAAGAGTGCTGCTGTGATTTCCATGCTGCTTCATTGTTTGATATAATACATCATTTTTCCTTCTCAGGCATTACAAGACCTCGGTGGTACTCATGTGCTTTGTGCTTCCTTCCTTTGTTCCTTGGTATTATTGGGGAGAAACCTTTCTCATCAGCTTCCTGTTGTCTATCCTCCGCTACACGTCAACCCTCAATGCCAGTTGGCTGGTGAACAGTGTGGCACACATGTATGGCAATCGGCCATATGATCGCCATATCAACCCCAGAGAAAATCACTTCGTGATCTTTGGAGCTTTGGGTATGTAAGGTGTAAGAAGCCTGCCAGGTGCCATGAGATGGGGTTGATTGTGTGCTTCAGCTCTGGTTTTAATGTATTCTCCATCAAGGACCGAATGTAGATCAAGACCACTCAATGTAGATCAAGACCACTCTAGAAGGGATGGAAAAGACCTAATCCTTCCTTCCCTTGATTGCTTGGATAGTTCAGCCTCCCCTCATACAGTGGCAGGTTTTAAAAGATTCTCCATTGTGACCAAGAGCTTTTTTCATCTGCAAAGCCTTTTTCCAAAGGAACCAAGAGAAAGATTATGATTTCCTCCAGACTGGAAACAAAGATCTGAATCCTGCCAGTGGATGATATGTTAAAGTCCTGTTTTAGTATGAAGGATGGATAGATGACTATTGGAGAAGATCAGCTGTTCCATTTACAGCCTTTTCAAGTCATTCCTGTTCAGCATTGCACTTAGGCTAAGGGACTTCATGTCCTTGGAATTGGCAGGTTGGCTTCTATGGTGAAATGAGTGGCTTAAGCAGCTTAAGTCTGTTTCAGCAAGAAACAAGAAAAATGGATCCAATTCAAGGTGGAGTTGTTTTAAAAGCTGAAAGGAGAGCCTTAAAAAGCTTATCTAGATTTTAAGGTTTTTCCCTGCCCAAAATAAAATACTGGATAGAATTTTTTTTCTCAAGTATTGGGAAGAACAGGGATGGTAACACAGCAAGAGCTCTCTTCCTTCCTCTCATCCCCTTTGAAAATTCCGTTCTGGTGTGCAGCAACTGGCCTTCAAGCAGTCTTTAATGCCACCATGATCCTTGGAAGTTGTGAGATGTTTTTAAAAGAAGGTAGACATAACTCCTTTTTTCTCAGCATTATCCAGGGGGAATTTGGTTGTAACACAGCCTCCGCTGATAGAAATAGAGGCTTTTAGGAAGCTTTCAGATAACAGGCCCTGTGCCCCCCATCAGTTACTTATCTGAGGTTGGGGAGAGGGGAGCTTTTCCTTGGAAACAGAGGAAAGGAAGATTTATGAGCTAGAGGTTTCTTGAGTTTGGACTTTTTTTAAAAAAGAAACAAACATAGATTTGATATCAAAATTTTGTTGTGAACATATGTAAATCTGGCAATGGAAATCTTGCTTTCAGTGAGGGCAGGACAAGAAGTAATAGGTAGAAGATTGTTAAATCTAGAAATAAGGAGAGATTTTCTGACAGAACAATTAACCAATGGAACAGCTTGCCTCCTGGAATTGTGGGTACTCAGTCACTGGAGTTTTCAAGAATTGACTGGACCAACTATTTGACCAGGATGGTATAAGGTTTCCTGCTTTGAGCTGGGGGTGGACTAGATAGACCTCTGAGGTCTTTCCCAGCCCTGTGATTCTGTGTTCTAATCATAATTCCAGTAGTAAGTCACCATTTAAAACTGACTGAAAAGGAATCACGCTGAACCCAGTTAGTGCTATGGTGCTATGCATAAAAGATGAACTATTTAAATCTATGTTAATACTTAGTTAATTAGTTAGTTAAAGTTAATGGTGGCAGTAAGGCAACAATAGATGCAACAGTAGAAGGGTATCACTGATGCAAATCTCAGGAAGGCCTAAAATGGTGATAAGGAAATCAGAAAACCCTTTGCTCCCATCTCAACACTGCGCTTTTGGTGCTGCCGCCTTTGGATTGCTTTCTTCTGGGAAAATAGGAGACATCTTTCCAAATTGCAAAACTTCCTCTTTGTTCAGAAGTGCAAGCTTTTCACACAAACCATTTGCCTGCTCAGGGTTTTGGATGAGTTGGTGCTGTGGTTGTTACCATCTTTTGTTTTGCTTTTCTTTTAAATGGTTTATGATGCTACTCCCCTGGCTTTAGCAGCATTTTATAATGAAGAGGAGCTGGTAAATGTTGTGAATAAATACAAAGGACTACAATGCAGGAAGCTGTAATATATTCCAGTTTCTAATAAATGCATTTCCGATGTCACAAGAATGGAAACACTGAGCAGAGTTGGCTACTTCCCAAAGGCTTCTTCTTCGGGCATTGGTGGCTAACTGGGCTCCTGTGGCAAAAATTGTGCATGTGCTCTTGCGTGCCAGCACCCAGAAGGCAATGCGTGCATCCCCCCACGCCCCTGCACATGCAATCCCCCACCCTGTTATCTGCACTGCGCCTCCCAGCTGATTTTTGGCCTGTTTGAGGCCTTTTTCGGCCTCCCAGACTTGAGGAATGCAGCCTGAAAAATAGGCCCGTTTCATCACTTCCAATATTTCCGGAAATACAGTAAGTGATGAAATGGGACTATTTTTCAGGCTCCAGAGGCTTTCCTCAAGCCTGGGAGGCGAAAAAGGCCTCAAACCAGCCGAAAATCAGCTGTGAGGTGTGCACATGTGCAGTCAGGTAAGTTTGCCTGCGGCTCGCATGCTAGCACAAATGGCTCTGTGTGCCACCTGTGGCATGCATGCCATAGGTTCGCCATCACGGTCCTAGGGAAAGGAGGGGAAAATGGGCTTTGTTTCTTACCATTTCTTTCTTGTTTTTTTTCTCTCTCTTTAGGGGAAGGCTTCCATAATTACCATCATACTTTCCCCTTTGATTACTCAACAAGTGAATATGGCTGGCGGTGGAATTTCACTACTGGTTTTATTGATCTTATGTGCTTTCTTGGCTTGGCCAATAACTGCAAGAAAGTGGCCAAGGAGACCATCTTGGCTCGAAAAATTCGGACTGGTGATGGAAGCCACAAGACTGGCTGAAAATTGGTTTCCCTGACCTTTCTTTTCTCCTTTTTCCAACAACCTAGTCATATATTTGATCTGTTTACTAGCTATTAGGACTGTGCAAAGCATAAAACCAGGGAGGGGGCTTCGCAAAGTACATTGGCACAAGTGAAACATTAAAGCAGCTGTGTCCTCTGAAAGGCCAGGTACTGCTGTTTTGAAGGCTTTTCCTGGTTCTCTGCTCAGGTGTGTGTATACACAGCTGCTTTGCTTGGCTGATAGTCAAATGAGATGGGCTTTCTGTACATATATTAGATGTGAACAGTCAGGGTTGCCCCTCAGAACAGCCAAACTAAGCTGTATTGCAGCTGCTTCATGTTTTGAGAGTGGATAATTCATTTTGCAAAGTCCCCTTTCAAATGTTTTGCACAGCCACATAACTACCAAGCAATGTGTTCAGGATGCTTAAATATTGTCTTTTGAAACAATATATTCAAGGTATATGGCAAAAGTCACCCCCCCCCCCCCCGACCTTGGAGGCTGCTTTTCTATGTCTTTTCGACTCCTCCGCAAAAGTTTCTTTCTCTCTTCTCTGTTTTCTGTCTCTCCTTAGCAGCTGATAAAACATCCCAATCCATGCATTCTTGGTTGGAAGAGGATTTAGGAGGATTGAAAGGACAGACTGGTTTCAAAGTAGAAAATTCCTTTCTTAGAATGAGTAACAACTCATGATTGGCTTATAGTCATTTCCTTTCTTAGCTCCGGTGCTGTTGAAGCTCTCTTCTTTTTCTGGTAGAAAATTAGAAGTTGGACTTCTACATAGCGGTTCTGAAAACTATTAGAAATTGAGAAAATGTGTATACTGAATGGGAAGGCAGAAGATAAGATCATTTTATATGGGACACACATATTTTACAGATCAGTCCTGTAGTAGTGGTTGATACTTTTAGTTGGTGCTCGACAATTGGAGCTCCCTCCGTGTCCTCCTGTCATTGCTGCTTGTCCTTATCAAGACTTGCCTGCAGGATTATGAGATGGCAAGAACGGGGTTGTCATGTAAAGATGCTGATCACTCTATAGCAGTGAAGTGCATCTGGTTAAGAACATGCTCAAAGATTTAAAAAAAATGTATGCACTAAAGGTTTTTTTTTTTTATAGCTGAAGCTTTTTTTATGTGCAAAAAAATGAATTGTATGTTGCATGCTTGCTGATATATGTAGTAGTAGATCATTTCTGTTTTCAAGTGATTTAGTCAGTTTAGCACCAGGTGATTCAGCTAATTTATTTCTCAATTCCCGAACCATATTCTGAACCAATTCTACTGTAATTCTTTTCCCTATAGGTGGTTCTAGTAATACTCTCCTCCCCTCCATTCTCACCACTTTTCTGATTGTCATTATAATATTATAATCCAAAAAGGAAAGTGTCTTAAACAAGGGGAAAAGAAAAGGCAAGCTTCCCCTTTTCTTTCTCTTTTGTTCTTCCTGTGCCTTTAATATTTTCATCTCTAATGGCACTCTAATGTTACAGTCAGCATCATCACAATCAATATCATCATAGTTACAATCAGCATCACAGTCTGGCTCATATTACCATTATATTTTGTTTTGTAAAATTCACCAATTTGTTTGCACTTGTTAATAATAAACAAAAAACATTCCCATAAAGGTCTGGTTCATTTGTCTAATTTAATTCTAATTTGTTTAAAAGCACTTTCACACACAAAAAATATTTCAAAAGAAATGTCCCTTTTGTCTATTTTAAACTTTCTTATACTGATTCCTTATTAAGCTTTATACAAAAAAAAAAGTTCTTAGAATCTCTTCTCTTTATCCCTTTGTAATCTGGAAATAATTGTAACTCACCAAATGGAATCTTATCTTGGAACTTAGAAAATTTCTCATTAGCTTATTTCCCATATATCTCAAAGTGGTTAAGAAATGAGACACTGTACCGTTGGCTACAATTATGGTTATGGTTGAAATTCCTCATGATCCCACCACATGCAAAAAAGGAGTGTAAGCACGGGATCTCACAATATCCAGAAATACCGTGTCTGCTGATCTCGACTGATCTAGTTGCATATTTTTCCTGCATTGCTGTCCCCAGTCCTACAGGACATTTAATTCACCATAAATCATCACTAGAATCTTCTATTATGGCTTTTGGAAAAAAAAGGATGAAAGACTTGTAAAGAAGAAAGAGGCAATTAAAGAAGTTGATAAAATGAAAACTCTATAGAAGAAATAATCTAGCTCTCTTGGAATTGAGAGAGAAGGAATTTCATCTGAGATTTAGAGCAATCCCAGAGGTGATGAAGCTGATGAAGCTAGAGAAAAGGTGATTAAAGACTTGGACATTTTTTTGGATTGGGAAGAGGAGGATACTGATGCAGAACTTGATGAAATATATACATTTGCAAGAACAAGAGATGCTCCAAGGTGCACTTTGTCAGGAAGAAGACATGGGATCAAATTCTGTGGCTACATTTTAATACAAGAGTGAAGATAAATAATAAAGATGGTTCTTTAAAATTCCTATTCTAATTTTGTGTAAAAGAAACAAGTTTTTTAAAATTGAGATTAAAGCAGTAAAAGACCCCAATGAGAGCAAACTTTTTACTTTCAAACAGCAGAGGTTATGACTAAATGCTGTCCAGAAGGTGAGGGAATTTCTCAAAAAATTTAAAGAGGAATTGGAGGACAGTCAAACATAGATGTCAGAGGATTACACAGAAACCTCATCAGAAGGTTGAGATAATAAGAAAATGATAGGGATGATACTGAGTCAGATGTTACAAATATTGATTTTTTTAAAAACTTTCAACTTCATTATGGATTACTTGTGTTAATAGAAGCAATAGTGGAGGTTTGTAAAAAAATGTTTTTTTTGAAAATAACAAATGTATTGATTTAAGAATAGGTTTGGGATGCAAGTAAAGCTTTTATTGGGGTTATTTTATACAACACAATAATGAACTTAAGAAATTAAAACAAACTATTTTGAATAACAGAAAAGAAGAACGAAAGAAATCTCCAGAGAAGTTGTTTCTCAATAAATCAAACTACTACAAAAGCAATTACCTATGTTAAAAGTAAGAAAAATGGAAATAAGAATGAGTTATATAAGGCAAAAAATTGAGTTGGCAAACCATGGAAGCAGCTAGCACGTAAAATACAAAACAAAAAAAGGTATTCAAATTACATGAGGGAAATAAACTATTAATGGATAATGCAGCTGTACAAAAAACATTCCATTAATATTACTCTCAATTTATACATAAAAGAAGTGACATCTTACTAGAGAAAACAGATGAATAAAGAAACAATTTACCAAGGATTACCAAGGAACACAGGCAAATCTGAAGTTATAAAAACATTAAATTAGGAAAGGTACCAGAACCAGATGGATTATAAATGTTTTGAGGATGACTTTAGAATATGATGACCTTTCCCTACAGGGAGGAAAGATGCCAGAGAGCTGGAAAGAGATCAACAAAACATACCTAAAGAAGGGCAAGATTTGACTTTAACAAGAAACCATAGATCAAAATCATTATTGAATAACAAGTTATTTGTAATTATTTAAGCTGATAGACTGAAAATATTTTTGCCAGGATTTATTCAAAGGATCAATGTGGATGTTTACCTAAAGGAACAATCTTAGAAATGTGTTCAACAATTTAGAATATTTGGAGCAGATGCAGAGTTTGAACTTTCTTGTTCAAGGTTGAAAATGAACAAGATTGTTTACACTTCACAGGAAGCACAAATCATTATTAATGGAGATCAACCAAAACCCCGTGAGAAACAAAAAGGATTAAACAATGGCAGAAGGATGTGTCTAAATTTGTGTGAAAGGAATTTTAAAAAAGCTATGAGACAAATAAAAGGTGATACAAGATGCAAAGGAATGATGATGAGTTTATCCAATTAAGTTTACCTCTTGGAAGTTGTATTTTGCTAATTGGTTTGGATGAACTTGTTTGGTGCTGCTGAGAAACTTTTTTTTGTAATGAAAAGGACACAACAACCTGAGATTTGGGGGCATGGATATTTCTGGTACAACAAAGTCAAGGTTAATGTGGATTTTAAAATTGATTATATGTGCCATATTGAGTAATATGAAATAAACTTGGGCTATGCCTAGAAACACTTCTATGGTTCTCAGCCAAGAAGCATTTTTTAGTTGAGAAATAATAAGCAAACAAAAATGACTTTCTTATCATGACATGCTAGAATTATGTGAAAGTAAATACAAGATAAAATCAAGAGAACAACTGATTGCAGAGGGACATAGTTGTCAGTGGTTCTCTTATCTGCAATTATTAGATTTAAAAATAGGCAAAAGAATTTGTTTTGAACGTTGTGAGACTAAGTTTGAAACAGAATTATATACAAATGATGAACATGATTATAGCATACACTTTTACTGGCAGAATTACTTGTGAAAGAATTTATGATAAAGGGGGCTGATGGAACAATAGGAAAAATGTGGCTGAAAGGATTGAAATATACATTATTTTTATACAGTATTTGTAGTATTTTTTCATGGACAACTCAAGATGACAACTCAATTGTACTTTGTCTTGTTTTTGTATATGACAATTGCAGCAAGGTTATTTTATATACAAATATGGAAAGATGGGGGAATGGGTGATAAAAAAGATGGAACTTGCTGAGATAGACTTAACTTCTTTGATCAAGAGAAAAAAAGAATAGTTTTTTTTTGTTTCACTTAAAAAGTCTATAAGGAGTTTCCAGTCAGTAATAAATGAACTTATGACTTATAATTTGATGATTAGATCTGATTATCAAAAAAGAGAGAGGTATGTTGTAAGAGGAAGTTTATAATTGTATTTACAACTGCTGTAAAAAAAAAAGCTCATTGTAGCTTTTTCTTTTCTATTTTATTTTAGCCTTTCCATTTGACCTCTTTTCTTTCTTTTTCTTACTTACATTAGTCATGAGAATAGAAGTCAAAAGAACAGGAAAGGATAAGATATCACCATTCTCTGTTACTCTACTTCCCCAAAATATCTGGCTGGGCCCTGGAAAGCAGGATTAGACAGACAATTGCTGTGACAATTTTACCCATCAGGAATCCTCTGAATATTTAGGTTGATCTGAAAATTCTTGGTTAAGGCATACCAGGAAAGACAAGGAGATTTGGCACCAAGATGAGTATTTTGAATAAAATGAAAGCAAGGGTTTCAATTACTATAATAAGCAATTAGGTAAAGCTTGACTGTCCTTCCTTAAGCACCTCAGCAACACAAGGAAATAATAGAAAAAGCTGTAACTTCATTCTTCTGATATTTGCAAATCTAGAATCTCATTCTTGACTGAAAATGTTTCCCCCCTTGTCTGCACCTTTAAAGAACAGCATGTTCTTCAAAGAACAATAGTTTTACTGATGAAGAATTGTGAGTTCTGCAAGTATTTATTGAACTTATACCTGTAATTACTGTATGTCTACAAAAATGAACACAACTGGTAAGGTTCTCAGAGAACAGGATATTATTAGCAGGCTGACATAACTTCCTGAACAATCTTAGCTCTTGGTTCTTTCTCCTAGCCAGAAGAAGCCAAGACTTCAGTTGAGGAAAGAGAAACAATGTACTTGGGAACTTTTTGCCCAGAAGTAAGGGGCCGAGCAAAAACTTTGTAAACTAGTTGTGCAGCCTGTAGACTTGAAAATGAGAAAGATTTAGTGAGAATTTCCCTTTTTTTTCAATAACAAAACAACAGAAAAGAGGAAAATGGGCACAAAGGAAAGCAGTGACTATACACTGCTCAAAAAAATAAAGGGAACACAAAAATAAGACATCCTAGATCTGAATGAATGAAATATTCTTATTAAACACTTTGTTCATTACTTAGTTGAATGTGCTGACAACAAAATCACACAAAAATTATCAATGGAAATCAAATTTAGCAACCCATGGAGGTCTGGATTTGGAGTTACACTCAAAATTAAAGTGGAAAAAAACACTGTAGGCTGATCCAACTTTGATGGAATGTCTTTAAAACAAGTCAAAATGAGGCTCAATAGTGTGTATGGCCTCTACGACCATACGTGCCTATATGACCTCCCTGCAACGCCTGGACATGCTCCTGATGAGGTGGCGGATGGTCTCCTGAGGGATCTCCTCCCACACCTGGACTAAAGCATCCCCCAACTCCTGGACAGTCTGTGGTGCAACGTGGTGTTGGTGGATGGAGCGAGACATGATGTCCCAGATGTGCTCCATTGGATTCAGGTCTGGGGAACGGATGGGCCAGTCCGTAGTATCAATGCCTTCGTCTTGCAGGAACTGCTGACATACTTCAGCCACATGAGGTCTAGCATTGTCTTGCATTAGGAGAAACCCAGGGCCAACCGCACCAGCATATGGTCTCACAAGAGGTCTGAGGATCTCATCTCGATACCTAATGGCAGTCAGGCTACCTCTGGCAAGCACATGGAGGGCTGTGCGGCCCCCTAAAGAAATGCCACCCCACACCATTACTGACCCACTGCCAAACCAGTCATACTGGAGGATGTTGCAGGCAGCAGAACGTTCTCCACGGTGTCTCCAAACCCTGTCACGTCTGTCACATGTGCTCAGTGTGAACCTGCTTTCATCTGTGAAGAGCACAGGGTGCCAGTGGCGAATTTGCCAATCTTGGTGTTTTCTGGCAAATGCCAAATGTCCTGCACAGTTGGGCTGTAAGCACAACTCCCACCTGTGGACATCGGGCCCTCATACCACCCTCATGGAGTCTGTTTCTGACCTTATGAGCAGCCATATGCACATTTGTGGCCTGCTGGAGGTCATTTTGCAGGGCTCTGGCAGTATTCCTCCTGTCTCTCCTTGCACAAAGGCGGAGATAGCAGTCCTGATGCTGGGTTGTTGCCCTCCTACAGCCTCCTCTACATCTCTTGATGTACTGGCCTGTCTCCTGGTAGCGCCTCCATGCTCTGGACACTACGCTGACAAACCCTCTTGCCACAGCTCACATTGATGTGTCATCCTGGATGAGCTGCACTACCTGAGCCACTTGTGTGGGTTGTAGACTCCGTCTCATGCTACCACTCAAGTGAAAGCACCGCCAGCATTCAAAAGTGACCAAACCATTAGCTAACTACCTGTGTTTTCCGCCTGTTATCTATTCCATTTGCACAACAGCATGTGAAATTGATTGTCAATCAGTGTTGCTACCTAAGTAGACAGTTTGATTTCACAGAAGTGTGATTGACTTGGAGTTACATTGTGTTGTTTAGGTGTTCCCTTTATTTTTTTGAGCAGTTTCTAAAACTTGCTAATTTTAAGATGCTTGTTCGGAATTCTTGAAGTCCACACATCTTAAAATGTTAAAAAGGTTGAGAAAATGCTGACCTACAGCAAAGATTCTAAATCAAATAAGTAAAGTCTCTCACTTAGGTAACTATAATGCTATGGGCTTTATGACTCTTGGTTTAGGGTTTATACTGAACTTAAAGGTGATGGTTTGGTTAGATTGTTAGACAAGCAGAGCCATAGACAATGTTTCTCACATTTTGTGGGAACTTGAGAGCAGTAAAAGTAATCTTAGAGGGGGGAATTTTCTTTCAAAAAATATTTATATGACTTATTCACCTGCATTCCGTTGTGCATAAAGGGATTTTTAATGGATTTAATTAGGCTTTGGTTTAGTTAAAGGCTTTTGTCACTTGCAAAAACCAGCCTTATTTGCTGAGGTTTGTGCTTAGCCTGGAATGTTTTAGTTCATCAGCCTCTCTATCTCTTTCTGGGTGCTTCTATCTTGAGGAGACTGTTACCATAATATTCCCTTGCTCCTTCCTCAATGCATCAGGGGGTATTGAAATTTTCTTGCTTACTTTTGTTTGGCTTCTTTGCTTGTTGTTTTTTTTTATCATGGGAAATCCATCATGGAAGGAATGAAGGGATTGCTCTTCAATGCCTTTTGCTTGATAATATTAGAAATCGAGTTTGTTGGTTTGGGATGATGTGTGGTAAGAAGAGAGAGCAAGGCCTCTCTTTGGTAAAGCTACAGCTTAAACCAGGGGTCCCCAAACTTGGCAATTTTAAGACTTGTAGACCTTGACTCCCAGAATTCTCCAGCCAACATAGCTGTCTGGAGAATTCTGGGAGTCGAAGTCCACAAGTCTTAAAGTTGCCAAGTTTGGGGATCTTTGGCTTAAACTAATAGATTAGCCTCTTTTCCCTGCCTTAATCTGGAAAGGAGCTGTAGCTTAACTTTTCCATGGTTTCATGTCTGATATCTACATCACGGTATTTCTTTTTTTTTTTTTTTAAAGTTTTTATTAATTTTCTACAAACAAACAAACATACAAAACATTAAAAACATCTACTCTCATATATACTTCCGGTGTATCGGTTGGTTCATCAGTTTTGTGCATTCATTTTATAATGTCAATTACAATTATATTGCATAACCACTCATATTGTCAATCCATATTCTAATATTACTAAAAAAAAAATAAAAAAAAAAAAATCTTTTTCTGACTATACTTTTAATCATTCATGCTTTGCGAGATAACAATACTTCAAACAGTTTATTCTATAATTTGTCGTATAATCATAACAAATCAATCCCTCTATTATTGTATTTTATCATCTAACCATTGATAAAAAAAACCCCAAATTGCATAAAATTGTTTATCTTCTTGTTCTCTAATTTCAAATGTCAATCTACTCATCTCAGCACATTCCAATATTTTCTTAATAATTTCTTCCTGCAATGGTATTTTCTCATTCTTCCAGTTTTTAGCAAATACAATCCTAGCCGCCGTTAATACATTTACAATCAAATATTTCAAATCTTTATTATATATATCAGGTAAAATTCCCAATAAAAAGATCTCTGGTTTCAAGTCTATGTGTTTCTTTGTCATTTTTTCCAACCACATGTGAATTTTAGTCCAATATTTTCTGGCATTCTCACAAGTCCACCACATATGATAGTATGAGCCAGGTATCTGATGACATTTCCAACATTTTTCAGATTTATTCTTGAACATTCTTGCTATTCTTGTCGGGGGAAGGTGCCACCTGTAAAACATCTTATACAAGTTTTCTTTATATGCTATTGACATTGTCATTTTATAATTTTGAGACCACAATTTTTGCCATTGTTCTAAATCAATTCCATATCCAAAATTCTTCCCCCATGCAATCATAGTTTCTTTAACTTGTTCTTCCTCTAGCTTAATTCCCAATAAATAACCATATAACTTTTTAATCACTTTCTCATCAGTACCCATCAATATCTTATCTAAATCAGTCTGTTTGTCATAGAATCCTTCCGTTTTAAAATCTTCAAGATATCTTGAGTGTATTTGCGCATATGAAAACCAATTCATCCTTATACCTTGTTCCTCTAAATTTTGGATCGTTTTAAGTCCACCCTTTTCATCCAACAGTTCCCCATATCTAACTGTTTGTTCCTTTTTATAGATCATAGGATAGGAAAATGCTTCAATAGTCGATAACCAAATTGGAATTTTCAAATAACATTGTTTTTTTTATCTTCTCCCAATTTAACCACAAAGACTCCCGTATATAATGTCTTCTGAAATACCCCTGTGTTTTAGTTCCCTTGTACCATAAAAAAGCATGCCAGCCCAACAGTAAATCATGTCCTTCTAATGTCAACAATCTATGTTTTCTTAATGTTATCCATTCTTTGACCCACATCAAACTTGCAGCTTGATAATACAATTCCCAATTAGGCAGGCCAAAGCCTCCTCTATTTCTAGCATCTTGCAAAAGTTTTAACTTTATTCTCGCTTTTTTACCTTGCCATATAAACTTCAACATAGTTTTATTTAAATCTTCAAAATAGTCTTTTCCAAGTCTAATTGGTATTGTTTGAAAGAGAAATAAAATTCTAGGTAAAATATTCATCTTAATTGTTGAAATTCTCCCTATTAATGACAATTGTAAATTTTCTGTTTACTATTTGGGACAAAGTTTTCTTGCATATCTGTCTTCTAATATAACTAACAATTTGTAGCATTAATTAAATATTTGTAACACTTGCTGGCAATATCCTAATAAGATGGTATTATCAAACCACCATAATGCAATGGGCAAGCAAGTCTATTGCCTGCCTCCTTTTAAGCAGAATACCTAAATAGTTGATGTGAAAGTTAATGTGAATTACTTAAGCTCCAAAGCTCTTGAAGTTTGTGTAGGATCTCTGTTTTCCCATTTCTAATATTTCCATATTTTATGTGCTGAAAAACAATTTCTTCTAATATGAGTTTTGTTTTTGTTTATAATAAAATCATTGATTTCCAAGTTCTTCAGACTTTCTGTACAATCCCTATGTTTGAGTGGACTTCTCAGGAGCACCTTTTTCTTTAAAGGAGAGATTTCCAGTTCTCTATGGAAATTTGATTTTAAAAGTATAGCTATGGGAGCACCCAAAGTAGTCTAAGAGAACCTTTTCCTCTTTGAATCCAAAATACTGCACCAAACTAAACTATATAGGTGAGAAAGACCAGAGAAGAGGGTTGAACTACAAAACAATTGTTTTAAATTTCCTGGGCTGTTTGCTTCCCCCAACCAGTCTCATTTTTCTAGTTCAGCCAGTTCAAAAAAGGTTTTCCCCAGAATCAAATACCCATTTCAGGGCATAAGGATCTCTTATCTAGCTAACTAGTCCAGGTGATTTTATCTTTTAAAATCAACCTGAGTTCTTGATTTAGTTGGGAACCTTCCTCATTTAATATTACAGGAAGCTTCAGGGGAAAGTAAGCTATTATAAATACTTGCATTGTTTAATCATTGCCTGGAACATGGGAAACTAGGCTAGGCTAAATTATTCCAGTTCAGGTCCTACACCAGGGGTGTGGTGCCAACCTCAAAGCTTCTAACTAAATACGTACATTGGAATTGGGCAATTGACAGTCCTGAGTTCATGTATCACTCAAGTTCATTTGCCTAAGATTGCAGAGAAAAAGAACCTGGAGGAAGATTTATTCTGCAACACCACAGATTTGGAGTGCAATCTGCTTACTCAACAAACCATAAAATAACAGGAGAAAATCAAATCTTTTCCACTTGTATCCACTGGGTGATACTGACAAATGTTTTCAATTACCTTTCATTAAAAGAAATGCCATCTATTTGTTTCATTTTCCAGCTTGTTTTAAATTTGGATGTTAAGACCTTAGAGGCTACACTTGGTAAGCCCTAAATTCCCAGAATTCTCTAACAGAGCATGTTTGTTGTGAAGAATGCTCTGATATCTGACTGATACTAAGACTGGAAAAGGCAGCCTTAGGAATTACTCCACAAACTGATAGAAATCAGATTTAAAATGTCTGTGAAAAAACTTCCTTGGCTTATTGAGATAGTTCAAAGAGAAAGAGAGAGACATTTAATATTCTTAAAGAGAGTGACTGAGATTGACTTTAGTCCAGCCACTGAACCCAACTAAAGATCTAACATGCTGATCAGGCTTTCTTGTGCTTGAGCATTTTGGGTGAACCTGATCCATTGGGGAAGTTTATGGTTTAATGTATAGTTCCAATCCAGAAAGTGGATATATTTAGTAAGTAGTGTGAATACAGGAAAACAATATATAGGTTAAGTTAGCCAAAAAAAAGAGAACATATTTCACTCTTGTTGAAAAGTTTTGAACCTGATTTCTTTCAAATGGAGAAAGTTGATCAATTCAGGATTCTAAAGAAGAGGAATTATCCCAGGCATTCACACACAGCATGTGGATAGCTTTTTGAGATAGTCCAGATAAAATGCAACCCTGAATGAACAGATCCTACTTTTTATAAGGTTTCATTAAAAGGATCTTACAAGATTGAAAGTCTTGCTCATCTCTGAAAAACTACAGAAAATCCCTTCTGAAAGGGTTCCCAATGCTTCTACCTGTGGACTGAATTGCCTCTTATCAGACCATTGACCTGGTAATAGGTCTTCCTCCTGTCTCCCAAGGTTTTTCCCACATACATATAGTTATGTGTGGCCTTGTGGAAAGGGAACTTCACGAAGACAGTAGTGTCACTCAAACAGGAAAAGCTCAAGGGGAACATCAGGCCAGCCATAAAACAAACTTACATAGGAAAAGAAATCAAATAAAAGGTATTAAAGAATCCCTATAGACAAAAGCCTAAGTAATTAAGAAAACTAGACAAACAAGAAAAGGAAACCCTTACAAACACAGGACATACCAAACAAGCAAAACAAACAGACAAAAGACACAAAAAATATAAATTACAAAAGAGACAGACAGGAGATTGCCACAAAACAAATATTTTAAAAAAACCCACTATAAAGCTAAAAGAGAACCGGTAATACAATCTAACCATCCTGCGGAATTTGCTTTCCACATCCCGCGGAGTTTGCCCTCCAGCGAGAATAAAGACAAACTCAAACAGGATTTGAAACATTAAGCACAAATACAAACTTTTACATGAAATCAACTCACAAAGGGAGAAAAAGATATAAAAATTAGGGACTTACCATAAGAAGCCAGCTAGCCCAGGAACGCAGACTTCTTGCTGTCCCTCACCTTCCTGAAAAATAAAAAGATTCAGCTTTCAAGCAGTTGTCCATATCCTTGTGCTGGAGCTCTCCCAGCGGGAAAATCGTATCCTCGAAGGAAAGGCATTTTGGCACCTTTCAACAGCCTGGCTGATGTCACTGAAATCATGTCACCCTCAAAACTTTCACATGCATAACTGTAGCTTCAGAAGAGTATTTCTATCCCCCAATGATCTCGGACTTTCTCTTTCTGGAGATGGACCATTTTGATGTAACGTCTCAGGCTGGATGAGATTGGCCCTGCTGCTCACGAGTTCCCATATTAATACTAGCATCTTTCTGTAGGAATTCTGTTCAAAACTTCTTTTTAACCTACATAGACCCCCACTGTTCAATAAAATCACACATTTTGGTTCAGCATCCCATGTTTTCTTAATTTGACCTTTGTCTTATATAACCTTGTGCTGTTGATCTCAGCAAGTATTAAGGGTAGGGTGGAATTAAAAACTTTTGGAATGTTGAGTAGGCCTCTCCTTTACTGTGCTAAGCATTTCTAAGAGGCCCATTCTGAACAGCTTGGCAAACTAGTAAAGTGTGGGTTAGATGGCACAATAATTAAACAGATTCATAGTTGGCTCAAAAATTGTACTCCAAGAACAAAGGTACTCAGTGGTACCTTCTCAAACTGGAGAGAAAATAGGGTGCCTTGTGGTTCAATCCTATGGCTTTTCTGCACTACATTTGGCCAGCTCCACTTTGAATAATATCCCAAGTTCTGGACATCACACGTTAAGGCCAACTTAAAATAGAAGAAATTCAGTGAACAGCAGTGATTATGAATAGGGAATCAGAAAGTAAATCCTATGAACTGCGTGGAGGAAATGAGATTGTTATAATTTAAGAAGAATCTGAGAAAGGTATTAGATTACACATTTACATACAGGTACCTGAAGAGCAATATAGTGGGTTTTCCCTCTCTGGAAATAGAATCTGGAATTTGTCTTCTATGCCGTAAACCAACAAGAATAGAAGTACACCTTGCAGGGAAATGAGCAGAAAACCGACCCACGTGCTATAAGCTACTTCATTGTTTCCAGTCATAAGGAATTGGCCAGCCATGTGGAAATATCAATAGCCCAATATTCTAGTTGCTTATATGATATGATTTCACAATGGTCAGGGTGTGAGGCAACCTCTGCCTTACCCTAGTAGACCGAGAGTAACGGATGACTTCAGACCTGCCCAATGTCAGCAAATATCTGGCTGAGTCCAATGATTCTCATAAGGACAATGAGAGCAGAGCAGGGGTCAGGACAGAATGACAGGGCAAGGGAAGGCCACTATTGTTCATAGGAACGACCTTGTTTTCCCAAGGGATCCTGGGTGAAGTCACAGCAAAGAGTTGATGTTACTTCAATGTGACTTGCAGAAGAGAGGGCTTGAAAAGACTCAGAAAATTTTCCTCAAAATTGAATAAATAAGAATTAGCCAGACATTCCTGGTGAAGAAATTATGGCAGGAAAATACAATGATGAAAAATGGTGATGCAAAAGTGAGGTCTACAGTACTTCTCCCTCAAAAAAGAAAGCTTGTCCTTCTAGATCTCCCAAATCTTTTATGTTTGGCTGGACAACAGCTTGAGTTGAGTGTGTTTGTTCTCTGCCTTGTTTGAACTGTAATAAAAGTAAAAAAGCATTGTTTGTTCTTCTGGCTCTTTTAAGTGCAATTCCTGCTGTTGTCAAGTATTGCTCTGATCTGACATTGTATAAGATCTCTAAGAAATTATTCAAATGAATTTGAAAATAATGTAACACTCTTAATTTGACTAAGCCTGTTTCAGAAACAGGGCTGTGCTGGACATATGCCTTGCATCACAGAAAAGCTGTTTGAAGAACTTTAGGTTGTGCAAATGAAATTTAAGCAGATCTGAGAGCCGTAGGATTGTTTAGTTGAAGCCTAACCTTCAAATATCTTCAAAATTGTCCCTGTGGGATGTTCGTTTCTAGAAGGAAAGAAGCTGAAGATAGTTGTGACACTTCTTTAAGCCTTAAATATGACACATTCAGTTTAAGACCTCCAGGTTTGTGCAACTTGAAATCCAGTTGCACAATTTCATTTCCACAAATTGCCTCTTGTGAGACACAAGCCTTTTGGAAAACATGGTATCTTGGGTGTTGCTAAACTAAAATGAATTTGATCATAGCTTGATGGGCTCTCTTCATCTCAGAAGGAGCTTGTGTACCTAGCTACTTGTTCCAGAACCAGGAGGGATTCCTGCTGCTTTAAATTTTGCTGCCCTCTCCTGCTGCTCTAACTTTGCAAGGTGTGGTGAGAACAATGAGCAGTAGTTGAAATTCAAATGTCTATAGGAAAAGCCACCACCATGGACAATATGTGATGGAGTATTGCACATATACTCCAGGAACACCATCCTAAAATCCCTAATGCCCAGACAAAAGTGGCTGATTCCACAGTAGACTTGCTGGACTAATTGGAGCTAAGCAAATCCCTGACTCTGATGGCATCATCTCAGGTCATCTTCTTCATGCAACCAACAGTATCTGTGTTGAATGTCCTGGTGTAGCACGGCAAACACCACTTCCACACCAGATTCTGTAAAGCAATGGTCAGGCTCCCTTACCAGTGGACTGACAATGAAACTGAAATGAAGTAACGTAGACATGCCATTAGCAAAAGGCAAGTGGGTGCCTTCAGCTGGGATAAGGAGGTAGTATGGATGAACTCTAAGTGCGTAGCAATGTTATTGTTGTTTTTCTAGCTGGAACAGCAGCATTTTACCAATGAGGATGCAATGTTTCTTTGCTTCACGTCTTTCTATATTACACCATACAGAATAGTGGTGGGATTGAAAATTTTTTACCACCGGTTTGGTGGGTGTGGCTTGGTGGGTGCACTTTGCATGCATGCACACAGTTTGCATGCGTGCGTGCACCAAATGCACACTTTGCGCAGGCTCAGAGGTGTTTGCGCAGGCACAGAGGTGTTCTAACTCATCTCCTGCAAGCTTGCACGATCCTGGTTGCTTCAGCAGCTGCTGCACAGGATTCTTCTGTGCCACGCAAAGCAGCTGCATTTCAAATTCAGAGGATAAAGGTAAGTATGGGAGCCCAGGCGGGTGGGTGGACCCAACAGAAGAATGGTGGAGAGAACCGGTTCGGTCCCCACTGCTCATTGCTGCTACTGGGTCAGCAGAACCGGGCCGAACCAGTAGAATACCACCACTGATACAGAACTATACAGCAACCAAACACCAATTAATCAGACAAACTGCCCTGTGGATCTCAGGACAGATAGTATCTCAAAGTAAATGGGTTAGCAGGAACCCACATTTATAGAGGAATTATCTTAATATCAATTAAGATAATTGATATTATCTTAATATCAATATTAAGATAGAATCAATTGCCAGAGATTTATGGACACAACCATGTATTATTTTTTCTTGCAACAGTAGGAGAGTAACTATCACTGTCTGCTTCTGGAATGCTTTTTTCAACTTTTCTCTCTAGCCTTTAGCTGTGGTTTTTGATGGTCTTCCATCCAAGCACTAAACAAAGCCCAATCCTGCTCAGCTTCAAAGCCTAGACAAAATCAGCCTAGTATTGTGATCTAATGACTTCTAGCATTATATTATGGACCCAGGAGTTACTTTGAAATTGCATATAGTTGATTTAACAGGACTGATCCCACCTTGCTCTTGTCTTACTATTCAGTGCTGTGGAAACCCCCCTCCCAGAATGAAATATTTTAGGAAATATTAGAAAGGCAGAATATATTTCCCTAAATGAGGAATGGAGAAACATGTTTTTTTAGAGGCAGAAAGCAGCCCCCGCCTTTTCTTAATAGGCCACAGCAGATATCAGCACTAAAAGAGATAGCTTATTGAAAGAAGACAAGTGTCTAGATAGCTCTATTCATAAGTAAATGCTCTCACTCAAGAACCAACACAGAGCAAAGGAATTATTGCATTACCCTCAGAGCAGTCCAAACTTCAGCCAAACTTAGCTGAGACAAACACCTAGGGTTTGTATTTCCTCTTTTGCCAAAAGAGACAGCTATGACCCCTACATGGCCCCATAGGAATCTGACAACAGCCAATAGAATACATGTTCTTGCACAGGAACAGGAAGTTGAAGTGCAAAGCTCAAAGAAGGTATAAAAGCCCCTCATTCTCAACTCTGCTACCCAGAATTATTTGTGTTTGGTGGGTCTGCTTCATCAATAAATAGACCCTCTTTCCAATCAGCCTCCAGCTGATTTCCAGTACCTTCCTCTTGGCTTGGAACTGAACCAGATGGATATTTCTTCCCACATTGTTGTTCCATCCAAATCTAAAAGCTTCCAAAAGAGGTGCCTGGCATAAAGCTTGCTATTCATAAGAGTCAGGATGATTTGTAACTAGGAAGATGAGAGCAACATTTTGGATGATTGTGGCTTGACCCAGTCTGGGTCTATCTGAAATATCTGAGCTTTAGTTTAAAAAGATTAGTTTAAAAAAAAGTTTAAAAAATGCCATTATCATTGAACGCAGGATTTTATTAATTAACAATAGTCTGAAATAACCACAACCCCCAGGAGATTTTCCAAATTTAACCTGGGTGAACCCGAAGCTTCCTTTGGGGCAGGGGTCTCTAACCTTGGCAATTTTAAGCCTGGTGGAGTCCAACTCCCAGAATTCCCCAGCCAGCTTTGCTATTAAGCTTTGCTGGCTGGGGAATTCTGGGAGTTGAAGTCTACCAGGCTTAAAGTTGCCAAGGTTGGAGACCCCTGCTTTGGGAAACGATGGCGCATGCTGGGAGGGAGACAGAAGCTCACATAAAGTGAGAGATTTCGGACACAGCACACAGCTATTAAAAAAAAAGAAAAAAGAAAAAAAGAAATACTGTAAAATCAATCAACAGCACCAGGAAAATGTAAAGTTACAGAGGCCGCTCTTCACCCTTTCAAATACAATTGCTAAAAGCAAAGGGGGAATGGTCCTGCCTCCCCTGCCTACCTCTGGGACAGGGCGTCAGGAGAAGTTCCCCCACAAATTGCAGGGTGCTCAGGACTCTGGGCCAGACTTTGGGGTCTTGACTCAAAACTGCTTGGCCTGGGAAATCCGACCTCGAGAAGTACAGGGTCTCATGCTCCACCAGCCAAGGGGTGGACTAAATGACCTCCACTCCCCGCCCAACCCTGTTCTTCTGCAAGCAGCTGCCACTCACGTTCTTTACCAACTCGCAAACGCTAAGCGCTGTTCTAGGATTGGAGACAATGCCCGTTGTTATTTCTAGGGTCCGTGTCCGGTATATACGCAAGGCGCACATTTTTCTCTCACACATGCACAACCCAGACTGATAGGAGCACTTAATTAAGCTGTCATTCGGCTATTATTACCTTTCCCTTCATGACTCTAAAGCCCCCCCACCCCACCCCACCCCGAGCGGTGACTAATTCGCCAGCGGGGATGGATCAGAGAGATCGTCACCCATTGGTGGAGCCAGAGTCAGACAAGAAAGGCAGCCTTCCGATTGGCTGCGCTGCGGTCAGAAGTTTCAGGCTGCGATGAATGCGAACAGTCAGCTGTGACCGGCAGTAACCTCCGGGGAGGGGTGGGGGAGGGGAAGAGGGTCAGCCCTGCCCAAATCCATGGGACTTCAATTGGTTAGAAAAGGCTGCTGAGGTTGCCATGGGAGGCAGGGGGAGGTTGCGCTTCATGCTCGAACACGCCGAACCGTGTGACAGTGGTGTAGTTTATCCAGACAGAAGGGGGGGAAAAAAACAAAAACAAAACTCCTTTGGTTCAGGTTCACATGCTATTATCATCATCATCATCATCATCATCATCATCATCATCATCATCATCAT
>BLBF01000016.1:13976427-13994678 GCA_015471245.1 Laticauda colubrina | reverse complement strand
GCTGGGGAATTCTGGGAGTTGAAGTCTGCCAGGCTTAAAGTTGCCAAGGTTGGAGACCCCTGCTTTATATTACATCCAAATCTCTGAACAGTAGATTACTTCCCCCAAGTAGTGAACATGTAAACTGTAAAACATGGCAAACTAATGACAAGTGTTCAACAAACAGCCCTTGAACTAACAAGATAGTGAAGTAGGGGATAGTAGCTGCATTTTGAGGATTGACTACCAATGGTGAAAGAATCAGCAGTCAATGCCCAGACTAAAACACAGTTGATAGAAATAGGGGTGTGGTAGGAGAACAGTTGAAGGCCTTAGAAAAGGTACTCAGGTGCCAGGATGTGTTAACCTCTAGAGATCATCCTCAGCTTCAGTGTTACAGTGGCTCAGACTGAGGAAACCTAGAGTTGGTCCTTGAAATTGCAGCTGTCATAGCAACCACAGGGTCACCTGATCGCAAGTAAGGAGCGTGGCAATTGACTTGTAATTACAGTAGTTGCAGAGTCACTGGGGAATGATGAGCAAAGTCAGTGAGGAACAAAGCAGGAGATTATAAATGGTGATCATGTGATGCAGGGGTGGAATTCAGCAGGTTCTGACCAGTTCTGGAGAACCGGCAGTGGAAATTTTGAGTATTTCGGAGTACTGGCAAATACCACCTCTGACTGGATATCACCTTCCCCTACCATGCCCATCAAGCCATGCCCACAGAACCGGTAGAAAAAGTTTTTCGAATCCCACTACTGATGTGTATAATCAGGTGTACAATCAGTCTCTACGACCACGTTAATTAGCACTGGTGTCCCCAATCCCAGTTACCATTGTTAGTTAAGGACTACCTGTCCAGCAATCGGAATCCTACTGAAAATTCTTGCATCCTTTGCAATTGAAATTTGGACTTTGAAGAAGCAAGATGGAAAACGAATTAATAGTTCTGAATTTTGGGATTGAAGAAAGCAAACAAATGTGTTCCGTCCGGAAAAACGCGAGGTAGACCGGGTTCCAACAAACAAAGTCTTTATTGAAGCTAGCAACAGTAACGGAACAGTTTGGCTGAAGCCACCACAGCCTTTTTATACAGACTTGCCTGCCGGCTTGTAGCCAATGGCACCTATTTAACTTTGCCGCCTTTCAGCGGCTCTTTTGGATTGGTTCCTAATGAACCAGTCCAATACTTAGTCTTTCAGCCAATCAGATTGCATAGTTTGGAGTATACCATTTTATACAGAACACTCCTCCCCCCTTAGTTTAGTCCTCCATGGGTGACGTAGTCGCGCAGGTAGGTGGGGCTTCTTCTGACTCTACTTGACTTGTGCGGTTCATTCTTGCTGGAGACTTCGAGCGGTTCGGATGGGATCGCTGTCTCTCTGGCTCTTCTCCATGGAACTGCCTGGAAGGGTGAGTCAGCAAGGTTGCTACCGCTTGAGTTGCTCAGGCTGGTGGTTTTGCCGCTCCCTCCTGGTTTTCCCGGGCAGGTCGAGCTGGCTTTGCTGGCCCCTTCCAGGACGGGTTCCTCTACTTGTGGATTATTTCTGCCAGTTTCATCTAACCGTAACTGTTCTTTTTGCTCTTTTTGATTGGTTAGATGTTCTGGGTTTATTTTAAACAGTTCGTTTTTTCCTTCAGTATTATTTTCTTGTATTCCCCCCCCCCTTTGGTTTTGTTTTTGTTGATTTTTATTGTGGGAGGTTGCGCGGTCGTATTTCGCTCAACATTTTGGTAATAAAGCTGGTCTATGTGCCGCTTCCATTCCCTGCCATCGTCTACGGTCAGACGGTAGGACCGGGGGCCTGTTATTTGTGTGATTGTGGCTGGCAGCCATAGAGGGTCCCTGATAAAGTTCTTTGCGTAGACTAGGTTGCCGATTTCAAAAGTGCGGAAACGGCTGGAGGAGTCGGGGAGTTTCTCAAAGGTGTAATTTGGATGTAACCTATCCAAATGTGATATAAGTTTCCTCCCCATTAGCAATTCTGCCGGGCTTTTGTTAGTCACAGTGCTGGGGGTGATATGTTGGAGGGTGAGTAAACGGTCCACTTTGTCCTGGACATCCCCTGGGTCCATTTTCTCCAAACCTTCCTTGGTAACCTGACCATTCTCTCAGCCCTACCATTTGCCGCTGGGTGGACTGGCGTGGTTAGTGCATGGAGTATGCCTAAGGAGGCTAGATATTGTTCAAATTGTATAGCGGTCAGTTGTGGCCCATTGTCAGACACTAGGACGTCCGGCAACCCATGGGTTCCGAATAGCTTGTTTAGCTTTTTTATAACGGCGTTGGTTGTTGTAGATGACATTACTGTGACTTCTAACCAATTCGAGTATGCATCAACAACAATAAAGAACATATGCCCCCTGGTCGGACCCGCAAAGTCAATATGGATCCAAGACCAGGGGCCTCGTGGGGTCTCCCAATCCCTTATGGGAGCTTGTGGTGGTAATGGCCTGGTTTTCTGGCATTTATTGCATGTGGCAACCCAGTACTCAATATCTCTGTCTAAACCAGGCCACCATATATAGCGCCTAGCCAGGCTTTTCATTTTCACGATGCCTGGGTGGCCTTCATGAAGCATACCCAACACTCTAGTTTGTAATTTGGAAGGAATTACCACCCGATCACCCCACAATAAACACCCTTTTTGTCTTGACAGTTCAGTCTGCCTGGTCTGGAAAGGTTTAAAGTTTTCAGTTTTTTGGTTTTCCGGCCAACCTTTACCTACCCAATTTAAAATGCGGGCAGTCACTGTGTCTTTAGCAGTTTCTCTGGCGACATCATGTGCAGATATTGGTAGCTCGGGGCAGGTTTCTATCTGTAGGGTGGTAACTGTTGGCGCTGGGACTTCCTCCATCATTGGCAGCGGTGTTCGACTTAATGCATCTGCATGGGAGATCTGTTTCCCGGGTTGATGTATCAAAGTGTAGGAGTACGCTGCTAGGAATTCTGACCATCTCGTCATTCGAGGAGATAAAATGTTCAGTGTGGGTTTGTTTCCCGCCAAAATTCCTAGTAGTGGTTTATGGTCAGTTATGATTGAAAATGTTCTCCCATAGAGGTACTCGTGAAAACGTTTAACTCCGGCGACAATTGCCAGGGCTTCTCTATCTAGTTGACTATAGTTGCATTTTACTTTAGAAAGTAAATAATAAAATAAAAGGCGATGGGTGCCTCTCCCGTCTGGCAATTGGTGGCTCAGGATGGCACCGACTCCAAACGGTGAGGCAGCACAGGTGACCGTCAATGGAAGTGTGTTACTAAACTGAATAAGAACGGTGTCTGATGTTAACAGATTTTTTATGCCTTGGAATGCTTTTTGTTCTCTATGCCCCCAAGTCCAACTAGTTTTCTTATCCAATAAACGGTTCAGCTATCGTTGCTTTGTGAGGGAGGAATACGTTATAGAAGTTTATTAGACCCAAAAATGCTTGTAACTCCGTTTTGTGTTTTGGCTGTGGTGCATCTCTAATAGCCTTGGCTTTTTTTCTGTAGGGTGTATACCCTCGCCGTCAATAAAATACCCCAAAAATTTGATGCGATCAGTCATTAAACAGCATTTTTCTTTTTTGACTTTCAGGCGGGATTCTCTAAATTTTGTTAGCACTTCTTTCAGTCTTTTCTCTAATTGGGTTGTGTTTTTAGCCGAAATTAGGACATCATCAAAATATGGCACGACCCCTTTAATCCCATTTAATAGGCGTTCCATAAGGTTTTGGAAAATGCCTGGGGCAACGCTCACTCCAAATTGAAGTCTGTTACATTTGAATGCCCCCCTGTGAGTTACTATTGTCTGTGCCTCGGCCGTTATTGGGTCTACTGGAAGCTGTTGATATGCCTGGGCTAAATCAAGCTTGGCAAAATTTTTTCCTCCCCCTCGCGAGTGTAGTAAATGTTGCACGATTGGCACAGGGTATGCGCTTTGCTGCAATGCATGGTTCAGGGGAGCCTTGTAGTCTCCGCAGATGCGTACCGACCCATCAGGTTTAACAGGTGTTACTATTGGTGTCTCCCATCTAGCATGGTCAATTGGTTCTATGACCCCTTGCTCAGTTAATTTATTTAACTGTTCATCAATTTTGTCCTTTAAAGCAAAGGGGACTTGTCTGGCTTTTAATCTTCTAAGTGCTACCTGAGGGTCTAAACTAAAGGAAATTGGGGTCCCCCGGTACCTGCCTAAGGTGCTGTTGAAGACATCCTGGAACTCTTGTATCAGGCTCTCTTCCCAGTCGGTTGCGGCTACTCGGCTCACCCCGGTCATTCCGATGCCCAATGGTGCGAACCATTTGATGCCCAGGAGGCTGGGGCGGTCCCGGTCGACTATGGTTAGAGGCAGGACTTCAGCGTGCTGCTTGTATGTGACTTGGAAATGTCCTAGACCTACCACAGGGATTCGGTTTCCTTGGTAGTCTTTTAGAGTTAATTTTTGTTTCTGGAGTTCTTTTAATTTAATGTTTGGAACCAGCCATCTGATTGTGTTCCAAGAGACCATTGACAGGAAGGATCCTGAGTTGACTTCCGTCTCACAGGAGCTTCCTTCAATTTTTACAACAATTTTGACTTTTCTCCCACTTTCCGTCTGGGTGCTTCCAATAGTAATAGTTTGATGGGTCTTTTCTCGGTTGCCGGTTCGTTTGTTGCGCTCCCATTTCTTTTCGGCTTGCTTTGCTTCAGCTGGTAGTGGGGAGTTACTGCGTCTGTTTGGGCTGTTATTTTTTCGATTCCTGCAGACTTTTTCGATGTGTCCCCTCTTTTTGCAAGCTCGGTAGATGGCATCAAGGAATCTGCAATCGGCTCGAGGGTGGTTTCCCCCACAGCCAGCACATTCCCGCCAATTTCTTTTTTCGTGCCTTTTTTTGTTGGCATACAGGCGATGGACCTTATCATCCTCATCTTCTGTTTCTGATGGACTGTCAAATTCTTTGTGATGAGTTGTGGTGGGAGCTTGCTTCTTTCCTCTGGATAGGGTCATCGCGTCATTATTTGAGTTCATTTGCTTCATAGTGGCTGCTGACTTTTTCACGGCTTCTGCTGCTGTGGCTTCTGTGATCGCTTCAGCCACTGTGATATTGGGTTTATTTAGTAGTTTACTTTGTAAGTTAGAGTCTCTCAGACCTAGGACAACTCAATCTCGCATGGCTTCATCTAAGTTCAGGAATTCGCAAGCTCCCCCCAGTTGTCGGAGAGTTGCCACGAAGTCAGCGATGGTTTCGCCTTCCTTCTGATCCCTTTTGTAGAATTCGTGCCGCTTGATGAGATTTGACACTACTGGTGCGTAGTGGGCCTTTAACATTCGGTGAAGTCCAGACCAGGTCATTTGTTTCACGTCTCTAGGCTTCGCCAATGCTTTGGCCATTTTAAATACGGTGGGTCCACAATGCGTTAGGAATATAGCCCTCTTCCGCTGGTCTGAGATCTCTTCCATTTCATTGCTCTCTAAGAACATCAGGAAACGGTCTACGTATGACTCTCAGTCCTCTTTGTTGGGATTGAAGGGTGCGGGCGGCGTGTTATTCCCAGCCATTACTTTAGTCTGGAATTCTTTCTGCCGCGTGCCTGGTGTCGCGTTTAGGACGATCCCAACTTCGTCGCCAGTGTTCCATCCGAAAAAATGCGAGGTAGACCGGGTTCCAACAAACAAAATATTTATTGAAGCTAGCAACAGTAATGGAACAGGTTGGCTGAAACCGCGGCAGCCTTTTTATACAGGCTTGCCTGCCGGCTTGTAGCCAATGGCAGCTATTTAACTTTGCTGCCTTTCAGCGGCTCTTTTGGATTGGTTCCTAATGAACCAATCCAATGCTTAGTCTTTTAGCCAATCAGATTGCATAGTTTGGAGTATACCATTTTATACAGAACAAAATTCACCACTGAACTAATTAAATGACTAGGCTCAAATAAAGATCTAACTCTCTGGGGAAGTCTATAACGCTGAGAAGAAAAAGGGAGTGAAATGGTTTTTGCTACAGCTAAACTTTGATTAAGATCTATGAGATAACTTGTGGTCCTATGTTTTGAACTCTCTCTACACACATACACATAACACACACACAATCACTTATTCCAGACAACCCAGATTCCTCCTGCTGATTTGGTTTTGGAAGAAGACACATTGCTTCTTTGACTTCTCTCCTTAAGGCGGAGCTTAGATTCAGACCCATTTAGTCTCAGTAAAGTTTTGGTTACAGTTGGACACTATCAAAATAGATCTACATTTCTGCAGCAGAAGATTGAGGAGTGGTTAGATCTGTGGTTCTCGGCTTTTCTGAACAAATTACGGGTTAAATTGTTTCAAACAAACCAAGGCATTTGGTTGTCCTAATCTTTCCAATTTCTTTTATGCCTTATGTAGAACAGGGGTTCTCCTGTGGCTTGCAGACAATTGTATTGGCAAGAGCTGCCTCCTGGTGGTCAAACTATTATTGTAATTAGTGTGCCAAAATCTGACTTGATGCTATATTTGGAACAAGCCATTGTTTTAACTGATGATGATGAAAGGAGATGCCTCTTTCAGAATGTTGGAGAATGCTCCTTTGGTCTATGGCGGCAAAAATCAGGACTATCAAATCTAGCAGGCAGCAGCCGGTGAGATCTTAGTAGCAGATCTGATATCCATAGATCATGTTCAACCATGTAGACATGGCTCAGACATTAGGTTAAGGTGGCAAGTGATATGATTCCCAGATCAGGAGGCATTTCTCTTATCTCTAAGGAAAATGGGTAACCCTGGAATCAAATGAAATAGATAACAGGAAGTAGAAAGTGAAGTACAATGCAATGAGCCAGGACTTTTTTGGTGAAAACTAACATTATTGTCAAAGATGCAGATGAAACTAAGAGAATTAAAGAGAGTAAGTGCACCAGAGTTCTCAGGGAGTTGGGCTGCTTATAAATAGAAATAAGTAAGTCATGGAGAATATAAAACCAGAATTGTGCATAGAACTATGGACTTTAATGATTTTTTTGATCTCTAGAAAAATCTATGACTCACACATTCAAAACCTTTCAAAGATAGCGAATGCATTTGATCAAGACAAAACATAACCAATGCTTTTTTGAGAAATTATCTGCTTTCAAAAGTTTTTAAATGTATCATTAATACATTTAATAATGTATCATTATTAAGGACATCTATCCCAAATTTGGCCTGTACTGAACATTTTGGCTTAGTAAGTGTCTGGGGGTCAATAGGTGGTCAATTATGGAAGGCCAGTTGGGGGCCAATTAATATTTTGGGCCTAGTTTATCTATCATTGCAGTTCATAATACTATTAGTTAAAGTAATGCTTATTACATGATTTTATACAGTAAATGTTTAGGGTCAGTGAACAATCTGAAAATCCATGAAGGGGTTGACAAGCTGAATAGTTGAAGAGTTTGGATATCCCTGGTTTATGTTATCAATTAATATGTTCTGTTTAAATAGAACCTGGTTGTCAAGAATGCTTATGGTAGTGGTTTTTGCACTGGGCATAGAATTGGACTACATGATCTCCAAGGTGACTCCCAAACTTATTATGACTAATCCCAGGCTGCAATTTTTCATATATCAAATGGGCCCATAAGTTTGCCCACCACCACTCATCATGGCTTCAGGATATCAAAATGCTTTCAAATTACATGTTTCAATCAGCTAGAGCAGCTGATTGCTGTGCAGCTATGGCCCCTTTCTGTTCTTCTGGGTATCTTGACAAAGTGGTGTTTGATCAGCATGTCATGTGTCTATTTGTCCATAATATTATATTTGTATGTAGCCCTATGGCCCTAGTTATAAGAAGCTTGTGATTAGCCACTCCTTTGATGATAAAACACTGAAATCATCAGGTTGACATATATCTTCTTTACTTGGCTGATTCTTCAAATTTGGTGCGGTGGGAGAACCTGACCTTGGCTTGAGCCATCCTCAGGATCATGTTCCAATCCCGCTGACACAAATGAGCCTTGTGTCATTTTATGCTTGTGTAACAGCTTTCTGGATTAAGGTGCACTGAAAAAAACAGATTGTTGCAAAATACTTCAGCTTGGCACATTTCTGATAAATCTTTCCTTTGAGTAGGCAGGCAGGATTGCTCATGAACAAATACACTGATATTAGCTGCTTTTACTTTTTTCAGCACATGGTGCTAAAACTTGAAACAGATATTTGTTTCTTACAGGTGAAAAGGGATTCTTTTAGCAGGTATAGAGTTTTGCACTTTCATTGTCTGTGTCTTGTCCAAAGACTCCTGAGAGATCTTGATCTCTCAGTCTTTACCTACGAGAATGGCAAAGACAATCCTGCAGTATTTTCCCACCTTGCACATCTTCTTCCATGTTCCTGAACTCACACAATGCTTTACATATGTTTCCCAATGACTGACCCAGACTGGAACCTGCAACATTATCCTGGGACACATATATTTGTCTTAATTCAGTTTCTCAAATGCACATGAAACTCATCCATGCATTCATGGCTGGGGGAATTTATATATTTATAATTAATACTTTTTCTTTAAGGAAAAATTCCAGTGTACCTTGGTTTCTTGGTAATAATTTTCATCACTCTATACTCTGTAGCAATGAATAGCGTTTCTAGCCTCTGGTTCTGCTTGTTCCAGTGAGATACTAACGCTGTCTGTGTTTGCTTCAGATGATAGCAGAGTAAACAGTTCTGTCCTCTGGATGTCTGGTTAGGACCTTTCATTGTTTTGGATATGTTGAAAGAGTGGGATTTGATTAGCATGAGATAGAATCATAGGGTTAGAAGAGAGCCTGGAGATCTTTTAGTTCAGTGGTCACCAACCAGTGGGCTGGGGAGCATCGGTGGTCTGTGAGAAAACTTGGGTGGTCCGCAGAGAAATGTCCCCCCCAAAGCAATTAATCCAGGCTGTGCAGGAACATATCTACATGGCCCTCACCCGCTGTGCCCCACCCTTCGGCCAAGTGCAAACCTTACCTTGAGTAAAGCCATGCGACCTGGAACGGGAAGGTAAGACCAACAGCGGAGGAGGGAAATCCACCGGGGGTGTGTGCTTGCTGACTTTGGTGGGAAAGCCGGTCCCATATTCCAGAGCTGCAGTAGTCACAGGACTGGCCCTTTGTTCATTCTGGAGCAGCTGCTTCTCCACCTCGGTGCACTGGCCTGCCATGGATTGGAGGAGCTACTCCGGGATGACCAAAGGGCCAGTCTACTGCAGCTCTGGAATATGGGACCAACTTTCCCACCAATGTCAGCAAGCCACCGTCAGTCAAAATTCATATTCGTGGTCTGCAGCATTTAAAATGATGTGTTTGGTGGTCCCTGAGGCCCAAAAGGTTGGCAACTCCTGTTCTAGTTCAACCCCCTGCCCAAGGCTTGAGTCCTTATATCTATGATCTTGATCCTGCCCAGGAATTGCCTTTGTTATGAGAAGTGAGAGAGATTTCTTCAGAGGTGAAAACAATGACAGCGGAGTGGAACTCGTTCTTTATTACTCAGATCATTCATCCAGTTGGCTGCAGTGGGAGCCTGATGTTGGCTTATGCCATTCTGTAGATCAGGTTTCAACCTGGTTGACATTAATAGCCCAGTATTGCACAGTTTTATGCTGATGTAACAGTTTCGTGGATTAAGGTGGATTGTCATCTATTTTGTTGCAAAATAATTCAGCTTGCGACATTTCTGACAAAATCACTCTTACAGCTGGGCAGGTCTCCTTATGAAAGAATAGCCCTCTACAGTAATAGCATTTTGTCTCTAGTTTCATTAAAATGCTGAAAATTTGAAGATGATTCTGTTCTCTGGATGTTTTGGTCAATAATTGAGGAGATAGAAAGGGTACTAATCAAATGTGTAGATGACACTAAGCTGAGGAGAATAGCTAATACTTTAGAAGTCAGACTCAAGACTCAAAAAGTTCTTGACAGACTTGAAAAATGGGCCCTATCCAACAAAGAATGGCTACTGCTTCCTCTTTTATTAAAAGGCCTCTAAGGGATCCTTCATCAAACACAGAGTTTTGCAGTTCACTGACTGTGCCTTGTCTCAAGCCTCTCTCCCTGCACCCAGAGGTCTGTGTCTCTTGGAATCTATGTCCAATAATAAGGGCAGAGGCAGATTCTGGTACATTGACATTCAGTTCTTCCTCAGTGTGTCTGAATTCACAGTGTTTTGGGTTTTCTCAAAAACATGGGACATTCACCCATGTATTCTTCTTGCCCTTGCTGGGCTTGGCCTTGTGGAAATTATTTATTTCAAATCAATATGTAAATAATGTTTCCTTTGCTGAAAAATAATCCATTGTGCTCCTATACCTGGTAGTGGTTTCCCTTGTCCGTTGTAGAAATGTCATGTTCTATACTTGTTCCTCTGTGTAGTACAGGATGATATCCTATTTTTTCATTGTTCTCTATATCAACAGCAAGAAATAATGTTTCTGACCCATGGATCCACTTAAGGTCTTAATGCTGTTTGGGCCTCAGGAATATCAAAATTAGCTTGGCACTAAATTTACTTGCTTGAAAAGATTGCATCTTGACTTATGACCATTCATTTAGCCACTGTGCAATGTTACAATGCTGCTGAAGAGAGTGTGGTTTTTGCACTTATGACCTTCACAGCATGGTCATGTAATTACAACTTGAGCACTTGGCACATGGCATGTATTTATGATGTAGTGTCCCATGATTCTGTGATTGCTATTTGTGATTTTCCTAGCCGGCTTCCAATAAAGCAGAGTCAATGGAGAAAGCTGATTTGCGAAATGATCTGAGATTCGGTCAACGATCAGAGGAAAAAAAATGAGGTAAACTCGTTTAACAACAACCTTGCTTAGCAATGAAAGTTCTGGTCCCAATTGTGGTTGAAAGATGAGGACTACCTGTTAAAGATTCTCTTCTCTGGATGTTTTGGTCAGTAATTGAGGAGATAGAAGGGGTACTAATCAAATTTGCAGATGACACTAATCTGAGGAGAATAGCCAATACTTTAGAAGTCAGACTCAAGGCTCAAAAGGTTCTTTACAGACTTGAAAAATGGCCCAATCCAACAAAATGCAATTCACTGGTGAAAAAAGTAAGGTCCTACATTTAGGCAAGAAAAACCAATAGCACAGATAAAGGATAGATGGAATCTGACTCAACAGTTCGGGGTTCTGGTATGCGCATGCGCACGACCCAGCTGGTCTTCACATGTGCATGTGCGCCAGAAACCTGAAAACTAGCTGGCTGCCACACATGCGCATACTGGAATCCAGAAGAGCAAAGGGCAACGGCTCCCTGTGGCCAGAGAGATGGGTCTGCATGCCATTTCTTGCACACGTGCCATAGGTTCACCATCACAGTTCTATGTTCTAAATTGGGTGCTTCACAGCAGAAACAATACAGCTGGCTGGACCACACATGCATTAAGTTCACAGCCTCTGTGATCAAGCTGCATCAATGTCCCCTCCTGTATCTTTTCCCCCAGGAAGAAACAAGAAGTAGCCAACACAGCAGCAGCTATAAAAGGTCTTGGGGAACTCCAAGGAGTATCAGCTGATCACAGAAGTGTTACTTAATATTTTTTATAATGAAAAAGTTTGTAATCTTGTCTTTCTTCCTGAAGGGAAGATGTTAATCCCATCCCTAGATGGGATTCCCTCAGGGGTGGTATTCTACAGGTTCGCACCTTTTCACTAGAACCGGTTGTTAGCATCCTAAGCAGTTCGGAGAACCGGTTGTTTGAAGAAATTACTGCCCTAATCCTGTAAGGAAGGCAGGAAGGAAACATTCTGGTGTTGCTTACAGAAACTGTCTCTCCGTTAACCCTTATTACATTCTTGGCAGGTTTAGACTTTCTGTCTCAGGAACTTCTCTGGAGTTTTTTTTTCCCCTCCTTTGCTGGTACTTTGCTTGTATGGAGTGACCATTCAAAGTTACAATGGCACTTTAAAAAGTAACTTATGACCATTTTTCCACCACACTTATGACTGTTGCAGCATGCCCACAGACATGAGAGGCCAGGTGAGGAAATGCGTGCCTCGATGTGAGTGATATTGAGTTGGCCACACCCATCCAGTCACATTACCACCAAGCCACGCCCACCAAATAAACCATGCCCACAGAACCAGTTGTTAAAAAAAATTGAATCCCACCCCTGGTTTCCCTGCCCTAATCCTGTCAGTTTCTGTTGTTTATTGACTTGATTCATTGTGTATTAGCTGCATTCCATCTGCAACTGTTAAGTGGTTCTTGGCTATCTGCCCAGAGCTATTAACTGAAGGGAGAGAGAGAAACTCCCCGTTCCTTGCACTTTATTTTCTCCAAACTGCATAAGCAATTAAGAAACAGTTTGGGCCAACCAGTGAGAACTAGCTGAATCCTATCTACGTTGTGGACCCGTGCTCTAAATCAAGGGGTCGCCAACCTTTTGGATCTCAGGGACCACCAAACTCATAATTTTAAATCCCAGGGATCACTAACCGGTTCTGTGGGCATGTCCTAAATTGTGGGTGTGGCTTGGTGGTCATGTGACTGGCTGGGCATGGTTTGTATGTAAATATAATAAATATTTATATAAATATTGAATTTTTTTTATAAAAAAGAGAAACTGTTATCCAACATCAGGCAAAGCAGGTAGGCAGATTGAGTTGCTCACAGAATAACAAATTCATTCAGAAATCTACCTATCTGCCATTGGGCTAGCTTAATCTGTCACATAAAATTTGCTTGCAAGCACACTCATAAAATTCGCCAGCAAGCAAACTCACAAAATTAACTCACAACACACCATGTTTGTAAATATTGATTTTTTTTATGTAAAAAAGAGCAATTTTTACCCAAAATCAGGCAAAGCAGGCAGGCAGATTGAGTTGCTCACATAACCATTCAATGATCTATCTACCTGCCATCGGCTAGCTCAGTCTGTCACAGAAAATTTGCTTGCCATGAGTCTGCACTGAATAATAAAACCTTCAATCTTAAGGGAGGTTCGGCTGTGCTTAAAAGCAGAGCCGAAGATCTAAGGACTAGCTAGAAAGCAAGAAATTCAATCATTTCCTGCTTCCTAGGTAATCTAAATCTCACAGCTGATGGTCAGAAAAATAGCAGTTTAGTAGGCAAGTTTGCTGGGTAAGGAGTGAATGGGCGGGGAGGGTTCCTGCAGGCCATGTGGGCGGTGCAGCCTTGTGTTTCTGTGCATCTTGGATTAATTGTTTTGTGGGTGTGCTCTGGGGGTGAGATTTCTCTGCAGCCCACCAAAATTTTCTCCCAGCCCATCAGTGGACCATGGCCCACCAGTTGGCAACCGCTGCTCTAAGTCATCTAAACCAAGGCTGTCAAATTCCTGGCTCGCAGGCCAGATGCGTCACATGCTGGTTATGCCCACACCCGGTTTAGCGAAGGAGAAAGAAGGGGAAAATTATGACACTGTGGGATGATGGAACAGGGAAGCTGAAAGTTTGGCCCCAAATGTTTTCAAAAGCTTTGGACAGGTTTATAAATTTACAAATTTTATTGTAAATTTTCAACAAGGCAGACACCAGGGAGTCCATTAGAGAGACAAAGAAATTTGTCATTTCTGCCAATTCCCACTTCCAGCCTCTTGCTATCCTGGATACTTGATCACTGGAACTTTTGCTCCAAGCTAGTGTTCCTAAAAGCCAGAAGTGTTTGTAATTAGGTTCTAGGCCTTTGTGACTGGAAGGAGAAGAGAATGAACCTAGTATATTTTAGCAAGAACTAGTAAGGTTGCCTCCTGCACCCATGATTTGACACAGGAATGGAGTTGGCAACAATCCCTGGGAGAAATTTATGTTGGTCAGATTCTGGCAAATCTGATCATTTTCTAGTTAATATCGCAGCCATAGAACATCTATAATTTTTTTAAAAACCTGTGGAAGCTATTATGAGCCTGTGTTAGACACTGTGGTGTTGTGGTTCAGGTGCTGACCTAAAAAGCAAGTGGTCACATCATCATTATCTTGTCCTTTAGTACTGACGGGGAGATAAAACTCTGCGCAGACAACTGAAGGAAGGCAGTTGTATGCTCAGAATTTTCTGTTTTTTCTTGCTTGTTGCGTGAGGTTTTGATATCACTAAGGAACTAGATAATTATTGATCTCTTTGGCACTGATATTTTTCAACTTTAATTTTTTTCTGACAGTTCTTAAACTTAATTTACCTCAATTTAGCTTTAATAGAAGTCACAAGCATCTTACAATTTCATTTTACTGGAAAGAATGGAATATTCTCCTTGGAGGCTGTTATTACATATTGGCCACCAGAGGGCACTCTTAGACAATTGTATGACCCTGAAATGAATTATGCCATTATTTTTCTTTGGGTGTATTAATAAAAATAAAACATCAGAGAGGGGGAGAGTTTAAAGCTGAAATCTATTTGGATAGCAGTCTCAGATATAATCTTTAAACATTTTAAGAATGTGATTACATTTATTCAGCACATTTAAGAGTTACATTAAGTTTTCCAGTCTTCAGGAATCCTTCATTAGGAGGTGTCTTTAAAAAAAGGAAGAGGTGAAAGAAAAGAAATGTGACTATTTAAAATTAGGTTACAGTTTTTAATGCTATGTTTAAGTAATCTGCTGATGTGCCAATTACTTTCTACCAAGTATGTCAAAATCATAGAATCAGAGTTGGAGTTTCCACTGAGGCCATCAAGACTACAATAACATGCAATAATTTTCCCTGCAGGGATTCCCACAATCAATTTCAAAATTTTATTTCAAATCCATCCTAGTCCATTTACAACTTTGCAGAATTCATTCTCTTCGCACCTTTTTGCTGCTTAGTTAAAAAAAATTAAAATGTTCTTAAACTTAGCCTTAAAACTTATTTAACCGGTTAAAGGAAACTCACCCAATGCATCTTATCAGACATGTCAATCAGAAGATTGATTGAAAAATAATAATACTTGAAAAGCAATTAATGTTTTAAAAAAACAATTAAGAAAGGAGATTACAGACTGAAAACTATTTAGAATGAATAGAATTCTTTTATTGGCCAAGTGTGATTGGACACACAAGAAATTTGTCTTGGTCAAATGCTCTCAATGTACATAAAAGAAAGGATACATTCGTCAAGAACCATCAGGTACAACACTTAATAATAGTCATAGGGGTACAATAATAGGTGGAATAAGCAATCAAATCATACTAGGAAACAGTCAATATAAGTTGTAAGGATACTTTAGAGGTGGGATGGTTCTTGACCCTTTAAGTTTGGTGTTTACAAAATTGTAGAAGGTGCGGGTAGATTTTGTATATAGGAGTTTTTCCTACTGTTTGCAGTGGTAATTGGTGCATTCTGCCTTTATCTGTTGGTATAAGGTGTTGTTTGGTTTTTAAAGTTAGTTACGTATTTAGTTTTGTTTTTCCACCATAAGGATTTTTTTTTTAATTTTAGGTCTTGTGATATGATAGAACCTAGAAATTTGAAGGTCTCTACTGTTGATCCTATGTTGTCTAGTAGTGTAAGAGATGGTCGTATGGGAGGATTTCTCCTAAAGTCGACCACTATTATGTTAATCATGTTTCCATCAGTTCCCAATTTACTTCATAAATGGCAACTTAGCCCAAGCAGAAAGAACCTGAGAAAAATTTCCAATCATTCAAAGAGACCCTGTGGTAATTAACTCCCTATAAATGAGTTAATGTGGGAAATCCCTGTTTTAGTTGTCTTTTACAATATCCTTGTGGAACAGAAGTAGGAATTGAGTACCTTTTCTTGGTTCCTATTGCATTTGGTCTTTTCACTACTCTTCTGCTTCTTTTCTTATTCCTTATTCTGAAGATTACTCAACATTTTTATTTTTAAACAACCTTTGCTATTTTTGCTTTCCTAATACCAGTATCAGTTCTACAGTTCTGTATTTCTTCTATAGCAAGGCCCATATTTCACTTATTGAGAGCCAATTGGTGTAGGGGTTTAGGCACCAGGCTAGCAACTAGGAGATGTTGAGTTGAGTTCTAGTCCCGTCTTAACTCTGAAAGCCATTTGGATGCTTCCTGGGCCAGTCATTCTTTCTTCCAATCCACCACACAGAGTTCTTGTTTTGGGGAAATTAGGAGGAGGAAGGAAACAATATTAGCCATATTCACTGCCTTTAGTTATTTTTAAAGTAATAAATGTGTGTGTGTGTGGGTCAAATAAATAAAATCATATGCTTGCTTTTTAGATCTTCTTTAAGCTTTTTCTGTAGTTCCATGAGTTTCTACTACTGTCCTCTATTTTTCCTGCTCCCTGTAATTGTTAACATTTGTGTTATTAATATGTACTGTTTTTAGAAATCCCCTCCCCCGTGATTCCCTTTTCCATTAGCATCCCTTACTATGGTTTTGTTGTATTTATCATTACTCTGAGAATCCTAGAGTGTTTGAAGCTCAATATATTAATTTGACATTCTTGATTTTAGATTCTCCTAAAAATAAGAATTCCAGCATCACATAATTATTTATCTTCCTTATTCCTGCTATTTTCATTTTGAATTTATTATTTATTAGCATTAAGTCAAGAAAGTTGATCCAGCTGATCTTTTACCAACAAGACAACCCAGGAATTTCCCATAAGGACCATGCTTGGCAGCACTTATCTCCCTCTTCTTCCCCACAAGAGAAGTTAGGGTAATTAAAGTCCCCAAACACAATGATTTCACACTCTTCAAGAAATTTCAATTTGCTTCTGAAAATGATCACCCTTATCTTCTTCATGGCTGGACAGAGTGTAATTTACACCAACCACACTTCAGCTTTTAATGTTTTCCTCATTTATTTCAGCTCAGACAGTCTCTATTGCATTGTTGTTAATTCATTTGGATTCCTGAGTAGGAATAGGTATTGTCAGCATTCAGTACAACTACTCATCCTCTTCTCCCCCACCACTACACACACTTCGTTGTTTTGAACAAAAACCTTCAATTCAAAGGTGGTATTCAGCAGGTTCTCACCAGTTCTGGAGAACCAGTAGCAGAAATTTTGAATAGTTCAGAATATCACCTCTGACTGGCCCTGTCCCCATCTATTCTTTGCCTCCCGAGTCCCAGCTGATTGGCTGGGTCTTCTTTTGTTGTACTGCCCAGGAGAACGGAGCTGGAAAGCAGGTTAGTGGGATGGGGATTTTGCAGTATCCTTCCCTTGCCAAGCCCACCAAGTGATGCTCACCAAGCCATACCACACCCATCAAGCCATGCTCATAGAACCGGTAGTAAAAAGTTTTGAATCCTACCATTGCTTCAATTGCTATATTCAGTCCTGGTCATCCCAGCATATTATAAATTACATTTTCTTTTCTGTACTAAGAGCATAAACTCTTACTTTTTTATTTTTCACATTCTGAGCAATAATGTATAAACAAGTCAATGTTATGTTTTCTTTTTCCTTTTTAGTAGTTTAAGAGACCCCATTGCAACTATACTAATTTTGGTTGTAAGGTTTGGTTATTTCCTCTCAGTGGGGCTGCCCATATGGACATCCTCCCTATTGATTATGAAGTAGGGGATAATGGCTTTTTTATGTGCCTATCTCTGTGCTACAGAGGTGAAAGCTATCAGCAAGACAAGTCAATGGAAATTCTTGCTTGCCAGAAATTCTTGAAATCCTCAAATCCTATCTTACTTTTTTGCCAGGATTTAATTTAAAGCCTTCCTAACCAAGTTTCTCAGGCTAAACACATTGTTACTAGTTCTTGTGAAGTATAACTACATCAATCCACCATCTTCTATGTTAGGATTTTCAAATGGTGGTTATAATACGCAAGGTCCCACAAGAACTTAATGGTGTTCCTGAGAGACAGAGAGAAACTCTCTTTCCACAGAGTTGCATGATACCTCACCTGGAATATATTTGTTTATGCTCTGGGTGACTAAACTGTGGGCCATAGGCAAAGTTGGATTCCTTCCATGCTACTATGATCCTTTTCCATTGTTGTTATCTCCCCAAATTAGGCCAGAAAAGGCCAGAAGGACATGCTAAACCACTTCTTGTGGGACCTGCTCTTTTTCTGTCCACCACATGTCTGTACATTGACCAGTTCTAAGGGAAAAGATCTCTCTTCTTCAATCTTTCTTTCCAATCTTATGTTGCTCCTTTCCAAGTCTATCTCACTTACTCATAGAAAAGTGCTCACACAACCCAGTGGCTGCCTTAAAGGCAAAACACACACACAAGTATTTCCAAGTTGTCTTTGGGATGTTGAGATAGTGGGCATAGCATCCATGGGACTATTTGAGTTTTCTTCCTTCTTCCTTCCTTCCCTCCCTCCCTCCTTCCTTCCTTCCTTCCTTCCTTCCTTCCTTCCTTCCTTCCTTCCTTCCT
>BLBF01000016.1:13920349-13976417 GCA_015471245.1 Laticauda colubrina | reverse complement strand
CCTTCCTTCCTTCCTTCCTTCCTTCCTTCCTTCCTTCCTTCCTTCCTCCCTCCCTCCCTCCCTCCCTCCCTCCCTCCTCCTTCTCATCCTCCTCTTTCTCTTCCTCCTTTTCCTTCTTTACTCCCTCTCTCCCTCTCCCTCTTTCTCTCTTCTTCCCTCCCTCCCCCTCCCTCCCCCCATCCCTTTTTTGGCCCATTTGTTTTTGAGGGACATGGGGTGTTCTTTTGATCAGTTCAGTCTCTCTCTTGGCACATGAGTTCTGATTGGCTGAAAGAGTTAGAAGGGGGGGGGGAAATCTTTAATTAAGAAGATAATCTCTTCTTACAACTTTCAGTGGCTCAATTTCTCCAATCCCCTTTGCTTCCACTTCAGGATTGATTGTCTTCCAGTATAGTTGAGGTCTTTTAACTTCTCCATACTCAAGGAGCAGAAGCTAGAATCTCATTTTACATTTGAGTTTGTTTCACCTTCTACCAGTCATTTAATAGTTCAAATTTTATGCTTTGCTTTCACAAAGTTTCTTTTTCTTGTTTTCTTTTTGGAAGACAGATTATGTTTTGGATTGGCTGTTATCCAGGCACCTTGCTCCTTGTATCCCTTTTCCATCTCAGCCACCCTTGGTGAGTAATCAGAGTTTTTTTTGCTTTGCTCTATAGACAGGCTGACAGGAACAATTGTGCAGAATTAAATGTTTCTGTTCTTTGATGCCATTCATCATGAGTCCTTTATTGAGGTCAATATTTTGAAAAATCAAGGAAACTCAAGAGAATTACTTAGAAAGATTGTGGACTTCTCACTTTCAAGATGAACTGTTCACTAATCTGGATATCTTCTTTATTGGAAAGTTTCCAAAATGCAGCATTCACAAAGCTATAAATTCATTTAATCTCTTTTCCATGTATTTGGACAAAAACTTTACTACCACTGTTGTTGTAAGAAGCCATTGAAATCACAGTTTGTTAGACTAATAACTGAATTGTAGGAGGAAGATCAGGCATTATATGTTTCTGCAATTTCATTGCATTTCTTAATCTCAGATTGTCTGGTTTATGTTTCATAACTTTCCACTTATCATTCTTAGAAGAATGATCCAGATAAACTGAATCATTCTAAGAAGCAGAGAATCAATTCAGTTGATTTTTTGATGTTTTTCCATAACTGTTACAAAAACTATTAATGAGGAATAAAAGCATTTTATTGGAATATTTTTTATTGAAACATTTTTCTGGAAAGGATGTCAAAAAATAAAGAACCACTATATTTAATACTTCATGTATTGACAGTAGTGAGAATTGTATTTGCACAATATAGGAAAAATGAGAACATCCCATCAGATGAAAGCATAATTTGGAAAATATTGGACTGTGTAGAGATGGATAGATTGACATTGAAAATAAAAAAGTAGTGTTCAGTATGGAATAGATTTTATCAATGGTTAGATAAAAGAGGTATAAGTTAGATCAAGAAAGATTATGTGCAGATAAAAGAGGAACATTGTGATTATAAGCATACTAGTATAATGAGCATGATCATAAACAAGCTAATATAACTATAAATATTGCTGCCATCACTATGTGTATTATTATCACTATCAGTGTATTTGTTGCTTTTTTAGCAATGCCTGGACAATACACTGTTTTCAAAATATTTATATATAAATAAAAATACTAAAAAAAATAAAGAACCACGATAAAAATAATAAGCAATATATTATCTTTTATTGGGCAATTGTTCACATGTGTAAGTTTTTATAAATAAGTAACAGTGCACTTATCATAAGTAAAATATGTTCATTGACAGAAGTCCTTGATTCTCCCTTCCTATCACTTGATATTGTTTGC
Organism: Laticauda colubrina; assembly: GCA_015471245.1. NCBI lineage: Eukaryota > Metazoa > Chordata > Lepidosauria > Squamata > Elapidae > Laticauda > Laticauda colubrina. The sequence goes on along the minus strand of BLBF01000016.1, from coordinate 13,974,576 downwards.
TGTCCATCCTTTTAAGGTTTAACTGTCCATTGGGAGAGATCAGTTTATTACAGATTCTGTTGCCAAGTGTCAGCTCTTTTGATTGATTGATTATATGTCATCAAGTTGGTGACTGTTAAATACTAAACTTTTTTGACAATTTAACAGTGATTTCACCACATACTTAATATAAAAGCATGCAAAACAATCTTTTCATTTTTAATAAGATGCAAGAAATTATGATAAGAGAAACAAGCATCAACCATACGTTTTAAGCTCAATCCACAGCTCAAGAACATTTTATGTCAATACACGGGAATCCACCGTACACAGATGCACAACCTTTGTCCAGCTTCAGGAGCATTCTGGCAACAGTGACTTTTCTTTTTCTTATGCCCTTGAAGGATCACTGTAATTTATTCTGTACAGTGCTGTCCTTGAATAAAACTTGGATGTTACAGCTGGAGCAAAATGCAATTCAAAAATTTCCCCAACTGGCTCTGTGGGCGAGGCTGCAGACATGGCTTGGTATACTTGGTACAATGGTAGTAGCAACCAGGGATGATTTTTTTTACTGATTCAAATCATCCCTACTACCTGGGGCGAGGTGGTTGAATTTCATCCCCTGAGCTACCTACCAGAAGACACATGCTGGAGGAGGGGAATCTGCACAGGCTTCTAGTTGATTTATGGTCTGGTTCAAGTTACTGGTAATTCCTATAAGGTCTCTTCATGACTCAGGTCCTTCACTGTTATAGGATCAGCTCTACTGTGTAGAAGCAGTTTGTACCTGCTCTTTGTTCCTGAGGTCCAAATCAGCTGTTCAGGTGTCTCCTGGTCCAGTCTGGAAACCAAGAAATTGTGCTTAATGCCACTTCATAAGGCAGTTTAAATTGCAAGGAAATGACACCTCCAGCTGACATTTGATGTGTTTCATTATCCCATTAGCTAGGCAGTTACCCCCACATCTTCCAGAACCCACAAGCTTATTGAAAGATTAGATTTGCACTGACCCTGGTTGGACAATGGTAATGAATAGTGGCCAGATTTTTCAGGAACGGGTTGCAATTTGTGAAGAAATTTGTACTTGTCTGTCATTCCAAAATGATGGAACAGGATGAGTTTTAGAAGTGCTTCCATTGGCAGTCTTGTATGCCTTGTCCATAGTTGATAGCTCCTTCTTTCTGATCATATAGAGTGCGGACCTTTTATAGCAGAATAATAAGTTAAGCAGTATTTAAACAACTTAATATTTTGTGGTGGTAGTCGGGGAGGGGGGTATGTCTGTCTGTATGTGTGGAAGGCTGGCCAGTCCAACTAACTAGAGCAATACAGTCTGACCTCACCCATTCATTAGTACTTGGATCCATCCTGATAAACTCCATCTAGATTACATATTAATTTTCCAATCTTTGTTACCTAAACAAATAGAAAGGAATGACTCTATTTTAGGATTTACTGCATGTACTGTGGCTATATTGCCACATCAGAAAATAGCTACCATCTAATTTAATGCCTTCCTTATGTGGATATCTGCCAAATGGAAAACGTTATTCAAATAAAAAGTAAGATAATAAGTAACTCTAGTTTCTATCCACTCATGCTTGTGATCCCACTTACCTCTTTAGAATAACATTGACCTTTAAAAAATATTTGATTTAGTCAATGCAGATGATATTTTATTGCTTGTTCATTAACTAATTTGATTGTGTTTGGTCGATTGTTATAATCTTTCTCCTCTCTTCCTCATTAAACACTATGCATACTTCTTAAATAATTTCTTGAGATTATGAATTATATGAAAGAATTTGATTCAACATGTATCAGTGCCCAGGTTAAGTCACGGCTGAAACCTACCCTTCAACAACTGAAATTTACTCAGACAGGCAAAGTCGGATTTTGGTAGCTTAGCTGATAAGAAAACAATGCCACTTCCCTGTGTTGTGAAGAAATGTGTAAACAGCAAGAAACATATAGATTTTCTCCAAAAATATGGCCTACCAAAAGTTGAATGCTTTTTAGCATTTAACATTATAGCATTATTTTATAGTTTTTCTTCTTTGTGACTGAAGAATATAATACAACTGGTATAATTCAACTACAATTGTTACATCACAATATATACAAAGATATATTCAACAAAATCAAACTAGGAAAAGTATCAAACAATGCAAATAGTATCTCTTTAATAAATGTATCTTTAATCAAAACCTTTAGGAAAAAGGTAGACCTTAAATGAATTCTCCAAGTGCTTCTCTAACATAATCTTATAGATAATGCATCTAGGAAACTTTTCTCATCAAGATGGGGACCAAATTAATCAGTAGATGAATGTTGTGCTTTTTTAAAAAAAAATTGTCTTTTAGCAAATTAGCAAATCAATGAAATCTGTAGTCTTTTGGTAGAGAGAGAAAGAATGAAACTTTTCTAATTTTTAAAATAGAAATATCTGGTATAGTTAAATGAAATTAGTAAATCTTGAGAAACATTTTAAAATAGGATAATAAGCATTTATAGAATAGTCAGTCTTCAACCATACAATTTCAAGGTGTGATTCTTGTGATTTTATCTGGGTTACCACAATAAATTGTATGCACAATTTACACAGATGCAGTTTTGCTTAAGAGGTTAAAGGTAATTCCTTAAGAAATTTTTAACCAGAATGAGCATCTTCCTCAAATGGTTATTTGATATTGCCAACAAAAAGCTACCCTCTTCCCCCCAAAATCTGGAATAATAATTTAGATATATCTCATATTTGTCTCTTAGTGAAAGCTAAACTGGAAAGAATAACTGAGAACTGAGTAGACTTAATTTGGGTCTCTCTAAAACATTAATACTATTACAATATCCTAATGATATTTAAAGTGAATTTTTACAGGAAATAATAATAAAAAAACATAGCGGTTGTAGGATCAAGCCAGTGAGGTTGTTAGCATGTAGGTAAATGATTAATGATATCATCATACGTAGAACCCTAGCATAGCAAGGAGTCATGAAAGCCATGGAGTCTAACCCCCCCCCCCAACCCCTTCACTGCAGGAATTTAAATGAAAGCATCTCAGACAGAAGGCTGTCTAGCCCCCACTTGAGCACATCCAGGGAAGGGATGGCCATTGCTTCTCTGAATAATTGATTCCTCTGTGGAACTGCTCTTACAGCAAGGAAACTTTAAATCAGAACTTGCTTTTTATACTTTAAATCCAGCTTGGATCCTTTCTGTGAGACATGTTTCCAGTAATTTAAACAATGTTCAGCAATCCTTTCTCAAGACTAAATATGGCCAGGTGTTTCTCCATAGGTCTTGGTTTCTAGTCCCCAGATCTTTATTATCCTTCCCCAAGCTTCCTCTATTTTCTCTGAATTCCTCTTAAATTATGATGCCCAAAAGTGGGAAAACACTTGGAAGTGGAATGATTACTTCTCAGAATTTGGAATTACTTTTCTGTTGATGAAGCCTTAAACTAATATTTTCTTCTTTGATAACTATATATTTTTTTTCTGGCACATATTTAGTTTACAATCAATTATAATTCCAAAATAAAGTATTTCATTTATTTTTAAAAAATATTAACAGTAAGTGTGGTTTTCACCCATCCATTTTTTATCTTTTTTCCCTTTAAGTGAAGCACTTCTATCAAGTTTCATTCTATTACTTTCATCCTCTTTTCCCAACCCGTTTAATTTAAAACCTGTCTCCTGGGGTGTTAGTTGGGCCACCATTTTTGTATAATTGCAATTCCATAAGCCAGTATTGCCTCCAGCTTTTTCATTTAAAACACTAATGAAAATATTGAAGAGTAAAGGACATAGAGTTGATCATTGTGACATTTCTTTATGAGCTGTTAGCACTCTTGGGATACAATTTTTGACCTAGTTTGTGTCTACTTCATTAATGGTATATTTAAATTAGGGTACATAATACATATAGTTAGGTTATATAATCCCATCATTTTTTTCAAATGAGATAAAATTAGCTTGGCAAGACTTGCCCCTTACAATTCATAGCTCTTTTTGGTAATTGCCACCTGTTCTTGACAATCTTCTCTGCAATAGAGGAATCCTCCTCAAACCCATGAGAAGAGCAGAACTCTGCTTCCACTTCCTCCCCATGCCTCAAGTAAACCATCGAAAGTTATACTCAGCTCCATTGATTCATGCTATCTCCTAAGGCAGCAAGTCTAAATCTGCAAAAGAACTGGGTAGGGGGAGATTCTCCCTCCCCATATTCCATGTGGGCACTTTGTGATGTAGAAGCAATGAAAAATCAGCAGAATAGTTTGGGGGGAGGGGAAGCAATGCAGGCAGTGCTGTAGTGGAAGCCCTACAGGCATCCCCCTCCCCATCAGCATTTTCAGCCTATGATCACCGCTGGACAGACACTCCCTAAAGCCCCTGTCCCACTGCACCAACGGATGCAAAGAGGATGTAAAACGTTAAAAAACGTTGGAAAACGCTATGCATTCGTTGTGTACTCATTGCATACATGTTTCATACACTCTATCCTTTGATCATCTGTCCACTGAGATTTCATCGATGCAAGAAGTTTTGAGCTGCACAAAACTTTGTGAACGGATGAACTTTCCGCTGTGTACGATGTAAATCCGTGACATACGAGCAACAAACGTTCTATGTCCGTTTATCATCCGTTAAACGTCCGCTGTATCCTCTCTGCATCCTCTCTGCATCCTCTGGGCGTCCTCGCAACTGAAAACGGAAAGAGGGAGGAAAGAAAAGGTACATGGAACGTCTATACATCGTTAGTAGCACAGAAATAGAAAGGATGCGCAGTGAACGGTTTGCGTCCTATATACATCCTCTATGCTTCCTATGAACATCCGTTTAACATCCCCGCTACATACTACGCACGTCTGTTCTTTTCCTTTCTTTTCCATTCTGTTTATGCAAATTTTTGCCACTTTTTGGAGCAGATGACAATGGATGGAGCACCTCCAAAATTTTGCTTGCCGCGGTGTCCTTTTTGCATACGTTTTGCATCCGTCGGCCAGTGGGACCTAGCCTTAAGCAAGCCTTCCATATATTAGCATTTTTCCTCTTACACCATCTAAACACCACCTGGTTGTTTCCTAACCCCTGTACCAACTTTAAGATGTGTTGACTTGAACTCCCAGAGTTCCCCAGCCAGCATTCATTCTTTCCATTGCAGAATAACTCTCTGCATTTCTATGGTACTTAATAACATTTTCAGTGGCCTCTTAAGATCATTAACCATCTATTTATTGTATATCCATACTGTATTACTTTGAGTTCAACATTTAAAAATAGTTATATTTACAAACATAGAATGTTTTCCTGGAACAATTATTCCAAGATCTTTAAGAGATGTCACATACCAAGGAATTCTCCATACAAATTTCTCCATAGAGAATTAAAACTTTGGGAAATACTAAATTATCAAATTATTGGGCTATGTCAATAAACAATGTTATAGACTCTTGCTAATGAACCATGACATATTGTCAGTGCATAATAATTTGTGTTTCTCCTTGACATAACCTCAGCATATATTCATTTAACTCTAGTTATTCTTAGGTCAACTATGCTTTTTAATTGCCTAACAGGGCAAATAATGCTGAAGAATTCTGGGAATTGAAGTTCACCCATCTTAAAGTAGTTAAGATTGAAAAACACCAATTTAGGCTAAGTGCAGGAATCCAAATTGCAGAATCTGATATCTCCACCCTTCACATAAACATCTGGTGAAAAGAAGCTCCCATCCCATGAGTATCTAGTCCCACTGCTGCATTACTTTTATTGTCAGAAAATTTTCTGTAAAATTCACTTACTTTTCTTAGATTCAAAGCTGCTACTTTCTAGAAACCAAGACTGCCAACAGATGGGCTTGTAATTATTGACTTCTATCCATCCAGCTTTTGTTCATTAAGGCTTTCACAAAGCACCTTTGAGTTCAAGGGAAAATAGTCACCCGTCCTGATCATCTTTTGCCACATGGAGAATTCTTTGCTGCTACAAAGGACAGCATGGGTCAGGCCAGTCTGCTACAAGGACAGTGAAATAGGTTCTCACTTTTCTAAACTAGCTACCGTAGGATTTCTGAGCTAGCAAAAATTATTATTTTCTGTTACAGAGATTGATTCAATGGAGTAGTTTTCTTTTCCAGATGTTTATTAATATTTACAGCAGAGTATATTTTATGTTGCATCCTACTTCTTCCACATAGTCCCAGTATTTAATAACAAGTGTTTGTGATCGTATTGTTGTTTCAGTCATTTTGTTAGAATTTTTAGACTGAGAAAGGACTGGTTGTAAATTTTGAAGGAACTCATTTAGGAACTCAATGAAATACACAATTAGAGGGGTCAAAAATTCTTCATGAAATTGTACCATCTTGCTCTTCCTGTATGAATGTGATTTATGGTCCTGGAGATTTAAACATTTGAAGTAAAGAACTGTTCCTTGGCTGTGTAACTATGAATTATAATCTGCAATTTGTCCTTTCATCCTGCTTTTCTTAATTTTCTGCTCATTTCTTGTTGCTGTTAAGAGACTGAATCAAATGGTTAAATAGCTATGACTTTTCTGTGTTGTGCATTACCATACCTAGTACTCCAATTTTTCATATTACAACCCTGTGAGGTGGATTTGGCTGAGAGAGAATAATTCAATTTTTGTAAATGCAGGCCTGCTTTCAAAAATAAAATATTTTTTTTAAAATTCAGACATTCATTTCTCAACATTTGGTGAGGCTCTAGACCAGGACAGAGAGATTAGTCACTACAAGCCTTAGCTAATGGGAGGCAATTGTCATGTGTGATGAGATGCAGGAGGGAGATCGCTGCAGGTTGGCCAGGAGGGGTGAAGGAGGGGGATGAGCTGGGACAGTGCAGTGGAATTCCAGACATTCCCTTTGCTGCTCTCCATTGATGAAGCCTTTTCTCCCTTCCAGGTCAGTGAATAATTTCCTGATGACTGGTCCCAAGGTAAGTACATTCCCTTTGATCTCCATTCCTAATTCCAAGAAGCACAAATCATTTGGACCTTTCCTCCTTCCCAGATTTGATAAATATGTGGCTGGATATTTGCAATCTAAACTTGACTTGTAGAAAGCAAAAAAACTCTACTTTTTAAATTCCTGCTCTAAAGAAGAGAACCCTGTGTTATTATTTAATTTAATTAAATTGTGCACAGGTCTGTGCCATTAATCCTTTAAAGGCAGCAGGCAAATTAGCTTGTAAACTGTAATCGTGAGATTGACTCTCAACTGACATATGTTATGCACAACCCAGAATCTGGCTGCTAATGGTATTAATTTAATAGAATAATAACAGAATTAGAGTTGGAAGGGACCTTGGAGGTCTTCAGCCAGAAGCAGGAGAGCCCATCTTCTTAAAAGTAAAACTGTTCCTATAAGATATATGTTTTCCCCATCATGAATGCTCCAGATAATTCAGTGTAAATTACTGTGATTAATGTACATGGAATTTGTTCAAAATCACTAGTTACTGTAGGTTGCTCATGGGAGCCTGGTGTTTCCACTATGTGATGTTTATTGGCTGAATTACACTAGACTATCGAACAGTTTTTATTTGGCAGCCTAGTGCTTTCATATCAGTTCTAATATGCTTTGGTTCGTATCTGTAGCCTATTTTAGATCTCTAGCTTCATAAAGCCCCAGGTTCCTGCTTTTTACTTTATTGCATCTTCCTAGCACATTTCAGAGCCAATACAGTACTGTTAAGAAGACTGTAAAATTCTGGCTCTTCAGTGGAATATTTGGTTAAAAATTGACATCTTCTGAATATATTTTGGTCAACTAATAGTTTTTTTTTTAAAAATTCACTACTGTTAAATTTCTGGGAACTCTCTGCTTGGCCTATCATGAGCTACTCCCTGCTTCTTGAGTGTTGGAAGGGCTCATTTTTCTCCCACTCCCTGTCCATTACAAATGTACCTTAAACCAGTGTTTTGCCTTAACACTGTTTTGGAAAAATGGGAATGTTGATCAATTTAGCCATTTACCTTGTTTTGACCATCCAAGTAGCCTCGGTGGCACAGTGGTTAGAGTGTAGTACTGCAAGCTCCTCCTACTGCATTTTGGCAGATCAAATCCTATCAGGCTCAGGGTTGACACATCCTTCCTTCCAAGGTGGGTAAAATGAGGACCCCAATTGTTGGAGGCAATATGTTGACTATGTAAACAGCTTTGAGAGGGCTGTAAAACACTATAAAGTGGTATATAAGTCTAATTGCTATTGCTATCTCCCTTTGCAGGCATACCTCATCTACTCTAGCAGTGTGGCAGCTGGTGCACAGAGTGGTATTGAGGAATGCAAGTTCCAGTTTGCTTGGGATCGTTGGAACTGTCCTGAGAGAGCTTTGCAACTCTCCAGCCATGGAGGACTTCGCAGTGGTGAGAAAAATGATTGGGGGGACAACTTCCATTACCCATGAACCAATTGCATTTCTATGATGTACAGTATGATATTTCTCTGCTAGAATCTGATAAATAAGACTTCCTTATGGAATAAGATGTTGATTGCTACTTCTTGGGTATTATTATATCCTGCAGGTGTGTATTTCCTTTAAATTGCAGGTAATTCTATCCCAAGAAGATATTGCTATGGTCCATAGCCATAATTACTAGTTAAAGAACAAGACGCCTAAGGCAGAAATAAATTGACAGTCCTCAGACTTAAGAAAAGCAAAGAGTGAAATCCTTTAGAAAATGAGATTAGTTTTTTTTAAATGTGTTCATGAACAGTCTGGGGACAGGGGAAAACATGGCAGTTGCTGATGGCAGCCAACCATTCTGGATAGAAAGAGTCAACATTGGATTCCAAAGAATTTCCAAAGCTCCTACCCAAACAGGTGACCTGGCCTCAACATGGGAAGTATAGTTTATTGTAAGTAAATGATGCATGTTGAACTAGGAGACTGAGCAGTTAACAGGACAGTGGTATACATACATCGCCATTTGTTATATGATACAGATAGATTTTTATCCCTCTCTCAGTATTAAAATCCCTTTTAACTAATGAAGTATGAATGCAATTGCCAAAAAAGCCAATGAAATCCTAGGCTACATAAATAGAGGGATAGAGTCAAGAAGTGTTAGTACCATTTTATAATGCCTTGGTAAGACCATACTTAGAATACTGCATCCAGTTTTGGTGGCCATGATATTAAAAAGATGTTGAGATTCTAGAAAGAGTGTAGAGAAGAGCAACACAGATAATTAAAGGGCTGGAGGCTAAAACATATGAAGTAGAATGACTTGCCTTCAGAAGTTGTGGGTGCTCCATCACTTCAACTGAATTGAATTGAATACTTTATTTGGTCAAGTGTGATTAGATACACAAGGAATTTGTCTCTGGTGCAGAAACTTTCAGAGTATATGCAAAGCAACAGAACAATGATAATCATAATATAAATAAGAGGGGGAGTAAAGAAGATAAGAGGATAAATAACACTACAGCCATATTACATGAGTAAATAATGGAGGTTTTTAAAAGGAGACGAGAGAGCCATTTTTCTGAAATGGTATAAGTTCTCCTGCTAGAGCAGGGGGTTAGACTAGAACAACTCCCGGGTCCCTTCCAATTTTGTTATTCTAACATTGAGTAATTATATTAAGAGTAAATATTGGACTAAACTAGCACTTAACTGAAGGAAGCAATTACAGAATTACAGAACCTAATAAGCATTTGTTGCATTCTTCATAGTTCTGCCACTCCAAAGGGCTTGATGTGGGTAAGGCCCAGAGGTGGTATATTCAGCAGATTCTGACCATTTCTGGAGAACTGGTAGGAAAATTTTTGAGTAGTTTGGAAAACTGGCAAATTCCACCTCTGACTGGAGATTTTACAGTATCCTTCCCCTGCCGCACCCACAGAACCGGTAGTAAAAAAAACCATTGGTAAGGCCTGTTGAGAAGTTAGTTCCTTGCCCACTTCTACCTTCTTTCTATAAGTTACGGCCAATTGTCAGGGAAGGAGCTGGCCAGAAGATTTTCAACTATTTTCTTCTGCCTAAAGCCACTGATATATTCTTCTTTTAATGAACTGGGAAAACCAATTACATGTGAACAGACACTTAATGAGGCCATGGATAATTTAGGAATGGTAAGTTCCTATTTCTTATTTTAGGACAAAATTGTGCAGGATAAGACGAAATGTTAAAAATATGCTTAAAATATTTTCTTCAGTAGCTTTTTAGTTGAGCTGCATGACAGCAGCTTGTGTGTATTAATGGGAGCTAAATTACTGTAAACAACTATTAAGATGCTGCTTTCCCCACAGTTTTATATATTTAACAACATATTTCAGTGAAAATTATTTTCCTGTCAGATGAATCCTGGACTGGACTTTCAGTTGAAAACAGAAGCATCTGAGAGACTTACAAAGCTAAGAAAATAATACATTCTGCTGTTTTCTCCCAAGCTGCAGTTTCTTTGGCTAAGTTGTTGTGTAATTATTTCACAGCTAACCGAGAAACAGCTTTTGTTCATGCAATCAGCTCAGCTGGGGTCATGTACACATTGACACGAAACTGCAGCCTTGGGGACTTTGACAATTGTGGATGTGATGATTCTCGCAATGGACAGTTTGGTAAGAAGTAAACTTAACAGCACATTATCTTTCTATGTAGGGTCTTTCTCCACTCGCCTCTTGCCATACTAAACTTCTTTTTAAGAAATAGAGGTAAGAAAACAGTGATATATTTTAAGCATGGATGACACACTCAAAAGCCTTTAAAAGGACATGTGCAGGCAAAATGTCTCCTATTTGCATGGTACTATTTAGAACTTTTCTGTGATCAGGAATTTGAAAGTAGATGATATTTATATAGCTATGCAGGTATCTTATCCACATTATCCGCCCTCCTCCTTTCTGGACCAGAAATCACAATTCTTTTTTATGTACTAAAAGCTGCACCTTTTTTTCTCCTATTTACTGGCTTGATTAGTGAAGGTAGGGCACAATGTAGGTCAATAAAGTTATCAGGTCGTTGCTCAGATCAAGAGATGTTCTTAAAACTGATTTTTTCCCATTGATTGGCATGGAAAAAGCATAAATGGCTGCATCCTTTTGTTTCCTAGCAAAATGAGTTGAAGTATGCAGAGGAGGAAGAGGAGGAGGAAGGGAACAAATGGGCCAAATTTTACTCAAAGTAGTGCAAAGGTTTTGGAGCAACCTTTCTTAGATTTCATGCAGATTTAAATTTCAGACATTGGGAAATGAAAAATAGTCAAATGTAAAACTTGGTAGACAGTGAAGAAGGAAAAGGTAAAAATATACTCTGTTAATGCTTCTCCTTGATGAGAAATGAGAAGAAAAGTAAAAAGGTGTAGGAAATTAAAGACATAATTCTATGCAATTTTTTAAAATCTCTGGAATATAATTATTAGTCTGGTATACAATAAGACTTTTTCTGGGTAAAATAACTTAGAACTAGTTCATGGATTCATCCCTTAAAATCAAAATCTTCTGTATTTTAAGACTGCATAATTTCAGCATTGCACTACATTTTTTAGATCAGACATCTGAGTAAGAAGAAAAAGGAAGCAAAGTGGATTAGAGCAGGGATTTGGGTCCAGAAGGATGAACATGTGTTCTGAATCCCCTGCCTTGAACTCTGGGCTTCAGATCTGATGCTGTTCTTAGTATACCCACTTGATGGATCCCATCTAACAGTCGGGTGACACATTTGTCTCTGCAGGAGGCCAAGGATGGCTGTGGGGAGGCTGCAGTGACAATGTGGGCTTTGGGGAAGCCATTTCCAAGCAGTTTGTGGATGCCCTTGAAACAGGGCAGGATGCCAGAGCAGCAATGAATCTGCATAACAATGAAGCTGGCCGAAAGGTAATCTCATTTCCATATACTGCAAGGAGAAAAGTCAGGAAAAGCCTGGGGGAGTCAGAGTCTTCAGATGTTCGCTATGTATAAATTTTTAATGAAACATTTGGAAGCTGAAATAGCCAATTCTGCGTTATTGGGGAAGTTCACTTACTAAGATTACAGAAAAAGCTTTAAAAAGTGGGGGTGCTCCTGTATGTGGGAATTTGCTTGGAAGACAGAGAGAAGAGATGCTGCCTAGGAACAGTCAGATAAGAGAGTACAGCCTGCAGCTGCGGGGTGGGGGCAGTAATAAGCTGAAACAGATCCTCCCTAAGTTATTGGTCTATAAAGATGACAAAAGCAGAATTGTACATTCAGACTTGCAATATTCTGCTAATGTTGTTTTTCAATAAAATAGTTTTAACTTATCTGTTCATATTTCCTGTCTGGTCTACTTTGCAAAGCTGACAGTACCAATGTTATTCTGAATGTCCATTCGGGCAGAAAGCCAACATATTTGAAATGCAACAGTGTAGAGTTGGGCAAGTTGACTCTTGATTTGGAAATTCTTTGATTATGCTGATTGAGACATGATTTCCAGCTCTGCCAATCATGAAAGGGGCATTACTCATTCTAATGCAGGAGTGGAATAAGAAACCTTTTTCTTATGAAGTTCTGGGTCACATACCAGAAAAGTCAATCAATGTCTGAACGTTTGCAATGCTTGGAACTTGTACGAGATTTCCTAATTATTTTGTACAGGATTTCTTCATAGATTTCATAGGATAACAGAGTTGGAAGGTACCTTGGAGGTCATAACTCATTTCTCTTTCTCTTCTCCACAACTTTCTTCTCTACAACTTTCTCTTTTCTCTCTCTCTGCCAAAGGGCTGATCCTGTCATTAAGTATCATGAAATGGTTCTTCCCTCTTATGTTATTTTGCTCACAAGGCAGAGTTCTTCAGAACAGCTTGCCTCCTTGCAGGCATTGATCTCAGGGATCCTGTAAGTCAGGGGTGTCAAACTGAGGGTTGCATCAGCATTATAGTTGCCCTCAAAGGGCCAGTTGCATGTAAGACTATCCAATTAGTTCAGGAGTGAACTAATATGTTTCATATTTCCTGAACAATTTTTTTTTAGCATTTTGGAGAACAAATGTTCAAAAATCATATTTACACATGAAGATTCGTGAATATTTTTTAAAAAATGTGTATGGTACTGTTGGAAGAAATATCCTTCTGGGTTCAGTTCCAAGTGTGGAAAAAGACACTGGAAACATGGAGGCTGTTTAGAAGGTTTAATATCAGGGCCACATGGCTTGGAGCTCCAGAGTGAAAAGGAAGAGATCAAGAAAAAAGGGCTGAGGTGCTGAGAGTACCTGGGTTTTATATCCTCTGTTGGGATTTGAATTGGAGCTTGTATTTTGATTGGTTGTCAGACTCCCATGGGGGCATGCAGGGGCAACTCTGTAGGCTGTCCTGAGTCCCAGGCTTGGTTGAACCTTGCTGAGTGATTTATGCCCTAAAAAAGGGCTTTTGACAATTGCTATCGCTTTACCTGGAGATCCTTGTTATGTAAAGTATTCTGGCCCAGGCCTTAATGGCCCACCCATTAACAAAGGCGGGGGTGAGCTTCTGCTTCTGAAGTGAGTTTCTGCTTCTGGGTTTCTACTCTTTTGAGGGGAACTATTCTGCCTTTTTAATATTTACTAGGCTATTTCAATTTTCTAGGAGAGGGGTGGGTGCTAACTTCCTATAGTACTTAGAAGCAACAATAGATAAGGTTCTGGTTGAGTCAGCCAGACATTGTGTATCTTATCAACAATAGGTATCTTATGAGTTGTGCATCTCTTTTGTGGTATAAATGTTAAGGTTATATATTTATGCTTTTTCATTTTCTTACCTTTTGTTGATAAGAATAACAGAACATTTTATAAAATTATATAATTCAGCTATACAAATTGTTTTATCATCACTTTTCATAGTGTGAAAAACAAAAATATTATGAATTTGAGAACTAGAGTAGACACTTTGACCCAAATAGCTGGTGGGACTTGGGCAAAACATACTTGATTAAATATATCTTTTTTTTTAATTTCTAGTATTTTCCTACAAGTGTCTCCTGAGTGTAGGTCTATTGGTTATGACAGGAATTGACTAACCAGCTTGTTACCCAAGCCTGATGTTCTTTCTCCTCCTCCTTTCTCCACAACAACCTTTTGAGCTGGATTGGGCTGAGACTGAATGACTGGTTCAAATCACCCATCCACTTCTCATGCCTAAGGCAGGACTAGAACAGTCTCCAAGTTTCTCGCCTGGTGCCTTAATTTTTTTAAATTTTGATTAAATAAAATTACTTCCCACATGTTTATTAATAGTCATTTGATATTGTAATCTTAATGTATATATATAAAAGTGAAATACCACTCACATATCATCACAAATTCACCAGAACCATAAAACCTACAAACTTGAAATTTGGCATGTATGTTCCTCTTGGCTTCTAGGTGCTCACTAAGAAAGGGTTTTCTGAAATGACCACCAGAGCATTAGTATTTTGTATATTATTATTAACACGCTCTGATGCTAAGGAGTTCTACTCCCCTTCCCCACCTGAAAAGAAATCTGTTCCAGGTGCAAAACACAAACAGAGGAGGGGAATTTCAGTTTCAGTTTTAGTTTCACAGCACCAAGCATCTTTAGTACAGAACAGTTGAGCTAAGCCATGCCCAAGCTCCTTGCTTGTCTCCTCCTTGCTCACACAGCAAATTCTGTTTCAGTTTCCAAACAGCCCTCAACTCCCTCACACATTAACAGGACTCTAGCCAGATGGATGATGGTAGGCAGAGGCAGAATTTCCCCCTCCTTATTTTCCTCCACCAAAACTTAGCCCGACCACATAATTTTGTAGCGAAGCACGGGTATCGAGCTAGTGAATAATAATTTGAAACAGCTTTTGAAGGGAAAGATTTAGGTTTACTCCATGTGTCTAATCAGCATTTTCACAACTACTTCCTAACTGCTGCTATTTGTGGCTTCAGCCAGCTTTAAACAAAAGCTTTATAAATGCAGTTCAAAAAGAAGATATTTTTGTTTTCCATTGTTTCATTATTTGCTTTTATGGTGCTAAAGCAGGGGTGGGATTCTACCAGTTTGTACCGATTCGAATGTCGTTAACATTCTAACCAGTTGGGAGAACCGGTTGTTGGAAGAAATTACTGGCCTAATCCTGTAAGGAAGGCAGGAAGGAAACATTCTGGTGTTGCTTACAGAAACTGCCTCTCCGTTAACCCTTATTACATGCTTGACAGGACTAGACTTCCTGTCTCAGGAACGTCTCTGGAGTTTTTTTTCCCCTCCTTTGCTGGTACTTTGCTTGTGTGGAGTGACCATTCAAAGTTACAATGGCACTGAAAAAAGTGACTTATGACCATTTTCCACACTTACGACTGTTGCAGCATCCCCACAGTCATGAGAGGCCAGACGAGGAGATGCCTGCCTCGATGTGAGTGATATTGAGTTGGCCACGCCCAGCCAATAACATGATCATCAAGCCATGTTCACCCAGTCACATGACCACCAAGCCACACCCACCAACTAAGCCATGCCCACAGAACCGGTTGTTAAAAATTTGAATCCCAACCCTGTGCTAAAGACTTAAGAACGTGATCACTTTATGGTAGCAATCCTGTGTACCATGTGGAAGATATTCTCCAAGACATTATCTTTTGTAAATGCACATCAACCAAAAGTCTACACCCCACAGGTAGAAAGACCGTCTACCTGAGTGTATAAAAAAACCCCTGTGCGAATTTTGTCCCCATCTCCTTAAACCTTCCCCATCATCAGAAGGACCCATCTGCTAATTAAAGCAGCAGTGCTAATCAAACATGAGCTTTGGGCAGGAGACAGGAGAAGGAAACAAAACTATCTCCCCGGGAGTTCTGGTACCATAGACCCAGAGCTCAGAAATTTTAAAAAAGAGGCAAACTAAAAGATAAACAGTTATGAAAAGAAGCCAGATGAAATGAGCAGCAACTGAGAAAACTGGGGTGAGAAAGGTGTGAGGTGGCTGGTTTGTCTGGTGGGCTGAGACAGTAGCTTCCCTTTGGGTTTGCAGGCTTCCCAGGCTGGAGGAGAGTGGAGGGGTGGCAGGGCTCCTGTGGACAAGGCTGCTGCTACTGGTGCCGCTGCCAGGGGATGGGAGGCAGATGGCGGGATGGGAGTAGCCTGGCTGTGGGGCCACTCCTACCACCTCCTGTGTGCCACCTAGGGGGAGTGCACGGCTGGGTTGGGGTGGGACAGAGCCAAGGCAGTATCTGCTGTAATTGATGACTGGGATCTGGTGGCCACATTAGGCCACATTCTTAGGGCCCTTAACCTGTGCCTGGGATGGGCTGTTGCCCGGCTAACCAGAGTTACAGCAGTTGCCCTGCTGCTTTGGGAAGCATGCTGGAAAGTGGCAGGTCCTCTTTCCACCCAAAATCATGCCAGGTTCCCCGTGACCTCTTGCTTCTCACTATTTCACCCACCACCAACACCCTCATTGGTATGTGCAGGTGCTGCTTCTTGCTCAACTGACTATCAACAATTGAAATATTTTCAAATATGCAAGAAATGGGCTTCAATATATAGAATATAAAATAGATGTTTTGAAAAGGACTATTTTAAAGAAATAAAATGAAACAATTATCCAACAAAATCTACTCCCTAGTAACATAGCTTAAAGGTGAACTGGTAGCGTGGAAGTGCTGAAGCTTCACTCAGAAGGGAAGAAGACTTCATAATTGATTTGATATGGCTAATGGACCACTTCTAGAGCTCAAGCCTTTATTTGTTATATACAGTAGGGCCAGGCAATTCCAGTAAGAGCCTGGTCTCCATTTTGCTGACCCCCATTTCTCTATGGACATGTTTTCATCCATCATGCAGTTTTCAAACTGTGTATAGCAGCAGTCAGCTGCAAAGCAGGGGGAAGCCATAAAATCTGAGCAATTTGTCATTATTACTTTTTGTACAGTATTTTATGCATATAATAAAATACCATTTGCAATAACTAGCATGACTATGACTTCCTATCATCAAACTGATTTTTTTCTAGAGTTAATGTGATAGGAAGGAATAAATACTTAGTTAATCCAAATAATAGCTTTGAAAACTAATCACTGCATTTAGCCCTTCATTATTTTAATCTGGAGAAAGAAAGAAAGTTGCTCGTATCATTGTACAAAATTCTGAAAAATCTTTCTGGAAGGAACTGAAAAACATGTTTGGAGCCAATTGTTAAGACAGATCTTAGGCAAAATCTCAATTCTCTATATTGAATAGGACATTCTTGTTCCTTAGTTTTGTTGCATGACATCTGCTCTGTTGTTGCCTTACCCTCTAGGCAGTGAAAGGGACTATGAAGAGAACCTGCAAGTGTCATGGGGTTTCGGGCAGCTGCACCACCCAGACCTGCTGGCTGCAACTCCCTGAGTTTCGAGAAGTGGGGACATACCTGAAAGAGAAGTACCACAAAGGACTGAAAGTAGACATACTGAAAGGGGTTGCTAATAGTGCTGCAAGTCGAGGTGCCATAGTGGAAACCTTCAGCTCAATCTCCAAAAAGGAGCTTGTCCACCTGGAAGACTCTCCTGACTACTGCTTGGAGAACAAGACTTTGGGCCTCTTGGGTACGGAAGGTCGGGAGTGTCTGAAGAGAGGCAAGGCCCTGAGTAAGTGGGAGAAACGGAGCTGCCAGCGCCTGTGTGCAGACTGTGGGTTGGCTGTCCAGGAACAGCGAGCAGAAATGGTGTCGAGCTGCAACTGCAAATTCCATTGGTGTTGTGCAGTTCGTTGTGAACAGTGTCGCAAACGTGTCACCAAGTATCACTGTGTCCGCAAGGAGAAGGGAGAGCAGCATGGGGGCAATGTGCCTCCACGCAAGCTCAAGAGGAAGCAGCCTTAGTGCCGACTAACCAACCTTTGCTCTTTCACAACATCTCATATATTACTCACTTCTACTTTGTTTTCCATATTTAGATCTATCTATGAAAAGGAAACCTTCACCTATCTAGTCTTTAACCCCGCTTTGGAAGACCCCACTGGAAGAAGCTTGCAGATGTTCCGGGAAACATGAACATAATCCCAAGCTGCTAGACTGTTATGGAATGAGTTTGGCTTCAAAGCCAAAGTAAGGATCTGAAAGGATTTAGCCTCTGATTCTGTTGGGAGTGGATTTAGACATTCCTCTCCTTGCAGTCTCTGTGGCAGCTTGAAGGGAAGTATCAAATGAAGCCCACAAGCATTTACCATTCCCTGATCAAAATATGCAAACTGATTGAACAAAAATAAAACCAACCAAGCCACCTTGTCTGAAAATAGACTTCTGAAAGCTGATTGAATCAGCTAGAATAAAAAAAAACACCCCACTATATGGAAGAATTGAAGAAGTATTTTGAATTGTTGGCAGGAATTCTTGAGCTGTTCTGTTGACAGCTAAGCAAACTTGAAAGCCATTTTGGGAGAGTGGTGAAGACATCATGCTAGAAACTAAGAGACTATGAATTCTAATCTTGCCTTAGGCACAAAGCCAACAGCTGGATGATCTTGGGTGAGTTTTTCTCTTTCAACCCTTAGGAAGGAGCAAACCACTTCTGAAAAGCCTTGCCAAGAAAGTCTCCAACAATTTGACAGTGACTGAAAATAAGAATAAAAAAATGAGAGTAATATATTTTCAAGGGCTTTCTGTGTTAACTAAAATATCAAATTTCTACCTTTTGCAGATTTGTTGACCAGGTTTGAAAAGGCCAACATGCAAAAGTAATGACTCCCAACAACAGCCCTTGTTTATAGAAGGGAAATTGAGCCATGTATCCTGGGTTAACCTCTCAAGGACACTCTGTTCTGATGCTTCCTACTGGACTTGAATGCTTACAATCAGGAACATTCTCGGATCTGCAAATCCAAATCTGTCACTTAAAACAGTTTTCCTTCTTCCATCTAGCTTTGTTTTGGCATCTTACCCCTATAATTGATTGAGAAAATTAAGGTTAGAATGAATTAAATAATTTTTTATTTGGGATACTTGACTGCATTAAGAGGCTCCTTAGGAGAGAAAGTGTTGCTGAGTTATGAAATTATCCTATTTGTAAATAATACTCTAGCTTATGGTAGGAAGGAAAGGGAAGGAAAAGGCTGCCAAAATGGAATATAATTTTAAGGAAAATTTAACATATTTTTAGAAGAAAAAATGTTGTGAGGGGACATACTGTTTCCTAATTTCAGGCAAAATTTGTTCAGAACCTTTCCATGTGATGGGTTGAAATTTGTTACACATTTTTGCTCATTTGGTTCCAGTAGTTATCAAACTTAAAACAGACAACTATGTCTTCTATTTGTAATCCTTCCAAGTCTTTGAACCTCCCTCTTTCCCTCCCTCCCTCCTTTCTCTTTACAGTGAATATTTGTGAGAGGAACAAGCATTATATTCAGATCCCATTTGGTTGAGTTCACACAACATGCTCAACCAGATTTAGTAAAAACCTAGCAGATGATTCGCACAGCTGCTAAATTGGCCAAAATCATCTTTGATGAAATTGTTTCATGGTTCAGCTTCAATGAATGCAACCCATGTGGTCACTTTATCTTTCAAATTTTGTGTCAGTTCAGTATTAAAGAACCAGATTAGATACATTGCATGAAAGTATCTTCTATCATTGAAAGATAGAAGTTGCTTTCACAGAAGCAGTTATACTTGATCCTCTGACTTTTGATCACTGGCATCTGTGGTGGAGGATGGGTAAGGTTAACATCTGCAAGAAGGCAACTACATGATCCAAACAGTGCCCCTTTTGTACATCTATATGAAAGAAGCTTAGCTTGGAGTGTGAGAACACATTCATCATCTTGCAGGGCAATGATGCCCCTCCCCCATGGAGATGCACATTATTGATTCTGATCCATTTGCAAAAAGACATGACAAACTTGTGTAACGAGGACTGCCCCAAATGATATCACAATGGGAGGAAAATACTATATTAAAGAGAATGTGTTGGGACTACCAGAAGCCTCACTTAAAATGCTTTGCTTCAAGTCACTGGAAAGTGATGAAAGAAGAGAATGAGGAAAAACTAACAGGACATTTGCCAAACAGACAAAATAATAGAGGGGAGATTGGCTGAACAGAATCCCACCCAAATAAGTGGCAAAACATGATGTGATTTTCAATATTTAGCTAATATTTGGTGTATATCCTTGTGATAAAAACTCAAAGAATTTTCCTTGAAAAATTCTTCCTTCCTGGCAGAGATTCTAGGCTTTGAGGGGGGGGGGGAAGCTTCTCTTTGATCATCAACAGTGCAGTGCAGTGTAAATAAGGGTTTTAGAGACTCTAGCTGAAAAATGTCAAGATGCCATTTGACCTTCTTAATCAGCTGCTGTCTCAAATATTCTGATTTAGTGATCCCATGACTCACTCTCTCATGCTTCTTCAGGATGAGCTAGTGGTTTGAACATGAGCTAGTGGTTTGCTTGGATTTTCATGAGAATTCTCAGCTAATTCTGGGCTTCTTCAAATAACAATGTTCCTAGTGTTATGTTATAAATACAAATATTAAGAATATGCTTTGCAGTCATGGATCTGAGAGCAAGTATTGTAAACAATACTGTGACGTTGATTTAAAAGTTGTGAACTATTACCATATTTGAGTTGAACCATGTTGGTTCCTATCTCATTTAAATGCTGTGTGTGGCTTGTAAGCAGCATAGGGTCTCACTCTCTAGGTTGAACCCCAATCTTACATTAGACCCTATATAGGGAAACTGGGCATCCAGATTGATGTTCTGTGTCCAATCTCATTGTTTCAGAATGAAATCCTCATCATGAAAACCTTTCTCAATCACTTCACACTTCTTACAGAATCCTCCATCTTCCATGACATAAAAAATTAAGATTTTAAAAAACTAAGCACTTTGAAGTTTTATTGCACAGTTCATTGTGGGGCAATACATAATTATTTGGTCCTGTAAATTTATTTTCTTTACTGGAGTCATAAAATAACCCATGGATAAAAGATCTTTACACTCTACCTGTACTGTGTTTCAGTTATCCAAATTTGTTGTGATACATTGGGAATTTTCTGTAGGTTCAGACAGGGAATATCTAGAGCACTATTTCAATTTTTCTTGTTAATTTTCCCAAGAAAATTAGGCATAGCAGTTTTTAAGCCTGTTATAAGAAACAGAACTTAGGACTTAACCAGTAAATAAATTGAAAGTTAATTGGTACTTCTTTTCTAAACATTAAAGTACGTGATAAATTTGCCATGTTCAGTCTTCTACCTCTGAAGTCCAGGCAATCAAAGGCCTCCAGTGGGAGGAGCACAGAGGAACATAAAAGAAATATATTACCAGTAATGTGTATTCTGCAGATATCTGTACTTCTGTGTTTCTCATTTAAGCCTATTTAAAAAGGGTGGTAGGGAAAGAAAATGAAAGGTTGGGAGACTGGGGAATTGAGACTGAAAACTCAAGAGGAGTCAAATAAGTTGCCAATGACTTTGTCATGCCAGGGAGGAAGAGAGATTTCTGTCTCAAGTACTACATAACTTGACCAGTCCTGGGTCCTCTATATCGCCTTGGCCTGGCGACTGAGTGTTTGCAATGGTGGCCTCTGGGTGACAATTGAGGGATGGTCAAATTCAACTGCTTTGTCAGCAAAGGAGAGGGAGTCACCTTTGTCTTCCTTCTCTGTGCTATGCTTGTTGAATGGCTGAACAATAGAAAGATTTGCTTGATAGCCCATTGACTCTTCTGGAAGGGGCATCTGCTTCACCCCATCTGAAGGATATAAAGCAGGAAATGCTGTTTTAAGGGATAGGGCTCTTGAGTATTGAAGAACCAAGATTATGCTCTGGCTGAGTGAAATGGGGAGCTTCTGAATTCTGCTAAACTATAACACAACACATGTATCTGCAAGAAGTTTGTGTAGTTCCAATTTTGAGCCTGAAATCAAAGCTCCATTATATTATTTCCATATTGTTTTTTTTAAAAAAAGGCCAATATAGTGGATGATAAAGTGCAGAACAAGCCTGAAATAAACCAACTAAATCCTTTTTTAATCATAAAACTCACTGGAATGAGTTTTTAAACTCATTTTTAATGAGAAAAAAATAGAAGCCCGAAAGTCCTCTCTTGATCTTCTAATAAACAACAACAACATTTTAAAATGTCAGACCAACAGAAACTGGTTTCACAGTTCTGCTGCTCTGCCCCATCTCCTCTGGTTTTTCATTTTCTCTTTTAAAACTGGTCAGCATTCCATGACCAAAGAAAGCATCTTTATGCCCGCTTCTGGTTCTGCTTTCTTATTTTTCTTACTTCTGCAAAACTCATAGCTCTTCTGAATACCCTGCAATCAAAAGACTATTTTGTTTGAATGACCTGGCTATAATCACAAAGGCCACGGCTTGTAGGAAGGGAACTCATCCTTGGAATAGATCAGGGATAGGAATGATGAAAAATAGGAAGTCTTGGTCCATGGGACTAATTCAGCCTAGAGACCTCATTGTATTCCAGCCATGCCTCCACATTCTTCTTGATGGAAGGAGGGAGTTAAGGGTGGCCAATGAATTCACCCTACATTGGGCTTCATCTTTATTTCTCAAGAGAGAAAGAGGATAGAATTCCTGAGAAACACCCTCCCTTCTACATAGAAAAAGGAATGATATAAGATTAATATCCATGTGTATTTCTATGTGGCCTATCAAGGTACTAAGGATCTATTCTCCAGATTTGATATTCATCATAATGTCTTGAAATTCAGTCAAAGGTTTAAGGTGGTATAGGCTGGCAATGGGTTGCCTTTGGAGCTGGGAGTGATCGTTTCTAATTTTTTTGAGATGGTGAAGCATCTCAAACAGTGTTGTACAGTGATACACATCAGTCCATTTTTTCTTAGGTTAATGTTATATATTTGCAAGCTGCCCTTTTCTCCCTCTTTCTAGTATATTATATTCTTTCTATATTTTGATTCATGATATTAGTGGATGTTATTTTGTAGCAGTTTTAATGTATTGTTACTGATATTTGTACTCTTCTATTAGTTTAATAAAGGAAATTTAGCACAAAAAGAAAAAAAACAGAAAAAAGAATGTGATAGATTGTGTCATCTGTCTCTCAAAAATGGCTGCCCAATAATCTCATGAAAGCAATACATGTTTGCCTTTCTGTATTTACCTTTGAATAAAGGCAAACTGTGATTAAGAAGCTGAATCTTTGAGCAGCTGGCAATTTGGAGGATTTCTTCTTCAAACAACACAACATAAAAAAAGGGCAATTAGACCCTGAGGAATTGACCTTCAATTTCTGTGGTATGCACAGAGGTCATTACAAATATTTTTCAGTTTATGATTAAAAATTTCAAAATCTATAACCTAGGAAAAGCCAATGATTGCATTTAAAATGGTGAATTTCTGAGCTTTATAGAAATTTATCTTTGCAATTTGAAACTATTATGTTCAAACATAGTACTTAAGCCTCAGATATTTCCTTTGTTACCTTAAAATATTTTTGGGCATCTTCTATATCTTCAGTATATTCCAGGTATTGTTTGAATTTATATTTATTGGAAGAAATAAACACGAGTTGATGTAGATATCACTCTGATTTTATCTTGGGAAATTCTTTGAAGTACTTGATTTGTTTACTTACCCCTTCTGGGATTACTATATTTGAATTTATATGTTTGTTTCCTCCATTTTTTTGTAAATCAGATTGGTAAATTGTGTAACCATGTTCATTCTTTAAACTTATGATTGTTGAGTGTTGTCTTAAAACATTTGATTTCATTTCCTCTGTTGTGCATCCTCTTTGCCGTATATTATGAAGCACAGAATGTCTGCGTATGATTGCAAAATGATATAAATGTGAGAAATTGCATCAATTTTAACAGAAAGCTCCAATTATATTAAAATCATATGTTTCTGGCATAGAAATGCCACAAAGAAGCAGAAAATAGAGTTGATATGAAATAAAACGAAATGATAAATCATGATTCATAGAGATGGAAGGGACCCTTGCAATCAAAAATACAGAAATCAGCATCTCAGACTGCATCTTGGTATCACAGTTCAAGTGCCTTCTGGGAAAATTCTATTTTCTGCACTTTTCAAAATGTGAATAAGTTTATTTCTTATTTACTTATCAAGTTTATTATAATTTTATTTATCAATACAGTTTATGTAATTTGTTTACCACCCATCTTATGGTTCAAGCAACTTGGGGGCAACTTCCATGGGGCCTTTCCATGGAAGGCATTTTCAGAATACTGGCCCAATGAGGGAAAAAGGCCTCCAGAGGTTGGACTCTCTAACCTCTCAAAAATGGACAACCAACTGCTTCTGTGATTGAAATTTGATGAACTTCCAGTTGTGACATCGGGACGAGAAGAGGTGATGAAGAGCGGGCTCTGTTCTTCACCCCCTTTTCTTGATGCTAGAGCGACTCTGGGGTACACAAATCCTGAAGAGAATCGTGATGGTGTGAGGAAGCTTGAGGAGCAGAGTGGTGGAGGGTGGCCACCCCCGCGACAAAGAGAAACCCTTTGAGTCCAGCTTGCAAGAGGCTGCTACCTTTGAATGGTGGCTCTGAAGTCCTGACAGCCCAGCTGATGGGGGAAGCTAGACTGGAGACAGGCTGTGGCAGAGATTAGTTTGGATGGTGCAGAGAGTGATTGTGGCGAACAAAGGCAGCTCAGAAGAAAGTTCCATAAACTGCAGAGGGCGAAACAGGCAAGGGAAGGTTGATTGGAGCTCTGGAAGAGCGGCAAACAGGCAAGGGTGAGATCAATCAGAGAGAGAGTGAGGAGCAGCAGACTGCCCAAGAGAGGAGCTAGGAGATCCTGACGAACAAAAAAAAGGGACAAGAATGAAGATACAGGAAGCCTTTTAGACCTAAAAGAACAAAAGACGTGATAGTGAAAAGCACCAGTTACTACGCTGCAATTATGGAACTTTGTTAAGGAAGTGATGAACACAAGAGAAGCAGCTGGAATAATGGTGGCGTTCATTGAGGAGAGCAACTATTACTCAGCAACTTGCCTTTAAGATAAGAGAACTGAACTGGTGGAAAGCCATTGTGAGGAGTGTATTATTTGATTAACTGCTGGATTATTGACATTTGCTCTGTTTTTTTCTCCTCTTTGATTACAAGGTGCTTGAAGATCTACTGAAATAAGTGTTCACGTGTACACAAATTTACTAATAGTGTGATATTTAAAAAATTACTTGAAGTATATTTATGGAAGAAAGCTGGATGTTTTTATATTTTGTTTGTTTTTGTTTGTCCTTAAAAATCAATAAAATTTTTAAAAAAATACTTGATAGAAATTAAGAATAGATAAAATCAGTAAGATTTGATTAGAGGCTCAGAGCCTAAATGTCTATATTAGTTTATATTGTGTTTAATTTAACAGTATCTAATTTATTGGTACTTAATCAATTGTATTTATATTCAGTATATCTACAGTTTATATCTATATTTATATATCTACATTTTTACAACTTTTACATACATTTACATATATTTATATTTAAACACTTAGATTAATTTTCTATTTAATTCATAAGGGGGGATAGTGGTATTTCTATTTATTATATTTAAAGTTTATATATCTATTTATATACTTACATATTTATATAGTTAAACATATTTATATGGTCAGATAAATTATCTAAAAATATTAATAGGGGGGATAAGTGTTGATCTTAAATAGGAAAATTGAAAGTTTTAGGAATTAAAATTATATATAAAATTATATATAAAAGTATATAATTGATAAATACTTAAATTTAGTAATCCATATTACTTATATTATTTAATGTTGATCTGAGATAACATTTATAGTATTTTAAGAAAACAGACTGAAATATTAAAAGAAATGACAAGCATCATCATTATGACGGTGAAGACCGGGAAAAAACCACACCAATGTCAACAACCTCAATGAATTAACTTCACCCTTGACACAAAAAATAATTGAGGCAATGCTAACAGCAGAGAAACAGAATTTGGCTTCAAACATTAACATACAAACTACATTACTTACATTACAGGAATCAATGTTGAAACTCCAGGAAACAATGATGAAGAACCATACAGAAATGACAGCTGATATAAATGAAGTCAAAGAAGAAATGGGAAAATTAAAAAGTGAAATGAAATCAGACATATCTAAATTAGATGAGAAAGTTGGTCGATCAACAGATGAAAATAATAAACAAAGAATTGGAAGATTTCCTGATTCACTTAGAGATGGACTGGGCAGCGTTGTATCTTAGATTCCAAAACCTCATGGAAACCAAGGAAGAAGTTCTGGAACTGGTGATGCGGAAATCTTAGCAGAAACATTAGGAAGAGGTAAAAATGAAATACTGAATAAAATGGACAATGTTTACAGGGTGAGCACAAGTTATTCCAGATGACATAAATTGCCAAAGGAAGTCCACATAAGCTTCACAAGGAGAAAGGTCCGGGATATGGTATACAGAATAACAAGAGATGAACATGTTATCGACAAGGTAAAGGAGATTCAGATACTAAAACAGATCCTGATAAAGGTGAGGGAGCAGAGATGGGCTTATAGATTCTTGGCTGCAAAATTGAACAGGAGGGATATCTTATTTTGGTGGCTGATTCCAGAAAAGATGCTTATCACATGGGAAAAAAAGAAAAGTAAAATTGATACCCTTGATAAGGCCCAAGATTACTATAACAACTAGTTGACCTGGAAGATCAGAGTAGCAAGGAAAAGCTTGAATCAAACACTCAAGAAAAACAGGAACAACAACAAGAAGAGAGGAAAGAAGATCAGAGAACAGAAAAGATAATCAACAACAGGAACAGGAAGATCTAAAAACAACAACTAGAACATGAAGAGAGATAAGGTTGAGCAGAAGACAAAGAACTAGATACAACTAAGAGAATGGGGGAAGAAGTGAAATTACTATTAACATAAATGGTTTAAATTCAGCAACAAAGAGGAAAAGAACATTAGCAAAATTAATTAAACAAAAAGTAGATATAATATGTTTATAAGAGTGACATATCCAAAAAGTAGATGGGAAACATTTAGAATGACCCAAATTAGGGAAATTATATACTGCCCCAGCAGATTTAAACAAAAAGAAAGGAATAGCTGTATACATCAAAGAGGAAATAAAAATTAATTTTATTTTTGAAAATCTCAATGGAAGAATTTTGATGATGGAAGTGTAGATAGCCCTCAAATCGGTATTATTATTAGTAATCTATGTACCTAATCAAAATCAATAAGAATTTTATAAAATATTGCATAAGAAAATTATTGAATTAGAACAAAGAAATATTTGTATCATAGGAGGCTATAATGCAACAGCAGACCACAAAAAAGATTATAAGGGCAAAAAGAAAAAAGGAAAGAAAAGAAGAGAGTTACCAAAATCATGTCTTGAAATTATTACAGAATTTATTTTGATAGATGTCTGGAAAAAATTGAATCCGGAAAAAAGACAATTTCTACTCCAATCCACATCAATTGTGGTTATGCATCAATATGGCCTAGATGGGCGGAGAAATAGGAGGAGAAATGGAGGATATAGAAATACTACCAAATTCCTGGGCTGACCACATTCCACTCAAAATAAGGTGGAGGGGTAGGAAAAAAACAAGACAAGGGTGGACCTTAAATAGCCAAATACTAAAAGATACAGAATTTGTCTGGAAACTTTGAGAAGAATTAACATTATTCTTTAAAGAAAATAATAGACAACATACATCGACACAGAACTTACGGGATGCTGCAAACGCATTTACCCGTGGGATTATAATATCTTACATAGCAAAAAAGAACAAGGAAAGATGGGCTCAACAAAATAATCTGCAGGAAACAATTAAAAAATTAGAGATTCAACTACAAAATACCACACAAAATATCAAATTAAAAGAACAATTGACTTTAACTAAATATAAACTTAATTTAATAGAGCAGGAAGAAATGGTGATAAATTTAAAGACAGTTCAACAAACATTTTTTGAACAAGCAAATAAACTAGGAAGATGGCTCTCTTATAGGCTTAAGAAAGAGAGAGAGAAAAAGAACAATTTATCAACTACAGCAGTGGTCCCCAACCTTTTTTGTACCAGGATCCAGTTTCACGCAGAAACACTTTTTCAAGGACCAGCAAAATCAATTTTTCCCCAATAGTAAAGGGCTTCTTAGCTTTAGCTAATATAAAATATATATTTTAATCACGATTATTCATTCTTTGCGGCCCGGTACAAAATGATCCACGGACCGGTACCAGTCCAGGGCCCGGTGGTTGGGGACCCCTGAACTACAGAATGAAAATGAAGAATACCAACACACAACAGAAAGAAAGAAAAAGTTTGTACACCAATACTTCATAAATCTGTATAAAAAAGAAGAGGTAGATGAAGAACAGATAAGAGAATATCTGAGAGAGGAAGGAGGCCCATTAATAGCGGAAGATTTGAAGGAAAACTTAATCAAAGATAGAACCATAGTAGAATTGAATCATGCAATAAGAAACCAAAAAGTAATAAAACACCAGGGCCGGATGGTCTCCCAGGGGAATTCTATTAGGTGATGGAAGAACTAAGGTCACTGATGTTAGACCTATATAATGAGGTTTTGTCAGAAGCCAGAATGCCAGAGTCATGGAGGGATGCACTTATTTTGCTGATCCTGAAGGAGGGTACAGATATTAGACTAATCCAAAATTATAGACTAATATTTCTATTGAACGCCGATTACAAAATATTTACTACTATAATAGCGGATAGATTGAAGAGACATCTGAATGAATGTATTCATTCAGACCAAAATGTATTTTTACCAGATAGATAAATTAGGAACAATATAAGGATAGTAATAGATATTTTGGAATATTATGATGGAGAAACAAGTATCCCTTGTCTTTTTGGATGCTCAGAAAGCATTTGACAACTTATGGCAATTTGGCAATTTATGATACAACAAATTTACAATATGAACCTAAGGACTAAATTTGAGAACATAATAACAATATATTCTACCCAAAAGGCAAATATTATAGTTAATGGTGAAAATACCCAGAGCTTAGAAATAAGAAAAGGAGTTAGACAAGGCTGTCTTCTTTTCTCCTCTGTTTTTTATATTGTCACTTGAGACCTTATTAAGGTGAATTCGGCAAAATCCTGGAATAAAAGGGCCGAGAGTTGGAAAGGAAGAATACAAATTGCAAGCTTTTGCGGACGATATGGTGTTTCTTATTGAAGAGCCGATAGAGACAGGGAAAGAGATCATTAGCGAACTAGAAAGATATGGGGAAGTGGCAGGAACTAGAAAGCAACAGTATTTTCCTAGGCATTTTATTAGGGACTCTCTATTACAAAACTGGATCAAAATTAAAAATAGACATTATATGAAGATCTCAATTTGGCTATCCATGATAGAGGCCATGATTCATCCAAATAAACTAGATTTAGGTAAGATGACAAAATACAAATACCGTATATACTTGCATATAAGCCAATCTCGCGTATAAGCCAACCCTTAAAAAACTGCCCCCAAATGAGGAATTTTGCAAAGCTCGCATATAAGCCGACCGCCAAATACCATGGTGTGTTGTTTGGGCTAATAACAAAAGAGTATCAATATGAATGCACTGATGAAGGTTCATTATCAAAGCATTTGTGCAGGAAACAATATTAAGTTAATTACCTGGTATGTAAAGAATCTGATGTTGCACATGATGATCGCAAACACGAAAGCGGTCACGTGAATGACTAACCAATCACAGCGTGTTATGATCAGGCGATAGAAAAAGCAAAATGGAGGCTCCCAGAGTAAAAAAAAATGTGCTTAATTAGACGTAATTATGTTGCATTTTATTTGAGGTACAGTTAAAATTAATATTGAAATTGAGTTGTAGTTTGTCAGAATTAACTTTATTTAGTGCAGTCTCAATTTTTATGGCTGAATGTATGACTGAATGGTAATATCGATGATATTGCGTGATCTGAGAAGTGGCGTCATGTCAGTTCATTTGTGTGAGATCAGATTTATGCGCGTATAAGCCGACCCCCTGATTTGATTTAAAAAAATGAGTTTTAGAGTCGGCTTATATGCGAGTATATACAGTATGTATCAGACGCTGAAAGAAATTTGAAATCGATGCAAGACCTCCAAAGACAAGGGATACATATTGACTGGTGGGCATTTCTTCAGTTACAAAATAGGTACAAAAAAGACACAAAATATTTTGGAATATATTTGAAACCACAACAATTAGATAACATCTTAATAGGCCCAGACAAAAAAAACATTACAAAAATTTATAAGTATTCCTTGGAGATAGAATTGGAAGAAGAGATTGTTAAAGGATGCATGATAGCCTGAGCCCAAAATATTGGTCATAACATAAATTTGACAGAATGGGAAAGCATGTGGAATCGAAATTATAAATTAATGAAATCGGCTGTGTATAAAGAGAATGCTTACAAGATGTTTTACAGATGGTATCTGCCTCCTCTGAGATTAGCGAAAATGTATCCCAACATAAATCCGGCGTTTTAGAAGTGAAAAAAAAAAAAAGGTACATTCTACCACATGCGGTGGTCCTTTCCAGAGACCCAAAAATATTGGTTAAAAATTAAACAATGGTTGCAAGAGATTATTAATGAACCAATAGAACTAGAACTAGAACCAGAACTATTTTTATTGGGGATATTCAAAAAGAAATATGGGAGAAATATAAAATATATAGTCCTACATATTCTAACTGCAGCCAGAATTGCTTACACCCAGTGCTGGAAACATATATGTATACCACCAGATGAACTGATCATTCAAAAAATAATGACTTGTGCTGAGATGGATAAATTAACTCTGATGTTATAAGAGAAAGAGAAGACCGAGTATTATAAGATTTGGGAAAAAGGGTATGACTGGATTGAGCAAAGATAGACAAATGGATGATGAAAAAAAATGATAAGCAACAGATAAACTAATGTTTACATTTGCATAAATTGAATATATTTATAAATAATCCACAAAATAGTAGTATAAGATGAATGCCACAAACTGTTGAAGTTAAGATATTTGTATTCTGTTTTTTTAAGTTACAAAAGACTAATAAAGTTTGTTTAAAATTTTTTTTTGATTCATCATGCTGTGAAAATTACTCAGCATGCTGTGAAAATTACTCAGAGGATTCTTATGTCAGGGGTGAGCACAGTACCTCTCAGCTATTCATTAAAGCAATCTGGTGATTTTCAGACTTCTTCACTGATCTGAAATAATAGCATGGTGGTGTGGTTGCTTTAAGAATTGCATTAAATTAAGTCAAGGCTTAACATCAGTGGCAAGTTTCTTGAGGCCTGAAAAATGACCGGCTACTTTAGTGGCTAAATGAGGGGTACTGCATTCAAGGATGAATTAAAATACTTCTAAATCATTTTCAATGTGTGAAAATCCTATTATACAAGATTGTCATGAAATGTAATAAGAGTGAGGTCAATGCTTACAGCCCTCAATCTAAAATGTAGTGGACAAATTCATGTGGCTATAACTGGCATCAGAGATTTCTGAGAATGTGACCAATGTTCAATTGGTTATATTCATTCCTGTTGCATCCTTTCTGCTTCTCAGATCTAACGTTTCTCAGGCCAAGAGACCTCCTTCATATGAGACCATGCTATACATTTCAGAACAGTATGACAAGCTAATCGCATAGAAGGATGCAGATAAGAAATTTAGCACATGATAAGGCTGCCAGATCTAAGCTTCAAAACCTGGACAAGCACTGCAAAAAAGACAGTTATAATTTTATGCTGCACTCATACCCCATCCCCCCAAATCAAGGAAATAATAATTCCACTCTATTCTGCTTCGATCCGTTTCTGCTGCCTAGTTCTGGTATTTGACTTCAAGGAAGTTTCTGACAAACTGGTTGCAAAGGGAGACAATGAGGATGAGAGTAAGGAAGCATTGAGAAAAGATAACTGTAAGGAGAATATGATAGCTGCACCCAGTCCTGACAAGGTGTAGAACAACAACAGCAGCAACAACAAAAAGATGTTCTTATAGTCCCAGAACTCAAAATAATAGAACAGTTACAGGGTGCTAATGGATTGTGATTAACGGCAATAAAGCTCACAAATGAAAGCAAATATACCTGTCCCAAGATAATGTTGCAGGATCCATTCACCGGGACCAGAGGTTAAGTCTTCTAGTGCTGGAGCCCATCCTCAGGAAACTCCTCTCTAACAGAGTGTGTGACACATGAGCCTGAAAGCTTGGAAGACCAAACCTCTGCTACTGGTGACTGACACAGATTGGATCCTGCAACAATAAAATTCTTCCGAATGGTAAAATGACAGGATCGGTGACTCATACACAGGACTGTCTGCAAGGTATGATAAAAAAGCCAAAGGTACAGCTAGTATGGTGCAATTGAAGCTCTACCCCTTTTTTAAATGTGTGACCCATGCAGAGCAGCTCCCCCCCCCCAAGATTTAGTAGGCTTCTCTTTTCTGGGTATGTTTAAGTGGAGGCCGGTCAGTCACCGTTTGGATGCTTTAATGTGGATTCTTGCAATGAGCAGAAAGTTGCTGGCTTGCATAACAGTAAACTTTGTTTTTGAGGTTCCAACCTGAAAAAATACTGGCTTAGGGATGAACTTTATTCAGCAATTTTGAAAGTCCTTTTCTTGAAGTTAATTGGGGAGCTACAGCAGAGAGAAGGGGAAGCCAGACTGACAGATGCCTGCAGACTATAGAATTGCCTTGATGTTTCTGGATGCTCCAATAAAGATCTTATCTGGGCTGCAGGTGACTTGCACTGAAAAATGTCTCTTGTGACTGGTCCTTAAATTTCCAAAGTTGCAGCATTTTCAAGGCCCTATGATAAAAAAATTTGCGCATTTGGCAAACAAAACACATTTACAATAGCTACGGCATCCCAGGACCATATGAATCCCCATTTATGACCTTCCCTGCTTCCAACAAGCAAAATCAATAGGTGAAAGCCAGGATTCCATTATACTGCATGATTCAGTTAACAACTGGAGTGATTCATTTAACAATCATAGAAAAAAGGTTGTAAAATCAACTGTGACTCACTTAAGAACCACCTTGTTTAGCAATAGAAATTCTGGTCCCAATTGTGGTTGATCACTTGTATATCGTAATGAATGTAATAGTAGAGTTTTGAAAATTGCCTTGTGGTCCAGCACCCAAAAATTATATGAAGGGAAAGCCAGCAGGATCTGATTCCATGGCATCCAGGGTTCCTTTCAACTTGAGGATCTTGTGATGGGAAGATCATGAGAAGTATTTTCTTCCACATGAGCTCTTTTCAGCTAGAAGCCTAATTTGGAGTTATGGCCTGAGAGATTCACATTCTAAATTTCTGGCCAGCAGAAAAACAATAGGCACATAATACTCTATGATACGGCTCCATTCAGATGCTCAGATGCAAAAGGGGTGGTTGCTACCTGTGTCTTCCATTTATGTGGGGAAGAGCCCTGGCTCAGCAATGCTTCACCTTGCCCAGTGAACAGGTCTTAAGTGACAAGTCCGACTAAAAATAAGCGAAATAGCAATACATTAAGAAAGGACCCAAATATTAGACACAGCCATAGCTACTTGTTAACCATGTGCTTCTCATTCCCAAACCAGCACTTCCTCTTTTCCTCATTACTGAGTTATCAAAAGCCCAACTCTGCCCTGAGCAGAAAATCAGTTTCTTGCATGTTCTTCCTCTGAAATCCTGCTTCTCCCTTTCCCTTTCATGAGGCTAGTTCCTAGCTGGGCAAAGAGAAGCAAAAGGAACACGAGAGCATCACCCTCTTCAGAAAGCAAGGAGAGGTGAGCCCTGGACCAGTGTGGCCTCTCCTTTCAGGGCGGGTATTCTTTTCCACACCATTGTGGCCTCAGGCCCATTCATACAGTGCCATCTGCTGGTAAGGGGCAACCTGTCCCCTCCCAACTAATGTCAGAGGGATGAGATTCAGCAGGGCAGCCCTTTCCCTCTTCCCTAAACCTGAGCAGAATAGCTGCACCCCAGGTTGACCCTCGCAGCAGGCTGGGGCCAGCCCAGGGTCGCCTGGAGCAACAACTTTCCCAGTGGCCAAGGCAGTGGTCCATTGTGCTCTCATATTGGTTGTTTCCACGTATTCATCGCTTAATGAAGGTGGATTCCTCTCAGGAGAAATATTTACGTTGGCCTCCCCAGGTGGCCATGCTCATACCCAGCAACACAAAACCAGCTGCTCCCAATCAAAACCTCTTTAACTGGCTTTGAGGGGTGAGAGAGAGAGAGAGAGGAGAGAGACAACCAAGAGTCTTTCCCCTCCCCTCAGTGTAGTTGATGGAAAGTCCATTTCTCATGCTAATCCCCCCCTCGGCCTTTCTTCACAACACCTTCTCCAAAAGTGTTTGGGAAAAGTCCTTGTGGCAAGTACACAGCGTCCTGCTGTTTGGATTCTTCCTTGTTTAGTCCTGTGGGTCTCTCACTCCAGCAGGGCCATTTATAAGAGGGAAGGAATTAAACAAAGCCTTGGGAGTTCATCAACCTCCCACTGAAATTCACAGCTGCTGAATAAACTAATCCCCTCTTCAGGGCTTTCTTTCTTTCAATGGGCTCTCGCTTCAAAGACACTTTGGGAAAGGACTTTGCAGGAACTCACACTGTTCCCTCAATAGAAGTTAGTGCAAGTATTGTGCCCGGAGCAAGTGCCTTTACAAACACAAATGGTTGAACAATTCAGCCCCTTCTGCCTTTATCCAGCTGAAAAGCCTCAATCTACTCTTAAGACATCATCTTATTTTCAGACACTGTTGAGTGTGAGGATATGCTCACATCCCCAGCTGGCTTAACCGAGGCAGAGACACCCATACCACCCTTGGGCTACATAGTGAGAGCCCACTATTACAAGCAGAAGGGAGGCCCATGAGCTTCTAGCTATAAGTTGGCAGCATTACTTCAATGTGAGAGTGGAGTACAGTCACTCCAGGCTGGGCATTATTTGGTTCTTGATTATTCCCCTCCCTTTCCATATTGATAGGAATTGATTTCTGGAGTCCTACTGATTACAGGAAAGTCTCTGTGTGAGGACTTGGAGGTGTCCCCTTGATTGGGAATGGAGATACAGTGTGGTTGTAATGCATCTGTGTAAAAGGAGCTTGGAAAGATGTGAACATGCACCTGTTTATGTGCAGGTATTTGAAGAATAGAAATTTCTGTAAAAGGGAGGGGACTTTGGGGTATTGAATAGAAACAGGAAATTGAGAACAGAGATGGGCAACATCAAGCACTTCCTTTAATGCTTTTCTTACCCAAATTGTCGTGCCCATGTTCTTAGAAGAAAGCCAAGATTTTTGCCAGTGCCCTTCTCAAAATCTCAGGGGGGGGGGCATTATTTCTTCTCCTCCCTCCCCATCCTGCAGATCAGTCCTTATAGCCATGAGGAGTACAGTTCAGTAATCTCAATGAAAATATATTTTCACAGCAGAAAATATATTGCAAAATAGACACTCCAAGAACAGTGTTATTCTCAAGAACATAATATTTTAATATTACGACTATAATATACAAGAGTAGATCACAGCATACCAAAAACCATGGCAAAAGAGCTCTTAAGCCCCAAAATGTAACATTTTAACATAACTATAATCTGTGATACTGCCACACGATGAAACTGAAAGGGAAAAAAAACTCAATTAAGTTTTCCCTGCAGTGGCTTTGTCTAATTTACATTGCTGCTGAAAAACTAAAAACCAGCCATCAGCTGACATAGGAACAATTTATAAGCCATCTGGGAACACTAATCCTTCTATCTGGATGCCAGGATACAGAGGACAAACACGGGATACCTTTGAGACAAGTCATCCACTTGTGGTGGGCTCACATTCCTCCACAGAGGCCACTTTCTTTAGCCAAAACTCCTTATTAACATCTACCTCAAAGCAGCCAATTGACTCTTTTCAAATGCCTATTCAATCTCCTTGCTATCATGAAGTAAATTGCAGGCTGGGTAGGATACTCAAAAGACCAATCCTTTTTTTGAGCATTTTTCAAAATACGGAGACTGGGACCACATCTGATTTAGAATTGGATGGATTTGGGGTTAATTCAAGTCTGGCAATTCAAAGCAAGACAGGCGGGAGACTCAAAGGTGGATAAGCAATCCTGGCTAGTACAATTCTATAGCTGAAACATGCTCCTTTGCAATGTTTAATTGGAATTAACTTCTCAGCAAAATCTCAAATTATCTATTTTATCATCACTTTCTATCTCTCTCATCATCTATCTAATCATCCACCCATACACATACATAGTCACATACCCTTTTTAGGACACATGCCCAAGTTGAATACAATGAGGAGAACATAAAAATATATGGTAAAATGTATTGATATCTATCAATCACCAAAGGGGGCTTATGTGCTGTAATGAAGCCAATCACTCTATTTGGCGATTTGATAATTATGAGGAATTGTTAGAGCCTTTATATATAATGGAAACAAAGATCCTAAGAAGCAACTTAGCAGGTTTTTTTTTAAAAGAGTTGGCTATGAGCTTGAATTTATAGCTATGGAGAAATCTGAAACTTGGGTTCAATCTTGTCCTTATGGCACTATTGCCCTACCTACCCTAACCTTTAGCTCTCTTTGAAAAAAATTGCCAGGAAGGCCTGCTTAGTGTCCTTACATGCATTCCCAACTGTCAATCCAAGTAGACATGACATCATGGAAAGACATGATTAAAACATTTTCAAAGTTGGCAGTTGCATTAGCAAATCAATGGGTGTTTAGTGCTGAATGATTGCTAACTTCCAGGGAAATGGGGTAGTGGTGTTTTTCTTAGGTGCTCTTCCCAGTTATCTTCCTGACTAAACTCTTATTTGTTTTCCCTGTTGATTACTTAATGTCCTGAATTGAATCTACTCCTTGTTTCTTTCACTATCTTCATTAATCTCTTTTCCATATCCAATCACCAATTCCCAACTCTCATTGTTATTCCCTTCATTGTAGGAACAGAGAACGTTCTTCTTTAGTGCTGATTTCCCACAATCAAAGCCAAAATTAGCCCAGTGCAGGGCATATTTAGCTTCAATGATTTATACTGGTTCTGGATTTTGTTATAAGCAGGTCTCCTTTAGTCCTCTGGCAAAAGTGATGGTTGATCAGTTTGACCTGAAGTGAAAAGAACAAGATAATTTCTTTTTTCTTTTTTAATTTTTATTGGTTTTTAAAACAAACATAAACAAACAAAACATAAAAACATCAAGCCATCTTCCATATATATACATACAGTGTGCCGGTTGGTTTACAAATTGTTTTGTGCTTCCATTTCGTAGTCTTCAATTACAATTACATTGTATATGATCTCGTATTTTCAATCCAATATTAAATATTTTAATGTTATTAATCATTTGACTATACTTTTATTCATTCATGTTTTATGAAATAATCATAATTTACTTAATTTGTTTTATGACAGTTCATATTATCATCCCAGATCTGTCCTAAAATCATTTTGTAGATATAAGAAGAAAAGAATACATCTTTATATATTTATTCTTTTCTAAGAATCTACATATTTCATTACTATATTTAATTGTCTATCCATTGATAGAATAGATCCCAAATTTTATAAAATTGTTTATCATCTTGTTCTCTAATTTCAAATGTCAATCTACTCATTTCAGCACATTCCAATATTTTCTTAATGATTTCCTCCTAGGATGGTGTTTTCTCATTTTTTCCAGTTTTTAGCAAATACAATCCTAGCCGCTGTTAATACATTTAAAATCAGGTATTTCAAGTCTTTACTATATATTTCAGGTAAAATTCCCAGTAAAAATATCTCTGGTTTCAAATCTATATGCTTTTTTGTCATTTTTTCCAATCACGTGTGGATTTTAGTCCAATATTTTTTAGCATCCGCACATGTCCACCACATATGGTAATATGAGCCAGGTGTCTGATTACATTTCCAACACTTTTCAGACTTATTCTTGAACATTCTTGCTATTCTTGTTGGGGGAAAATGCCACCTGTAAAAGATCTTATACAAATTTTCTTTATATGCTGTTGACATTGTCATTTTATAATTTTGAGACCACAGTTTTTGCCATTTCTCTAGATCAATCCCAGATCCAAAATTCTTCCCCCAAGCAATCATAGTTTCTTTCACTTGTTCTTCTTCTTGTTTAATTTCTAATAAATATCCATACAATTTTTTAATCACCTTTTCATCAGTACCTGTCAAAATCTTATCTGTCAGTCAGTTTATCATAGAAACCTTCCGTTTTAGAATCTTTATCATACCTTGAATATATTTGCGCATATTAAAACCAATTGATCTTTATACCTTGTTCCTCTAGTTTTTGCATAGATTTAAGTTCACCCTTTTCATTCAATATTTCACCATATCTAACTGTTTGTTCCTTTTTGTATATTATAGGATAAGAAAATGCTTCAATAGTCGAAAGCTAGACTGGAATTTTCAAATAACATTGTCTTTTAATCTTCTCCCAATTTAACCACAGAGTCTCCCACATATGATGTCTTCTAAAATACCCCTGTGTTTTAGTTCCTTTATGCCATAAAAAAAGCATGCCACCCCAACAACAGATCATGTCCTTCTAATGTTCAACAATCTAGTATTTCTTAATATTATCCATTCCTTAACCCACATCAAATTTGTAGCTTGGTGATACAATTCCCAATTAGCCAAACCAAATCCTCCTCTTATTCGAGCATCTTTCAAAAGTTTTAACTTTATTCTCGCTTTCTTACCTTGCCATATATATTTCAACACAATTTTATTTAAATCTTCAAAGTAATCTTTTCCAAGCCTAATTGGAATTGTCTGGAACAAATATAAAATTCTGGGTAATATATTCATCTTAATTGTTGATATTCTCCCAATTAATGACAGTTGTAAATTTTTCCCATTTCACCAAATCTAGCTCTTTCTGCTGCTTAAGTTTGATATAATTATTCTCTTTTAGTGTACT
The DNA here is from genome assembly GCA_015471245.1 of Laticauda colubrina. Taxonomy (NCBI): domain Eukaryota; kingdom Metazoa; phylum Chordata; class Lepidosauria; order Squamata; family Elapidae; genus Laticauda; species Laticauda colubrina. The sequence goes on along the minus strand of BLBF01000016.1, from coordinate 13,935,729 downwards.
GCTCTTGCTGTCAAATATATCCCCAGATACTTGATCTTATTTTCAATAGATCTGCCAGTTCTTCCTTTTGTCTTGATAGCATATTCTTTGTTAGGATCTTTGTTTTATCTTTATTTATTTTCAAGCCAGCCACCTTTCCATATGTCTCTATCTTTTCTATCAGTTTTGATGCTGTTTCTAGTGGGTCTTCTAAAATGAAAACCAGATCATCTGCAAATGCTTGCAATTTAAATCCTTCCTTTATCATTTTCATCCCTTTTATATTCTTTTCATCTCTAATATTTCTGTTTAGCACTTCAAAAGTTAAACAACAAACAACAGAGGTGATAGTGGGCACCCTTGTCTTGTTCCTTTTCTTATATCAATAGAGTCTGTCAGTTCTCTCTATCATTACCTTTGCCGTTTGCTTATGATATATAGCTTCTATTGCTTGAATAATTTTTTGAGCAAAGCCCATCTGTTCCAGCAGTAATAACATGAATCGCCAATTCACATTATCAGTTGCCTTCTGTGCATCTAAAAATATCAAAGCCATTTGTTTTTCAGGATGTGCCTCATAGTATTCCAAAGTGTCCAATATTATTCTCATATTGTCTTTAATTTGTCTCTTTGGTAGAAATCCATTTTGATCAGGATGGATAAAATTGTTTAAGTATTTTTTTAAGTCTTTCTGCCAATATTGAAGCAAAAATTTTATAATCTGCGTTTAGTAGGGAAATAGGTTTATAGTTCTTGATTTGTAATGGATCGGCCTCCTCTTTTGGAATAAGTGTAATATAAGCTTCTGACCATGATTTCGGTATCCTCTTCTTTAACATAACTTCATTCATAACTTCTAGCAATGGAAAGTTCAACGATTCTTGAAATGTTTTGTAAAATTCTGCTGGAAGTCCTTCTGGGCCTGGTGCCTTTCCATTATTTTGCTTCTTGAGTGCTTCAGTTAAATCCATCATTGTTATGTTGCTTTCTAACATTGTTTCAATCTCTTTAGGTATCTGGGGTTGATTAGCATTCTGTAGATACTGTTTAACTCTTTCCTCATCAATATTCTCTTGTGTGTATAGTTTCCCATAATAGTCTGGTATTATTTCCTTCTTCTCTTTACTACCATAGCAAACTTCACCTTGGTCATCTGTTAATTGCAATATTTTTCTTGATTCTTTCTCCTTTCTCAATTTATATGGTAACCATCTATCTGGTTTATTTGCATCTTCAAAATAGTTCTGTTTAGCACCTCTAATTTTTTGTGCTAGCTCTTCTTTTTCTATTAAACCCATTTTATGTTTAATTATATCCATTTTTAACTTGGTATCCTCTTTCTGTGGCATTTTCTGTAACTCTTTTTCAAGTCCTTTATACTCATCCTCTAATGCCTTAGAGGCTAATCTTTTCATAGTATTTCTTTTCCTTGTATAGTCTGTTGTCAAGCCTCTGGCATATGCCTTCATTGTATCCCATACGTTCTGGATTGATATATCTTCTTTTTTGTTTTCTCTAAAGAAAAAAGCCAGTTCTTTCTCCATCCACTATATGAAGTCTTTTTCCTTTAAAATAGTATTATTTTACGTCCATCTAGATCTTCTTTGTCCTTTCCATTTAATTGTCATTGGATTGTGATCTGCCCAAGTACTTGTTTCAATATTTATTTCTTGGATATTAGTTAATTCTGTTGATATCCATATCATATCTATTCTGGACCGTGATAAATGTCTATTTGAGTAGAAGGTGTATTGTTTGGTTTTAACATTTCTTTCTCTCCATGTATCTTTTAAGTCTATTTCATCTACCATTTAAAAAAAAGATTTAGGGAGGGTCTTTCTGTTTTGCTTTATTGTTTTCTGTGCTGTATAGTACAGTTTATTGTCTACAATTCCATTAAAATCTCCCATCATAACTATATTAGCATAGTCCAGTTCAATTATTTTCATATGTAATTTTTTATAAAATTCTTCTTGATTGTCATTCGGGGCATAGATTGCAATGAGGAGTGCTTTCGTGTTATTGTCCATTATTTCCACCTATAATAATCTTCCATTGTCATTGGTATAGATCAATTTAGCTGGAATAATATCTTTAAGTTATGAAACCACTCCTCTTTTCTTGCATTGTGTCAAGGAAGTGAATATTTTCCCTAATTTTGGCTGTATCAGCAGTTGTTCATATTATTTTTTAATATGTACTTCTTGTCGACAGTTTATATCAAATTTTAATTTCTCTAATTTATGGAAGGTTTTTCTTCTTTTAACAGCTGAGTTAAGTCCATTTATATTAATTATAATCAATTTTTTCTCCTCCATGGTTATATTTTGTAGTTAGGTTTAACAGCTCTAGTAGATCTTGGTTCACGTTGTTCTTTGGCTTCCTCCTTTCCACTTACTGCACCTTCTTCTTTTTCAGTGGTCATTTAGCAGTCTTCTTGGAATGCAATTAGTGAAATTTCTTTTTCTGCCTCTTCCTCTTTCCCTCTGAAAAATTCTGTAGAAAATGATTCAGCTTTCTCAGTTGAGCCAATTCTATATCTCTGTTCTTGCCATGTGAACATTAAACATTCTGGGATCAGCCATCTGTAATTCACCTCTTTTTAAAGTAGCATTTTGGTCAGGAATCGGTATTCTCTTCTCATCTCTCTCACTTTTCTGTACTTGTTTCAAGACCACAACCTCCTTGTCTTTGTATTTCAATGTTTTCTCTCTTGCCACTTGCAATATTTGCATTTTGATGGCTTTCTTTGTAAATCTGATGTGAACTTCTCTTGGTAAGCTATTTCTCATTGCATATCTTGTGAAGACTGTAGACCTCATCTATTCCATCCATCATGTTCTCTTCAGTTATTTCCAAAGCTTCAGCCAATATTTCTATCATTATCTCAGCTAGATTTTGTCCTTTTTCTTCCTCTATGTTTTGGAATCTAAGATAAAATTCTGATCTGTCCATCTCCCATTTCAGCATACCACTTTTATCTTGTTCAACCACAGTTGATCTGTTATCAATATCTCCAATCTTCTTATCTCTTTGTTTATCTTCTTCAATTTTAGTCGTCTCTCATCATACTTCATCATCATTTGTTGGATGTTCTCCACTTTTTCATCGGTTTTCCCTGTTCTTTGTTCAGTGTTCTCTGTTCTTTGTTCAATATTCTCTATTCTCTTTTCAATATTCTCTGATCTTGTTTGAATGTTTTGAATTCCTTGCATAATCATCTGCAGGGTCACTTTTTCTTTTTCTTTTTCTTGTTCTTGTTCTTTCTCTTGCCTTAACATTGTCTGTCTTGAATGTTGTCCTCCAAATGGTGGAGAGGAAGAAGTAGAAGTTGAAGAACCAGGAGCTGTTAATTTCCTACTCATTTCGAGCAATTCAAAATCTTCAGGTTCTTCTAGACCTTAATCCAATTGTGAAAACCAATTACAATTCCAAATGAAAATAGTAGGGAAAGCCAAATAATAATAATAATAAAAACAGAAAAAAATTTCTTTAGGTTCTTGTATACCTTAATCTAATCAATTGGTTAGATAGCAGTAAAAATTCAAAAATGAAGGGAAAGACCATAAACACACACAGAAAAGAAGAAGTTGTAAAATCCTAAAAAAGGTGGAAAAGTGAAAAATAAAAAGCTAAAAAAGAGAAAGGGAAAATTTTTCAGGTTCTTCAACACCTTAATCCAATTAGCAAGTCTCAAATATAAAAGGATGTATAAGAAAAAAAAAGAAGGCCAGAAAAATAAACAAAAGAAAAAAGAAAAAAACCAATATGGAAGGTAGATGGAAAGAAAAAAATACCAGGGAGGGGGAGGAAAAAAAAGAAAAAAAAAGACTACTCCCTTAAAAAAAAAGGGAAAAAAATCATTAATACTAAGGCTTTTCCTTTTAAATAAAGAGCAAGCGTAAAAATTTAACTTCCAAAGACAAAAAAACAAAACAAAAACAAAGACAAGTTCCAAAGGGCCAAAAATCCAAATAGCTATTACAAAAAGTAAACTGATGAGGAGGGGTAGCGCAGCTTATGAAAAATCAAGAGAACACATTGCACTTTGTTTAGTTATCCACAGCTCTTGTTATAACACTATTCTCCAGAGACTTATCACCTTTTCTTTTCCTATAAACTTCAATACCAGACTCCAGCTGTTGATAGAAACCCAGAAGAGCACCTGCAATAATACTCTCCCATGCTCTTCCCTCTATCTTATCAAATAGCAATGTCCTTGAAAAAAAGTCTCAGTTCTATCTTTCTCAGCTTTGTCTGGTCAAGAGAGAAATAGAATATTTCCAAGCCTCTAGCTGGCAGTGTTACAAAGTTTCTTTTGCTTTCATTTTCCCCCTCCTTTTCCAAGCAAAATATAATAAGAATTAATTGAAAAAAGAAAAAGATATTTAAAAAAAAAAACTAAAAGGGAGTCTTCAGCCTAGAATATTATAAAATCAAAAAGGAGAAAAAGAAGAGATAAAAGAAGAGAAAAAGCCAGTCCAGATTCAAAATATAAAATTGTGTGCAGAAAAAAACGGCCATGAGAAAAATAAATAAATAAATATTACTTTGACATTCCTGTTTAAAATCGCCGCTTAGTCACTTCTGTCAAAACTTTTACAGATTCTTTCTTTTCCTTAGGGTGTCCTTTCAAATCTTAGAACAAAGAAAAAATTCTCACCAAACCGGCACATTCTCTCTTTCCGTTCTTTCGTTTTGGAGCTGTCCAAACTTCAGCAGCTTTAATGGCTGCCTCTTTGCCGCTAGCAAAAAGAACTTCTCCTGGATCTACCAGGGACTTTGCGATATCCCTGGGATCGACAGGATGCGCTCTTTATATTCGCCATCTCTTTGGGACTGTTTAGATCCGATTGGACAGTCCAGGAGCAAAGATATCGACAGTGATCTCGGACCTCCTAGAGCGCAGGCCATATCACCGCAACGCCAGCTTTGCCCTTTCAGAACTAGAGAATTTCTGTACTGACATTTATTTGGCATTAGGTACAGATTTCAGGCTTTATGAAAATGCCCAGTTTCTGTGACACCTCTTTAGGAAATGTGTTAGATTGGGGCACATAAAAAAATAAAAATGAAAGTTTCTGAGAACCTTGGATGAAGGGGATTATTTGAACCAGTTCCAGTCTTGATTTAGGTCTCTGTCAGGAACGGGATATTGCATCTATCCTCTCTCTTTTAGTTGTTACTTTCAATGCCATTGACCATGGTATCCTTCTGGATCAGCCCTGAGGGTTGGGATGGTGGTGCATTATTCTGTACTTGCCACAGGATTCTGTACTTTCTCCTTTTGTTTAAAATGTACATAAGGTGGCAGAAATAATCTGGCAGTATGCTGGTGATATCTGGCTTTATATCTTCAACCTGGGCCAACAAAGTGATGCTTTGGAGGTGTCCTGTCTTGGTGCCTGGAGGCTGTGGGGTTGGGTGTGTGTGTCTGCCTTTGCCATGTCATATTATCCTAAATGTTCTTGTTATGACCAGGTGCTCAAGGCATGGTAGGCCTCCTTTATTGCTCTAAGTAAATGTCCCAAGAAATGGCCATCCACCTACCAGTATGGCTCAACCCCATGCTACCCTGAAGGCAGCCACCCTCAATCCTCCAAACAACAGCCCATATCTATGATAACAAAGAAATTTAACAGAATAGCATGCTCATAGGGCAAGGTCCAGAGTCTTACATCCAATCCACCCGGCTAAGCGAGTCCATGAGATAAACTGTAGTCCAGAAGGCAAAGTCAAGGCAGAAGACAAAAGGCTGTCCTCAGGGCAAAGGCAAGATACTAGGCAAAAGGCATTTCTCAAGGCAAGGCAAAAAACATGAGCAAAAGCCAAGGGAGTGTCAGCCAAAACAAAACAATTGTTCCTGGCAAAGACTAACTCTCCACAGCTTTTCCTTAAGTCAATCCACTCCAGATGTTTCTTATGAGGAGGGGTGGAGTAGCCCTGTAGCCTTTCTCTGGGTTTGCCGATGCCCCACTTTCTATTCCAAGGGTCTTCAAACTTGACAACTTTAAGACTTGTGGACTTCAATTCCAAGAATTCCTGAGCTAACCTGACTGGAGGAGGGATTCTGGGAGTTGAAGTCCACAAGTCTTAAAGCTGTCAAGTTTGAAGACCCCAGCTCTATTTCCTTGGATCCATTCTCTATGTCAGGAGTGTCAAACTGCTTAGTCATGGGGTTGCCGTGATTCCCCCCCCCTTTGCTAAACCAGGCATGGGTATGGCCAGTACGTGATGCGAGTTTGATAGCCCTGCTTATACCCTTGGATCAAGTGGTGGAGGCAGTTGTTCCTCATCAGAGGGAATCTGCTATTAGCACCGCTACCTGTCAGCAGCCAATCCTCCTATGTCTGTTGAAGGCAGGCAGCTCTCCATCCAGTTTGACCACTTCCCCCAATGCCCGAGATCTGGGACAGCATTGTCCTCAGTCCCTGGCCTTTCCAAACATGCCAAGGGAGACATGCCATCCCTACTGGATGGTCCCAGTTCCAAGAATGAAGTAGCAACTTCTCCAAAGCATTTCTTCTTCCTGTTTTCTTGATAATTCCATTGAGATTTCATAGATATACTGTACTTCAATGTGTCTGTTACTTTTTTTCTTCTTCTTTTTTGCTAATAGTTTTCCCAATTCTACTTTGTCTACAAAGCAGAATTGGGAAAGCGATTTGGTTTCAAGATTCTCTCTTTCGCTTAAGAAAGATTCAAATATATAACTTTCAATTCCTATGGAGCCTCTTGTACTGAATGCAGAATTCTACTTTTAGAATTAAAGTTCCCAGCTCAGTCAAACATCAGATTTGAAAAAGAGATGTTGAATCATGTTCTCCCTAGCAAGGAGAAAAAGAAACCACTTGGTTCAATAAATACTCTTTGGCTTAAGTGAGGTTCAAAGAACAACAAATTTATTGCAATCCCTATGAAGCCTAATAATTCATATGGAATTCAACTACTGGAACTCAAGTTCCCAGCTCAAACATACAATTTCAAAATAAATATGAAGCTTCCCTCTTCTTGTCTCCAACATCTCCATCTTTCACCCCCTTAAGCCTGGCTGACTTCATCATCTGTTAGGCCTACTCAGTCTAACACAATCTAACAATTTAATCTCTTAGATCTTCCTCCCTTCTGCTGTCTTTTCAGTCCATCGTGAGCCACTCATCTGCTTAAAGACCCATTTTTTCCCATTTCAAAACAAATCTTTTAAGAAATTAAATACTAATTATATTAACACTTATTATTTTTCTCATTAGTAATAGGAGGCTGCTTCACTGCTACATTCTTTATCTGTTTGATTATCTTTGTTCGGAAACAACAAAAGTCCTCAACCCATAGCACTTTCTGCCACCCAAGAAGCGACAATACTAAAAGAATGATACTGCCCTCTACTGAACAAGAAATGTGCAACTGAGTGGAATTTGACATGACAAGGCTTGTTACTTCAAAACAGCAAAAATGAAACAGTACAATAAAAGGTAAAAAGAACTTCCACCCAGTTTGACTGTCTGCATTTACTGCTATTGGCAAGGAGGAATAATGACCCTAGCCATTGGCTATATGGAAAAGCCCCAACAAGAATAACCTATTTTATTATCCTTTAAGGACCATGTTTTCATTTGTTATTTTCTCTAACAGATCTTTTGTAAGCACTTTTAAAAATAATGTTTGTAATTTTTTAAAGTGATTTACCAAGTTTTGTTTTGCTTTAATCAGTATTCCTGATGCAAACTGTTAAAATACAGATAGTCCTTGACTTACGGCAATTGAGCTCAAAATTTGTTGCTAAATGAGAACATTAAGTTTATCTTTTTTATGACCTTTCTTGCCACAATGGTTAACTGCAGTTGTTAAGTTAGTAATATGCATGTTAAGTGATTCTTGTTTCCCCACTGAATTTGCTTTTGGGGAGGTCATAAAAGGGGATTACATGACCCTGGGACACAGCAACTGTCATAAATATGAATTGCAAGAGTCTGAAAAAATGCTAATAAGTCACTTTTTTTCACTGCTGTTGTAATTTTGGTCACTGTCAGGCGACAGAACTTTTCTCATTCAATCAACTAGAAAGAACTTCTGAAAACATATCAAAAAGTATCAAAAGGAATTCTTTATTGAGATGAGACAATTCATGTAGGGGTTAAAAGCAGCATCTCAGGTCTCTCAGGCATGCAGAGATAGATAAGGGAATTTAAAACCCCTCCTCTTATCTTGATGTGTATTTAGTAAAACAAAGAGCTAACATGTTAATTCCCCCCACCCCCTTTTTAGAACGATCTTTTTCAGATTTTTCCAGGACACATCTCACTGTGGAATTTTTATGGTCTTTCCTGGCTATCTCTCTCAGAGGTGATAGGTTCCGGCCATCTGGGTTTCATCCCTCCATTGTGTATCATGTGTAGGTTATAAAAATTTGATATAAGATTAAATATATTCAGGTTACATCAAGAAGGATTTCTTTATCAGTCTCCCCTCCTTCTTTCATTGAAGAAATGACAGATACACAGATCTGACAGTCACTAAATGAACTATTGTCAGTTGAGGACTACCTGTACACAAAAGGCAATTTGTCTTACATAGTTGCATTTAGAGGCCGATTTGGGGCATTTACTCTACTCGCACATCAGAACTGCCTTCCTAAGAGCCAAACATAGATTTGCCTTATAGTCAATGTTTCTCATTCATGGGACTATTTCATACAAATCTTCATTATGATAAATTGTGCTATTTAATTTTGGAACTTTTGCCATAAAGGCAGAAGTCTATTAATTTCTAATTCAAACCTACACAAAACTACCACAAGTTACTATGGCATATCCAGTACCAGATAACACAAAATCTATTTGTTTATTGGCTATATTAAGCATTAGCAATATAATGAAACTCATCCAATTTACTCTTTTGATTATATGCTTATATTGTATTAACAAATTTCAGAGAATAATTTCCATTCTATAGTCTTGAATAAATTTAGTTGATTTCTAAACCATCATATTTACCCTTTAATTCAGTGGTCCCCAACCTTTTTGTACCAGGGACCAGTTTCACTCAGAAACACTTTTTCAAGGACGGGCAAAATCAATTTTTCCCCAATTGTAAAGGGCTTCTTTACTATTTCTTTACTAAAAACATATTTTTATATATATTTTAATCATGATTATTCATTCTTTGCGGCCCAGTACAAAATGATCTACGGACTGGGACCGGTCTGGGGCCCGGTGGTTGGGGACCTCTGCTTTAATTAATTCAATTAAACTCTAAGGAATCTATGTGAAACCAGATACATCTGTTAGAAGCTGATAGTGAGATCAAATGATCAATACTGAGAAAAATTATCCAGCCTTTCAATCAGGGTAATTTTGAACTTAGAATTCTTCCTCCCTTCATCAGAACCATTTCAATGCTATTCTATTTTTTGTGTATGAAGCTCAGAATACTGTAAACTTAGAAGCGCTTGATGATCTTGAGTTTTTAGATTTTCTCATCAAGGAAAGAGGCAGTAATTTAATTCAGTTTATTATAATTGAAATGGCTGACCACTCAACATGTAATTCAGACATACAAGGGATACAATTGGTGTATAATAACAATTGTATAATAACAATCCCATCTAGGATGGGATTAGAATTTGACTTTTGATTCAGAAACTCCATAGTCTCAGGTCTGATATGTGAACATGCTTATTCAAATGCTTTGTCTGGTGTGTCTGTGTCTGTTTACAGTTCTGATATTTGGGAAGGCAAGCTCACTTCTACAAAGCAAGCTGTCTGAAAAATTTATATGCTTTTTCTAAAGACTGATTTAAATTATACCATAACCTAAAACTGGTCTCTGACCAAAATGCACAAGCAATCAATAACCAGTATAAGAGATGGTTTTTAAAAAGTACCTAAAACAAGAATTAATCTATTTTACATTTACCCAACAGATAATTGTTATTGGGTATTCTTTCAAGTAGATATGATCTTAAATCTGAAGCAACTGAAACAATAGTGCTTAAAATATGTAGCTTTGAATAATTTTTCTCAATGAATAAATGAAAAAATGTTTTTCCTTTTGAATAAATGAAAAAATGTTTTTCCTTTTCTTCCATTATTTTGACTCATTTGTTTAATTAGCTACTTTATTTTGTTTTAGGACATGTGGAAGTCTGATTACATTTTAGGTCATATTGATGCAAGAATACTGAAAGATTAAAAGGATTCACATAAATTACTGTACCTCTGATTTGTTTATTAAGTGAAGCCGAAGGATATATTCCCACTGCGAGGAAGAATTAACAAGTGCAAAACTCAATTAATACATTTGTATATAATTACATTTATTTTTCTTTTCCTTAAGCCATTCAGACTTCTCACGTCCAATACATAATGACCCAATATTCTGTAATTTTTCTCCTCTCTTTATGAAAAAAATAATGGGATACAGGTTACACATAGAAAGAAGCATCATTGCTTTTTCATGACAATCTTTAAACAAGAATTAGGTAAAATATAGGTCTACCAAAGTCAAAACAAAACAAAAAAGTCCTGAAACTCCAGATACTTTTAAATCTCATAGTGCTTCATTGACATTGGTTCAGTACTGGGTTCTGCTCTGTTCTCCAAATATAGATTATTGTAGGGAAACTGCTTTGGTCCCTGAAATGAAAGGAGACAGTAAGAATCAATTAATAACATGGAATTCTTAAAATACAGAATCTCATATCAGAAGGTGCAAATAACTAGAATTAAATCTGGTACCATTATTCACTCTATTTAAAAAATTAATGCCCGCTGATGTGATACAGTATCTGATGTGAAATTTGATATGGGGGAGGAAGAGGATTCCTTCTTCATAGAGCACAACCAGGTCCATATTGCTGAGCAACAGGAAGGAGATCCTACAAACAACCTCAGGACAGACTTCAATGAGAATGCTGGAGAGTGAAGAAGGCATTGATCTTAAGTCCCAGTAGCAATCCTGATACATTCAACACTGTAGATTAGGGCTGTCAAACTCATGGTCTACAGGCAAAGTGCGTCACATGCTGGCCACACCCGGTTTAGAGAAGGGGAAAAAAGTGATATGTCACGACAAGGCCATGACAACATGAATTTGACACTCTTGTTTCTGCAAGAGACACCTACGTATGAATGGTTGTTATAGGAAAAAAATTGGTTATTATACCTGAGAATATAAAGAGCCAAACTGAAGCCATTTTGTGTTCGCAGTCTGAACTTTTAAAGTTCAGAACATTTATGCAATGTGTTTTCTGCTAGAAATTATACAAGATTGCAAAACTATGTACTTTGCATAAGATAGAGATATGTGCTGGGGTGTTTTGACATTATAAGTCACATTAAGAGATATTAATAACCTTCTTATAATCTTCTGGTATTGAATAACAGGAAATCTGAAGATAAATCTGAATAAAGAATGTTGATCAGCTTCCAAGGTCAAGTGCGGGAAATTTTGTGGAAAGACCCACGACTTTCCTATGGGATTTTATGTAATTTTGATTTGGAAAGCAAGATGTGTTGTGTAACTGTTTATGTAACCATTTATGGGTATAAATATGTGGGTCTTACTGGAAAGGGCATCCTCTTTTCCTCACACTGTATCCAGTGTGGGTTAAAAGTGATCGTTACTGCAGTATCAATCTCAATAAAAGCCAGTTATGTGTTTTCAGAATATCAAGTCTGTTATTTCATTTCTGCTCTCATTTATCACAATGGTGAACAAACTATAAGCTGTTGTTTGAATGAGTAAAGTCTGAAGCAAGTTTTAAGTAAATCAGATGTGCATAAATTTTCTACATGAGGCAGAAGTCTCTGGAATACTTTGGGCTGTAGCACCGCAGGAACTGACAACTTTAAAATGATGCAGGGATTATACTGTAATTTTAAAGAGAAGAATAAATAAAATAAGAATAGAATATACTCAGAATTCAAGATCTTAAAAAAAGCTAAAAAACTACCCATTATTCTTTCTATTAGTGAATTTTTTTCATCCAAAGAAGCGGGATACTTTCCATTTATCACAGAAAGAAACTTATACTGGTAATTCCAAGATTCTAGTTCCCCACCAGTAAAGAGAACATTCTTGAATTAAATGTGAAGTTTAAAAAATTTCAAATTCAGAAACAAGTTCTTTACAAACCAAAGTCACTTATCTCTTATGCACAAAGTTAAAAAATGTGCAAAGGACAATTAGCATCAAATCTTAAAAAGAACAAAAATTCAGCTCCCAGTAGTAGTAAAAAAATTGCTCTAAAAAAGGTATTCACATGAGAGGTTTGGTTTTTGGGACTATGGGCTGAATTTTCTGGATCAACTTGTTATGTTCAGTGAAGCGAATATTGCCCACAGTGGGTACCCTAAACTAAATGCTTTAGCTGCATTTGGAAAGTCTCTTCTCTTCTCTCTCTCTCAAAATTGGGAAGGCATCTATGTTGAATAACGTCTACCATGTCTCTCCCTTTTAACAACAGCAGCTCTTCTTGACTGGATTAAATCTTATGCATTCATATCTACCAAAGACACCCCCCACAACTGAAAAGAAAAGTAATGCCATATTCTACCACTGACCTGCTTCTTGAAACTATACACAACTAATAGGGAATTCAAAGATTCTAGTTAAAATGATTTTAATAGATGAGAGAATGTTTCCTTTTTCCAGAATTGTATGAGGCACTAGAATTTAGGAAGGAATTTTTGCAGATCTCCCCAACTACAGAGATTCAAGATCTCTTGAAAAAAATATAGATTCAGAACTTACCACAGGTTGGTATGCTGGAAACATTTCACCGACAAAAGCCATAACTAACATGATTCCAATAAACCCCCAAAAATACATCTTCATGACATGCCAGGGAACGGGAGTCGGGGACGTATCAACCCGTGTCCGTATAAATAAATCGAAGTTCCGGTGCAACTGATTTAAAAAAAGATAAGAAGAGACAGGATTAAATACTGCAGTAACAGATTTGTTATACTGATTTCTTTGTACAATTATTAAAATAAAAGAAGATGTCTACGAAGTTGCTGCTGAAGATATTATTAATCAGTACTTCTCAATAAAAAAAACCCAGTTATCCCATTTTACTTATAAAGCTTCTTTGAATTCTGAAGAAACTCTTATCACTTCAGTAAAGATCTAAAGTTGGCTTCAATTAATGAAATAAAACAGGTACAGACAGTCCTTGACTTACGACCAGTTGCTTAATGACAATTCAAAGTTCCAACACACCAACTTGGGAGATATTTACAACCTGGATTCACAGTTCTGATGGTCATCCCCCAAATCATGTAAACACACTTCAGGCGATAGGCAATCAGGCCAAATTTATGGCAGCTTCCCACAATCACATGGCCGTATTTTATGACAGTTTTGCTGAAAACTGGGATTAACTGGTTTTACCAAAAGCAAACCATGATGATTGACCCACTTTATGACCATCATAGGTAGGCTCCATTACAGTTGTAACTCAAGAAGTAGGTGTAAGCTGAAATGTTGTTTGACAAAATATTTGCTAAAGACACTTCAATACACTTCTAAATAGTATACTGAAGTCATCATTTTATTGTTTATATTGCTTCTGAGTCAAAATGTAACAGGCCAATAGCTGACCAATAAATAACTTTTGGTCAAGTTTAATAAGGACATAATAGTATTGTCAATACCAGAATCAAAGTAGGGATTTCAGTGCCGATTTAAAGTATATCAGAGAAACAGAAATAGAGAATATGCTTGAGTATTGGACTCATGGAAGGATTGAACTTTTTACCAAATATATTATTGCACTCAGATATGCCATTAATTTTAATATGGGATTCTGGATTACAAACTGAATCAAAAAATAGGTAGACCCCAAATTAATTATTCTTCTTACTGGTTCTCCAAAATTGCGCCTCAGTTCAGGGTAATCCCACTCATACCAAGGATTTTTTTCTTGTGCGGCTTGATCTGGGAGTTTGGGATAATCACCATAACTATGAAAATATAAGAACGGAGTTTTAGACCACCAGCAAACATTTTATGGACCCAGGTTGTTCCTAAATCTTTTCAGTGCTTAAATCAACAAATAACAATACAATTTACTAGTGATTTAAAATAAGAAAAAAAATAATAATCTGTTTGCTAAACTTAATAACTGGTCAAGAGGGCTGCAAGTGACAGGAGTATCACACTACCATGTTTCTTTGTCTCTTGCAGGTTGAATTGTGCATTTTTAAGTATCACAAACATATTGCCTATCCCTATTATAGACTAATTAACTGCTGGATGAATTAAATCCTCACAAATTGAGGAGAAAGTAATTAATAAAATCAACCAACATTTGAGTATCTTACACATTTATCTTAAAAAAACATTCCTACTAGGGATGTCTCCATTATCAGATTAGTACATTTCCCATCCTTGGTTGCAAATTCAACATGATATAGTCTTGTTCCAACATTATAATTGTTCAACAAAGAAACACAGGATATTTATCACTTGATGAAACAAGAAAATTTATCAGTTGTTTTTTGAAACCACAGGGCTAGAATGGGTCCCAATTTAATTCTAAGGCAAGCCATATTAACAATTTAATTAACTGATTAACAGTTAAATTCTAAAGCAAGCCATACTGATTAACACACTGTTGTTACAAATGCTTGGTGAGGATAACAGGACCTTCCATGATTTAGATCAGCATATTTGGTATATGTACATACCATATGTATATATACCATTGGAAATAAACACAAACTGCTAAGTACACATTTATATTTCTGATTTAAATAATGTTGCAGATGTGATTCCACTATTCCTTCCAAATTTAAATCTCTTTTTAATCTAGATTTATATTTTTTTTAAATTTCCCAATGAATGCCAACTATGAAAGTCAATTATGAGTATGTGATAAGCATATATAGTCAACACTCCACAATTCTAATATCACAACATTATCTTTGTAGATAATATTTGGTTTCTTGCTTATACAAATAAACGTACCCCACACCATCATCTGCATATGCCTGATAGTCCTCTATTGTCAGGTTGTATTTCTTTGCAGCAGTTGCCTGCTCTTGCGGAGTCTTGGGGTATGGTCCTGGAAGCAGATGTTTGGGCAGCTCTGAAGCTAAAAGCAGAAAGAGTAACAACTCAAAAATAGTGTAGAGAAAAGATGTGCAGTGCAGATGATAAAGTCTGATTATTTTATTATATATACATACACACACACACACACGTGTGTGTGTGTGTGTGTGTGTGTGTGTGCTGTTCAGCTTCTTTCGGGTATTATCCCACGTCATTGTAGTGCTTTTAAAACACTAGTGATTTAAAGCCCTGTGATAGCCTGACCCACATACGAACTCAATACAGAAGCCTGATGATGGCAGATGAGATTCTGCTGAAACGTTGCTACAACTTTAAAAGCACTA
>BLBF01000016.1:13796517-13910349 GCA_015471245.1 Laticauda colubrina | reverse complement strand
TGAGTTCTCTGTTGGAAACGTTGTATACTAGTTGTTTCAGGTGTTGTTGTGGGTTATTGGGAATTTTCTTGTCATTTTCTAATTTTTTCAGTTTTTTTGAGAGTTTATCATTTTTATAAGTATTTTCAGTTTCAGCTCTCCAAGTTGTAAGTTGTTTGATCTTATCCCAAAGTAGAGGGTGGATTTTGCTGCTCAATTCCAGGTGTAGTGCTAGCAAATCTTTGTTTAACTGATCTAATTGGAATCTTTTACTGTGAACTTCATTTCTGAGTAGAGATATCTCTGTCCTTTTCAGGATACGTTTGGTAGCTGCTGTGTTTTTATGAAATGTTAATTTGAAGCAGGTTGGTGTTACATTGTTGTCTCTGCAGCTGCATAGGAATTTTAGGTCACATAGTATTCCTGCTCTTTTAACTTCCAGCTTCTCATAGCTTCTGATCTGGCTGTTTATTTCCTCCCCGTAGAGGTCAGATATTTGTTTTTTTAAGTTATCGCGGGTACTTACATGTGTGCTGTTCAGCTTCCTTCGGGTATTATCCCACGTCATTGTAGTTCTGTTAAAGTTGTAGCAACGTTTCAGCAGAATCTCATCTGCCATCATCAGGCTTCTGTATGGATGTGGGTCTTACAGCTCCTGGTTTTTAAATTTGAGTCTGGTTCATTCTGATTGGCTGGGAGCCTGGACCTATTTCATTGGACTTGGAGTTTGATTGATTGGTGTTCCTGGTTTCTTCTGTCTGTTTTGTGGCTTTGATTGGCTGGCAACAGTCTGTTCTTGTGTTGGAGGCTTTCAGTGCAGCTTGGCTGCGTATGAAGGGACGGCTGCTCTTTATTAGCAAGCTGGGTTTCACCTGGGTGCATGGTGGGGGGGTTAGGTTGGAGCTTTCAGAGAGAGTCTGTTTTTGCCCAGGTGTTTGCCTGGCTTGTGGCATGGAGATCTTTCTATTTGAGAGTGCAGGCTTCCAAATGATTGACAGTCTGGTGGAATCATCTCTTCTATTCATGCTGTCAGGTCTTTTTTCAATCTCTATGGCTTCTCTGATGATTCTGTGGCTGGGGTTTTCTATAGTGGCCAGGGTTTTAGTGCCATTGAAGTTGATGTTGTGACCTGTGGTTTTCATGTGTTGGACTAGTGAGGAGGTGTGTTCCAGCTTTTTTACTGCATTTTTGTGTTCATCTAGGCGGGTACTTATTCTTCTATTGGTCTGTCCAATGTATGTGGCCGGGCATGATGTACAGGGAATTTTGTATATGCCTTGGTTTTCCAGGTCAATTTTGTCTTTGGGGTTCCTCAGGATGGCTGCTATTTTTTTGTCTGTTTTGAAGGCAGTCTTGATGTGATGCCTGTGTAGTATCTTACTGATTTTATCTGTGGTACCTCTTATGTAGGGCAAGACAGCTGTTCCATAGATCTGTTGGTCTTCTAAGTCTCTGTTATGTCTTGGTGTGTTTTTGTGGATCAAGTTGGTGATTTTATTTTTGTGGAAGCCATTGGCTGTCAATACTTCAGTCAGGGTGCATAGTTCAGTCTTTATATGTGTCTTATCTGCCAGGCATTTGGTTCTGGTAATTAGGGTTTTCGCTACGGAATTTATCTGTGCTGGGTGGTGGTGGGATTGGGCGTTGAGGTAGCGGTTGGTGTGTGTTTTCTTTTGGTATATGGTGTGTCCCAGTGTGCCATCTGTTCTTTTGTAGATTAGTACATGTAGGAATGGTAGTGGTTTGTTTATTTCCATTTCCATGGTGAACTTGATTTTGGGGTGTGTGTTGTTTAGGTGTGCTAGGAAATTGTTTAGGTTTTCTTTTCCATGGGGCCAAATCACAAATATGTCATCAATGTATCTTAGCCATACTTTGAGTTTGTGGGTGGCATTAGCCAGGGCTCTGGATTCGAATTCTTCCATGAACAGGTTTGCAATGACGGGTACAGTGGTGATCCCATAGGGGCTCCTTCAATTTGCTTGTATCTTTGTCCTTTGTATATGAAATATGTGTTGGTTAGGCAGTGTTCTGTTAGTTCCATGAGGTCTTTGGCTGGTTGGTATTTATTTTTGATGATTTCAAGAGTTTCTTTTATTGGGACTTGAGTGAATAGTGAAACCACGTCGAAACTTACAAGCAGATCTTCTTGTTCTACGTGTAGATCTTTGATCATTTCTAAGAAGTGGTATGAGTTTTTTACATATGAAGCTGCGGTTTCAGCATGGGGCTGTAGTTGTTTTGCTAAGTATTTAGCTAGGTTTTGTAATGGTGCTCCTATGGAGCTGACTATGGGTCTGAGAGGTATGCCTTCTTTGTGTATTTTTGGGAGGCCGTATAATTTGGGGCATCTAGAAGATTTTTCTCTTGGGATGATCGTCTGTTGGATTTCTTTGCTTATGTGGCTGGTTATAATTTTCTTCTTGGTTAATTTTTCCAGATATGTGGTTGGGTCTGTGTTTATAGCTTTGTATGTGGAGTCTTGGAGTAGGTCTGTCAATTTTGTTTCATAGTCTTTTCTGTCCATTACTACTGTGGCATTTCCTTTGTCTGCTGGGAGTATTATGATATTATTATCATTTTTCAGGGTTTGTAACGCTCTGAGTTCATCTTTTTGCAAATTATTTTTGGGTGGTTTCGTTGTGCATAAGATGTGAGTAACCTGGTGTCTTATTCTGTCAGCTTCATCTGTATTTAATTTGGTTAGGCTGGATTCTACTGCACATATGATGGATTCTGTTGGTATTTTTTTGGGTGCTATGGCATAATTGAATCCTTTGGATAGGACATCTGTTTCTGTTTTGTTGAGTTCTCTGTTGGAAACGTTGTATACTAGTTGTTTCAGGTGTTGTTGTGGGTTATTGGGAATTTTCTTGTCATTTTCTAAGGCTCCCAGCCAATCAGAATGAACCAGCCTCAAATTTAAAAACCAGGAGCTGTAAGACCCACATCCATACAGAAGCCTGATGATGGCAGATGAGATTCTGCTGAAACGTTGCTACAACTTTAACAGAACTACAATGACGTGGGATAATACCCGAAGGAAGCTGAACAGCACACATGTAAGTACCCGCGATAACTTAAAAAAAAACAAAAAACAAATATATATATATATATGTATGTATGTATGTACACATACATACATATACATACATACATACACAAATGAGTCAAGGCAGTGAATATATCCAACAAATCTTCTTTCTCCTATTTTCCCCACAACAACCATCCTGTAAGGTGATTTGGGCTGAGAGAGGGATTGGCACAAAGTAGCCAACTGACTTTCATGGCAAAGGCAGGACTATAACTCACAGTCTCCAGTTTTTTAGTCTGATGCCTTAACCACTAGACCACACTTTATTTTCATTGACTAGATCAACAACGTAATATGGAATAAAAACTTATACTTTTAATTTGTATTAATAGAATATATGAATTCATTATTTAATGTCTTCTTAGAGTAAATTCAGATGGGATATTTAAGAATGGTCTGCTAATGAAAGTGATCAAGGTTACTTTTAATTACATTGAAAATAGATTTTTACACAATAGAAACTACAGAAAGTTAAAAAGAAGCATACATATTAAATATATAATATAAAGTATAAAGTATGTAATATATAGTGAAAAGCAGAAAGAAAATAAAAGGAAAATATCTAAAGAAGTGACTTCTGATTTTCTTTAAAGCAGTGATTAGCATTCCTCCTTCTCAATCTTGGTTTTTATTTCCCATAAGCCACATTTTTAAATCAGTAAATCCTGACATCACTAACTCATTTGCGTCCATTTTCAGTAAAAAAAAAAAAAAAAGTCCATGAAGTGTCTTCAGTCTTTTATCAAAATAGTTACTGTTCCTTCCCAAAATCAGTTTAAACCATTTTAGCATGCTCTAGCATCTTTACAATCCACTCTTCCATTGTGAGTATTTTTTTTTTTTTTTAATCTTGGAAGGTTAAATTATGGCAGCTGGACCAAATATTTATCAAATACTTTTGGCCTGGATGATTGAATCTTCATTTACATGTATTTTTTTTATGTTGTCCTAATCCCTTTTGTTTTGGCTACCTGACCCCACATCTCCCCTTAAACTAGTCATGCTTTGGAAGAGTATGGGGGCATCACCGCAGCCCCCTACTTCTGTTACGTGCCAAACGCCATTCAAGATCAATTAGTCCTATATTGACCAGGTACAAAATCAGAAACCCAGACCCCTCTCCCATCCCCCGCTGAGACTTTTCGGAAAGGCCTCCTGCACAAACCTCAACAGGAGGACAGAAAGGGTGCGGGCAGTGCACCATAGGAAAAGGGCTGCTCAAGGGCCACAGCTGCACTTCTCAATTCCTCAAAATTGGTTTTTTTTTTTTTTTTTTTTTCATATTAACCCAGGGGTCTTCCAACTTGACAGCTTTAAGCCTTGTGGACTTCAACTCCCAGAATTCCTCCTCCAGTCATGTCACCTCAGGAATTCTGGGAGTTGGAAGTCCACAAGGCTTAAACTTCCCAAGTTTGAAGAGCTTTGTATTTAACCGGTCCGGTCCGGAGAAGGAGCCGAGTTTGACGTCTCTGCTACGGCAAAGGAACGGCCTAATGCCCCCGCCACACAACACGCTTCGGAAGCAGACGGGAGTCCCACAAGGCGGGCTGCCCACCGCCCCGAGAGCTGGAGCCCTCCAGGGCAGGGTCTCCAACCGTGGCAACTTTAAGCCTGGAGGACTTCAACAGCCGACCTCCGCAAAGTGCTTCCGCCCCCCCCCCCCGCTTCGTCTGTCCCGTCCAGAGCCCAAGCTTCAAGGCCCGCCTCCCTTCACCGCCCGAGACGCAGAGGTACTCACGGACCGAGGCGGCGGCTGCCATCTCCCGGTATCAACGGCCAGGCGAACGGGCGGAGGAGGGCGCAGAGGCGGCCCCGAGCAACGACAGAGGCCATCGCGTCTCTCAAGGGCAGGCGCCGGATCACAGCTGAAGGCTGGATGACTTCTGATCGGCCATAGAGTTTTTCTGAAGAGAGCCGCTGTCCTCAGGACTGACCCGGAAACCGCTTGCAACCGACACATCCGCTCACAGCTTGATAAAGATGAAAAACAGTAACGCTCCGTGGTATTGAAAGCAGCTGGCTGAGCTATTAAGACCAGGAACGGGGCATTAGCCCAAATATAGATCATGGCAAAGTTCATCCGACTAGGACGATCACATGTCCAGAGGAGACCACTGTGAAAAGTGGCTCTCACTCTGTCCAGGACCTTGGAGCGCTCATATCAAACGACCTAAGTGAGTCACAGCTCACTGAAACAGCATTGCCAAAAAGACATTGAGAGTTGTAAATCTAATCTTACTGAAGCTTCTCCAGAAATATCGAATTGCTCACGAGAGCAGACAAAACCTTTGGTAGACCAATGCTCAGTACTTGAATACTTTATTACCTTTATTGTCAGAGTGCAACTGACAAACAAAATACAGCTCATCTGTCTGGAATCCACACTGTATATCGGACATCAATACAATTGAGTGAATCCAGAAGTATTTCACGAGAAGAGTGCTACACTCCTCTGGTAGCAGCAGAATATACTATATCAGAGGTCTCCAACCTTAGCAACTCTTAAGACTTGTGGACTTCAACTCCCAGAATTCCTCAGCCTAGCGGATGTATATCGGATGCAAACCGTTCACTGCGCATCCTTTCTATTTCCGTGCTACTAACGCTGTGTAGGATAGAGCGTATGAAACACGTATGCAATGAGTACACAACGGATGCATAGCTTTTTACGTTTTTTAACGTTTTACATCCTCTTTGCATCCATTGGTGCAGTGGGACATGGGCTTTCCATCCTCTAACCCCACTCCATTAACCTTAAACTATCCACTATTGATCTCACCCCATTCCTAAGAGGTCTGTAAAGGGCATGCAAAAGTGCACAATCGGGCCTATGGTCCCTGTCCTATTACCCCCATTTATTCATACCTATTTCCTGTATTCTTACTCAAGTTTATACTTATACCTATTATCTTGTAAGTGATTGACAGATAAAATAAAGATGTGTAGAGTTCAGCTCCCAGCCTTCCTCAAACCTTCCTCAAAGAAGAGACTTTGACTTCAAGGAAGGCTTCTTTCAGTTCCCTTTTTGTGGAAGTCTGCCATGGATATTGGAGAGTATTTATATTTGCATTTATATGTGGGGAAATTCTCAATCAGTTTCCCAGATCTTTCTTTAATAAAGTTTTGCAATGCGAAATTTGCTTATTGAGTTACTGAATCAATTTGACATGGAACAGCCCTGACTCTTTTATGTTTCCAAAATTGAAGTTGGCTCTGTTTCCAGAAAGCAGTTGTTTTTGTAACTGATACCTACAGGTGAAACTCAAAAAAATTAGAATATGTGCAAAAGTTCATTGATTTCAGTAATGCAATTTAAAAGGTGAAACTAATATATGAGATAGGCTCATTACATGCAAAGCAAAATATTCAAGCCATGATGTGTCATAATTGTGATGATTATGGCTTACAGCTCATGAAAACTCCAAATCCACAATCTCAGAAAATTAGAATATTGTAAAAAGGTTCAATATTCTAGGCTCAAAGTGTCCCACTCTAATCGGCTAATTAAGCCATAACACCTGCAAAGGGTTCCTGAGCCTTTAAATGGTGTCTCTGTCAGGTTCAGGAGGAAGCACAATTATGGGAAAGACTGCCGACCTGACAGTTGGACAGAAAACCATCATTGACACCCTCCATAAGGAGGGAAAGCCTCAAAAGGTAATTGCAAAAGAAGTTGGATGTTCCCAGAGTGCTATATCAAAGCACATTAATAGAAAGTTATGTGGAAGGGAAAAGCATGGAAGAAAAAGGTGCACAAGCAGCAGGGATGACCGCAGCCTAGAGAGGATTGTCAGGAAAAGGCCATTCAAAAGTGTTGGGGACTTTCACAAGGAGTGAACTGAGGCTGGAGTCAGTGCATCAAGAGCCACCACACACAGATAGATCCTGGACATGGGCTTCAAATGTTGTATTCCTCTTGTCAAGCCACTTCAAACAACATCAGAAGCATCTTACCTGGGCTAAAGAAAAACAGACCTGGTCTGTTGCTCAGTGGTCCAAAGTCCTCTTTTCTGATGACAACAACTTTTGAATTTCATTTGGAAACCAAGGACCCAGAGCCTGGAGGAAGAATGGAGAGGCACACATTGCAAGATGCTTGAAATCCAGTATGAAGTTTCCACAGTTTGTGTTGATTTGGGGAGCCATGTCATCTGCTGGTGTTGGTCCACAGTGCTTCATTAAGTCCAGGATCAACACAGCCGTCTACCAGGAGATTTTGGAGCACTTCATGCTTCCTTCCGCAGATGACCTTTATGGGGATGCTGCCTTCATTTTCCAGCAGGACTTGGCACCTGCCCACAGTGCCAAAAGCACCAAAACCTGGTTCAGTGACCGTGGGATTACTGTGCTTGATTGGCCAGCAAACTTGCTTGCCCTGAACCCCATAGAGAATCTATGGCAGAAGAGCTGAAGGCCACTATTGAAGCATCCTGGTCTTTCATAACACCTCAGCAATACCACAGGCTGATAGCTTCCATGCCAAGCCACATTGAGGCAGTCATTGCTGCAAAAGGGGCCCAAACCAAGTACTGAGTACATATGTATGTTTATACTTTTCAGAGGTCCGATATTGTTCTGAGATTGTGGATTTGGGGTTGTCATGATCTGTAAGACATCATCATCACAATTATGACACGTCACAGCTTGAACTGTCTTGCTTTGCATGTAATGAGTCTATCTCATATATTAGGTTCACCTTCTAAGTTGCATTACTGAAATAAATGAACTTTTGCACCATATTCTAATTTTTTGAGTTTCACCTGTAGAAGATAAGTTATTCTTAGGCTGACTGTATAGATGGAATTTTTGTAAAAAAGTAAATTGTAATCAGTCATGGAAAGTATTTAGCCAACCCAGTTGGAGAATTAATCAAAGAAATAATTACAAGTAGATCCATCCAATAGACACAAAACTAATTTGTTTGTAGTAAATGCAGTGCTTTGTAATTTCCTTTTAAATCTTTATATTGTTGGATTGATAGAATTGGGATTGTGACTGGTTCTGGAGGGTATTGGTGGAATGAATAAAAAGTGCCTTATTGCTTGCCTTCGCCCCTGTTTGTGATCAGAAACTATTTCTTTTCCCCCAGTTGCTTATATAAGGATTATTCTCTATACTATTCTTGTTGTATGTATTTTCTATTATGGATTGCACCAGTAGAGGCTAAATCAATTTTGTTGTATGCATGATGTACAATGACAATATAGGCTATTACTATTACATAGAGGAGTTATTAAGGGCACTTATTGTATGCTTTGAATTTGGCCATAAGCTGTTAAATTGGGACCTCTTCTGACAAGTAGAAGATAGATATTGACCGATAGTAATAGAGCCTTATTAAAAATGGCAACACACCACATGAATCAATCAGGAGACTCTCTAGTTGTGGCTAGTGTAGTTTATTGATTGGAGATCTTTCGAGGTCATCACTGGTGAAACATTCCTGAGGTTAACTGAATTCACTTGGTTACAGTCAAGATTTTAAGTGATAATGCCCTCTTGGAAAGACTGATCCAAAGGCAGGCTAGCTTTCTTTGTACAAAAAAAAAAAAAAAAAAAACAATACCAGGAACATCGAGAAGGTGCTCAGAAGGGCTTTATTTCTCCCTCCGTGAAGTAGCCCTCTCATGTTTGCTGTTTATGACTGTCTGCAGGTTTGAGGATGTTGACTGCTTATAGCCACTAATATTTGTAAATGGAGTCAAACTGCCATTAAAAAAAAATAACGGCATGCATTTTTAAATTTTTTTAAAAGAAAGACCACAACGGCAGTCTTGGGGCTCCGAGACAGATTTCCGAAGAAAGAGGTTTAATATTCCGGGATTGGCTGGGCGCAAGGGCTGCAGATCCCCCATTTGGACTCCCCAGGGCCAGCGCTCCTGGCAGCGGACATCCACACGGACAGGCCCCTTTCCAGCAGCTGCCCCGCCATCACTGGAACGGCCAGACAACTCGAAGCTCGCGCAGTGCCTCGCGAGGGGGCGCTGACCACCATCGGGTCCCGATTCCTAGAGCAAGAAGTTCCGGTCCACCAAGTCTTCACCGGAGGCGTGTCCCGTCGGGTTCCGTGCGCTGCAAGCATCGAAGGCGGCGCTACATCCGGTAGCGATGGAGGAGGCCTCCGAGTCTCGCTCCGAAGCCGCGGAGGCTTCCTCCTCTCCGCAAACGGCGGGGGAGACAGAGGAGCTGCGCGGGTGGAGCGAGGCGCAGTTCCGGCACTACAGCTTCGCGACGCGGCCTATCGCCCGGCTGCGCCACGGAGACCCACGCGCCGAGGAACTGCTGGAGAACGAGGTGACGGAGGACGCTGCCTCGGGGATGGGGAACTTGAGCCGCCTCTCCTCGCGCGGGGCCGGGGATGGGGAGCGGGTGTCGCGTCGCTTCGGAGGGCTCCTTCCGTCCGTGACCTCCGCTCTGTGTTTGCTTCCAGGAGCCGGTGGTGCTCACCGACACCAATCTGGTTTATCCCGCCTTGAAGTGGGACCTGGATTACCTTCAGGAGAATATTGGGAGCGGGGACTTCTCGGTGTACCGAGCCAGCACCCACAAATTTCTGTACTACGATGAGAAGAAGATGGCAAACGTGAAAAACTTCAAACCGAAGTCCAGTCGAGAGGAGATGAAGTTCAGGGATTTTATGGCACAACTCCAGGAAACCGAGCAGCAGGGAAGCGGAGAAAGGTAACAACACCACCTGATGGTCACTTGATAGTCAGAGGGCTAAAGTGGGATTTGCTTCTGGCTATAAGTGATCTGCTAGGTTCCTGCCTGGTGCAGTGGCTCCTTTGCTATTCTTCACCAGACCTTCAGGGTGGAAAGGGGCCTGTTCTTGTGCAGAAGGACCTGAAGCTCAGTGTTATGGGTTTAGAACCTGTTTAGTTTAGTTTTAGGTTTTTGGTTTTAGGTTTTCAGGTTTTTAGGTTTTTAGGTTTTTAGGTTTTTAGGTTTTTAGGTTTTTAGGTTTTTAGTTTAGTTTATTGTCATTGCACCTTGTACAATGAAATCCAACACCATCTTCAGTGCATATCATGACCGTGAAAATAAACACAAACACACATCCTTCACCATCCACACATTGAATTGAAACACCCTCCCCCCCCCACACACACACCGCACCAACACTGCACTATACAGTAGAATTCAAAAGAGCTACCGCCCTGGGATAGAAGCTGTTTTTCAGTCTATTTGTCCTTGTTTTTATTATTCTGTACCGTCTTTCGGATAGTAATCGTTCAAAAAAAGGGTGCCCAGGATGAGATGGATCTTTGAGGATGTTTTGAACTTTCTTAAGGCAGCCGGGAGCTATAAAAAGCTCTTCCAAAGAGGGGAGAGGGCAACCCATGATCTTCTGGGCAATGACGTTAACCCTCTGGAGTGCTGCCCTATCTGACCCTGTGCAATTGGCAAACCATACAGAGGTGCAGGAAGTTAAGATACTCTTTATGGTGCAGTGGTAGAAGGTCACCAGCAGTTTTTCAGTTTTCTTGGAAACTGAGGAAGTAACTTGGGTACTGGGCTTGATTCATTGGGGAGTTAAGCAAGCAAAAATTTCAAAATCTCTTATAAAGAAAATGGCTGTAACTTGGAATTTGAAATAACAAACTGTTATATAGATCTAATGAGATAAGGGAGGAAACATGATAGTATTTTTCAGGCACAACAGAAATATTGGAGAAGGGAACAATTTGAAATATTAAATTTAATTTTTGAGGAAGTCCTTCACAAAATGAACCTTGAATCTGTTCATAAAGAACATTTGTTTCATTGAAGGCAATTCATATACAGTTTAAAGGAATATTTTGTGCTATTTATGCATAGTTTATTTCATTGAAGAAAGAGCTTGTTTAACAGAAAAAAATGTATGATCCATAGCATCAGACTCAGTATGTATCATATTTTTGCTTTATATCTCCACGTTATGATGCATGGCTATTTTGCCACTTTTTGCATTGTGATCTGCCTATCATAAAAGAATTACTTCACATACAGTGGATGCGATTGGAGTAGTTTTGTAGTAGGATGTTATTTTCTTATATTTAATAACAGATATTAGTAACTGTAATGTGGTCCCTAGATTGTTTTAGCTTCTTGTGAATGTTTTTCCAAAAAAAGACAGTGGTGTGTTTACACAACAATCTGATGTGTTGGCCATGGAAGTTCACCCAACATTCTAAGTCATCCATGCACACCTTTCCAATGCACCTGTTGCATCTTTAACCTAATTATGTTGTATGAGCACAGTAAAATGTATTCTTACATAAATGCATCTTTTTAATCACACTCTGTTTTCCCACTGTTGTTTACTATTGTGGTAGTTGCTTTTCACCATGTTTTGATCCTTGTTATTCTAGGTGCAGATACATTTTCTATTGCCTTTTTATCTGTCAGGTGTTTCTGCACTGCCATTCCAAATCCAGCAAAATTACCCAGCAGTTAAAGCAAACTTGTTTCCTTTCTTATGTTTCAGTTTTGACAGATTGGAAGGCAGCAGACCTCTGGCTGTATGCTGTTCCTTCCTGTCCTCTCTCTTTCCTTTCTGAGGAATATTCTGCACTCATGTGGTGGCAGAGGAGGAGGCAGTGACACTGCTGTGTAGGCCCAGAACTCTGTTGCTTTCCCGCTGCTGAAGGTAAACATTATTTAGTTTTTTTAAAAAAAATCAGAACAATTTTTTTTCAGTTTTGAGGTGGGCTTAGCAAGTAAATCTTATCTCTTGACACTGCTTTGCCCAGTATAGGTTAGTGATATTGAAAGTTCAGAAGTCCAGAAGAATTACTATGTTGAATTACCCACACTTCTGATCATCATAATTTATACAGAGTTTATTTTTTTTTCATGGACCATTAGTCATTTTTGGTAATTTAATGCTCATAACAATTCTTTTTCCAGCTCTGTAAGCTAGGTTTTGTTACCATTTCTATAAGAACTATACAGTTGATTGCAGACAATGCAAGAGCTAATTGGATATAGCTTTGCACACATATTTGCATTTCTTTTTTATTATTTTTTGTATATACAGGTTATATCTTCAGCAGACCTTAAATGACACAGTTGGAAGGAAAATTGTGGTAGATTTCCTGGGCTTTAATTGGAACTGGATTAACAGACAGCAGACGAAGCGAGGCTGGGGTCAGCTGACATCCAACTTACTTCTGATTGGCATGGAAGGTAACCAACTTGCCTCTTTGGACAAGTCATTTGGTTTTAATAGTGCTACCTGTTGAGGAATTCCTATGGACAATATGTCAGTGTTAGGTAACTGAATTTGGGTGGAGTGCTTTCTTCTCAGTTATAATCTTACCTAATACAATATTCTCAACGTGTTTCAGTTAGACTAAGAGGAAGAGTCCAGAGATTTGATTGCTGCAGTTAAGCTGGAAGCTAACAAACAAGAGCCAAATTTTACTGAAAATTATGTGGTGATAATCAGATATTTATTTATTTATTTGGTTTATATTGCCGCCTATTTGCCCATGGCGACTCAAGGCGGCTTACACAATGTAAAATCATATTTAAAACAAAAAATAAAAATAGAACCAACAAGAACCAACAAAAAGAATCAAATAAATTAGTAAAATACAATAAAACAAAATTTGGAAAAAAAACAAAAACCAACTCCCACCCTCCCACCCCAATGACAGCAAGTCACACTAGCCATTTGATGGGTTCCATCCCTCTCTGGGTTCCCCAGGCCCGCTGGCAAAATCAGGTCTTAAGTGCCTTTTGGAATAGTATTAATGAGGGGGCCATTCTAATCTCTGGGGGAATGATATTCCAGAGAGATAGAGCCACCACAGAGAAGGCCGTTCTAGGTCCCACCAGGTGTATCTCCCTCAGTGGTGGGACCCGGAGCATTCCCTGCCTCCTTGCTCTAATGGATCAGGTAGTTGTCACTGGCAAGAGATATTTCCTCAGATAACCCGGACCCAAGCCATGAAGGGCTTTAAGGGTGACAGCCAGCACCTTGAATTGCACCTGGAAGCAAATTGACAGCCAATGCAGCTCCTGTAGGAGAGGTGACACATGTGCACACCGGAGTCTTCACAAAACCATATGGGCCACTGCATTTTGCACAAACTGGAGCTTCCAGATGCTCTTCAAGGGCAGCCCCATGTAGAGTGCGTTGCAATAATCAAGACGGGAAGTGACCAGGGCATGAGTGACTGTGAGTAGGGACCGCTGATCCAGGAAAGGGCGTAACTGGTGCACAACCCACAGTTGCGCAAAGGCCCTCCTGGCCACAACCACCACCTGCTCTTTGAACAGGAGTTGTGAGTCCAGGAGAATCCCCAGATTACACACAGGGTCTGTTTGGGGTAGTGCCACCTCATCCAAGACTAAAGGTGGTAATTCTCCCTGAACCAACGAACCCCAGACCCAGAGCCACTCGGTCTTGCAAGGGTTTAGTTTCAACCTGTTGCTCCCCATCCAGTCCCTAACAGCCTCCAGGCATTGCGAGAGGGAGGACACAGCAACACTTAACTCACCACGGGCCGAGACATACAGCTGAGTATCATCACCATATCGATGATACCTTAGTCCATGGTGACAGATGATCTCACCCAGCAGTTTCATATACATGTTGAACAGGAGCGGAGAGAGTACCGAGCCCTGTGGAACCCTGTAAAACAGTATGCAAGGGTTGGATCTCTCCCTTTCTATCAGCCCTGACTGAGAGCAGCTGCAGAGGAAGACAGCACAAGGCCTCCCATTCCCATCCCCTGAAGCTGTCCCAGGAGAATCCCATGGTCAGTGGTATAAAAAGCCGCTGAGAAGTCAAGTAGAGCAAGGAAGGATGCACTACCCCCATCTCACTCCTGCCAGAGATCATCCAAAAGTGCAACCAGTGCTGTTTCTGTCCCAAATCCAGGCCTGAATCCTGATTCGTAGGGGTCGAGATAATCCTTTTTATCCAGAAACCTCTGGAGCTGCTGCGCAATCACCTTCTCAACAGCCTTCCCCAAAAAGGGAAGATTGGAGACAGGTTGGAAATTATCCAATTGGGTGGAGTCCAGTGATGGCTTTTTAAGAAGAGGGCAGACCACAGCCTCCTTAAAGTGCTGAAGCACCATCCCCTCCTGTAGAGAAGCATTAATCACTTCCAGAATCCACCCGCCTGTGAAAGCTCCTGGGAAGCTTTCACAAGCCAGGAGGGACATGGATTTAAAATACAGGTGCTCATGCGCATACTCCCAAGGATCCTTTCCACTTCCTCAGGAGCAACAGGGTCAAACCGTTCCCGGATAACAGGGCAAGAACCTGCCTCAGAAGCTTCCACTGGATCAGCAACCATGCTGGCATCTAACTGGGAACGAAGTCGAGCGATTTTATCTTCCAGAAAATCTGCAGATTCCTCAGTGCTCCCCTTCAGGTGGGCCTCAATCTCCTCCTTCCCTAAGAGGAGACGGCTCACCTTAAAGATATGATCCCAGGTTGCTTAGATTTAATTAATCGACTCATGGCCATTCATTCAGCTGCCATTCAAAATTATGGTTCTGAAGAAAGTAATTTATGACCCTTGCCATCCTATCCTACTGGGTCCCTGTAGGACTTGGGGCAGCTTTCTACTCCACTGGGTCTTTGCTCCCCATGACACTTACCTTTTCAGTAGATCTTCGGGAAGCAGCAGTTCCATCACACAGTCTTCCTACACAATGGAGGCACTGTGGCACCATCCTGGAAGTGGCACCATTTTGGTAGCATCTGCAATTGTGGGATGAAATGTGTGTACCTATTCCCAATAATTTATGGTACAGACCTTTTGGAAATTAAAGTTCACATTTTGTAAAATAATTTCAGAAATTTGTCTTGGTCTTTATGCAGGAAATGTGACACCAGCTCACTATGATGAACAGCAGAATTTCTTTGCTCAGATTAAAGGATACAAACGATGTATTCTATTTTCACCTGACCAGTTTGAATGCCTTTATCCTTATCCTGTGCACCATCCATGTGACCGTCAAAGCCAGGTGAGATGACAACTAGCCAAATAGCATTTTTTGTCTAAAGACTACAAAGCATAACTTTTAATGCTGGTTTATTATAGAATATCTATATACCTTTGTTTTCCTCTAACCATCTGCCTGAGGAGTCTGAACCATGATGTCTGTTTTAAAGTTCTTCAAATGATCATACAATGCACTTAACTCAATCATAGAAAATTAATGTATCAAGAGAAAGAATATGAAATATATTTTTGAAAGACATTAACAGTGTTGATGACAATACAACAATTGACAAAAGTGATAAAAATACTGATTAGAATGGCTATAAATATAAAGATATGTATGATAATGTTCCTATGTGCACAAGAGATATGTACCTAACCAACACACTGTTGAACAGAAATGGTTTTATTTGTTTGTTATAAAAATGAAAAACTTTTTCAAAAAAAGAAAGTTAATGTATCAAAAGAATATCCTTATCCAGACAACTAAAGCAGTCAACCAAATCTTTATCGTGGTAGACTGGGAAGTGTTAGCCTCATACAACTGCAGGGCTGTTTGGTGATAAAATAAAAGGGTAATCTAAAGTGTTCATAGAGATTAGCACTTATTTAATTATCTTTTGAGACAGCTCTGTAGATAACTTCAACAAGAATTATTTTTAGGTTTTGCATTTCTGTTTCAACTGTCTGTAGACTTTTCCAGACTCACAGAGGGTACTATAGAAAGAGTAAGGCTGGATAAATCCTCTTCATTCTGTCTATAGGTGTTCCATATTGGACCTTCTAACATATTTCTTTGTAAAGTTCTTTGTAAAATTGGAGGATTAGGAATTGACAATGCCCCAGTTTCCTTCCCAGCAGCTGAAGAGGCTACAATAACAACAAACAACAGTTTCCCATGTGACTTAGTCTTAACTGTACATTTTTAATGTTCAGAAGTAAATGAATTGACTCTGGAAGAAGATAACTGGTCATTTGCTACATGAAGACATTTAGCACCTTGCTTAAAAGGTACAGTTTAGACCAGGGGTCTTCAAATTTGACGGCTTTAAGACTTGTGGACTTCCAACTCCCAGAATTCCTACTCCAGTCATGTTAGCTCAGGAATTCTGGGAGTTGAAGTCCACAAGTCTTAAATTTGCCAAATTTGAAGACCCTTGGTTAGAATCAGACCCCAAGTCCCTACCTGGAATACAAATTAAAGCTGGAGTGGATCTAGATCATGAGTCCACATCATGTCTTGAATTATACATTTCATCATCCTTAACTGTTAGCTATAATGTTTTTGGCTGATAAGATTTGATCTAGTTCCCAACAATTTGCTTCACCCCAAAATATTTGGAGATACATTGTCTCCACCTTCTTCAATAACTCTGTCTCCAACAGGATATTAATGATACTAATTCCTGTTGTAGAAGAGTTGGCCATATTTAGATTCACCCAGTAGTCACCTGCTGGTATTCATTGAAGTCAAAGTTAGTCAAGAGTAAAGCACTGAGAGAAGTAGTGCAGCTTCCATGCAATTGATCCATAGTCTTGGTCACTTGAAATTGCACATAGAGATGAATTAATAAAATTTGGGGAGATGCCAATCATGCACCAATGTTTCCATCTCAGCCTTCTCTTTGAAGTGCCAAGTGAGATTCACACACCAGGTTTGCATTTGAGGATTCCACCAACCATTCAGAAAGTATGTAATGGATGTGGATGCTGTGCTTTGATATTCTCATGCTTGTTTCAGCATCCTGGTTCCTCAGTAATCAGGGTACTCTGCAATAAAGGAGAGGATATTTGAGGGCAGCTAAATAGACCATCTCTTCCATTTCAACAATCTGCTGGTGAGATCATTGTTAATCTCCAGTTAGCTCTGCAGCTCATTATATCCCTCTGTTGGTCTTTCTAAATCGGTTCCCTGATTTGCTGAGTTTAAAAAGCTCCAGCAAATTTACAGTTTACTAGAAAGTTATATTAGCTGTCAGCAGTGCTGATTTATAATCCTTCTGGGCTACTGTCTTGAGTTGAATGTTTGCAGTTTATCTCAGATATCTCAAGAATGATTTACTTGGTTATTAGACAATAAGACCAGATTTAATCTTGATTTTTATTGGTATAGCAGAATCCTGTCAACCAGTGCCATATAAACACCTGGTACTTTATGTATTCTGTGCTTTTCTTTGGTTGATTACATCTTAAAATAGTAAATACAAATGCTAAGTATAGTTACTCACAATCAACAAAACCAGTAACTAGTGGGAAGTAGAGTACATTGTCTTGAAGGTGGTGATTTTTATCTCTAGTTCTCTTTTTGTTAAAGTTTGTAAAGTTCATTTTCTTTGAAGTAGCTGGGGTGGGAAGCAGATGGAAAATCATTATATTATCTCCAGTGACTTCAGTGATCCCTTCTTCTCTCCTTCTAGGTTGACTTCGACAATCCTGATTATGAGAAGTTTCCTAATTTCCAGAACATAGTTGGCTATGAAACCGTAGTTGGCCCAGGCGATGTGCTTTATATTCCCATGTATTGGTAATACATTTAGGATGAGAATGGGACAGAATGAGCTAGTATGATTCTGCAGCAGAATCATTTTAGGGAACAAAGGGGTTTTTGTCAAAGGCTCTGAATCTCATGCCTTTTATTCTGACTAGGATAGATATATATTTTTCTGTTTGTAAAGTGCCTCCTGCAGGAATAGCAATAATCCTTGATACTTGTTCATACGCAGAAATATTAGTCCCTTTTTCTGCTATAAGATTTACATTTAAGACATATCCTTATATGTTCTTATAAACATCTACTATGACAGTATTGGGGAAAGCAACTGAATGAAGCAATTGTCTAGACCATTATCAAAGTTGTATTTACAGATACAGATGGTCTTTGTTTAATACCTGCTCCTAGTAACCATTTGAATTGATAATGGCACTGAAAAAGTAATGTTACAACTGATCCTTGCACATGTGACTGTTGCATGTTGCAACATCCCCATAGTCATTTGATTGAGATTCAGCCACTTTGCAACCAGCAAGTAATCACATGATTTGATCTGATTTTATGACCATTTTTACCATGGTTGTTAAGTGAATCATCATGGTTGTTAAGCAAATTCAACTTCTGCTATTGATTTTGCATTTTGAAAGCTGGCTGCGAAGATTGCAAATCATGATTGCAAGATTCACTGCAAAAGCAAGCTGGTTGCTGAGCACTCAAATTGCAATCATGTGACTGAGAGTGATTATATTTTTTAGAGTGGGTTGTTAGTCACTTTTTAAAAAGCCATTGTAACTTTGAATGGCCGTTGAATGATCACTAAGAATGAGGACTATCTGAATATTTTCTAATGAATATACATGCACAAATGGTTGTTTATTCATTAAGAACAAAAAAGTACAATGAATTATAATTTCCCCCCAAATGAAGAGGAACAAAATAACTAAATTACAATTTAATTATTATAAAACATGTTTAGTATTTTTGTAAAACTAGTATTGGAAATGTTAAAATCTAACCGTTTTAAATTAGGAATATTAAAAGAATTATCTTCTGTGGCTTGATATAGGTGGCATCACATTGAGTCATTGCTGAATGGAGGAATTACCATCACTGTAAATTTTTGGTACAAGGTAGTATGTCTAAATTTAATATAATATAAAGTTTTATAAATAGACTTGTGTTTTAATTGCAAAATTATAATTGCAGTTTAATACTGATTATTGCATCATAAAATCTATATAATTTTCCTAGGTTTATTTAAATGATCAAAATTGTGTCAGCTGCTAAAATTGACTTGAATTCTTAGCTTGATTTCTTAAGAGATAATCTTGTAATACTTAAGTTGAAATAGTGAACTCTTCATCCTAGCTCTTCTAGAGAGAAGCGTTATCTGTGCCTTCAAGTCAGCGTAGTCTCCTGGTGACTGCCTAGAATAGTCCCTGCAGTTTGCTTGGCAAGGTTTCAGAACCGGCTTGTTTCTAGCCTGATACTACTTCACCAAACTGACTTCCTTGAGAGAAATAAGCTTTTGTTTTTTTTAAAAAAATGGGTGGTAGTATTAGAAATAGTATTTTTGACCAGTCACTTGCCTAAACATCTTTTCATATGGTACGTGCTATTTAATAGATAAGAAAATATCAACTCACTTTTTCTCATCTCTGACTTTTATTAGCTTCTTGCTTTTTTAGTGCTAGGTGTATGTAAGGTTTTTTTAAGCACTGTGAATCATTGTAAACCTGTTGATCTTTTCAGTTTCCTTTTTATCTTCCTGGTACCCCAGAATGAGGGGTATAAATAATAATGTCCAGATAATCAATGTGATCGGAATCTGTTTTTAATTTCATTTTTGTAAATGTTTCAACTTGATGAACCCTTGTTTAAGGAAGGTATTTTTCTCCACGCAGGGTGCTCCAACTCCTAAAAGGATTGAATATCCCCTAAAGGCTCATCAGAAAGTAGCTGTAATGAGGAACATAGAGAAAATGTTGGGGGAGGCACTTGGAAATCCACAAGAGGTAAAGTATGGATTTCAGACTGGTTATAGTAACCATGTGGCTGAGCTTGTTCAGCTTTTGATCTCATAAAATAAAATAATAGCATAACAAATTGAAGATGTTACATATTTAACACCTTAAAATAGGTGGCGACGGGGTAGGATAGAGCAGTATTTTTCAATCTTAGCAACTTTTAAGATGGGTAGACTTCAAATACTAGCATGCGAGGAGAATTCTGGGAGTTGGAAGTCCGTACATATTGCCAAAATTGACACTGGGATAGAGCATTTAAAGTGTTAGCAGCAGTTCTCCTGAAGATCATAGTATACTCAAGTCTTTAAGAGGGATTTTTGTGTTTACTAGATAGGCGTTATAAGTTCAGCATTTTCTGTGTCAAGAACAAAAGTTTGGACTTGGCTTAAACAAGCATAAAGCAAAGCAGCTGCCTCATTCCACATCTAAATTGTACTTTGGAATAGCTACAACTTTTAGGCTAATTAGGAGAGTGGCTAAAATGAAATTAATTGCCACCTTAATTTTTATGATAAAAATTTTCCTCACTTGTAAAGTGATTGTTCAAACATTAAATAAATTATGACTTCTAATATTTACATAAGCATATATTTCTGCACTGCTTGGAACATAGAATGTAGGAACTTATTGACCATTCAGCAACTATTTCAATAGCTCTGGAAAAAGGACCGGTCCTTGAACTTGCAGCTGTCACAGTGTCTCTGAGATCACAGAATCACAGTTTAGGCATGTGGCAACCAGCATATCTTTATAATGATTACAGCATCCCTCAATCACATGACTGCCGTTTGGAGGCCTTCATAGCTAGCTTCCAAGAAGCAAAGTCAGTGGGGAAGCTATCAGGAACTGGGAAGTCATGGTTATGTCACACTTAATGACTATGGAGGTACATTCTTAACTGCATTTGAAACTGATGTCAGTTGATGGTGATGTTTTTACTTTACCATAGCCTTAGCAATGAGGTTGCTGGTCCCGAATGCAGCCAGTGAGGACTGTTGACCAGTTTTATGAAGTGTGTGTGTGTGTGTGTTTATGGTTCTAGGTATTCACTGAATGTTATCATTGAGTAATACTTTTTGAAAAGATCACTGTTACTTGAGAGAATTGGCAGACATTCTCATGAGTGAGTCCTTAAAATAGTATGTTTATGATGCTGACATTAAATACTTTACATTTATTTTCTGGTGTATAATGTATAATTTTGCAGTTTAATATGATTTCTAATCTGTTGATAAATCTGTAGCTCATAAAGCAATGTGTTTTGTTGTTTTTCCTTTGAGCAGGTGGGCCCCCTGTTGAATATGATGATCAAAGGGCGGTATGATTAATCTTGGACTTCTGCAGGATATTGGAGCCATTTCACCTAAAGGGGGAAGATATTAAGCGCTAGTATTGCACACAGCACTTAAAAACAGATGGATTCTTGGTCCAGCTCTGATCCACTCTGCCCATCAAGGGGAATGACTAGAACTCTGAAATGTTCCATTTGTCCTTCCTTCAACTTCATCAAACCTTATAGAATAATTCATCTTTACTAAGGAAGAACCCATCACCAGTAACTCTATGATCTCTATCTGCCTAGATGCAACAATTGGCACCCGGTACTTGATGATATTTATTTGTGATAGCACCTTTGTGATCACCTACATAAGAATTACCCCAGGAACAATTTTGATTTTCCTTCTATATTTCAGTGTTGGGAATCAACACGGATAACTTTTTCAACTGTAAATCAACTCATATCTATAATTAGCATATTTTCTTAAAGGCAACCTTCTCTTTGATATTGCAACTTCTTAAACTAAAGCTCGTTGAGAGATACAGAAATATTAAGGACACAAGAGATGGAGATTTTAAGAGCTTTTAAACCCATTATGTCATTTTGTCATAAACAATACATTGATTTCTAATTCGATAAAACTAGGCCAAATTGCCTATGTATAGAAATTGACTTTTCCACTCAGGATGTTAATAGAATGGGACAAGCCATAGCGAGTGTCCTTAGTCAATAAAATCTGTGTGTCATGTTTTTCACTTAGCCATGCATGGTTATACTTCCTCATTGCACTCTGCTTTCTCTAGGCCAAATTAAGTGCCAGATCAGTTGGTGAAGAGAAGAGAGCAGCAAAACTTTTTTTTTTTTATTTCCATTTTGCTCTTTCACATGTCTGGAAAGAGATACGAATATGGGCTTTGTAATTGTATTTCATGAACCAAGGAATGCAGATTTTAGACTTTAACTTCTAGATAACAAAGGGAAAATTTCTTCATTTACCACAAAGTCACTTTTCTATGAGAATTTAGAAGACCTACCCTGGGTCATTGATTTTTTGAAGATCATTGATATTTTCCAGCAAGATAGATTATAGTTCAATATTGGGACAACATCTACATAACCAGAGTTTTTGGGATCCTCTGCATTCCTGTTTACTGTGAATTCTATACAGAGCTGAAGAAGTGTCTGAAGCCAAGATTCTTGGCTTTTTTGGGGGGGGAAGGTGGAACCTGAAAAATGCCATGCAGCTTTGTTACAAGTAAAGCCTTTGATATAGTTTCAAGCCACAAGGAGGCAGCAGAAGACCAGCATTCCTGATGCTATCACAGGAAGAATGGGCTATGTTGGACTTGATGAATAGTAATATCAATAAAATCATTCTGCCTTTGGCTGAAACAGCAATTCCTGTGTTTAGTCCTTGATGTGAAATGGCACCCGAGAGTGGACCTGTGGAATATTGTGTATTTATGTCGAAAAGCCCAGCGTGTCATTAGAAAGAAGACAAATGGAAATCCACCCTTCTAATATGTTTTTCTTTTTGCCAAAGGTGTAAATTTGAAAATGTCTAAACAGTTGGTTTGGGAAAAAGAATACATTGCACTTTAGTTGTGCAAAAGCTTAATTTACAATGCACTGATAAAAGACAGTTTTAGGAACTGTTAACTTTTGTTTTTTTAATCTTGTGTTTTGATGCCTGCTGTTGAGAAAAATTGTGTCTAGTGTGAAAAAATGTGGGAAATACATAATACCTTCTGAAATGTAGTTCCTAAAATACAGCTACTGTTGAATTACACCAATACCTGTTCCCCTTCATTCTATATGATAACGTATTCCTCATCTTATGGGAAGGGCAATACTTTGAAATTCATTTTGAAAATTCAGTTCTCATGATCTTGTGATTTATATGTAGGTTAAAAGATAATAATTGCTACTGGTGACATTTTCCCCTTTAGTGGACTGTATTTAATTAGATTAATCAATCAATCATGAAATTGTCTTGCAGATGAAGTAGTATCTCCTCTGGACACCTATAAGAGCTTGTCCCCTGCCAATACATTTGGATTGATGCTTTCTTTACACACCCTTTGTGTCCCTAGCTATCTATTCATTTTTGTTTGGGAGGGGTGAGGGGCAGATCCCCACAACGTGTCCTCCACAGAAGAATTTCCAACTACAATATCTTTTTTCTTTCATAACATGAATCCTGCATATACCTTTGCAAAACAAATATTAAGATGCAATTAACAGATTTCCTAAGAGCATTTAATAATAGAATTTTGATATTTTAATACGTACTTCTAAAGGATTAATATGTAGGAATGTGACTTTTTTTCATATAAGATGTGATATCTTATATATAACTGATAATATTCAGCTGAAATACAAGTTAGTCTTTTTCAAAATCAGTATGTGAAGCTAACTTTCCATACTGCCTTGTGATGTGAAAAGATCATCTCCATTATTGCATCAGGCTTTTAAATTGTGCTAGAAACCAACCCATAAGTTATATAGGCTCTCCATCTCAGAAAATTACCCATTTTGTTGCTTTTTACATCTGGAATCATATCTAAGATTGTATTCATGTATTCATTACATGTATGTATGGGAAGCTTTAAATTCTGACAATAGTGAATCTCAGTACATGCTAAAAAATGAGAAATACAATCATTCCAGTGGACAGATTGAATTTATTATAGGTGATGGGGAAAATTGGCACTGATCAATGACAGAACACATATAACAACAACAAAACATGGGAAGCAATTCATAATAAGGAAATCAATGTAATTAGGATGCTGACTGGGGAATTCTGGAGGTTGAATTCCACACATCTTCAAGCAGCAGAGGTTGAGAAACTCCTAAAAAGAATATAGAGAAAAGGAGAATATTTTGTAAGTACAGCAAGGAAAGGGATGCTAGGAAAGGGATCAACAGTGAGGTGTCTGAGGTGTTGATGAGGCCATCAAAGCAAACAAATTTTTCCAACATTCAGAATTTGCCTTTCTAGTGATGAAACCCATTATTCTGGGAACTGCATGGTGGGAGGACAGATTTGGCCATCTTTGTGACATCCTTTCAGGGTATCAAAGTGCGCTATATACTTTACAGTACTTTACTTAAGCCCATGTCACACTGCACCAACGGATGGAAAGAGGATGTAAAACGAAGAGAAACACTTGCCATCCGTTGGTTAACGCGATGCATCCGTTCTGTACCCACTGCCTCCATTTTTCTTCCTCTATCTGTCCAGCATCCATAACTGAGGTTCCATCCGCTCAAAAAGTTTTGAGCTGCTCAAAACTTTCTGAGCGGAAAATGTATCCAACGCGTCCGTTCTGCATCCGCAACGCATACGGGGAACATCCGTTCTGCATCCGTCGTTATCCGTTACGCGTCCACTACATCCGCTAGGCATCTGCTCCAGCAGAAAGCGGACACAGGGAGGAAGCGGAACGGACGCGGAACGGATGAGCAGCGTTGTTAGCACGGACGGAGAAAGGAAAGCGGATGCAGCTCGCAAAGAAAGCATTTAAAACGGAAAAAATGTTTGCAGAAGGGACCTATCTCAGATATTAAGGATGTCTAGAGGATGCCTAGAGGATGCAAAAGGACACATAGGGGAAAACCTATATTGCCTATAAAAAGGGGGAGCAACTCACCTGGATCTCACTTTCAGACCAGCCCTGCTGTGCAGACCTCTTCAGCCTTCATCTTGCTTTTGCTCTTCCACAGCATACAGTCATCTCCACCATGGATCATTGCACACTCCTTTTGGTAGCCGCCATTGTTCTGCAACAGTGCGAAGCCCTCTACAGGCTCTTTCACCTGTCCTATGAGAAGAAAAGAAGGCGTCCAAGAAGTGTCTGGGTCCGAAGATGGATCACGAGAAGAGCCGAGTACGGACTGTATAACAAGCTGATGGTGGAGCTGAGGAACGAAGACCCTCGTGCATTCCAGAACTTCATGAGGATGCCGCCAGCCATGTTTGACGAAGTTGTGGAGCGGCTGAGACCCAGGTTGACCAAGGCAAACACCAACTTCCGGCCCAGCCTGGACCCTGGGCTGAAGGTGGCATTGACTCTGCGCCACCTGGCCTCGGGGACCATATACGGGAGCATGCAGTATGCCTGGGGGGTGTCACACAACACCATCAGCATTGTGGTCAGAGAAGTGGTGCAGGCCATCATCGAAGAATACAAGGAGGAGCTCCTCCAGTGCCCCTCCACTGAAGAAGGATGGAAGAAAGTTACAGAGCAGTGGTATCAGAAGTGGAACTTCCCCCACACCGTTGGAGCCATTGATGGCAAGCACGTGGCCTGCAAAGCTCCAGTCAAGTCAAGGTCCACTTATTTCAACTACAAGGACTTCTTCAGCATCATCCTCTTCGCCATGGTCGAGGCTGACTACAAGTTCATGTACATCGATGCTTCAGGCAACGGGTCAGCTTCAGATGCCCAGGTATACAACGCCAGTGACCTCAAGGAGGGGCTGGAAGGCAACCTCATCATGGGCTTCCCAGATCCAGACCCCCTGCCCAACGACATGCAAGATGTGCCCTACTTCATCGTGGGAGATGACGCCTTCTCCCTCAGAACCTACCTCATGAAGCCCTACACTTCCAGATGCCTCACCCATGAAGAGAGGATCTTCAACTACAGGCTGTCCAGGGCAAGGCGGGTTGGTGGAGAATGCCTTTGGCATCCTGGCCAACAGGTTCCAGGTACTTCTCACCACCATGCAGCATCGCCCACAGACCATGAGGAACATCGTGGAAGCTTGCTGCATCCTGCACAATCTCATGCGCACCCGCTACCCAGTGTTGCAGAACAGGCTCGTGGACCTCCCAACAAGGCAATGGGGACATGGAACCTGGGGAATGGAGGCAAGGGCAAAACCTGATAGACACTGAGGATGTGCAAGGCCCCAACAGAGCCTCACGTGAAGGGAAGAAGCAGCGCAACCTCCTGAAACACTGGTGCAACTCCCCAGCTGGAGCAGTGGAGTGGAAAGACAGGATGATAGATGATTAATGGATGCTTCCTTCAGCCAGTCTCATCACACTGATGAGATTGGGCCATGTATGTTGGGTGGGCCTACAATGAACAGGGCATTTAATGAAGAGTTGTGTTTATGTTGACATGTGTGGATGATTGATTACATTATTATTGATAATAAAGGGCCATAGGTGTGGCACCTGGGAGGGTGGACCATCCAGTCCCAGTATGCTTGCACTGGAGATTTATCAATCCCACAGCTATCTTAACCCATCCCAAAGGTATCTCTGCCCATCCCACAGCAATCTTAACCCATCCCAAAGGTATTCCTGCCCATCCCACTGCTATCTTAACCCATCCCACAGCTATTACCCATCCCACAGGTATCCCTGCCCATCCCACAGCTATTACCCATCCCAAAGATATCCCTGCCCATCCCACTGCTATCCTTACCCACCCCACAAGCATGCAAAGGCTTAAACCATTTCTAAAAGTTTCCACCAAGACTTTATTGAAAAAAATATATGAAGCAAGTGTGTGAAGCAAAGATAATCTTTATTAATAACAAGCTATAAAAGAAAAATGACCCAAGTCAAGTGTCCAAATAAAGTCTACAGGTAGCTACCCAGTCTCTGGCACTCTTCTTGGTCACTCTGAGGTGTGCCCAGTCTCAGGGGTGAAGGGTCCAGGTGCTGTGGAGGTGGCTGCTGCTGGAGTGCTGGTCTGAAGCGCCAGTGGGGTGCCTGGCCCCGAGAGGACAACGGGACGGTGTGTGGAGGAAGCTCTCAGACAGCTGGCTCAGCCCCGTGATGTTGAGAGCTCCTTCCTCCATGCCATGGGGTGTCAGCCCCAGTACCAATGACAGATGTACTG
Organism: Laticauda colubrina; assembly: GCA_015471245.1. Classification (NCBI taxonomy): domain Eukaryota; kingdom Metazoa; phylum Chordata; class Lepidosauria; order Squamata; family Elapidae; genus Laticauda; species Laticauda colubrina. Next base: position 13,883,668 of record BLBF01000016.1, on the reverse strand, counting down.
AGGCCGGACTTGGCTGTGGGGTGGAGGAAGGAGCAGTGTAGTGGGGCTGTCTGGTCTGCAGCTGGGTGAGGACTGGCATGGGTAGCATTGGTGGCGGTGGCATCGGTGGCGTCAGCAGTGGCGTGGGTGGCATCGGCATCAGTGGAACCGGTGGCAACGGTGTCATCCGATGAACCTGTGCCTGGACTGGGAAGGGCTGCTGCCTGTGCTGCTGGACCTCCTGGTAGCCGTAGCCCTGGTAGGTGAGGTCCTGTGGAGAGCCTTGGAATGGGAGGGACATCACCTGGGGTGGAGGAGCAGACCTGGACTGGGTGGGAGCAGGTTCATCTGGATCTGGAGGTTTGTGAAGCAGATCGGTGATCCTGTCCTTCACCACCTGGTACTGGGGTTCCGCCATGTCCATGAGGGTCTGGTTCACATAGGTGAGGAAGGGCTTGCGGTTGGAGGATGAGGAGTCGGTGTGGACCAGCTGAGAGAGGATATCTACACTGCTCCTGATGGTGTCTCTTATCTCCAGCAGGACAGTGTGGCTCTGTCCCTCCTGTCTGGCTTTCTGTGGAGGTGGAGCTGGGGGTGGATGCGGGTTGGACTGTGGTAGAAGTGCTGTCTCCTTTCTCCCACTGCGCCAGGGGGTCCTCCACGCGCTCCGCCATGGTTAGAACAGCTGTCGGCAGGTTCTCCGTTGTGGCACGCTCCACAGACACCTGCCTGGAGACAGGAGCTGACTCTCTGTCGGAAGAGGACTGGCTCTCAGCAGGCTGCCCGAGAGAGAGGGTTGTGAGAAGGGCTGCTCCTCGGTGGCGGATCTCACCCTCCAGGAAGCTGCACCTGGCCATGACGTAGGTCTCTCTGTCCGTCAGCTTGACCGCGGCCTGGCCAGATTTCTTGAGGTGCAGCTTCCCGTACTAGGTGTGCATGTGCTTCCACCAGCCGAGGAGCACCTCCGAAGTGTAGCCCAGGCTCTCCGCCTTCTCTCTCCAAGCAGCCTGCTTCCTTTTGGTGTCCCTATAGAGTCTGTGTCCCTTCCGTCATACATACTCATTCTCTCTCAGCCACTCCAGCACCTCATCCTCATGTTCCTCCTTGATGTTGCATTGCCTCCTCTCCCGTTCTTGCATCTGCCTCTTCCTCCCTTTGGCAGGACCACATGGGCCCTCATCAGAGGGGCTTCCAGGTTGTAGGGGCTGCTCCTCCACACCACCAGCAGCACCAGCCCCAGCAGGACCAGCAGCAGCAGCAGCAGCAGCAGCAGGACCAGGATCAGCAGCAGCGGAGTAAGCACCAGCAGCGCCAGCAGCACCAACAGGACTAGGAGCACCAGCAGGACCAGGAGCACCAGCAGGACCAGAAGGACCAGGAGCAACTTCAGCAGAGTAAGCACCAGCAGAAGCACCACCGCCAGAAGCTGCATCAGCAGAGTAAGCACCAGCAGAAGCACCACCGCCAGAAGCAGCATCAGCAGAGTAAGCACCAGCAGAAGCACCACTGCCAGAAGCCGCATCAGCAGAGTAAGCACCAGCAGAAACACCACCGCCAGAAGCTGCATCAGCAGAGTAAGCACCAGCAGAAGCACCACCGCCAGAAGCAGCATCAGCAGAGTAAGCACCAGCAGAAGCACCACCACCAGAAGCAGCATCAGCAGAGTAAGCACCAGCAGAAGCACCACCGCCATAAGCAGCAGCATCAGCTCCTCCAGAAGCAGAAGCAGCAGAAGCTCCAGCCCCAGAAGAGCGAGCCCGTGCTGCAGAAGCCCCAGCAGAAGCAGAGTGAGGGCCAGGGGGTAGGAGGGTGGCCCTGTCCCTCTTGCCAGGGCTGGCAGCAGATGGCTGAGGCTTTCTTTTCTTCCCCATGGTTGTGGGGTTGCTGGCTGGCAGGCAGGCTGGCAGGCTGGCAGGCTGGCAGGCAGGCTGGCAGGCTGGCAGGCAGGCAGCAAGGCTGGCAGGCAGGTAGGCAGGCAGGCTGGCTGGCAGCAAGGTTTGCAGGCAGGCTGGCAGGCAGGCTGGCAGGCAGGCTGGCAGGCAGTTGATGTGTCTGGAAGTAGGTCTTTCCTCTGAATGTTGACCTGCTTGGGAGCTGCTTCCCTTTATATCCACGGGGCTGACGCAATGCATCCTCCCCGCATGCGCAGTGAATGCTAGGCATCCGCTAGGCATCCGCTAGGCATCCGCTAGGCTTCTGCTAGGCATCTGCTAGGCTTCCGCTCTTCATCCGCTTCATCCACTAGGCTTCCGCTGTGCATCTGCTTCATCCGCTCGGCGTCTGCTCTGCATCCGCTGTTTCCATTCCGCATCCGCTTTGCTGCGGTCCCCCGGAAGCCTTGCGGATGTGCCATCCACTCTCATCCGCTTCCATCCGCTAGGCTTCCATGGAGCATCCGCTTTCCATCCGCCCTGCATCCTCCCCCCGTCCGTTCCTTTCCGTGTTGTCCGCTCTGGTTATGCAAATTTTTGCCCCTTTTGAGAGCGGATAACAATGGATGGAACATTTTTCTTGTCCGTTGTGTCCATTTTACAAATGTTTTGCATCCGTCGGCCAGTGTGACAGGGCCTTTATCTCTTCTTCAAGGCTAAGTGTTTCTATGTGCTTGCTTTGGCAGCACATATACTAAAATTGGAACGATACAAGGCTAGGCGTTTCTGATTCTTTGTTCTTTGTTCATAAATTTTAGTCTGTAGTCTCCCAGTAGTTCTTCAATCATATCTTAAGCAAATTAAAACATTAAAAAGAACTTGAACCCTTGCATGGCAGAAAGTTAGTGATGTTCCCAACAATGTTTTGATTTCCAAATGGGCTACACAGACTTGGGAAATAAAACTATCACTATCTGACATTTACCACCCCAAAAAGGAGTCCCATGAAATAGCTTCACCCAAACTCAGCTTCTACCGTCTTTCCCGAATAATGAATGCAAAGAACTCAGGAGAACAGACCTGTGATTTTGTTCTACTAAAATACAGGATTACATTTCCCCATCTCATTGGAACTCCAAATTTTATCTTAATATAAAAGCCAGCTGGAAATGAATGTAGAAGATAATTTAATCCAAGAGATTTGAAATGGCCTAACAATCACTTGTTCAATCACTTCCAAGAAAGGAGTTTTGATAGTCAACTTTTAATAGTTAATACTTTTCTGATCTTCAAGAGGGGCTGGATTCCTGCTTTCCATATAATTCCAAAATCATTCCAATATCATTCCAAAAGGATAGTTGCCTTCAGGGGAATGGGAATGGTTTCCTTTCCAAAGTCATAGTACCCATGCCCAGCTGAAGTTGCATGCTGCATCTGGCAGGCCACAGACTGCCCAACAAGCAAGGAAATTCTCTTCATGCTATATTTAATAAACAATATGCTGTAGTATTTTATATATCTTTATTAGCTGTATACCTGCTGCTGTTCAGAAGCTTTTAGCAATTAATGCAATAAAATGTTATGTAGGGAGATAATTTGTATATATTATTAATAAAAGATTTAATCCTTTGATACAATCTCTTTGGAGTGATGCTATCACCTCATTGAGTAAGTATATCCAAGCAGTTTAGATATAATGTCTAGATATATTTGTGTTGACCTGAGAATTATCAACAAATTTTAAATATAGATTTTTCTTTTCATCAGTTTTTACTTTGGTTTTAACTAAAAACTAGAGAACCTGTGATTATTTGGGCCATCATTTCAAAGATATTTCCTTATCACAGGGGCCACTAAGCCTTGGGTCATGGCCTGGAACTGGGCCATGATTCATTTGGAACTGGGCCATGAAAGTGGCAGGGACATGCAGTTGCATGTACAACTCCATTTGCATGAGTGTCCACCCACTAGAACCCTTGGACAATTTCCCATCTTGTATCTTTTCCTCCTACACAGATGGTACATTTTTTCCAAACTGCAACAACCCATTGGGTTGAAAGCTACAAATTACTGGACATTAGAATATTAAGCAACAGCCTGGTCAGAGTTTGGGGAAATGAATTCTACTGTAACCTAGATATAGCACCAGGAATAGAAAATCTAGGGATACAGTCATCAGCATGTTCTATCTACTTTGTTTTCATAGTAGATTGACAAAATGAATTTTAATGTGGAGAAAAGCAAAGCTTTACATTTAGGGAGGAAAAACCAAAAGTATAAGTATGGATTAGGCGGTCCTGGCTCAAAAAGAGTAACTGTGAGAGGGACCTTGGAGTTGTAGTGGATGATCAAGATTATGTGAAGTATTAATGCCACTTTACAAAACCCCAGTAAGACCACATCTGGAATACTGCAAACCAATGTTTGGTCACCATGCTACAAAAAAGATGTTGAAACTTTGGAAAAAGTTCAGAGAAGAGCAAGTAAGATGATCAAAGGCCTGAATACTAAACCATACAAAGAACAACTGCAGGTTTTGGGTTTGGCTAGTCTAAAGTAAAGAAGAACTAGGGATGACATGATAGCAATATTTCAATATTTGAGAGGCTGCCACAAAGAAGAGGAGGTCTAATTATTCTCCAAAGCACCAGACAAGGACAAGAAATAGTGGTTGGAAACTGATCAAAGAACAACTGGGAATCAGAAGAAACTTCATAATCATGTAAATTAACCAGTGAAACAGCTTGCCTTCAGAAATTGTGGGTGCTCTATCACTGGACAGTGTGGAGAGAGACTGAACATTCACTTGTCTGATATTGCATAGTTATCCTGCTTTAGCAGGGGGCTGGACTAGAAAACCTCCAAGGTCCCTTTCAGATTCTACCCTATCCTATTCTAGATTTATTTTTATTTAACCAAAAATTAGCCATTCATCCAAGCTCAAATATCAGGGAAAGACCTGATAAACCAGGGACAACCCTTGACTAAGAGTAAGATCAGAAACCCAACTAGAGCACATGGAACCAGGGATGGGTTTCTACTGGTTCGCACCTATTCACTAGAACTGGTTGTTAACATTCAAAGCAGTTCGGAGAACCAGTTGTTAGAAGAAATTACTGGCCTAATCCTGGAAGGAAGGCAGGAAGGAAACATTCTGGTGTTGCTTACAGAAACTGCCTCTCCGTTAACCCTTATTACATTCTTGGCAGGACTAGACTTCCTATCTCAGGAACTTCTCTGGAGTTTTTTTCACCTCCTTTGCAGGTACTTTGCTTGTGTGGAGTGACCATTCAAAGTTACAATGGCACTGAAAAAAGTGACTTATAACCATTTTTCACACTTACGACTATTGCAGCATCCCCACAGTCATGAGAGGCCAGATGAGGAGATGCATGCCCTGATGATGTTGAGCTAGCCATGCCCAGCCAGTTACATGACCACCAAGCCATGCCCACCAACTAAGCCACGCCTACCAGTTGTTAAAAAAATTGAATCCCACCCCTGCATGGAACTCACACTCAATATAGCATTGAACATTTTGGAGGAGTGTAGGTGTCTGCATAAGGCTGTCATTCCTCCAATTTTCTGGACAATCTGTCTGAGAAATGGAAGCATAGGGAAGCTTGGAAATTTTACCCTTCCCCAAGTCACTACCTCACAAAGTCAAATATTTGTTGCAAGCAGAGGATGAAGTGAAAGGGGTGGGGAACAGCCATGGCTGCTCCTGCAAATAACATGAACAGATGCCTGTATGCCTTAGGGAAACACAGTTTTCTTCTGCAAATCAGAGCTTTAAATTACAAGGCTTTTACTGATGCCAACAATTGTGGAAAGTCATTTACGTAATGTTTTTTGTCACTGCTGATTAGACAGTAGATGAAAGAAAGAAGTTTGACAATTAGGAATGAATGGCCAGTAATCAGAAATTTGGTTAGGAAAAGAGCCCCCTTTATGTTTTATGTTCCAGAGCAGCACACTTTTGCACCTGCTGAGAGATACATTCCAAACGTGGTAGGATTTGATCAGAATTTTGCTGTTGAAATGATTTCAGAGTATTAGCTACACAATATAACAAATAAAACAACCCAAAGAGACAAAACCAGGAGCTGGGGTGGGTGGGTGGAAACAACACAATTTTATGCAAGCAGAATTGCATGAGGGGGGCTTAACTAATGTAATTCTTAATCCAGAGACTACCCTACATTGTTAAAACATGCCAAGGAGAAATGGTTAAGTTTCAGACCTGGGCATAGAAAACATTGGTTGTCCTAAACTGTTCCCAGTGATAGAACTGGGACAGAATGTTTTGACTATCTTGGTTCTTTTCTTTTTCTTGAATCACTGTTGAAGACTCTCAGCAGTCTACAACATCATCAACCATTATACATTTCTGACTTAGATGAGTGAATAGAAAGGGAACTTATTAAATTTGTGGATGATACTAAACTGGCAGGAATAGCCAACACCATAGATCCGTGATGGCAAACATGGCATGCCTGCCAGAAGTGGCATGCAGATCCATTTCTCTAGGCATACCAACTGTCGCCCATTGCTCTTTTGTGTTTTGGTGCAGATTAGAAATCAGAAGACCAGATTTCTAGCAGTAACTGTGAGAGGCAACTTGGAGTCATAGTGGACAACCAATTAAATATGAGCCAACAGTGTGGGGCAGCACCCAAAAAAGCCAATGCAATCCTAAGTTGCATTAATAGAGGGATACAGTCAAGATCAAGGGTGATATTAATACCACTCATAAAGCCTTAGTAAGACCACACCTAGAGTACTGCATCTAGTTTTGGTCACCACACTATAAAAAGATGTTGAGACTCTAGAAAGAGGTCAGAGAAGAGCAACCAGGATGATTAGGGGACCGGAGACTAAAACATATAAATAATGGAACTGGGCATGGCTAGTCTAGTGAAGAGAAAGACCAGGGGAGATATAATAGCAGTCTTCCAATATTTGAGGGGCTGCCATAGCAGGAAATGGTCAAGCTATTTTCTAAAGCACCTGAAGGCCAGACAAGGAAGAATGGATGGAAACTGAACAAAGGTTATTTCAACCTGGAAATAAGGAAATTTTTTCTGACAGTGAGAACAATCAACCAATGGAACAGCTTGCCTTCAGAAGTTGTGGGAGCTTTATCACTTGAAGCTTTCAAGAAAAGACTGTATCACTATCTATCAAAAATGGTGTAGGGTTTGTTTGGGTGGGGGGTTGGACTAGATGATCTACAAGGTGCCTTCCAACTCTGTTAATCTGTATCTGGATAAAGGGCTTAGTTCTGCATTTTATCCGAGCACAAATGGGCTCACAGAATGAGCTAATACAATAATGAAGATGCTATATCAATTATCAGCAGTCCCTTTCTGTATCTTGTACAGAGGTGGATTTATAAACTGTACAGATGCAGAGAGATAACTCAACAAGACATCCATAATAAAGAACATTTATTGGTTCATCAGGTATCCTCATAACTCACGTTTGTGATGAAGTTCTTCTTTTTATGACCAATCCTTTGTATATCTGCCTTGTAGTAAAAGATGGTTATCTCCTAACCCATCTCGTAGCTATGGAAAGAAGGGGCCATGAGTAAGAGAGTTCAGACAAAGAATGAGGAAGACCTCCCAACCCATCGAGGGTCAAACTAGTGACTAATCAGGATTACAGATGTGGTCACATGACATGGACTACATTTCCCAGGATACCTTTAACTACATTTACCATGATGTTTCCCTTAAGGGGACAGCTCATAATTCCTAAGTAACGATACAATTCCCATAGACTGGCTGGGACAGCACAAGTCCAATTGGACAGACTTTCTGCCCTTTGCTGAGGTTACCTATAATAATATGGTCCATAGTAGCTTGGGGCTCACCCCATTCAAGATAGCCCCAGGCTTAGAATTTGTCCCTGTGTCTGAATATCCTCGGGAACCCTTCTCCTCAGTGAGTTTGATGGAGTGGGTAGAGTCCCTGCAGAATGCATTAGGGAAGCATAAAGTGGGCTGTTGAAACACAGAAAATGCAAGCAGACAAGAGGCAATCACTCCAGAAGCCAGCCCATGTGGGGGAAAAGGTATACCTCTTCACAGAATACCTGTAGCTAAAACTGCCCTGCCAGAAACTAGGTCTGAAATTTATAGGACTTTTCCCAACAGTGAAAACAAAGAGCCCAGTGATTGTGGAGTTAAAACTGCCACAGCTACTGGAGAAAGTACACCCAGTATGTCACAGCACTTTGCTGAAGCTGGTCACGGGATCAGAATTGAGACCAAAAGTCTGAATAGCACCCAAGCCAATAGTGGTAGAAAGGGAAAACACATTGTGAGGTTTAAAGGATTCTGGACTCCATGGTTGTACAAGGACAAACTGCAGTACCTATGGAAGGGATACCCAATGTCAGAAGCTAGCTGGCTGAAAGAACAAGACAGTTGATTAGGAAATTCCACCAGAAATACCCCCTGAGGCCTAAGGGGTAGTGGAAGGGCCTGGGGTTTTGTTAATGTGTGTGTGCTTGGTATTTCCTAGATGCTTCTCATTTTTAGGGGGATCCGATTGTCAGCTTTGAAATGGATTGAGCCTGTCACAGCCATTTTCTCTGTTTCTCAGCTTGACACACTTTGGGAGAGGGGGAAGTGGAGAGCTGTGGAATGTCAGACTAGACATCAACAACTTTCTATCTCATGGGTACCAAGATCGTCCCAACAGCTGCTGTCCAGAGACTGGAAGAGGTTATCAAGGAGACTTTAGGACACCAAATTGGACAATGTGACCCATGACAAGGAGGAAGAGAGCTGTCTATTCTTTAATTATATTTAAAGCTTGGGAAATAGCCAGAGCTGGTTTTGCTTTCAAATGTGCTGATATGATGTACTCAATAAACCAGCCCTTTGAGAAAGCTGAAAGTCTTGGTGTGCTGAATTGGTTGGGTTCATTAGTTGGAACCTTGATACCCCCATCTATGACAGATGACAGGTGTGGTTAAGAAGGCTTTTGCAAAGATTCACCCGTGCCATTCATTTCCTTTTCTGGCCCTACAAGACATTCATGCTTTGTGCACTTTGAGCATGTGCTATAATCAGTAGTGGGATTCAACATTTTTAACTACCAGTTCTGTAGGCGTGGCTTGGTGGGCGTGGCTATGTGGTCTTGTGACTGGGTGGATCAAAAGAAAGAAACTCACTTTAACAATACTCTTGAAACTGGGTTGGAGTGGTGACCTCTGAGGTCCCTTCCAGCTTTGGATTGCTGTGCTGTTTCAAAGCATCCTCTGAAACTACATCTAATACCAGGATTTATGATCTTTTCTTCCTCTCCTTTTTTTCTCCCTCCCTCCCTCCCTCTATCTATCCATCCATCCATATCTCATTCACTATCCCTTCCCTTTCCTCTTTCTCCCTTCCCTCTCTTTATTTCTCCCTTCTTTCCTTCCTTCCTTCCTTCCTTCCTTCCTTCCTTTCTTCCTTCCTTCCTTCTTTCCCTACCTCTTTCTTTCTTTCTTTCTTTCTTTCTTTCTTTCTTTCTTTCTTTCTTTCTTTCTTTCTTTCTTTCTTTCTTTGTTTCTTTCTTTCTTATTTTCTTTCTTTCCCACCCTCTTTCTTTCTTTTGCCGCTTTGGATCTAGTAAGCCTCCCTGCAGCTTCCTGGGAGCTGTGCGAAGTGTGCAATTAGTGAACTGGTGAATCCCACCCCTGCCTAGGAGGCATCCCTGCAGCTTCAGGAAAGCCAAAATGGGGTGCAGGAGGGCTGTGCTGCGCTCCCATGCACCCTGTTTGGGGACTAGGAGACCTCCCTGTAGCCCCAGAAGGGCCAAAATGGGGTGCAGGGGGGCTGTGCGGCACGCCCCTGATGCCCCATTTTGAACCTAGGAGGCCTCCCTGTACTTACCTGAGAGCCAGAACCAGTCACATGGGGACTCCTGGAAGGGGTGGGGTGGGTAGAGCCAGCTGGTCTTTGGAACTACCGGTTCACTGAACTGGATGTAAAATTAACATCCAGTTTGTCTGAACCTTCTGAATCCCACCCCTGGCTATAATATCACATTCGTACATGGGGTGAATAGAATCTAGCAGTCCAAGGCAGTTATAGGCATACTAATTCTGGTTTGGGAACTGTATTGGTTACCAGTAAGCTTCTGAGTGCAATTCAAAATTCTAGGATATTGTCTTTGTTCCGTCCGGAAGAAGCGCGTGAGATCGGGTTCCAAACAACAACTATTTTATTTAAACTCGCAAGGCAAAAGATGCGGAACATAGCCCAAGCCGCGGCAGCCCTTTATATAGCAACTTGCCTGCCGGCTTGTGGTCAATGACACTTGTTTAACTCTTCCCACCGTTTGGCGGCTTCCCCGATTGGTTCTTAGTGAACCAATCTGTAAGTGGCCTTTTCGGCCAATCAGAACGAGGGACTTGGAACCTACCAAGTTCCATACAGAGCAGTCTTTAAAGCCCTTTTGGACAGGGCCTTAATTATTTAAGGGGTTGCCTATGTCCCATAGTTTCTTCATATTCCAGTGTTTCTCAGTCTTGGCATTTTAAGATATCTCGACTTAATTCTCAGCAGGCTGGCTGGGGAATTTGAGAACTGGGATCCAGACATCTTAAAATTGCTAAGGTTGAAAAACACTGGCTTATTCCATTCATTTTGACAGAATTGGTATGCTCTCGGACTAGGTCACACCACTAAAGCAATACAAGGCCCAGGAAGCATGTCTTTTCTATCTGCTCCAGTGTAATAATACAGCATTTCCCCTAAGATTTGTGTTCCGTCTGGAAAAACGTGAGGTAGACCAGGTTCCAACAACAAAGTCTTTATTTCAGAACAGTTGCAAAACGGAACATTGGCTCAAGCCATGACAGCCCTTTTATACTTTTCTGTCTGCCGGCTTGTAGCCAATGACATTCATTTGATTTTGCCGCCTTTGTGCGGTTTCGAGGATTGGTTCCTTTTGAACCTATCCCCATTTGTTTTTAGTAACCAATCAGAATGAGTTATTTGGAGTCTACTATTTTTATACAGAACACCCCTCCCCTCTTAGTTCAGTCCTACGTGGTGACGTAGTCGCGCAGGTAGGTGGGGCTTCTCTTGACTCGACTGGACTTGCGCGGTTCATTATCATTGGAGACTTCGACCGGTTCGGATGGGGTTGCTGTGTCTTCAGTCCTTCTCCATGGAACTGTCTGGAAGGGTGAGTCAGCCATTTTACTGCCGCCTGAGTTTCTTAGGCCGGCGGTTTTGCCGCTCCCTCCCGTTTCCTCCGGGCAGGTCGAGCTGGCCTGGCTGGCCCCTTCGGATGGGCTCTTCTCGCAACTTTCTTCAAACAGTGAGTCTTTTATTTGCTCTTTTTGATTGTTATTGTTTTCAGCGTTTAATTTAAACGGTTCTTTATTGATTTCTTGCATTTCCCCCCCCCCCTCTTTGGTTTGAATTTCGTCGTGTTTTTCTATGCGTGGTTGTGTGTTTGCATTTTGTTCTATGTTTCCGGAGCGAAGCTGGTCTATGTGCCGCTTCCATTCCCTGCCGTCATCTACCGTTAGTCGGTAGGATTTGGGGCCTGTTATTTGTGTAATTTGTCCGGGTAGCCATAATGGGTCCCCGGTAAATTTTTTTGCATAAACTAAGTCGCCTATTGCAAAGGTCCTGAATCGAGTGGAGGAGTCGGGGGGGTTTTCTGGTGTGAAATTTGGGTGCAATCTGTCTAGATGCGACCTTATTTTCCTTCTCATCAGTAATTCTGCTGGGGTTTTGTTGGTTGTGGTACTGGGTGTGATATGTTGGAGAGTGAGTAATCGATTTATTTTATTTTGGACATCCCTCCTTGGTAAACCTGACCATTCTCTCTGCCCTACCGTTTGCAGCCGGGTGGGCCGGCGCGGTTAGGGCATGTCTTATACCTAGGGAGGCTAGGTATTGCTCGAATTGGAGACTGGTTAATTGTGGCCCGTTGTTGGACACTAGGACGTCCAGTAGGCCATGGGTTGCAAAGAGTTTGTCAAGTTGTTTTATGACGGTTTCTGTTGTCGTAGATGGCATAATTTTTACTTCCAGCCAATTATGGGTGCTTTTGGTGGGGACGGACTGATTTTTTTGGCATTTATTGCACGAGTTTACCCAGTATTCGATGTCCCTATCTATACCCGGCCACCAGACATAGCTTCTAGCAAGTCTTTTCATTTTAACTATTCCCGGGTGGCCTTCGTGAAGCATACCCAGTACCTTGGCTTGTAATTTGTTAGGAATAATTACCCAATCACCCACAATAAACAACCTTTTTGGATTGAGAGTTCAGTTTGTCTGGTCCGGAAAGGTTTAAAGTTCTCAGTTTTTTTATTTTCCGGCCAGCCTTTACCTACCCAGTTAAGTACGTGGGCAGTCAATGGGTCTTTTGCGGTGGCTCTGGCAACGTCATTCGCAGATATGGGTAGATCGGGGCAAGTCTCTATCTGTAATGCTGTCATCGTTGGTGCCGGGTCTTCCTCTGTTGATGGCAATGGTGCTCTGCTCAAAGCGTCTGCATGGGAAATTTGTTTCCCTGGGCGATGTGTCAGGGTATAGGAATAGGCTGCCAGGAACTCTGACCATCTAGTCATTCGTGGGGACAGAATATTTGGTGTGGGCTTGTTTCACGCCAAAATTCATAGGAGCGGTTTGTGGTCTGTTAAGATTTGAAAAGTTCTTCCATATAGGTACTCGTGGAAGCGTTTCACTCCGGCGACAATTGCTAGAGCTTCTCTGTCCAACTGATTGTAATTACGCTCGGGTTTGGACAGGGTCTTAGAATAGTATGCGACGGGTGCCTCTCTCCCATCAGGCAATTGGTGGCTCAGGATGGCACTGACTCCGAATGGCGAGGCATTGCAGGTCACTGTCAATGGCAGTGTGTTGCTAAACTGGATGAGAATGGTGTTTGATGTTAATAAGTCTTTTATTCCTTGGAAAGCTTTTTTTTCTCTAAGCCCCCATGTCCAAATTGTTTTCTTGTCCAGTAATCGATGCAATGGTTCCGCTATTGTGGCTTTTTGGGGTAGGAACACATTATAAAAGTTTATCAGTCCCAAAAATGCCTGCAGCTCAGTTTTATTCTTTGGTTCTGGTGCATCTTTTATAGCTCTTACTTTTTTTTCGGTGGGGTGTATGCCCTCTCCATCAATTAAATATCCTAAGAACTCGACGCGATCAGTCATTAGGCAGCACTTTTCTTTCTTTACTTTAAGGCCAGATTCTCTGAATTTATTTAGCACCTCTTTGAGTCTTTTTTTAAGCTGTGTTGCATCTTTGGCTGAAATTAGGATGTCCTCAAAGTATGGCACGACCCCTTTTATGCCATTTAACAGGTATTCCATGAGGCTCTGGAAAATGCCTGGGGCTACGCTTACTCCAAATTGGAGTCTGTTACATTTGAATGCCCCTTTGTGAGTCACTATTGTTTGTGCTTCCGCCGTTAAGGGGTCTACTGGGAGCTGTTGGTACGCCTGTGCCAGGTCTAGTTTAGCGAAAACTTTTCCTCCCCCAAGAGAGTGCAGTAGGTGTTGCACAACTGGCACCGGGTACTCGCTCTGTTGCAACACGTGGTTCAGGGTAGCCTTGTAGTCGCCACAGATTCGAACCAACCCGTCTGGCTTAATTGGTGTCACAATTGGTGTTTCCCATCTAGCGTGGTCGACCGGTTCTAAAACCCCTTGATCTATTAATTTATTTAGTTGTTCCTCTATTTTTTCTTTTAAAGCAAAAGGAACCTGTCTGGCCTTTAGTCTTTTAGGGGTTATTTGTGGGTCTAGACTAAACGAAATGGGGGTTCCCCGATACCTGCCTAGGGAGCCGTCGAAGACATCCTGGAATTCTTGGATCAGGTCTTCTTCCCAGTCAGTTGCGGCCACCCGGTCTACTCCGGTCATCCCGATGCCCAATGGTGCGAACCATTTGATACCCAGGAGGCTTGGTCGATCTCGGTTGACTATCGTTAATGGTAGTACTGCAACATGTTGCCTGGAAGCGATTCGAAAATGTCCCAGGCCAATTACAGGAATTCAGTTTCCCTGATAATCTTTGAGGGTTAGTTTTTGTCTCTGGAGTTCCTTAATTTTGATGTCTGGAATTAGTTTTTTGAGGGTGTCCCATGACACCATGGATAGGAACGATCCAGAATCAACTTCCATCTCGCAGGGGCTGTCTTTGATTTTTACAACTATTTTTACTTTCTTCCCGCTTTCCGTCTGAGCGCTTCCGATAGTGAAAGTTTGGTATGCTTTCTCCCGGTTAGTGGCTTGCCTGTTTTGCTGCCACTTTCTCTCGGAGAGTCTTGGCTCAGGCTTTGCTGGGGAGTTGTTTCGTCCCTTTGGGCTGTAATTCTTTTTGTTTCTGCAGATTTTCTCGATATGCCCCCTTTTCTTGCATGCTCTGCAAATGGCATCGAGGAATCTGCAATCGGCTCGGGGATGGTTTCCCCCGCAGCCAGCACATTCCCGCCGATTTCTATTTTCGCGCCCTTTCTTGTTAATGTATCGGCGGTGGATTTCGTCGTCTTCCTCCCCGGATTCTGACATCTCCTCGAGTTCTTCGTAATGAGTGGTTTTGGGAGGTTGTTTTTTTCCTCTGGCTGGGCTTTTTTCATTGTTGCTTGCATTCATTTGTTTCATCTTATCTGCCGATTTTTTGGCGGCTTCAGCAGCCGAGGCTTCTGTAGCTTTGGCTACTGATAAGTTGGGTTTGTTCAGTAGCTTGCTCTGTATGGTTGAGTCTCTTAACCCCAATATCACTCGATCACGCATCGCTTCATCTAAGTTAAGAAACTCGCACGCTCCCCCTATTTGGCGTAGTGCGGCTACAAAATCAGCGATGGTTTTGCCTTCTTTCTGGTCTCTCCGATAAAACTCATGCCGCTTTATCAGGTTTGACACCACTGGTGCATAGTGGGCCTTTAATGTTCTTTGGAGCTCGGTCCACGTCAATTGTTTGACATCTCGGGGCTTTGCCAAAGCCTTGGCCATTTTAAAAATCGCGGGCCCACAGTGTGTCAAGAAGACGGCTCTTCTTCATTGGTCTGAGATTTCCTCCATCTCATTGCTCTCTAGCTACATCTGGAAATGGTCTACGTAAGACTCCCAATCTTCTTCATTGGGTTGAAGGGTGCGGGCAGCGCATTGTTTCCGGCCATTGCTCTTTGTCTGGCTTGTCTGTCACCGCGTGCTCAGTCTCGCGTTTAGGACGATCCCATTCTCATTGCCAGTGTTCCATCCAGAAAAACGCGAGGTAGACTGGGTTCCAGCAACAAAGTCTTTATTTCAGAACAGTTGCAAAACGGAACATTGGCTCAAGCCGTGACAGCCCTGTTATACTTTTCTGTCTGCCGGCTTGTAGCCAATGACATTCATTTGATTTTGCCGCCTTTGTGCAGCTTCGGGGATTGGTTCCTTTTGAACCTATCCCCATTTGTTTTTAGTAATCAATCAGAATGAGTTATTTGGAGTCTACTATTTTTATACAGAACAATTTGTACACTCTTGCTGTCTTATTTTAAAATCTTTTTAAATGTGCTTTTCTCCCAATATTGGGCTAATTGATGGTAGGGTCCTCAACCATACGTACTTTTGTTGTGTGTTAAATCTTCTGTGTTTTTTATCTTTTTATAATTCCTGATTTTTAAAATATGTAAGCCGAACACATTTTTTTAATTTAAAAATTCAACAAACAATTAAAATAAATAAAATTCAGCACAGTTCCTGAAGTCTCAGAAGGGTTCTAAAGCCTGAAAATGCAGGGAAAAAGGAAAAACTACTGAACAAGAAACAGAAAAATGAATCTGTGAAGGACAAAATAGTGCAGTCTGGCTTCTAAGAAGACAATGGACAAAATGAGGATAGTTGGTGACATGGAAGTTGAAGAACAGAATAAATGCATATTGATAGCACCCACCAGCCTATAATGTGTGCTATCTACCAGAGGCATGGATCAGGGATATGACAAAACAATCCTCCATGTCTTTATTAAATTCATTCACAACAATTCCTTCCTGCTAATCCAAGTGCACACAAATGATACAGTATAATAGTTGATAGAATCAGAATCAGAGCTGGAAGGGACCTTGGAGTCTTCTAGTCCAGGCCCCTGCTTAAGCAGGAGATTGTATACCGTTTCAGACAAGTGATTGTCCAGTCTCTTTTTAAAACCTCCAGTGATGAAGCACCCACAATATTTGAAGGCAAGCTTTTCAACTAATTAATTATCCTCACTGTTAGGAAGTTTCTCCTGGATTCCAGTTTGCTTCTTTCTTTGATTAGTTTCCATTCATTGTTTTTGGTTCTACCCTCTGGTGCTTTGGAGAATAATTTCTTTCACCCACTCTTTTTTGTGGCAGCCTCTCAAATACTGGAATACTGCTATCATTTCACCCCTAATTCTTCTTTTCTTTAAATTAGCCAAACCCAAATCCTGTAGCCATTCTTCATATGTTTTAGTTTTCAGGCCTTTGATCATCTTAATTGCTCTTATCTGAACTTTTTTCCAAAGTCTCAACATAAGTTTTGTAGTATGGTGACCAAAATTGGTTACAATATTCCAGATGTGGTCTTACTAGGATTTTATGTTATGTTTACATTGGAGCTGGATCATATAGTACTATCTGGTACATTCCCATGTATTGATACCAAGTGTATTTTAATTCTGATACAATTTTTTGAATCATGTATGTTCCTCAAGAATGAAAGAGAAACACTGGTTTCTGTTCAGTTGCTGTTTTTATAAACCTGAATATTGTTTTAAATCCTAACTGGATCTAAAGAAATTAATAAAAGCCAAAGAGCCTCTTAAAGAGCATGGATAACTAGTAGTCAGGATTTCTCTGAAACTGAAATCCTGACTTTACTAAAAATCCTGACTTTATTAAAAGTCATTTTACTAAAATGAATTTAGCAAAGTATTACATCTGCTAATCTGTTAGTAATGTAGGAGGTGAGCAGATTGAGCGAGAAAATAAAGTTAAATATACCATAAGCTTAGAATCTTTACACTTCCAAAAATACATGCTTATATTACACATAATATATTTTCCATTACTTAAAGAGTGATGTGATACTTGCTCCCAACCTTTCAAATAACCTTCATCAAAGTTTCTAATTCCCTGATCATCCTTATTGCCTTCTCTGCCTTAATTATTCATATTTATTGTTCAATGTAGGGTCAGAATAACAGAATTAGAAGGGACCTTGGAGGTCTTCTAGTCTAATTCCGTGCTCCAGGAGACCCTATACCATGTCATACAAATGGCTATCCAATCTCTTCTTAAAATGTCCAGTGGCCGACAACTTTTGAAGGTAAGCCATTTAACTGATTGATTGTTTTCAGTGTCAGGACATTTCTTCTTGGTTCTAGCATATAACTGGAGCACACAAAACATTTGCTAGATTAACGCTTGAATATAGCTCATCAGTCTGGAACCCACATTACATATCTGATATTAACACAGTTGAGAAAGTCCAGAAATATTTTACAAGAAGAGTTCTCTGCTCCTCTACTTGTTGCAGAATACCTTATGCCACCAGACTCGAAATTCTAGATCTAGAAAACCTAGAACAACGCCGTCTTCGATCTGATCTAAGTATAGTATATAAAATCATACATTGCAATGTCCTACCTGTCAATGAATACTTCAGCTTCAACCATAACAGCACAAGAGCAAACAATAGATACAAACTCAAGGTTAATCGCACTAAACTTGATTGCAGGTAATATGATTTTAGCAACAGAGTGGTCAATGTCTGGAATACTCTACCTGACTCTGTGGTTTCTTCCCCAAACCCCAAAAACTTTAACCTTAGACTGTCTACTATTGACCTCACCCCTTTCCTAAGAGATCTGTAGGGGGCGTGCATCAATGCACCAACGTGCCTACCATCCCTGTCCTATTGTTTCTTTTTATTTTTCTTATATGTATCCATGTATTCATAACTGTCTTTTTACTTATACCTATTATCTTGTAAGCAATTGACATAATATCTATCTATCTATCTATCTATCTATCTATCTATCTATCTATCTATCTATCTATCTATCTATTTCTATTAACTATCTTGTGAATACCATTCTTTTCTCTTTTCTTTTCTCTTCTTTTCTCTGCTCTGCTCTGCTTTGCTCTGGAAAGAAACATCTGTATAAATAACTTCTGGTTATTGCAGTTCTGAGTAGTCAAGGAAAACTCATGCATTAGAAAAATAAATCTAGGGTTAGTTAATCCCTATTTTTATTCTGATCCATTTGGGTCTGGAAATACTTCTCCTCTACCCATTTTCATTTATATAATGAACCAGAGCATCAGAGATTATTCAGCTGAAGGTAAGATTTATGTAGTGGATTCAATTTTACTCTGCAAACAACTAGTGAATGTTTATTATTTCTTAAGATAAATGCAGAGGACTATTACACAAGATGGATTATTACTCAGAACTGCTAAGTTACTTCCACTGATCGTTATCTAGTGACTACATTCATACATAGATGTCTAACATTGCCATCTGGGATTCTTAGATTTCTATGGTGTTGTTTGGGAGTATATCAAGAGTGACACAATATTTATACAGTTAAACCTACTTCTTGTCATTTGAATCCAATGTCCATAAATATCTTTATTCAAAAATATTACTTGCTGTCATTTAGCTGATCAAGGTTCGCTGAGAAGGCAGTGTATCAGAATATCACTGTGTGCTTATGTTTCACTATTGGCATCCTTGGAACTATTTTCTATGCCAGGATTTCCAATACTGCATTCCTTGTAGATTATAGCTTAAGGTAGGTTGACATCATCTGACCTCACAATAGATGCCAAGGTTTTCTTTTTTACTTGGTGACTGCCTTCAGTCCTGAACTGCAAATGTGAGGCTGTTAGCCCCAGTTATGGTGGTGAGGAGAATTGCTAACACTGAGGCCACCATCACTTTGTTCCTCATTGTTGGGGATATTGATTTTGTGTCTTTTTGGCTCTAAACAGCAGTGTTTAAAGAATAGGTTGTGAATATTTGGCTTCATTGTTGTGCTGCAGAAGTATTTTTTTCTCATCCTGGCAGTAAGTAGAGGATAAAGACCTTTCCTCATGGTATGTTAGAAAGGGTGGGAGCAGCAGTTCTGGTGACTTGTGACCTTTCCCCACTGAGCAGGTATTGACACAAGCTAAGCACAGTAAGGGGGAGGAAAGGCACTTCTACTGTTATAAAGTTTTCTTGACTGCAAAAAAGGAAAAGAAAATCTCTTGATAATTCTCAAGTCTTAAATATTTCTGATACCACAAACAAGAAAAAAGTTTCTTGCTCCTCTATCTTTCTGAGTGCCTTATGCTTTTTATGCACCAGAGACATTTGTAATCAGTGGATATAATGAAACACTTCAGAGGTGAAATCTTGGTATTATTTCATTACTGGCATCTCCTGATGCCTTTCAGGCAACCAGCACCTTTTAAGGAAGGAGATCTCTTTTGAAAATGGCAGCATTCATCACCCCCTGTACTTCTAGAAGAGGATCTACACAATTCCTTTCTTTTCCCTTAATTTAATGAGGGAGAAATACTGAAACTTATTCTAGCTTCTGATAATTGAACAAACTGTGGCTTTCTAATCCAAAGTTAGACTCTTCAGGTGCTGGAATGCAGAGGTGGTATTCAGCAGGTTCTGACCAGTTCTGGAGAACCAGTAGCGGAAATTTTGAGTAGTTCAAAGAACCGGCAAATACTACCTCTGATGGCCCTGCCCCCATCTATTATCTGCCTCCTGAGTCCCAGCTGATCGGCTGAGTCTTCTTTTGTTGCCCTGCACAGGAGTACAGAGCTGGAAAACAGGTTAGTGGGGTGTGGAGGGAATGGAGATTTTGCAGTATCCTTCTCCTGTCATGCCTACTAAGCCACCCCCACAGAACTGATAGTAAAATTTTTTGAATCCCACCACTGCTGGAATGCATGTTCCACACTGGCCATGCTAGGTGGACCTTAACATAGAGACCCCACATGTTGCTCACTCTTGCTTTAAATCTTTATTATTTCAAAAGTGAACATGAATTTTTAAAGTGCTCCTAGAGTAGCCATATTCATTTCATGAATAAACATTTCTCCTATTTGTTTTATTATTCATTTATACAATACCCTTAATATGCAAAACCCTTTATTTTTATTGTCCTTGGAATAATCTCATAAAGTAGATAAACATTTCCTCCATTTTACAGATGAGAGAGAATGACTTGGGATAAAGTGAGATGTACAACCAATTTTTCTATGCCTTCAAGGCTTTTGCATTAAATTAACTCCAGTGGGAATGGAAGATGAAAACCCTGAAGTAACAAGTTCAGATAAGGACTTCTGCACTGCAAGAGTGAGAGAGTAACTAAATGGGGGCCTATTAAACCACTCAGTGAAAAATCAGGAAGAACATTGACTCATAAAGTTCATGGCCTTTGTTGTCTATATACTAATGCTCAGATTATGGAAAACAAATAAGATTATTAGTACAAAAAAGTGAATGCAATTTAAAGGTATAATTGAGACCTGGGAAGATGACTTCTATGCCTGGACTACAGAAAATAAAAGGGAGAATATGTTCAAAAAAAATTTCAAATCCTGGGAATTTTGAGTCTCCAGTGAGAAGCATAAATTGGGAGGGCACTGTCTCAGGAGGAAGAGATCATTTGGTTGAAATTAGAGGAAAGAGTGAGGCAGAAGGAAGTGAACAAAGTATGGTGCAAAGAAGAGAGTGAATGTTCTGCCAGAAGGGGCCATGGCAACAAGGAGAAGAAACCAAAATGTCTGTATGCATGGCAAAGAACTGAGGTGACCATTAGCAAATTGTGATAGAGAGGAAGGACACAGTGGCAGCAGGAACCCTCATATATATTCATGGCCTTGATGGTGGTTGATTATCTTAATACTTCCATGTCAATTTCTATTCCTTGATTTTATTTTTTACTCCATGTGCTTAAGATCCCCGCAGTTGTATCACTAAGGCTTCAGGCAAATTCCTCATTTCTTTCTTTCTTTTTTTTTTTGCAGATTTGTATCTATGGAAGCTCACAATTTTTAGCTGGTTTTAGAAAGTTTGTCACCACTGGTATAATAACTTCCATGGCTTCTGTTGATCCGAAATATGTCAGAATGTTTTGTATTTTCTGCTCCTGATTGAGAACACAGAATGAGAAAGGAATGAAAATGAATGCTATTTGAACACCATGTGCATTAACAGATACTGTCACCCATCCGTCATGATCCTAATCCCTAGATCCTTTTAATTTTCATATAATAAAAGTATGATAGCTATTTCATCAGAATGTGATCCATATGTCATTCCTGAATCATAAATAGAGGCAGGGTTAAACAGTCTTCTTTCTTTAAGCAGCATGTGATTCAGCTTTGTACTTCAAGGTAACAGAATAACAGAGTTGGAAGGATACCTGGAGATCTTCTTGTTCAACCCCATCTCAGGCTTCTAGAAATGTAGACTCTAGAACCATGATGGCAACCAGGGGTGGGATATGACAGGGTTAACTACCGGTTCAGGATTTACGAGGTTTGGTGATTTATGATGTACTTCCCTGCACACTGCGAGCCGCGCACCTTTAAATCGTCATCAGCATGCTGCATGCTGGAAAATCAGCTGTGCCTTGTTCGGCAGCTAGCTGATTGTTGGGTATCTACTGCACATGCACATGGGGGATTTCATGCACATGCGCAGAGGTGAGGGATGCAAGGGGGGTCATGCACACATGTGCAGGGGGACAGGGGGTCGCACATGCATTGCATTATAGGTGCATGCATGCATGCATACATGTGCTCACTTTCAGCATGTGACAACAAAAAGGTTAGCCATCACTGCTATAGACAGAGTGCAGAGAAGAGCAACAAAGATGATTAGGTGAACTGGAGGCACAGTGAACAGTTAAGAGAACTAGGTATGCCTAATCTAATGAAGAGAAGGACTAAGGATGATATAATAGCAGTCTTCCAATACTTGAGGAGCTGACACAGAGTCACAGGTCTATATATTCTCTAAAGCAGGGGTCTCCAACCTTGGCTGCTTTAAGCCTGGCGGACTTTGCTGGCTGGGGAATTCTGGGAGTTGAAGTCCACCAGGCTTTAAGAGGCCAAGGTTGGAGAGCCCAGCTCTAAAGCACCTGAAGGCAGGACAAGAAATACCGGATGAAAGATTATTAAAGAGAGATCCCACCTAGAAGTAAGGGAACATTTTAAAGGAGTTTTTAAGGAGAGATTGGACAGTCAATTGTCCAGAATGTTTTAGACTCTCCTGCTTGATCAGGGGGGTTGACTAGAAGACTCTGAGGACCCTTCAAATTCTATTATTCTGCATGGTATTTTTTTAGGCTCTTAGTGCTCCTTTAAAGTTTGTGAGGAAGCCATTCTGTTCCAAATTCTTCTGTTAAGGCAGTCTTGCATCTAAAGCCCCTGTCACACTGCACCAACGGATGCAAAGAGGATGTAAAATGGACAAAAAAGCTTGCCATCTGTTGGTTAACGCGATGTACTCACTGCCTCCGTTTTGCTTCCTCTCTATCCGTCCAGCATCCGTTTATGGACGTTTCATCCGCTCAGAAGGTTTTGAACTGCTCAAAACTTTTGCGCGGAAAATGTATCCAATTCGTCCGTTCTGCATCTGCTACGCATCCGCTAGGCATCCGTTCTGAATCTGTTATGCATTTGCTATATCCGCTAGGCATCCGCTGCGCATCCACGCAACTCCACCCGCTGGGACGCAGAGAGGAAGCGGAACGGACGCAGAACGGATGCAGAACAGATGCCTAGTGGAAACAAAGCGTTTAAAACAGAAAAAACATCCGCAGAGGGGACCTATCTCGGATATTAAGGATGTCTAGAGGATGCCTAGAGGATGCCTAGAGGTTGCAAAGGGACACCTATACTGCCTATAAAAAGGGGGAGCAACACATCTGGATCTCACTTTCAGACCAGTAGCCCTGCTGCAGATCTCTGCAGCCACATCTGCCTGTTCTTCTTCCACAGCATCCAGTCATGTCCACCGTGGATCGTAACACAGTCCTTTTGGCAGCCACCATCCTTCTGCAACAGTGCAAAGCCATCTACAGGCTCTGTGAACTCTACTATGGGAAGAAAAAGGGGCGGCCAAGAAGCATCTGGGTACAAAGATGGTTCGCCAGAAGAGCAGAGGACGGATTCCAACAAGCTGATGGTGGAGCTCAGGAACGAAGACACTCGTGCATTACAAAACTTCATGCGGATGCCTCCAACCATGTTTGATGAAGTTGTGCAGTGGCTGACACCCAGGTTGACCAAGCAGAGCACCAACTTCCGGCCCAGCCTGGAACCTGGGCTCAAGGTGGCACTCACTCTGCGCCACCTGGCCTCAGGGACCACCTACAGGAGCATGCAGTACGGCTGGAGGGTGCCACCCAACACCATCAGCATTGTGTTCAGAGAAGTGGTGCAGGCCATCATCGAAGAATACAAGGAGGAGCTCCTCCAGTGCCCCTCCACTGAAGAAGGATGGAAGAAAGTTGCAGAGCAGTGGTATCAGAGATGGAACTTCCCCCACACCGTTGGAGCCATTGATGGCAAGCACATGGCCTGCAAAGCGCCAGCCAACTCAGGCTCCACTTATTTCAACTCCAAGGGCTTCTTCAGCATCATCCTCTTCACCATGGTCGATGCTGACTACAAGTTAATGTACATCGATGCTTCTGGCAACGGCTCATCTTCAGATGCCCAGGTATACAACGCCAGTCACCTCAAGGAGGGGCTGGAACGCAACCTCATCATGGGCTTCCCAGATCCAGACCCCCTGCCCAACCACATGCAAGATGTGCCCTACTTCATCGTGGGAGATGACGCCTTCTCCCTCAGAACCTACCTCATGAAGCCCTACACTTCCAGATGCCTCACCCATGAAGAGAGGATCTTCAACTACAGGCTGTCCAGGGCAAGGCGGGTGGTGGAGAATGCCTTTGGCATCCTGGCCAACAGGTTCCAGGTACTTCTCACCACCATGCAGCATCGCCCACAGACCGTGAGGAACATCGTGGAAGCTTGCTGCATCCTGCACAATCTCATGCGCACCCGCTACCCAGTCTTGCAGAACAGGCTCGTGAACCTCCAACAAGGCAATGGGGACATGAAGCCTGGTGAATGGAGGCAAGGGCGAAACCTGATAGACACTGAGGATGTGCAAGGCCCCAACAGAGCTTCACGTGAAGGGAAGAAGCAGCGCAACCTCCTGAAACACTGGTGCAACTCCCCAGCTGGAGCAGTGGAGTGGCAAGACAGGATGATAGATGCTTAATGGATCATTCCTTGAGCCTGTCTCATCACACTGATGAGATTGTGCCATGTATGTTGAGTAGCCCGACAATGAACAGGGCATTTAATAAAGAGTTGTGTTTATGTTGATATGTGTGGATCAATGATTACATTGTTATTGATAATAAAGGGCCATAGGTGTGGCACCTGGGAGGGTGGACCATACAGTCCCACTATCTATCCCAAAGCTATTACCCATCCCAAAGGTATCCCTGCCCATTCCACAGCTATCTCAACCCATCCCAAAGGTATCCCTGCCCATCCCACTGCTATCTTAACACATCCCACAAGCATGCAAAGGCTTAAACCATTTCTAAAAGTTTCCAGCAAGACTTTATTAAAAAAAAGAAATGAAGCAAGTGTGTGAATCAAAAATAGACTTTATTAACAACAAGCTATAAGACAAAAATGAGTCTCTGGCACTCCTCTTGGTCGCTCAGTCTCAGGGGTGAAGGGTGCAGGTGCTGTGGAGGTGGCTGGTGCTGGAGTGCTTGTCATCAGCTCCTCCAGAAGCAGAAGCAGCAGAAGCTCCAGCGCCAGAAGAGCGAGCCCGTGGTGCCGAAGCCCCAGCAGAACCAGAGTGAGGGCCAGGGGGCGGGATGGTAGCTCTGTCCCTCTTGCAAGGGCTGGCAGCAGATGACTGAGGCATGGTTGTGGTGTTGCTGGCTGGCAGGGAGGCTGGCAGGAACCAAGGCTGGCAGGAAGGCTGGCAGGGAGCCAGGCACCAAGGCTGGCAGGAAGGCTGGCAGGGAGGCAGGCACCAAGGCTGGCAGGAAGGCTGGCAGGGAGGCAGGCACCAAGGCTGGCAGGAAGGCTGGCAGGCAGGCAGGCACCAAGGCTGGCAGGAAGGCTTGCAGGCAGGCAGGCACCAAGGCTGGCAGGCAGACTGGTTGGCAGCAAGGCTGGCAGGCAGACTGGCAGGCAGCAAGGCTGGCAGGCAGGCAGACAGCAAGGCTTGCAGGGAGGCTGGCAGCAAGGCTGGCAGGCAGGCAGACAGCAAGGCTGGCAGGGAGGCTGGCAGGGAGGCTGGCAGCAAGGCTGGCAGCAAGGCTTGCAGGCAGACATGCAGGCAGGACAGGCAAGGCAGTCGATGTGTCTGGAAGCAGGTCTTTCCTCTGAATGGCAACCTGCTTCCGAGCTGCTTCCGTTTATATCTGCGGGGCTGATGCAATGCATCCTCCCCACATGCGCAATTAACGCTCGGCATCCGCTAGGCTTCCGCTGTGCATCCGCTGTGCATCCGCTTCATCCGCTGTGCATCCGCTCTGCATCTGCTCTATCCATTCCGCATCCGCTTTGCTGAGGTCCCCCGGAAGCCTTGCGGATGTGCCATCCGCTCTCATCCGCTTCCATCCGCTGGGCTTCCGTTCTGCATCCGCTTTCCATCTGCCCTGTGTCCTCTCCGCGTCTGTGTTATCCGCTCCGGTTATGCAAATTTTTGCCCCTTCTGCGAGCGGATAACAACAATGGAACATTTTTCTTGTCTGTTGTGTCCGTTTTGCATCTGTTGGGCAGTGTGACAGGGCCTTAAGTGATCACTACGCCTTTTTTTTTAAAAAAAATCTTCTATAATGTTTAAATCTTCTAAAATGTTTATCTTCTCCACATAAGAAGAAGATAAAAAGGAGGATAGTGAATGGAAAATGAAATCAGTAAATAAACAAAGAATATATAATAAAATATAAAATTCATTATTTCATTGATTGAAATAATTGAATGTATAAAGCTAGACATTATTCAAAAATAATTGAAAACCACTACGCAACTCTAAACATTAATGCTGATGTTTATTGATTATTAACGATTATTCCTAAAATAAATGCTTGTAAAGTAAAAGATCTTGTAAAGTAAAAGAAAATAATGATAAAAAAGTCTAACTCTAAATTCCCTTCCACTGCTGATTATATCCAAATATATTTAAATATTAGAACTGCTTCTGGTTACTATCTTTACAACAATTCCCCCTTAAAAACCATAGTCTAAGTATGAGCAAAGGAAATGTAGCTGGGCAGAGAGACCAAAGGTTGTCCCCTTGCAAAGTATGATGTTTTCCCCAAGATTTCCCAAGAACCCTTGAGTCACCTCAGTGGCGGACTAAGACTCACTGATGCCCTAAGCACTGACAAATCTTGGTGCCCCTCTCCTTTGCACATACTGTACAAACGAAGCCATATTCTCAACTTTATATGGTGCCCCTGTTGGGCATGGAGCCCTAAGCATGTGCTTAGTCTGCTTAATGGTTAATACACCACTGAGTCAGCTCCATAGATGTGTGATGTTTGTTGCTGCCATTGTTATTTCTGTCTTAACTCTCTGTTTTACAGGGCTTTTCTTCAGCTAATGGGAAGCTAAGACATTTTTGAGGGTGTCACAAGGAGGAAAGAAAGACACCAGAACAGCCATGGGTAACTTAAACCCATTTCACTTGTGACGTAGGTTGATAGAAGGGTCAAGATTCAAGAGGTAAAATAATTGCTCTCAGGAGCAGGCTGTGGCATGGTGAGGTGCCAATGGGGACATGGCATAGAGCAGTAATAAAAAAAAAAGAAAACTTCCCCCAACTGCCCATGCCACTCATTCAGTGACACTGGCATCTTTGCTGAAGAATTAGCATTTAGCACAGTTTATCTAGCCAACCAGAATGCCAAATGGACTGGCTTATTTTTAGTCCCAGCCAGGGCACAGAATGTCAGATTATTCATTTACTGGCAGAGGCATAGTTAACAGAATCAGTGACTGGATCAATTAGTAACTAACAACACTAGACTCAATAACTGCCTCGACCTCATCTTCTGCAACAGCTTAAACTCAATTTATGGCCAACAAATACAAGAACTCTTTTCAAACAGTGATCACGATATGATTGACTTTTGTCTCAATTTATGCCCTCACAAAGAAGATCATAATGATGGATCTCCAAATTACAATTTCAAAAAAGCCAACTATGATCTCACAGATGCTGACCTATCATCTCTTGATTGGCACATTCTGTTCACTAACTGTAATACTACAGAAGACCATTATAATGCATTCTTACTTGAACTTGAAAGAGTCATTAAACTATATGTACCATTAGTATCCCCTAAAAACAAAAAACAAAAACAAATTACCCATAACAATAAGAAAACAATAAAAGAATCACTATAGCAGAAAAAGAAAAGTAGCTACGTAGCAAACTTTAAAAACCGATACAACACCTTATGCCAACAGATGAAGGACGAATGCACAAATTATTACTGCAAACACGAGGAAAACCTCCTACGTACAAAATCTACCTGCACCTTCTACAATTTTGTAAACACCAAACTTAAAGACTCAAGAACTATCCCACCTCTAAAGGGACCAAATGGGAAAGACTGTAGCGATGACACTATTAAAGCCAACCTATTCAACACATTCTTCAGCTTAGTCTTTGTAAACAGTAATGACTCATGCCCCACATTTCCTAGTTGTATCACAACTAACTGCAATGATCTACTACATATTGACTTTTCAGAAGATAACATAGAAAAAGCACTATGTAATCTAAAACTATGCCTATCTATTGGCCCCAATGGATTATGTGCATCTTCCTCTGCCAAAGCGAAAACTTTAAGCATTATGTATGATATTCAGAACCAGCTCCTTACTGAAACTATGGTCCTTAGGTATGGTCATCCCTATCACAAAAAAGTGACCCCAGCCTGGTTGAAAACTACAGACCAATCTCACTGTGCTGTGCCACGTACAAAGTCATAGAATCCATCATTAACCAATTCATCACCCTCCACTTAGTGTCAAACAACCTACTCTCCAAAAAATAATTTGGTTTCAGGAAAAAATTGTCCTGCAACCTACGCTGCAACTCCTATGCTGCAAAAACATATGGACTACTCTACTCAACCAGGGTAAAGCAATAGATGCAATTTACATAGACTTCTACAAAGACTTTGATTCAGTGGTACATGACAAACTACTGTTAAAACTAAACTCTTACGGCATTTCCAGATCCCTTCATAAGTGGATTACTGCATTCCTGTCAAACAAGCAACAAATAGTAAAAATAGGGAGTGCTATATCAAACCCTGCTCCAGTTCACAATGGTGTCCCCCAAGGCAGCGTTCTAGGACCCACACTCTTTATACTCTATATAATGACCTTTGTGATCACCTTATAAGCAACTGCGTCCTTTTTGCAGATGATGTCATACTATTCAACAGCACCGACAATGCTACTGTTCTTCAAAGTGATCTTGATTACGTGTCTGAATGGCCAAACATTTGGCAACTCCAAATCTTGACCAACAAATGCTCTGTCCTACACAGTTGTAAAAAAAATCAGTACACCAAATACAAACTAGGCGGATATGACCTTGCTGATGACCCTCACTCTGTCAAGGACCTAGGAATATTCATATCTAATGATCTAAGTGCCAGAGCTCACTATAACACCATTGCCAAAAAGGTATTAAGAGTTGTAAATCTAATCTTATGAAGTTTCTCCTCTGGAAATATTGAATTGCTAACTAGGACATACACAACTTTTGCTAGACCAATACTCAAATACAGCTCATCTGTCTGGAATCCACATTGTATATTGGACATTAATACAATTGAGCTAGTCAGAAGTATTTCACAAGAAGAGTACTATACTCCTCTGCTCGCAACAGAATACCCTATATCACCAGACTTGAAATTTTGGACTTGGACAATCTTGCACTACACCGCCTGTGGTTGGACTTAAGCGTAGTCCACAAAATTATCTGCTACAATGTCCTACCAGTCAATGACTACTTCAGCTTCAACTGCAACAATACAAGAGCACACAACAGATACAAACACAATGGTAACTGCTCCAAACTTGATTGCAGAAAGTACGACTTCAGCAACAGAGTGGTCAATGCCTGGAATGCACTACCTGACTCTGTAGCTAAATCCTCTAACCCTCACTCCTTGAACCTCAAACTATCCACTGTTGACCTCACCCCATTCCTAAGAGGTCTGTAAGGGGTATGCATAAGTGCACCATTGTGCCTCCCATCCCTGTCCTAATGTCCCCATTTAATCGTACCTATTTTCTGTATTCTTACTCATGTTTATATTTATAACTATTATCTTGTCAGCGATTGACAAATCAAATCAAATCAAATCAAATCAATCAATCAATAAATAAAAATAGGCATTGTAACAGACCAGCCAATGAGAGCTGGTCTGGAAAGTGAATCGAGAAGTTTCTCTCTCTCTCTCTCTCTCTCTCTTTTTGCTCATCTGCTGATGTTGAGTTGTTGCTCTGCTCTGAACCTGTAACATGTCTGCTTCTGTTTGAGTTTGCTCCTTATTGGAGAAATCTACAACTGGTATTGGAATGGAAATGGAAAATTCAACAGACTGGCTGTCTCCAGAGAAGAACAGAATAGGTATCAGATTACAACCCAGTAACAGAAGAGGTGCTTTGTTCAAACGATTCATTTAAAGAAAGACTGTTTGCAAAGGGACTGTTTGCAAGGAAGAAACATTTTGCAAGACAGAAGAAGTTTGCAAGAAAGACAAATTGATGGACAAATTGCAATAGCAAAAGTTCACTCTTGCAGGAGAAATCAATGGCTAATAGACAGTGGGGCTAGCTAAACGATAATTAATAATGCTAAATTGTTTTACAGGATGGATGCAGCTGCAGGAGACACAGTAGCCTTGGCAAATGGCAAGAAGGCTTAAGTCATTGGAAGAGGCAGTGTGCAAATTCCATATTTAGGAAAAAGGTTTCATAATGTTTTATGTGTGCCAGAAATGGAACATAATTTGCTGAGTGTCTCTAAACAAGCAAGGATTTGAGACCACCTTTGTAAATGGGCAGTGTCTTATAAAGAAAAATGGGATTGGACTTCCAGTTTGAGCCTCTTCAGCGACAGGCTGAAACCTCATCTCTGTGAGGCTTTGATCTGTGCTAGCTGCTGGAGTGCCCCTAGCTGGCTAGTTTCAGGGCTAAGCCACCCTGTAGAGGTGGTAAAGAGGGGGGAGACTGCCTGCAGGGTTGAGGAGAGCCGCATCTCTCCTCCTCAGCTGGCCATTACTCCCTCACCCGAAGGAGATTGTAGCAGTGGTCAGAAATGGCCACCACAATGATGAACTCGACCAGAAAAGAATGTGCAGGAGGAAGATAACAAAAGAAAGTTTTGGTTGACCAGGTCAAACAGCAAAAGCAACAAATGAGGTACCCTGGAATTGAAACTATTAAAAAAAAACAATAACATTGTTCCCTAAGAAGATTTTTAAGCTGAGAAGGAGAGAGAAAAGGGAAAATATTTGTTTTTTTTTTTCTCCTTTTCCTATACTGACAGCTAAGCTACTTAAGCAAGAAATTGGAAAAAAATCCACTTTGACTTTAATAGGCATTTAATGCTGAAAATAAAAATTCAAAGGGATAATAAAGATTTCTGGATAATCAAAAGCTTTTGAAAACAGGAAAGGAGAGAAAAAGAATAAAAGGGCAGGATCTGGAAGGGAGGAGATTGCCTGGAATTACAAAGAACTTACAGCAAAATCTCAACAAGACTTCCAAAAGATACATTTTAACTGAAATATCGCAACAAAAACCCTAGGAAGAGAAAGTGGAAAAAAGAAACAAGAAGAAATAATTTGGGACTATTTGGATTACTTGATGATTTCTGAATTTTTGGTTATTGTATTTGAATGACTAAAATCAATCGGGTGGTTGTTTAAAACTGTTTAAAATGGCTCCACTTTTAGAAGAACTGAAAATGGAACTTAGAAAGTACAAAGAAGATGCACAAGAAGGGAGAGGTTCTTTTGGCTTCATATTTCAGTTTTTAGAAATGGAGATTTGGAATTATGAGAAACAACAAGAAATGCCTGCAGAACAAGAAGATTGTGACAAAGAAGAAGCCATCTTTAATGAACAAGTAATCTTAGGTGGGGGAAAAATGGAAAGGAGGGAAAGAGAATGGAAAGTTTAAGATTTGGAAAAACAACTCCTCAAAAATAAATGGAGTGAAAATAAGTTTAAAACCAGAAAGCATCAGAAGAGGGAAATGCAGAAGAGAGAATTAGAAGTTGGGAGACAAGGCGGTAAAAAGGGGAGGGAGAAGATGAGAGGGAAGAAAGAAAGGAAAATAAGTTATAAAGGACAGAAACCAAATATAGAGAAACAGGGCCTATTTAGAGATAATGGGTGAAAATTTAATGGAAAAAGGAATTCTGCAAAGGTACACAAGATAGTATTTTTATATTAGAAACAGAAATAATTTTAGAAAATATGATACAATGTCTGATTAAAATGTTTGATAAAATAGCTATTATAATTCAGTGGAATGCTTGTCAATAAATAAATGGAACAAAATGAATATTTAATGATTTACAAAACATACTGAAGAGAAATAAGGGAAAAATTAATTATGGAGATTATATGTGTCTTTAAAGAAGGAAATATTTAATTGAAAAGAAGTGTTAAAGATGTTAAGATTTTAATGATTATTAATGATAGAACTGAATTGGAATGGAATGAGGGTTTATAATTACATGTATTTATAATCTCTTTTTTAAAAAAGAATATAGTGTATATTATAAGAATGTATCAAGCAGAATTTGATTGGAAGTTATGTATTATGTATTATACTGAAGGTCAAACCTTAGGTATATATTGAAGTTTAAATAAGAGTTGAATGGATGTAATGAAAAGATACAAAGGTGTCATACTCCAATTAGTAACTACAGGAGAAAATTTGTTTAAGAGAAAAGATAATATGAAATTGAAACAGAATTCAGAAAAGTATAAATATAATGATTTGAATTGAGATGAGATAATCAAAATAAAATTGAGAAAATTAAAAGAGGGGAAAACTATACAGAAAATGTAGAATAATATAAGATATGGAGTAGAACACAAAAAGGAACATGGAATTGAATTTTGTGTCTCTATAAAGAAGTTCAACCCGGAACCATGCTATTTTCAAAAAAGATGTTTTACTTGTATTTTGTATGTGTGAAAACCCAAATAAAACTTTATTTAAAAAAAAGAAAGAAAAATGGGATTGTCTGTGCAAAGGGCATAAAGCTGATAACCTTTATATGTTACAGGGACAAAAATTTCAATGTGCACAAACATGTCAGGCAGTGCTCCATTCAAAATCCAAGAAAGAAATACTTAGACTCTTTAAGTTAGAGAAAAGTTATCTTCACTGAAAGTGAAGTGGTAGCAACCAAAGAATTCTGAATCTGAGAAATTAGGTGCGTAAATCACATATACAAAGTGATGGAAGTGTTCCCACCCTCAATAGTTCAGATGAAACTTCCAATTAGAAATTGTGAATATGATCATGTGGGCATCTTCAGGTGATGATGAGGCCTCTGTCCGTTGACCTTGGCATACTTTGATAACAGGTTGCAGTTGCGCAGAGAAAAGAAAGCAAAGTGAGAAATAGAAACCTAAAGCCCATGTCACACTGAACCAATGGATGCAAAGAGGATGTAAAACGGACAAAAAACCTTGCCATCCGTTCGAAAATGGGATGTTCTCACTGCCTCCTTTTGGCTTCCTCTCTATCCGTCCAGCATCCGTTTATGGACGTTTCATCCACTCAGAAAGTTTTGGGCTGCCTAAAACTTTTGTGTGGAAAATGTATCCAGTTCGTCCATTCTGCATCCGCTACGCATCTGCTACGCATCTGTTACGCATCCGTTACGCATCCGTTACGCATCCACTATATCCGCTTGGCGTCCACTGCACATCCGCGCAACTCGCATCCGCCTGGACGCAGGGAGGAAGCAGAACGGACGCGGAACAGATGCAGAACGGATGCAGAACGGATGCAGCACGGAAACAAAGCATTTAAAGCGGAAAAAATGTTCGCAGAGGGGATCTATCTCGGATATTAAGGATGTGTAGAGGATGCCTAGAGGATGCAAAGGGACACCTATACTGCCTATAAAAAGGGAGAGCAACTTGTCTGCATCTCACTTTCAGACCAGCAGCCCACCTGTGCAGACCTCTGCAGCCTTCATCTGCCTGTTCCTCTTCTACAGCATCCAGTCATGTCCACCGTGGATCGTACCACAGTCCTTTTGGCAGCCACCATCCTTCTGCAACAGTACGAAGTCATCTACAGGCTCTGTGAACTCTACTATGGGAAGAAAAAGAGGCGGCCAAGAAGCGTCTGGGTCCAAAAATGGATCGGGAGAAGAGCAGAGTATGGACTGTACAACAAGCTGTTGGTGGAGCTCAGGAACGAAGACACTCGGACGTTCCAGAACTTCATGAGGATGCCTCCAGCCATGTTTGACGAAGTTGTGCAGCACCTGACACCCAGGTTGACCAAGGCAAACACCAACTTCCGGCCCAGCCTGGAACCTGGGCTCAAGGTGGCACTCACTCTGCGCCACCTGGCCTCAGTACCACCTACAAAAGCATGCAGTATGGCTGGAGGGTGCCACACAACACCATAAGCATTGTGGTCAGAGAAGTGGTGCAGGCCATCATCAAAGAATACAAGGAGGAGCTCCTCCAGTGCCCCTCCACTGAAGAAGGATGGAAGAAAGTTGCAGAGCAGTGGTATCAGAGGTGGAACTTCCCACACACCATTGGAGCCATAGATGGCAAGCACGTGGCCTGCAAATCTCCAGCCAAGTCGGGGTCCACTTATTTCAACTACTAGGGCTTCTTCAGCATTGTCCTCTTCGCCATGGTCGATGTTGACTACAAGTTCATGTACATCGATGCTTCAGGCTACGGCTCATCTTCAGATGCCCAGGTATACAACGCCAGTCACCTCAAGGAGGGGCTGGAACGCAACCTCATCATGGGCTTCCTAGATCCAGACCCCCTGCCCAACGACATGCAAGATGTGCCCTACTTCATCGTGGGGGATGATGCCTTCTCCATCAGAACCTACCTCATGAAGCCATACACTTCCAGACTCCTGACCCGTGAAGAGAGGATCTTCAACTACAGGCTGTCCAGGGCAAGGCGGGTGGTGGAGAACGCCTTTGGCATCCTGGCCAACAGGTTCCAGGTACTTCTCACCACCATGCAGCATCGCCCAGAGACTGTGAGGAGGATCGTGGAAGCTTGCTGCATCCTGCACAATCTCATGCGCACCCGCTACCCAGTCTTGCAGAACAGGCTTGTGGACCTCCAGCAAGGCAATGGGGACATGGAGCCTGGGGAATGGAGGCAAGGGCGAAACCTGATCGACACTGAGGATGTGCAAGGCCCCAACAGAGCCTCACGTGAAGGGAAGAAGCAGCGCAACCTCCTGAAACACTGGTGCAACTCCCCAGCTGGAGTGGTAGAGTGGCAAGACAGGATGGTAGATGCTAATTGGATGCTTCCTTCAGCCAGTCTCATCACACTGATGAGATTGGGCCATTTATGTTGGGTGGGCCTACAATGAACAGGGCGTTTAATAAAGAGTTGTGTTTATGTTGACATGTGTGGATGATTGATTACATTATTATTGATAATAAAGGGCCATAGGTGTGGCACCTGAGAGGGTGGATCATACAGTCCCACTATGCTTGCACTGGAGTTTTATCTATCCCACAGCTATTAGCCATCCCAAAGGTATCCCTGCTCATTCCACAGGTATCCCTGCCCACCCCACTGCTATCTTAACCCATGCCACAAGCATGCAAAGGCTTAAGCCAATTCTAAAAGTTTCCACCAAGACGTTTAAAAAAAAAACAAATGAAGCAAGTGTGTGAATCAAAGATAAACTTTATTGAACAACAAGCTGTAAAAATAAGATTACCTAAGTCAAGTGTCCAAATAAAATCCACAGGTAGCCAGCTACCTGATCTCTGGCACTCTTCTTGGTCACTCGGAGATGTGCCCAGTCTCGGGGGCGAATGGTCTAGGTGCTGTGGTGGTGGGTGGTGCTGGAGTGCCTGGCCTCGAGAGGACAACAGGGGACGGTGTGTTGAGAAAGCTCTCAGACAGCTGGCTCAGCCCCATGATGCTGAGAGGTCCTTCCTCCATGCCATGGGGTGTCAGCCCCAGTACTGATGACAGATGTACTGAGGCCGGGCTTGGCTGTGTGGTGAAGGAAGGAGTAGTGTAGTGGGGCTGTCTGGTCTGCAGCTGGGTAAGGACTGGCGTGGGTGGCATCGCTGTCGTTGGTGGCATTATTGGCGTGGGTGGCATCGGTGGCATCAGTGAAACAGGTGGCTACGGTGTCGCCCCATGACTCTGTGCCTGGACTGAGAAGGGCTGCTGCCTGTGCTGCTGAACCTCCTGGTAGCCGTAGCCCTGGTAGGTTAGGGGCTGTGGGAAGCCTTGGAATGGGAGGGACATCACCTGGGGTGGAGGAGCAGGCCTGGACTGGGTGGGAGCAGGTTCCTCTGGGTCTGGAGGGTTGTGAAGCAGCTTGGTGATCCGGTCTTCACCTGCTGGTACTGTGGATCCACCATTTCCTTGAGGATCTGGTTGACATAGGTGAGGAAGGGCTTGTGGTTGGAGGATGAGGAGTCGGTGTGGACCAGCTGAGAGAGGAGATCTATGCTGGTGTGGATGGTGTCCCTGATCTCCAGCAGGACATTGTGGCTCTGCCCCTCCTGCTGTCTGGCTCTCTGCCTTTCTGCGAAGGCAGAGCTGGGGTGGTGGTGGATGCAGCTAGGAGTGTGGTGGACTCGATGTCTCCTTTCTCCCACCGCACCAGGGAGTCCTCTACGCACTCCACCATGCTTACCACACCTGTCCGCGGGTTCTCCTCCATGGCACGCTCCACAGAAACCTGCCTGGAGACATGGACTGACTCTTGGCCGGAAGAGGACTGGGTGGCAGCAGGTTGCTGGAGAGAGAGGGTTGTGAGAGGGGCTGCTGGTGCTCCTCGGTGGCAGACCTCACCCTCCAGGAAGCTGCACCTGGCCATGACGTAGGTCTCTCTGTCCGTCAGCTTCACAGTGGCCTGGCCAGATTTCTTCAGGTGCAGCTTCCCGGACCAGGTGTTCATGTGCTTCCACCAGCCAAGGAGCACCTCCAAAGCGTAACCCATACTCTCCGCCCTCTCTCTCCAAGCAGCCTGCTTCCGCTTGGTGTCCCTGTACAGCCGATGTTCCTTCTGCCACAGATAGTCGTTTTCTCTCAGCCACTCCAGCACCTCATCCTTGTGCGCCTCCTCAATGGAGTATTGCCTCCTCTCCCGTTGTCGCATACGTCTCTTCCTCCTTTTGACTGAACCAGATGGGCCCTCATCAGAGGGGCTTCCAGGTAGTAGGGGCTGCTCCTCCACACCACCAGCAGCAGCAGCAGCACCAGCAGAATCATCATCATCATCATCATCATCATCATCATCATCATCATCCTCACCAGCAGGATCATAATCAGCATCATCATCCTCACCAGCAGGATCATCATCATCATCATCATCATCATCATCATCATCATCATCAGGAACAGCAGGGCCAGGATCAGCAGCAGTAGAGTAAGCATCAGCAGGGCCAGCAAGTCCAGGAGCACGAGCAGGACCAGGAGCACGAGCAGGACCAGGAGCACGAGCAGGACGAGCAGGACCAGGAGCAGCTTCAACAGAGTAAGCACCAGCAGAAGCCCCAGCACCAGCAGAAGCACCACCACCAGGAGCAGCTTCAGCAGAAGCCCCAGCAGAAGCAGAGTCAGGGGCAGGGGGCGGGAGGTTGGCCCTGTCCCTCTTGCCAGGGATGGCGGCAGGTTGCTGAGGCTTTCGCTTCCTCCCCATGGTTGTGGGGTTGCTGGCTGGCAGGAAGGCCGGCAGAAAGCCAGGCACGAAGGCTGGCAGGCAGGCACCAAGGCTGGCAGGAAGCCTGGCAGGAAGGCTGGCAGAAAACCTGGCAGGAAGGCTGGCAGGAAGGCTGGCAGAAAGCCTGGCAGGAAGGCAGGCAGGCAGGCAGGCACCAAGGCTGGCTGGAAGGCAGGCTGGCAGGGCAGGCAAGGAACTCGAAGTGTCCAGCAGCAGGTCTTTCCTCGGAATGCTGGCCACGTGCGAGCTGCTTCCCTTTATATCCGAGGGGCTTACGTAATACTTCCTCCCCGCATGCACAATTAATGGTCGGCATCCGTTCCGCTTCTGCTGTGCATCCGCTAGGCTTCCGCTGTGCATCCGCTTTATCCGCTAGGCTTCCGCTGTGCATCCGCTTCATCCGTTTGGCGTCCGCTCTGCATCTGCTTTATCTGTTCCGCGTCCACTTTGCTGAGGCCCCCCGGAAGCCCTGCGGTTGCGCCATACGCTTCCATCCGCTGGGCTTCTGTTCCACATCTGCTTTGCATCCGCCCTGCGTCCTCCCCGCGTCCGTGTTATCCGCTCTGGTTATGCAAATTTTTGCTCCTTTTGAGAGCGGATAACAATGGATGGAACATTTTGCTCGTTTGCTGTGTACTTTTTGCATCCGTTGGCCAGGGTGACATGGGCTTAACTCTGATGTATGCTCCCCCCCTCATTTACACAACAGAAAAATGTAACACCTCCAGCTCACTTCCCAGACTCATCCCCTCCCCCCCCCATTTCTTATGACAGCCAAAAGATGCAAAGCGATAGTAGAAGATCTTGAAGGCTGATATTCGGCCCTCCTAGGAAAAGAAAAACCGTCAGTCCTAGAAGAGAGAGAGGAGAAAAATATAAAGACAATAATTAATCATTAAACAATTACAAAAGAATACACTCCTAGGGCTTATCAGGATACTTAGAATGAAGTGCTTTGATCAACTTAGGGGCTTTAACATCGGTTTCGTTAACCAATTCAGCTTGTGAAGAAGGGAAATGTTTCCAGGCTTCAAGATACTAGAGCCGACCCCTCCATTTGTGAGACTCTAGAATTTCTTTAAGTTTAAAATGTTGTTCACCTTCAATCAGTATCGGTATGGGAGGGTCAGCCTGGATGGGTTTTAAATCAGAAGTATGTTCAGGTTTTAACAAATTAACAAGGAAAACCGGGTGAATTCGTCAAAGAGTTTTCGTTAAGTTCAGCTAGACTGTTACAGGGTTTATAATCCGTTCAATCGTGAAAGGACCAACATATTTAGGACCAAGCTTCTTTGACTTTCGAGTGGTTTGCAGGTATCTGGTGGACAGGGAAACTTTGTCACCTACTTTATATAATTTCTGTGGAGATCTTTTCTTGTCTGCAAACTTCTTATGAGCTTGATGAGCCTCATCTAATGCTTTATGTGTTACTGGCCAGTTAAGTTGGAGTTGAGTTATCCATTCATCCAACGAATGGATGTTAGGCCTTTCATGAGGAAGTTCAGGTATGGGTAAAAAATCTTGTCCCGAAGCTACTTTAAATGGAGTAAATCCAGTACTACGATGTACAGAGTTGTTATATGCCATGTCAGCAAATGGTAGTAAGTCGGACCAGTTATCTTGTTGATAATTTATATAACATCTAAGATACTGTTCTAACACTGCATTAGTCCTCTCACAGGCCGCATTGGTTTGAGGCTGGTGGGGGGAGCTTAAGCCCTGGGCGGAGCCTATCAACTTCAGGAACTCTTTCCAAAAATCCCCTCTGTCAGAGATTATGCGTTCCGGAATGCCATGTAACCTATAGATATGTAAAATAAACAGTTTAGCCAACGTCTTAGCAGATGGAATCTTGGAACAAGGTATGCAATGTACTTGTTTGGAAAACAAATCAGTTACCACCCAAATAACCATGTTTCCACTGCTTTCAGGTAATTCTACTATAAAGTTCCTAGAGATTTCCTTCCAGGGGGCTGTTGGTCTAGCTACATTTTGTAACAACCCTGCTGGCTTACCAGGAGGTCTCTTTGCCGAAGCACAAATTGGACAGCTAGCTACATAAGCTTCAATGTCCTTCTTCAAAGTAGGCCATCAGAATTGCCGCTTAACGAGGTGTAAGGTTTTCAGAAATCCAAAGTGACCAGCTGCTTTACAATCATGAGCTTGTTGTAGTATTAGGCCCCTCAGTACTTGTGGCACATACAACTTGGTCCCCACCCAAGCCAAACCATCTCTAACTGTATAGTCATTCGAATGAGCCAGGAACCAATCATCAAGTTTTAAAGCTTCTTTTAGTTGTTTGGTTAGGTCATTCAATAAATCCACTTCTTGTTTCTTCTTTTGTGCTCTGGTGATCACTGGGGAGGCTAGATGTTTGGTCAAAACAATTGGAGTTATCACTTCCTGGCGAATACTATTATATTGGGGTAGTCTAGAGAGAGCATCCACCATGAAGTTCTTCCCCCCTGGAATGTAAGATTCAGAATAATGTCAGGTGGTACTCCATTCAAAATCCAAGAAAGAAATACTTAGACTCTTTAAGTTAGAGAAAAGTTATCTTTTACTGAAAGTGAAGTGGTAGCAACCAAAGAATTCTGAATCTGAGAAATTAGGCGCGCAAATCACATATACAAAGTGATGGAAGTGTTCCCACCCCCAATAGTTCAGATGAAACTTCCAATTAGAAATTGTGAATATGACCATGTGGGCATCTTCAGGTGATGATGAGATCTCTGTCCGTTGACCTTGACATACTTTGATAACAGGTTGCAGTTGCGCAGAGAAAAGAAAGCTAAGCGAGAAATAGAAACCTAACTCTGATGTATGCTTCCCCCTCCCATTTACACAACAGAAAAATGTAACACCCCCAGCTCACTTCCCAGACTCATCCCCTCCTCCCCCCCATTTCTTATGACAGCCGAAAGATGCAAAGCGATAGTAGAAGATCTTGAAGGCTGACAATTTGGCAATGTTGCAAAACATGATTCATGTGTTCATCTTTTGCACAGAAAGCTTGGACATGCCAGCTTTAAAGTTGTTAAAAAGATGGACCAGTATGCAAAAGGATTACATGTAAAAAAGGATGTAAGGCATATTTGGATTATGCAGCATGCAAAGCATCAAAGTCCAAGGCATTCCCAGTAAGCAAGAGTAGCACAAAGAAATGAAATCCATGGGAGAACATGAAGTGTTCTATGACTTTGTCTTTATCTATGACTTTGCCACAGTGTGGGATGCAAGTGAGTCTTCAAATATAGGTCTCTGAAGAATTAAAATTGAAATGCTACGTTGGTAGTGATTATGCAAATCAGAGGTGGTATTCAGCAATTTCTGACCAGTTCTGGGGAACCAGTTGCGAAAATTTTGAGTAATTCAGAGAACCGGCAAATACCACCTCCGACTGGAGATTTTACAGTATCTTTCCCCTGCCATGCCCACCAATCCACACCCACAGAACTAGTAGTAAAAAAAACTGAAACCCACCACTGATGCAAATGATGTAAAAACCAGAAAGTCCAATTCTGGGATTGTGATATTGTTTGGAGGGGCTTTAATTGGTTGGAAGTCCAAAAAGCAAACAACTGTAGTCATTTCTACTGTGGAGGCAGAATTTATTGCTTTGTCTGAACTCTGTTCAGAGATAACTTGTGTGTACAGCTGTTACAGTATTTAAATATAAAGGTAACTGAGGCTGTCTTAGTCTATGAAGACAACACTGCTTGCATTAAAATGACTACAGGTGACAGAGTAAAGAGTCGAAGCAATCATGTGGATATTAAATATTGCAATGTAAGAGAAGCCATCAAGTATAAATTGATTAGCTTGCTTCATTGTTCTTCAGAAGACAATTTGGCTGACATAATAACCAAGCCATTGGGTGGAGTGCACCACGGATAGAATATACAATCAATTGGATTTATGTCTCTTCCAGTTATGAAGGGAGGAGTGTCAGAGTATTCATTTACTGGCAGAGACATAGTTAACAGAGTCAGTGAGTAGACATGGTAACAGACTAGCCAATGGGAGCTGACCTGGAAAGTGAAACTAGAGGTTCTCTCTCTTTCTGCTTTTTCTTGCTCATCTGCTGAAGTTGAGTTGCTGCTCTGCTTTGAACATGTAACATGACTGCTTCTGTTTGAATTTGCTCCATGTTGGAGAAATCTACAATTGGTATTGTAAAATTTACTTAATATATTTATAAAGACATTAAATGAAGCATCAGCCATCTATGTTTATTTTTTTGGCACTGAATTTATGCTGCAAAACTCTGAACAAAAAAAGGCCTGAGATGATCTCTCCAGACTATTGTCTAATGGAACATTATAAATGAGATGTACACCAGCTTTCAGAAAATAAAAATCATGTTTTTTACATGAAGGCCTACAAAACATAATTGATCCATTACAGGAATAGAGATTTCACAGATTCAAAACTTCAGCTAATGGGGAACTATTTTCCATTGTGATGGTTCCACACCTGAAGGCCAGATAAGGAATAATGGATGGAACCTAATCAAGGAGAGATTCAACCTGGAAATCAGGAGAAATTTTCTGACAGTGAGAACAATCAACCAATGTAACAGCTTGCCTTTGGAAGTTGTGGGAGTTTCATCACTGGAGGCTTTCAAGAAGAAATTGAACTGCCATTTGTCAGAAATGGTGTAGGGTTTGCTTGGGCAGTGGTGGGGGGAGGGGGTTGGACTAGAAGATGACCTACAAGGTCCCTTCCAACTCTTTTAATCTATCTATCTAAATCCCTAGCCCAAAATGCCAACATTGTGGTGCTGTAGTCTAGAACTTTTTGCTGTCTCTCTAGGTCCCCATTTTCTTGCAGTAGCTTAATGCTTTGAAGGAATTGCTGTAGCACAAATCCTTTATGGAGCTCCTCTTGAAGCTGTTCTTGGCAGCCACAATAATCTGATCAAAGCACTGCATTGGAATTAATTTGGCTAGAATTAATTCAAACATATTGCTTAAGGGCCATCTTTCCCAACATGGTTGCACATTCAGGAACATCTGGATCACCATTTCTCAACTATTACTGAAAGCAAACTTAGCCAACTTGGCTTTGACATCATCCTTCATTAATGGTAAAAAAAATCAAAATGGTGGTCACAATTGTGTGATTGAACAGCACCTTTTTTATTTGTGCTGCCATCTTGATTTTTTTGAAACCATACTCTGCTTACAAACTCTTTCCTTGCTATCATTATTTCTGAAGGTTGAGCTTCACTGATATGGCCTTTCTCCAGGGACAAACCTAGCATTAGAGATTGACATCATATCATGTAAAGAATAAGAAATCAGAAACATCAATAGCAATAGTCAAGGGTGGGATTCTACCAGTTCGCACCTATTCA
This sequence comes from Laticauda colubrina, assembly GCA_015471245.1. Classification (NCBI taxonomy): domain Eukaryota; kingdom Metazoa; phylum Chordata; class Lepidosauria; order Squamata; family Elapidae; genus Laticauda; species Laticauda colubrina. Next base: position 13,841,443 of record BLBF01000016.1, on the reverse strand, counting down.
CTACAACCGGTTGTTAATATTCTAAGCAGTTTGGAGAACCAGTTGTTAGAAGGAATTACTGGCCTAATCCTGTAAGGAAGACAGGAAGGAAACATTCTGGTGTTCCTTACAGAAACTGCCTCTCTGTTAACCCTTATTACATTCTTGGCAGGACTAGACTTCCTGTCTCAGGAATTTTTCTGGAGTTTTTTCCCCCTCCTTTGCTGGTACTTTGCTTGTGAGGAGTGACCATTCAAAGTTACAATGGCACTGAAAAAAGAGACTTATGATCATTTTTCACACTTACGACTGTTGCACCATCCCCACATTCATGAAAGGCCAGGCAAAGAGATGTGTGCCTTGATGTGAGTGATATTGAGTTGGCCACGCCCAGCCAGTCACCTGACCGCCAAGCCACATCCACCACCTAAGCCATGCCCACAGAACTGGTTGTTAAAAAAATTGAATCCCACCCCTGGTAATAGCACTTAGACTTATATACTGCTTCAGTGCTTTACAGCCTTCTCTGAGTAGTTTACAGAATCAGATATTATCTCTAACCATCTTGCCATTGCTCCCAAGTGATTTTAATTGAATGCAATGAATTTTCCCTGTCATCAGCTAATTTATTTTCTGATATAGCAATCCCCAATTTCAGAAAAACATTTAGGCTTACAAAATGTGATGCCTTACTTATTGAAAAATGCAGGCAAGTTTTGTGCTATGAGGGTTTGCTTTTTTCAGCTCTGGGGAAGTTGAATCAACAGCAACCATCCTCCTACATCAATGTTTCTTAACCTTGACAAACTTAAGATGTGTGGACTTCAACTCTCAGAATTCTCCAGCCAAAATTCTGGGAGTTGAAACCTACAGATCTTTAAATTGCTAAAGGCCCTGTCACACTGACCAACAGATGCAAAACGGACACAATGGACGAGCAAAATGTTCCATCCGTTATTATCCGCTCTCAAAAGGGGCAAAAATTTGCATAACCGGAGCGGATAACACGGACGCGGGGAGGACGCAGAGCGGATGGAAAGCGGATGCGGAACGGAAGCCCAGCAGATGGAAGCAGATGGAAGCAGATGGCACATCCACAAGGCTTCCGGGGGGCCTCAGCAAAGCGGACGTGGAACGGAAAGAGCGGATGCACAGCGGATACACAGCGGATGAAGCGGATGCAGAGCAGAAGCCTAGCGGATGCACAGCGGAAGCCTAATGGATGCCTGGCGTTAATTGCGCATTTGGGGGGATGCATTGCGTAAGCCACACGGATATAAAGGGAAGCAGCTTGCACGTGGCCAGCATTCGGAGGAAAGACCTGCGAGGACATCGAGTCCTTGCCTGCCCTGCCTGCATGCCTGCCTGCAAGCCTTGCTACCAGCCTTCCTGCCAGCCTGCCTCCAAGCCTCCTGGCCAGCCTCCCTGCCAGCCTTGCTCTCTGCCTGCCTGCCAGCCTTGCTGCCAGCCTGCCTTCCAGCCTCCCTGCCAGCCAGTCTGCCTGCCAGCCTTGGTGCCTGCCTGCCTGCATGCCTTCCTGCCAGGCTTCCTGCCAGCCTTGGTGCCAGGCTTCCTGCCAGCCTTGGTGCCTGCCAGCCTCCCTGCCAGCCTCCCTGCCAGCCAGCAACCCCACAACCATGGGGAAGAAGCGAAAGTCTCAGCAACCTGCCGCCATCCCTGGCAAGTGGGACAGGGTCACCCTCTCGCCCCCTGTCCCTGACTCTGCTTCTGCTGGGGCTTCTGCTGCTCGGGCTCGCTCTGCTGGTGCTGGAGCTTCTGTTGAAGCTGCTCCTGGCGGTGGTGCTTCTGCTGCTGCGTACTCTGCTGAAGCTGCTCCTGGCGGTGGTGCTTCTGCTGCTGCATACTCTGCTGAAGCTGCTCCTGGTCCTGCTGGTCCTGCTGGTCCTGCTGGTCCTGCTGGTCCTGCTGGTCCTGCTCATGCTCCTGGACTTGCTCGTACTGCTCGTACTGCTTGTGCTCCTGGTCTTGCTCGTCCTGCCCGTCCTGCTCGTGCTGCTTCTCCTGCTCGTGCTCCTGGTGCTGCTGGTGCTGCTGGTGCTACTGGTGCTGCTGGTGCTGCTGCTGGTGCTGGGGCTCCTGGTGCTTACTCTGCTACTGTTGATCCTGGTCCTGCTGATCCTGCTGCTGCTGCTGCTGCTGCTGATGATGATGATCCTGCTGCTGCTGCTGCTGATGATGATTATGATCCTGCTGGTGATGATGATGATGATGATGATGATGATAATGATGATCCTGCTGGTGCTGCTGCTGCTGGTGGTGTGGAGGAGCAGCCCCTACCACCTGGGAGCCCCTCTGATGAGGGCCCATCTGGTCCTGCCAAAGGGAGGAAGAGGCATATGCGGGGACGGGAGAGGAGGCAATACTTCATCGAGGAGGAGGCGCATGAGGATGAGGTGCTGGAGTGGCTGAGAGAGAATGACTATCTGTGACGGAAGGGACACCGGCTGTACAGGGACACCAAGCGGAAGCAGGCTGCTTGGAGAGAGAGGGCAGAGAGTATGGGTTACACTTCGGAGGTGCTCCTCGGCTGGTGGAAGCACATGCACACCTGGTACGGGAAGCTGCACCTGAAGAAATCTGGCCAGGCCACTGTGAAGCTGACGGACAGAGAGACCTACGTCATGGCCCGGTGCATCTTCCTGGAGGGTGAGATCTGCCACCGAGGAGCACCAGGAGCCCCTCTCACAACCCTCTCTCTCCGGCAGCCTGCTGAGACCCAGTCCTCTTCCGGCCGAGAGTCAGTCCCTGTCTCCAGGCAGGTTTCTGTGGAGCGTGCCATGGCGGAGAACCCGCGGACAGCTGTTGTAACCATGGTGGAGCGCGTGGAGGACTCCCTGGTGCAGTGGGAGAAAGGAGACGGCGCATCCACCACAGCCGTACCCGCATCCACCCCCCCCAGCTCCACCTCCACAGAAAGGCAGAGAGCCAGACAGCAGGAGGGGCAGAGCCACACTGTCCTGCTGGAGATCAGGGACACCATCCGCACCAGTATAGATCTCCTCTCTCAGCTGGTCAGCACCGACTCCACATCCTCCAACCGCAAGCCCTTCCTCACCTATGTCAACCAGATCCTCAAGAACATGGAGAAACCCCAGTACTAGGTGGTGAAGGACCGGATTACCGAGCTGCTTCACAATCCTCCAGATCGAGAGGAACCTGCTCCTACCCAGTCCAGGTCTGCTCCTCCACCCCAGGTGATGTCCCTCTCATTCCAAGGCTTCCCACAGCCCCTCACCTACCAGGGCTACGGCTACCAGGAGGTCCAGCAGCACAGGCAGCAGCCCTTCCCAGTCCAGGCACAGAGTCATCGGACGACACTGTTTCCACAGGTTCCACTGATGCCACCGATGCCACCCACGACAATGATGCCACCGATGACAGCGATGCCACCCACGCCAGTCCTCACCCAGCTGCAGACCAGACAGCCCCACTACACTACTCCTTCCTCCACCCCACAGCCAAGCCTGGCCTCAGTACATCTGTCATCAGTACTGGGGCTGACACTCCATGGCATGGAGGAAGGACCTCTCAGCATCGCGGGTCTAAGCCAGCTGTCTGAGAGCTTCCTCAACACACCATCCCCTGTTGTCCTCTCGGGGCCAGGCACCCCAATGACGATACAGACCAGCACTCCACCACCACCCACCTCCACAGCACCTGGACCCTTCACCCTTGAGACTGGGCACACCTCTGAGTGACCAATAAGAATGCCAGAGACTGGGTAGCTGGCTACCTGTGGACTTTATTTGGACACTTGACTTGGGTCATTTTTCTTTTACAGCTTGTTGTTCAATAAAGTTTATCTTTGATTCACACACTTGCTTCATTTCTTTTTTTTGTAATAAAGTCTTGGTGGAAACTTAGAATTGGCTTAAGCCTTTGCATGCTTGTGGGATGGGTTAAGACAGCAGTGGGGTGGGCAGGGATACCTTTGGGATGGGTTAAGATAGCTGTGAATAGATAAACCTCCAGTGCAAGCATAGTGGGACTGTATGGTCCACCCTCCCAGGTGCCACATCTTTGGCCCTTCATTAGTAAGCATTGATCCACACATTTGAACATAAACACAACTCTTTATTAAATGCCCTGTTCATTGTAGGCCCACCCAACATACATGGCACAATCTCATCCGTGTGATGAGACAGGCTGAAGGAAGCACCCATTAATAATCTATCATCCTGTCTTGCCACTCCACTGCTCCAGCTGGGGAGTTGCACCAGTGTTTCAGGAGGTTGCGCTGCTTCTTCCCTTCACATGAGACTCTGTTGGGGCCTTGCACATCCTCAGTGTCTATCAGATTTTGCCCTTGCCTCCATTCCCCAGGCTCCATGTCCTCATTGCCTTGCTGGAGGTCCACAAGCCTGTTCTGCAAGACTGGGTAGCGGGTGCGCATGAGATTGTGCAGGATGCTGCATGATGGTGAGAAGTACCTGGAACCTGTTGGCCAGGATGCCAAAGGCGTTCTCCACCACCCGCCTTGCCCTGGACAGCCTGTAGTTGAAGATCCTCTCTTCACAGGTGAGGAGTCTGGAAGTGTAGGGCTTCATGAGGTAGCTTCTGAGGGAGAAGGCGTCACCCCCCACGATGAAGTAGGGCACATCTTGCGTGTTGTTGGGCAGGGAGTCTGGATCTGAGAAGCCCATGATGAGGTTGCCTTCCAGCCCCTCCTTGAGGTCACTGGCGTTGTATACCTGGGCATCTGAACATGAGCCGCTGCCTGAAGCATCGATGTACATGAACTTGTAGTCAGCATCGATCATGGCAAAGAGGACGATGCTGAAGAAGCCCTTGGAGTTGAAATAAGTAGACCCCGACTTGGCTGGAGATTTGTAGGCCACATTCTTGCCATCTATGGCTCCAACGGTGTGTGGGAAGTTCCACCTCTGATACCACTGCTCTGCAACTTTCTTCCATCCTTCATCAGTGGAGGGGCACTGGAGGAGCTCCTGCAGGTATTCTTCGATGATGGCCTGCACCACTTCTCTGACCACAATGCTGATGGTGTTGTGTGGCACCCTCCAACCGTACTGCATGCTCCTGTAGGTGGTCCCTGAGGCCAGGTGGCGCAGGTGCCACCTTGAGCCCAGGTTCCAGGCTGGGCCGGAAGTTGGTGTTTGCCTTGGTCAACCTGGGTGTCAGGCGCTGCACAACTTCGTCAAACATGGCTGGAGGCATCCTCATGAAGTTCTGGAATGCCCGAGTGTCTTCGTTCCTGACCTCCACCATCAGCTTGTTGTACAGTCCGTACTCTGCTCTTCTCCTGATCCATCTTCGGACCCAGATGCTTCTTGGCCGCCTCCTTTTCTTCCCGTAGTTGAGTTCACAGAGCCTGTAGATGGCTTCGCACTGTTGCAGAAGGATGGTGACTGCCAAAAGGACTGTTTTACGATCCACGGTGGACATGACTGGATGCTGTGGAAGAGCAAGAGTCAGATGAAGGCTGCAGAGGTCTGCACAGCTAGGCTGCTGGTCTGAAAGTGAGATGCAGGTGAGTTGCTCCCCCTTTTTATAGGCAGTATAGGTGTCCCTTTGCATCCTCTAGGCATCCTCTAAGCATCCTCTAGGCATCCTCTAGGCATCCTTAATATCCGAGATAGATCCCCTCTGCGAACGTTTTTTCCATTTTAAACGCTTTGTTTCCGTGCTGCATCCGTTCTGCGTCCGTTCCGCTTCCTCCCTGCATCCGAGCGGATGCGAGTTGCACGGATGCGGAACGGATGCCTAGCGGATATAGCGGATGCATAACGGATGCAGAATGGATGCGTAGCGGATGCAGAATGGACAAATTGGATTCATTTTCTGCGCAAAAGTTTTGAGCAGCTCAAAACTTTCTGAGCGGATGAAACGTCAATAAACAGATGCTGGACGATTAGGGAGGAAGCCAAACGGAGGCAGTGAGTACATCACGTTTTCGAACGGATGGCAAGCTTTTTTGTCCATTTTACATCCTCTTTGCATCCGTTGGTGCAGTGTGGCAGGGGCTTAAGGCTGAGAAATACTGTTGTGTATTTTTTATCAGGAAATGTGACATCCTCCTGTGTGGAATATCCCAATGCTATGGTTCTTTCGGTTTGACCCTGATGCTTCCTAATCTTTTGTGACCCAACTATGTTTCTTATAAAGGTAGCTGAATTTTGTTCAGTAGCCTTAGGATTCAGAATATTGAAAAAAAAAAACATCTCTGGTTTGGTGTAAGACAGCTTCTCTAATTTCTTTTTATTGTCATAAATAAAATTGTTTTCTGATTCTTGTTTCAAAATATTTTATACTAATATGTATTTTCTTGTGCATGTAAGCACATGATCATGTCACTGGCTGAACTAAAGTAATTTGATTTAATTTGTTTCTGATGGGTGGAACACAATTATTGCCTATTAAATTCTCAGGCATTTAAAAGCCAGGAGGTTGGCAGAAATTTGCAAAATGGCTCCATTCATTTTCATTTCAAAATGCAGCTGCTTTTGCATCAGTAATCGTGCTTGTCAATTTTTTTTTTTAAATAATGTTAAGTAGAATATAATTTAGAGAAAAGAGCACTGATAAAAATGGGGATGTCTAATCTTCCATGAGGCTGATTGGGAGGATTAATTTTAAGGGATTTACTCACCAGTCCTTTTCATTAAATTAATTGGCACTGGGTAAACATCTAGTTAATGCTGCTTCCAGAGCAGCATCGCACAGTCCATCAGAATGAACAAGAGGATGCAAATGAACCGAATGAAGGATAAAAATAACAAACTGCAAGTTTTATCTAACCTCAACTGCAAGATGCTATGACTGGAATGACCAATGGAGCACTAGCTATATAGATGCAACTTGTATAATTGAATCCAGTGGCCTGGCTCTCTCTTCTCCATCATCTTGCATTATAGAAATAGAGTTTCTCCCTTCACTGATGTGGTCGCGACTGTGCTGTCTTTCACAGAAAAAAATGATCTCAGAAGGAACTTTTAAAGAAGTCCAGAATCCATCTAGAATTAGAACATACTGTAAAACATAGAATAATAGAATTGGAAGGGGCCTTGGAGGTCTTCTAGTACAGGGGTCCCCAACTCCCTGTCCTTGGATTGGCACCAACCTGTGGCATGCCAGCAACCAATCTGCACAACAAGCAAAGCCCCATCTGCAAGATGCAGGCAGCATGCAAAACCATGCCCCCTCCCGGTCTTTGGAAAAATATTTCTCAACTGAACTGAATTGAACTGAATTCTTTATTGGCCAAGTGTGATTGGACTCACAAGGAATTTGTCTTGGTGCACATGCTCTCAGTGTACATAAAAGAAAAGATACATTTGTGAAGAATCATCAGGTGCAACACTTAATAATAGTCATAGGGTACAATAAGCAATCAAATCCTACTGTCGTATACCCTTGACTGAAGATTGGTACACTCCTATCTGGGATCAAATCCTACTAGGAAACAGTCAATATAAATCGTAAGGATACAAGCGACAAAGTTACAGTCATACAGTCACAAGTGGGAGGGGATGGGTGATAAGGAGTGATGAGAAGATTAATAGTAATAGACTTTGTAAATAGTTGGACAGTGTTGAGGTAATTATTTGTTTAGCAGAGTAATGGCTTTCAGGAAAAAACTGTTCTTGTGTCTAGCTGTTCTGATGTGCAATGCTCTATAGCATCGTTCTGAGGGTAGGAGTTGAAACGGTTTATATCTGGGATGTGAGGGGTCAATGGAACTAGTCCCTGATGCCCAAAAGGTTGGGGGGGCGCTGCTCTAATCCAATCCACTGCTCGAGCAGGAGACCCTATACCATTTCAGGCAAATGGTTGACTGGTCTCTTTTAGAAAGCCTCCAGAATGGAGAACCCATAACTTTTAAAGGCAAGCTATTCCATTGGTCAATTGTTCTAACTGTTAGGAATTTTCTTCGTACTTCTAGGTAACTTTTCTCCTTGCTTAGTTTCCATCTATGGTTTCTTTTTTGTTTTTGGAAAATTTTTTATTGATTTTCAATAAACAAACATACACAAACAAAACACAAAACTTAAAAACATAAAACTTCTTTTTGGAAAGTGGTTTCCCGGGTTACATCTTTTTATACAGACATAAATTCGAATTCATGCTCACTTTTTATCCCATTTCATATCTTATTTACCGTTCAACATTTTCTATATAGCTTCTCCCCTCTTTTCACTCTCTTAATTCCATTTTATTTATCTCATCTCAATTTAAATCATTATGCATATATCTTCTGTCTGTTCTATTTCAATTTGCTGTTATCTTTTCTCATTAACACAAGATTTCTTCTATAATCACTAGTTGAAGTATGACGCCTTTAAATCTTTCCCCTAAATTTAATTTTCATTCTGATTCTGCTTAGTACATTCTGAAGCTACATACTATATGATAAAATAAGAAAGAATAATTAGTTTATGATATAATTAAAACAATAATTCATAGCAAATTAAGCTCTATTATTAAATCCAGTTTTCTAACATTATTTCAGATATAAATACAACAATACAATCTTGTGTACTTTTGCAGAATCTCTTTTTTAATCATATTTTTATCCACTATCTCTAAATAAATCTTGTTTCTTTACATCTTGTTTTAAACCTTTGTAATTTCTTTCCTTTTTTCTTTCCTTTCTTCTCCAATCCTGCCTTTTACCCCCTTGTCTCTTAATCTCCATCTTCTTAATCTCTTCTGTATTCTTAATCACCTTATTCTCTTCTGTATTCCTCTTTTCTGTTGCTTTCTGACATTGTATCGATTTTTCACCTTATTTTTCCCTTTTTTGGTTGTTTTTTTAAATCTTAAATTCTCCATTTTCTTTCCCCTCTTTCCCTTTTCTTCTCCAGCTAAAGTTGTTTGTTCATTAAAGATGGCTTCTTCTTCATCCCAGTCTTCTTGTTCTTGTAGTTTCTGGTAGGTAGAAATCGCCTTTTCTAAAAAATGGAAAACAGATCCAGAAGAGCCCTTCCTTTCTTGTTCGCTTCTTTTAGCTTTTTAAATTCAATTTTCAGTTCATCAACAAGTAGTGCCATTGTAAAAAAAATTTTTTTATACAACCTAAATGTTTTTAGTCTTTCAAATAATGATTTCCAAAAGTCCCCAAGTCCCCAAGCAAATATACACAGACTGTTTCATTTAGCAATTCTTTTTATACTTTCTCTTCCTGGAGTTATAGTTCAGTTACAAAGCTCCAATTAAAATATATCTTTTAGAAGTCTTGTTACAGTTTAGTTCTGTTCTTATAAATTCCAAGCAGCCTCCTCCAACAAAATCTTAATATTTATTCTTTTCCTCTCCCTCCCCACTTATATCAAAAAAGAGTTCTCTTCCCCCCCCCCCCGATGCTCAGAAATCTTTACTGTACCCTTGGCTTTAGTTTTCAAGATTACCTGCTGATGCCAAAACGGGTTTTCTGATTTCTCCATTCATTTGCTATCACTGTAAGGAAGGGGAGTGAGAAAAAAGAAACTTTCCCTTTTAACTTTTATTCGCCGCTTTTTCCGTCTTCGTTGGGAACGATGTATCTTTAATGAAGCTTAAATACCAGGGTATTTAAATGTTACTTATTATCCTGGTTAGCCAAAAGCTTTCACTTTCTCAGCTTCCTCCTGCACATTCTTATCTGGATGAAAGCTTCTTTGTGGCGGCCATTGCTGACCACCGCTCCACTGCTTTTGGAAAAGGGAGTTAAGTCAGCTGAGGAGGGGGGTTGCGATTCCCCCGGACCCCTGCTGGATCTCCCCTATCTTCAGTTACCTCTATGGGGTAACTATATCCCCCAAATCGAGCTGGATCGAGGGCACTCCAACAGCGAGCACAGCAGAAACCACGCACAATCGTGGATTCCTGCCACTGCCGAAGCCTTGCAAACTGGAAGTCTCTCCATCTATGGTTTCTTGTTTTGCCTTTTGGTGTTTGGAAAATGGGCTGACTCCCTGATCTTTGTAGGAGCCCCTCAAAGATTGAAAAACAACTGTAATGTTACCCCTTGTTCTTCTTTTCACTGGACTAGATATACCCAATTCCTGTAACTGTTCTTTATATGTTTTAGCTTCCAGTCCCCTAAACAATGGTGGGATTCAACCAGTATGCACCACTTTGGGAGCACTTCTCTGCACTGTTTTCAGAGTCTAAACATTTTTTTATATTGTGTTGACTAGAAGTGGATGCAGTATTCCAAGTGTGGTTTTATAAAGGCTGTGCAAAGTGGTACTAGTACTTCACATGATCTTGATTCGATCTGTTAATGCAGCCTAAGATTGCATTGGCTTTTTTTTTTTTTTTGCTGCTGCACATTGTTGGCTCATATTTAAGTGATTACAATGGTGGCAAATATCTGTAATTTGGCTGTTGGGAATTTCAGTGTCAGTGTCCCTCTGTTTATAAAAGCTTCATGTGGTCAGTAGGTCTTATGATGTGGACATCACACCAGGTGAGGGTCTGGTGATGGGTCTTGTGGTGGGTCAGGTGTGGATTGCAGCACATGGGAAGTCTTGTGATGTGTAAGATGTGGATCATGCCAAGTGAGTGGTGGGAGGTGCTGGATGGGGATTAGGGTTGCATGGGTTGGTTGAGTGTTGGTGCCATCGCTGGTCAGCTCTGTGGTTGATTTGACTTCTGAGGGTTTTGTAGGCTGATTGTAGGTCAATGTATCTATTGATGGAATTGCTTGTGGAGTGTTAGGCTTCAATAAACTCATGTGCATAGCGGATGGTAGTGTGGCCGATGATTCTTGTATTACTCCAATCAAATTGGTGCTATTTTGATGCAGGTGGAGATTAGGGATTCGGGATTATGGTGATTGACTGCCAGTTGGTATTCATGGATTCTGGTTTTCAATTGATATGAAGTTTATCCTACACAGAATTAATTGCAATTGTTACAGTTGATTTTGTAAATTTTGTTGTTTCTTTCATCTTTTTGTATCTTGCCTTTGGTTCTGGATAACTCTACTAGACTCTGTGGTTTGTTCCCCAAACCCCCAAAACTTTAATCTTAGACTGTCTACTATTGACCTCACCCCTTTCCTAAGAGGTCTGTAGGGGGTGTGCATAAGCACACCCACGTGCCTACTGTCCCTGTCCTATTGTTTCTTTTTTCTTTTTATTTCTTTTATTTTTCTTATATGTATCCATTTCATTTATCCATAACTATGCTTATACTTATACCTGTTATCTTATGATTGCTTGACAAAATAAACAAATAAATAAATAAATAAATTCCTGGTTTGTGGGCTATTAATATTTCTAGAAGTTGGAGAATTCTGGCTGTCATTTCCAATGCTCCATTTGTGTATGGTAGGGTTAGTTTTTGCATGGTTTTTGGCTATATGGTGCATTGCGCTTTGGGTGTTGTGTGTTGGAATACACATTCATGCTACTGTGCACCACATTATTATAAGCTACTTCAGCAAATGGCAACAAGTCCACCCAGTTTTCTTGTTGGTAATTTACATAACATCTAATGACATGATGGCGAACCTATGGCACATGTGCCACAGGTGGCACACAGAGCTATTTGTGCAGGCACGTGAGCCCTAGCCAAACTTACTTGCACTATGTATGAGTGCATCTCCAAGCTGATTTTTGGCTTGTCTGAGCCCTTTTTCTCCCTCCTGGAGGCTCAAGGGAAGCCTTTGCAGCCTTTAGAGACCAAAAAATGGGCCTGTTTTGGCACTTCTGGTATTTCCAGAAATACTGGAAGTGTTGAAACAGGAAGTGCCAAAACGGGCCCATTTTTTCACCTCCAAAGGCTGCAGAGGCTTCCCTCAAGCCTCTGGGAGGGCGAAAAAGGCCTTAAACGGGCCAAAAATCAGCTGGGAGGCACACACATGTGCAGTGCAGGTAAGGGGAGGTTGCACACGCATGCATAGGGGAGGCAGGGTGCATTGCAATGTGGGTGCTGGCACACATGTGCGCACTATGCAACTTTTTATATAGTCTTCTCCATCAGCTTTCATTTTTGGCCACCAAAACTGCCTTCTAGCTAGATGGAGGGTTTTCAGAAATCCAAAGTGGTCCCCCAGCCAAGAGCTGTGACTTTGTTTTAGTGTCATTAGTCTCAAGCTACTAGGTACATAAAGTTTGGTCCTTTTCCAGGCCAACTCCTCCCTTATGTCATCTTTATTTCCTGCAAAACATGGGTTGGTCAAAACCGGCACTTTAAAGTCTGCTATTAGTTCATTTTCAGGGAGGTCAGAACGCTGCTTGGCTTGGGCTCAAGTGGTTGACTGGGCTGCTGGCTGATTTTCTAAAATCATGGCATGTACAATCTCCTTTTGACGGCTGTCAAATTGGATTATCTTAGATAAAGCATCGGCTAACAAGTTCTTCCCCTGTGGAATGTACTTTAGCTCAAAGTTAAAGTATTTAAAGTACTGAGACCAGAGAACTTGTTTGGGGGAGAGTTTCTGGTGAGTTTTTGTAATCAGTTCATACCTTGAATGGCTCCTTAACTCCCTCGAGGAAATGCCTCCAGAAGAGGAGAACCCATTGCATGGCAAAAGCCTCCTTTTCCTGCACTGCCTATCTATGTTCCATCTCCATTAACTTTTTAGACACATAGGCACAAGGCATTAGCTGGCCTTGAAGGCTATTTTGGAAGAGCACTGCAGCCACCACCACATCACTGGCATTGGCTTGGATTATAAATGGTTTATTTGGGTCTGGATGTTGAAAGATGGGCTCCTCTGCGAAGAGGCACTTTAATTTCTTGAAAGCTTTTTGATAGTCCATAGTCCAACAGTGGTTGGGTAGATCTTTAACAGCTCTATTAAGTGAAGGGCTACCTCTGTGAAGGAGGGGATAAATTGCCTGTAGAAGTTGGGGAACCTAAGGAAGCTTTGAAGTTGCTTACAAGTGCGAAGCAGTCATTACGATTCTCACTTTTCTGGCATCCATTTCTATCCCCTGGTTTGACACTTGGTAGTCTAGGTTGTCTAAAGAGGTCTTATGGAACTTGCATTTTGACAGCTTTGCATAAAGCTTTGCTGCTTGTACTTTTTTCAGTACTTGTCTCACAAGCTTTACATGTTCTTCTAGTGTCGCACTGAATATAAGAATGTCATCTAAGTAAACTAGGACCCCATTGTACAGATGTTCATGCAGTTAACCAGCTGCATGAATACTGTGGAGGCTCCCTGAAACCCAAAAGGCATGACACAGAAATGGAAACTTCCCAGCGGGCAGTTAAAAGCTGTTTTCCACTTGTCCCCTACTCTTATGCGTACTTGATAATAAGCTCCCCTCAAGTCCAGTTTAGTGAATATATTGCCCCTCGATAGGTGGTTTAACAAGTCTTTCATTGGGGGAGTGGGTACATGTTTTGCACACACAACCCATTGATCCTGCAAAAATCCACGCATAATCTCATACCCCCCATCTTTCTTTTCTTTAAACAACACAGGGGCGACTATCTTAGATTTTGTGGGCTTGATGGCCAAGTTGGAGTCAATGTACTTTCTCAATTCTGTCATTTCTGCAGGTGTCATGAAGTACATTTTTGGCTCTGGCAACTTGGCTCTGGGTTCTAGTTTGATGGCACAGTCAGTTTGTTGGTGAGAGGGGAGGACTTTGCATTCCTTCTTACTAACTACATCTGCCAAATCTCAGTATTCCTTAGGGACTGAGGGTTCAAATGGCAGTGGTTCTATGGTGGCTGGAGAGCAACGGGTGGTAATCCCTTGTCAGGAGAGACTGCTGACAGCAGGCCAATGCCAGTACCTATCTTCCCACTTGATGGTAGGAGCCCATTTATCAAGCCTGGCAATCACTAATATAATGGATTCCATCATCTTGGGAGCTATTACAAATTGTATGAGCTCATGGTGCCTCCCTATCTCCAACCTTATCAGCTCTGTGACTTGGGTGGCCGGGCTCCACCAATCAATGTCCCATCTACTGGTTCGAACCAAATTGGGTGAATTAGGGGCCTCATTTTTATCCCTAATTGTTTAACAATGGGAAGCCCAATGAAACATCTGGTACACACCGTATCTATTACGGCTTCTAATTTCCCCCTGCTCCCCAGTCTCTGGCACTACTAGTTTCATTGATTTTACAAATTGTAAATCACCAAACTGATAGTTACACCAGTTGGATCCCACTCCTGGGCAGGGCCAACTCGACATCACTCACGTCGAGGGGACTTTTCCTCGCCTGGCCTCTTGTGACCATGGGAATGCTGCATGTAAGAGTGAAAACAGTCATAAGTCACTTTTTTCAGTACCATTTTAACTTTGAATGGTCACTAAATGAACTATTGTAAGTCAGGGATTTCCTGTACAAAAATACAAAAAGCTTCTTTGTTTGCAAAAGCTGCCCTAAATACCAATCATTAGATTAAAAATACCTGCAAACCAGAGTTACAAATCAGGCAGGGTGCCCGAGCACCTTGAGGAATAAAAATAGTTAAAATGCAATGATAACTATCAGCAGCCAATTCTTGCTCATAAAGTGAAACCCTTTAGCAGAGAGGCCATTTAAGTTCTTCAGAAAGAGCACACCCAGGAGAAGCAATCCTTAGATCCATTTGCACCACTTAAAGACATCAGCTGGTCTCACTCACCTCACAAGATATCCTAAGAAATCATCCAGATTTAAGGAAAGATCACATGCACCCCAGAAAGGCAGTAAAAAATATCAGTGTCAAGAAAATCAGTGCATCCTGCCTCTTGAAAGTATATCCCAAAAGGACAGTGCCAGGGACCACTAAAGCAGTGAAAGAAGACCCCTTCCCCAGAAAGAAAAAGAAACCACTAGGCAGGAAAAAAATTCAAGCACAATGCAAATAATTAAAGCACAACAGTAGCTGTTGCTGGTTAAACCAATTACCATAACAAATAGATACATGAACTAACCAGATTTCTCAACCCAGTTTCTTTTCAGAAACAGAGATTAACCTTTTTCCTTCCAAACAAAGCTGAATAGGGAAAATTATACCATCAATAAACACAGGATTAAACTTCACCAAAAACCAGTTCAGGCCAAAACTTAGAAAGGGTATGTAAACTCATGTTTGAATGTCAATCTTTCTAGCTAGCCAAGAAACCTTGCTGAATGTCACTCATCTTGGTTCCTTTTCATTAAAAGCTTCTTTCCAGCAGCTCTGCTTCATTATTCAATTATTTCTTCAGAGTGCTGATCCTGGCTGGAAGAACTCCAACAGGGAGTATTTTCTCCCAACAGCAGTGTAAAAAGCTTAAAACAAACCTTCCCCTTTAAGAAAGTACCAGCAAAGAAAAAAAAAACCTCAGGAGAAAGGAAGTCTAGGCATACTCCCAATAATGTAATAAGGTTTAATGGAGAAGCAGTTTCTGTAGGCAATAAAGATCATGCTAGAAACAACCCCAGAATGTTTCCTCCCT
This sequence comes from Laticauda colubrina, assembly GCA_015471245.1. NCBI lineage: Eukaryota > Metazoa > Chordata > Lepidosauria > Squamata > Elapidae > Laticauda > Laticauda colubrina. The sequence continues at coordinate 13,826,103 of BLBF01000016.1, read as the reverse complement.
GCCTTACTTACAGGATTAACCCTGTAAAGTAGGGAAAAAACAAACACTCAGCAGGAGGCAGCATGAAAACTGGCTGATGCAGAGAGGTGGCTGGATGTGGCAGCATCCCAATTGCTGGCGGCACATATTGTTCACCTCCTGCAGCTTTGGTGAAATTCATTGGGCCAGTTCCTCTGTCATCTCTAACCGAGTAGCCTGGCCTGGGCGAGGAAAAGTGAAGGTGGGTTGCATCAGGATCCACCTTTGCTGTCTGGCTTGGTTCCAGAGGGAATAACTCCCAACCTCTAGCTGCTCAAACTGCTCTGGGAGAGCTCTCAATGACTGGCTCCACAAAGAGAGGCAGCAGGTTCCAGTCTCAAGAGTTGTTGGACCCCAAGGTCCCCATTTCTCTCCACTCAGGGCCATGGGTCAATCCCATTGGACTGGAGCCTGCTCGGTACTTAGGCAGCCTCAATTCAGGTCCCATCTCTGGAACTGGATCAGACTAGCAACCTTTCAATGACTCCAGGAGCTGAGTGCCCAGCCTCCGTTCAGTTTCTGCAACTTCAAGGGCTCACACCACTTCTTCAGAGGGGTAATACTGGGTCTTGACAACTACTCCTGTATCTGTTCCCATGGCTCCCTCTTTAGCTGCTTCCTTCTCTTCCATCTTCCCTGAGTCTTTGCACTGCCCAGTTGGTAGGTTGGTGCTCGGGGCTCAGGACCCTGGACAGCTCCCTATGACAGAGTGCTGCTTGATAATTTTGAGATTCAGGTAAGCATTCCAACTAACAAACTCCAACCCAATAAACTCCAAGACAGCATCTTCTCAAAGTTACCTTTTATTAGAGTTGTCATATTGGCACATCTGGAAAAAACCAAATCTGAGAGTTCTGGGTTTTCTCTTGGTAATTGAACTTTCAAAACCCCACCCCTCTTCACCCATCAGTCCATCACATGGCCCAATCACCATCTATCCCAACTGGAGACCTTCCTCAAACCACTCCTCTTCCAGGTGCAGGATGACATGTCCTTGACTGAGAATAGGAATGTTTTTTTGACTAACTACCTCCACTATGAAATCTTCCCTCCCAATTTCCCAGACACAAGAATGTGGCAGCATGGAAGCTTCTGAGACTGATATGGCTTCCAAAGCTGACACCCAAATTGAAGAAACACATCACCTACTCAACAACATATACCCCAGGATCAATTCACATGTGAGGAGGAAACAGACTAAAGACTCCCATTCTTTGACATTGACGTACAAAGACTAGATAGTGGAGAACTGAAAACTCTCATGTGCCACAAATCCATGGATATGGACAAGATCCTCAATTTCTCAAGTAATGACCCCCCCCCCCTTTACACACAAAAGAAGCTGTGTCCAGATCCTCTTCAAAAGGGCGAGGATGCACTGCAGCACCATAGTGCTAAGAAAAGTAGAAGAGAAACAGCTGCTTGATGTCTTTCTCTGCAATGGCTATCTGAAAAATGTTGTATCCCAACACACAGCATCCAAACCACACCACACCACACAGCCAACCACCAGTTAAAAACCTACCATAAACAAAAGGAGTATTGGAAATGACAGTCAGAATTTTTCAACCTCTATAAATATCAATAGTTTACAAACCCATAGCCATACTTTTCCAGGAATTATCCAAAGCCAAAGACAAGATACAGATGGATGAAAAAACATGTAATTTATAAAATCAACTGTGACAATTGCAATCAATTTTACATAGGACAAACATCACATCAATTGAAATCCAGAATCCACAAATACCAGCTGGCAGTCAATTGCCATGATCCCAAATCCCTAATCCCTACCCAAAAGCACCAATTCAATTGTGGTAATACTAGGCCTGTATATTAGCCACACTATCACCTACCACTTACACAAGTTTATTGAAGTCTGGCACTCCACAAGCAATTCCACCAACAGGCATAACCTATAACCAGCCTATGAACCCCTCAGAATTCACGTCAATTGCACAGCCAACCAGCAACATTATCAACCAACCCATCCCCCACCTAGCACTTTGGCTCCCAATGACCCTCAGCTGGCAAGATCTCCCCATCACAAATCCCATCACAAGACTTTCACCTGGCATGACCTCTACAATCACAAGACCTATTGATAAGCTATTATAAACATAGGAACACTGACATCCCCTAAACTCTGCTGAAGATATTAGCTAGCCTGGTAACAAAACATTCAAAATCAACCCACAAGCTCAGAGAATGAACCTCCACCCTCATTTCAGTGATTTTCCACTATGACTTCCACTATGATTCCTCTCACACTTACTGGCATTAAGTGAAATTTCACCTAGTATGTACATATATGATTGTTTTTTTTTTACCTAAACTTTTATCTATTTTGAATTTCATTTTGTTAAATAAGTCCCAGTGTTTAAATCTGTCAAGATCTTTTTGGATCTTGAGCTTGTCTTCTGGGATGTTGGCTATTCCTGCCAGCTTGGTGTCATTTGCAAATTTGATGAGTTCCCCTTCTAGTTACTTGTCTCGATCGTTTATGAAGATATTGAACAGAACTGGATCTAAAAAGGAAACTTGGGATACCCCACTACTTACTTTCCTCTGTGTGAATGTAGTTCTGTTAAGGACTACATATTGAATACAATTTGTTTGCAAGTTGCAAACCCACCTGGCGATGGTGCTGTCTCACCCACATTTTTCTAGTTTGTCAAGAAGTACAGTAGGTTGTGATCTACTTTATCAAATGCTTCACTAAAATCTAAGTACACTATGTCCATAGCATTTCACTGATCCACTAATTTAGTCACTTTGTTGAAAAATGAAATAAGATTTGTTTGGCATTATCTGATTTTGACAAATCCATGTTGGTTACTTTGTTTGCTTCTAGATGTTAGCAGATTTGTTACTTGATTATCTTTCCAAGATCTTCCCAGATATTAATGTCAGGCTGATTGATTAGTTATTTCCTGGATTTTTAAAAACCTTTTCTAAAGATGGAACCCACATCAGCTCTTTTCCAGTCCTCAGGTAGTTACCTGGTGCTCCAAGAACTTTGATAGATATGATTCAATGATTCTGAAATCATGTCTGCTAGTTCCTTCAGAACTATGGGAGGCAGTTCATCAGGACCCAGTGATTTGAATCCATCTGCAGCTGACAGCTGTTCTCTTATCTTATTTTTCACTATTTTAATTTGCATTCCTAAAGACATTTATGGTTCTGTTTTGAGTAAGTTGAGTTTTCTTTTTGCATGAAGACAGATGCAAAGTATGAATTAAATAATACTGTTTTCTCTCTATTGCCGGTTATTACTTCTTTGCCATCTTCTTCCATTTGTGGACCAATTGTTTCTTTGGCTTTTTTCTTGTTTTTTAATATATTGAAAGAAACTCTTTTAAAAATTGTTTTTGACATTTGTTGCAAATCTTATTTTGTTACAATCCTTAGCTGTCCTAAATTCATATTTGCAGTTTCAGGCCATTTGTTGGTATTTTATCTTAGTTATGTGTTTATCTTTCCATTTTTTGTACTTATCCTTTTTTTCCTCTCAGTTGGTCTGAAAGTTCTTTGAGCAATAGTGTTGTTTTTTTTCTTTTTCAGTGTTATTGAACTGGACTTAAATATTTGTATATTCAAAGTTTAAATTAATGTGGAGATTTCAGAATTGATGGTTCAGTTTGGTTTTTCTGATTCAGGAAGTTGTTCTGAGTCAGATTCCATAAGATTTCATCATGTCATAGGACCCTGAATTCCAATTTAGCTATTGCTGTCTAATTTGGGACCTTCCAGGGGAATATGTTGCTGGCACATATTTGCAGCTTTTTGATTTTGCAATAATGAAGTTTTTCTTTCTGGCCACAAGATGGTGCTTTTACTCTTCAGAATAACATTTGTGTGGCATAAAAGGTATGGAAAGTTGCTACCTTGGGCTTCCTCTTTGATACTTTCATTTCATCTGATATTTTGTAGAAATTGGCTATCAATGAAAAGAACTAGAACACAAATAGCCACTATAATTGGGAAATACTGGCAGAGGCTTAATCATTTTGCAGTGACTTTGGGCCAGTCATTCTCTCTAAGCCCAATACACTTCACAGGGTTATTGTAGGAAAGTATGACATGGGAGAATTAGATATGTTCACCACTTAACAGGATAAAAAACAGAAGGTAACAAAATCTGAAAAATCAAGGTTGAAAAATTATCGCAAAATTGGCTGTGGTGATTATTGGCACACTGTGTGCCTACTAAAAGTTCTTGGGTGGCACTTAGATATATTAGTTTGCCAAAAAGAAGATTGAGAAAATACATGATAGCAGTCTATAAATGTCTAAAAGTTGCCATGTGCAAGTGGACATGGGTAGAACAAAGAATAATAGAGTTGGAAGGAACTTGAAGATATTCTAGTCTAACCCCCGCATTTACCCTGAATTGGTAACTGGTTGTTTGTTGAAACTGAAGGCAGGAGAAGGACAGTAAAACAAAGGAGATTTGGGTTGAATTGGAGGAGGAATTCCTTGACCAAAAGATCTATCCAGATTCTTAACAGTGGTGAACTCCTCATCACTGGCAGTTTTCAAATGAGGGCTTATCCAATCAATTTCTGCACTAAGCAACGAGGTAGATTGGGTGATTCTCAGCAACTTACACAATCAATGATTCTCAATCATTTTAGCTCAGCAAAAGTTGCTTATCAACCACATTATGAGCTGAAATGATCACTATGTCTGTCTGGCCATTAAAAGCCATTTTTTCCTTTCTCAGTCTTTGCACAACAGCTCTAAGCTGCTGCAATACCAACAGTTACTTTGGTTATTTATTTTTTAGGGCAGTGTTTTTAAGTTGTTTGGACTTCAGCTCTAAGAATTCCCCCATCCAGCCTTCTGGGTACTGAAGTCTCAGTTGACGAGACTGAGAAACACTGCTCTCGAATGTTCAAATGCTGAGGATTCCATATTTGTAGTTTCACAATAGTATATACAGTAGTATGGTTTTTCTGGAGGAAACTATTAGAATCTTAATTCTTATGAGTATGAAAGAGTTCTCATTTCAAAAAGGACCATCACAATTTATTCTTCTATAATAATTGGTACTTCTTTTCTCCTACAGAACTTCCGAACAAAATGTGGAAGTGGAACAGCTTGCCTTCAGAAATCGTGGGCACTCCATCACTGGATGTTTTTAAGAAGAGACTGGGCAGTTACTTGTCTGAGATGGTATTGGACAGGATCTCCTGCTTGAGTCTGGACTGGAAGATCTCCAAGATCCCTTCCAGTTCTATTCTATACAAAAGAGATATATTTATTTTCCTGGAGTTCAAGATATTACTCCCCTTCTTATGTCAACCAAAAGGGGGCAGCAAACCACCACGATAGGAGGCTTCCTTTTCAGAAAATGGGATTTTGTTTGGCAGCACCAGAGCTCTTGGTGGACAATGAATGGTGCCTGTGGTGAGCATTCAATCTGTGACAGTTTGTGATAGTAATTGGATTGCTTTGACTTTCAGATAAGTGAAAGGGAGGGGGGACTAGAGGGAGACTGTTTACCCTTCTCTATATCTACCTTTTGCTCTTTACTTGGCAATTTGTTATCACTGGATCAAAGAATCCAGTCTGTTGCAGAAAAATCCAGTGATGGTTCAAGTGTCTTATCTCTAGTTGCCAGAATACAAATAAGAGAGCTGAAAGGGGCCTTGGAGGTCTTTTAGTCCAACTCCCTATTTGAACAGGAGACCTTATACCATTCTGGACAAATGGCTGTTCAATATTGTCTTGAAAACCTCCAGTGATGGAGCACTCGCAGCTTCTGGAAGCAAGCTGTTCCACTGTTTGGTTGTTCTTACTGCCTGAAAATTGTGAGTTTCATAGAATTCTAGGGTTGGAAGGTACCTTAGAGGTTATCTTGTCCATCTTCCTTCCCAGTGCAGGAATCCTCATGTCATTCTGGACAAATGGTTGTCCAGTCTTAAAAATCTTCAGTGATGGAAAAACCTACAATTTCAGGAGAGAGGCTGTTTCACTGCTTAACAGACAGGAAATTTGTTTCAAGTTTACATCTTTCACTGCAGAGCTTCCATTTATTTCTTCTTGACTGGATCCTTGGGTGCTCTGAAAAAAGAAATCTATCCTTTGTTTCTTCTGATATATTAGAACAGAGGCAACCATCATGGTGTTATCACATGACATATTGCAACTTTCCTCCCTAAACCAGGTGTGGGTGTGGCCAGCGTGTGATGCACCCAGCCCGTGGGCCATGAGTTTGACAGCCCTGTATTAGAGGACTGCTATCTTCTCTTCCCATAGGCTCCTTTTCTCCAGGCTAAATGTAATCAGTGGTTTTTCATACAATTTAATCTCTATGACCCTCAACTTTCCTTATTGCTCTTTCCAGGTCCTCTGCATCTTTCATGTATTGTGGCAATCAGAACTGGACAGTCTTTCAGATAAGTTCAATAAAAAGTAGTACATCTTTGCATACACACAATCAGCACACACATTTTGAGTACACACAATGCTTTTGTTGAGTTTTAACAGCAAAAAGAAGACAGTGTCATGTATATTTTGGGATTTAAAAAATTGAAGTCACTGCTAGATGTCCTATGCAATACTAGAGAGGTCAAAGTATATTAAAACTCAAATAATTAAACTAAACTAAAGCAAATTAACTCTAAGAATACAAAGTTCATCGTTCATCATAGTTCATCTAACTCCAAATCTGTCACTCTGAGAAAATGTTCAATTTGGTCCAGTATCAACCAGACAAACTGGAGATCTTGGCTTTGAACCTATTGATGAAAAACAGATTGATTTGCATACAAATAATTGATTTCTGTGACAGCTTCAAACAAAGTTTCATTTCATACAAATGGCATCATAGGGCTAGAAGGGATCAACTCCCTGCCCATTGCAGGAGAACTTATATCATTGTGGATAAATGGTTATCCAGTCTCTTCTTGAAAACCTCCAGCAATGTAGTGCCCACAATTTCTCAAGGCAAGCCGTTCCAATGATTAATTGTCAGGAAATTTCTTCTTAGTTCCAGGTTGGATCTCCCTTTGATGAACTTTCAATCAGGAGGAGTTTGAGATGGCACCACTTACCCCTGTCAGCAACTCTTGGCAATTCCTTCTTCCCTTCTCACCCAAGATAACCCAGTTGGGGAGCAGAGTAATGGTGGCTGATGTGAGCCAGACAGAATTTGGAGCTCTAAAGACAGCCTTGTGCTTGAGGCAAGTTTTTATGAACCCTGAATGTGAAGTTGGATGGTTCTTCAGAAGCATTGCTTGCCATTCTTTTTTCTTATTGTCTAGAAAAACTATTCTATATGGCATGCAATTGTTTCCCTCAAATCCCTCCCTCTGCTTTTGCCTTTCATTTTATGGCTCCTAGTCAGGGATGGCAAACCTATCATTGGCTTTCTGTCTACCATTCTTGGCAGGCTCCAGCCTCTCCCAGCTCTTTTCCATTGTTGCTGGTTCTCTGTAATTTTGTCTTGCCTAGCCAAGGAGCTGTTTTTGCTGCAGATGTAGATATCTCCCACACCTAGGGGTAGTTTTGTGGTGTTGTCTCCTTCCAGGCAAACTGCTTGTCCGTCTTTCCTTTCTTCCTCCCTCCCTCCTTCCAGTGTTTCTTTTAAATTATTTTTATTTATGCTAGCCCTCTGGGTGCATAGTTTGACAATATGACTTTGTGGCCAGGTTGTAGAATGACTGCATTGATGCATTTTAAATGGTTGTAGATCCCTGACCTTCAACACTGGGATGTGCTTTTGTGAAAAGTACCAATGTAAAATTCCTAACCGGGATCAGGCCCTGGAATTTCTTTGCCAGCACTGGCAGCTCTCCAGGGACTTCTGGCCCATTTCTGAGGAGCAGAACCAAAAGGTTGGTGCTAATGTTTAAAGTCCCCCTTTGGGCTGTGGATTTGGTTTTTCTCTGCTGTCCCAGATGTACGAGTGAGAGAGAATACTAACCATCTTTTTATTTACTGTTCTTAACTGAGTTGCTATTACGTTGTTAGTCACCATGCACTATTTGTAATGAAAAAGCCAAGAGAGAAATTGAATCAGTCACTCAATTAATTAATTAAGATGGCAATCCTCTACCTGCTTTCCCGGGGAGCAAGTCTCCATGACTTCAGAATGACTTATTTCTGAGCAGGTATGAAGATGTCTAAAATCCACATGAAACCACTTTTTGGGTGTTATTCCTACTATGTCACAAGGAGTTTTGATTGAAGTTGTTTGAGAAATGTTTTTTTTTTTAAATTCCAAGTCTTTTCATTAAAAAAAATCAAATCTGTTTTTAACTTCCTTTTACTTGTTATATTGATCTTAGTTATTTAGTATTGTAGCCTGCAGTTTCTGTATTTCATAGTTTTGTTTTAAAATCTTGAAAATGTTTGAAAGGGCGTGGTCCAATTATTAACAATGTTATAATGAAATTAATTAAAATCCAAACCCATTTTTGCTGGCTTAGGGGAATATATTGCTAAATTGCAAAACATTGACTGAACTAAAAATATAGTGATTCTTTCTGTTAAAAAAACAGGCATCACCCCTCATTAGCATTCTGTTGTTCAGTATGTTGTTCAGCCCGGTTGTACCATTAAGGCAGTACAGCAGGGACATCCACAGGATATGGTCAGAAAAGTCAAGATAGTGGCTATGATGGGCCAATGGAAGTTTCACCTGGTTTTAAATATGTGTTGCATTGTTGTGGGAAAATATTGGATTAGTGGAAAAGTAGAATATAAAACTAGTTATTGCAAATAATGGATTAAATTAAATAGCAGAACAGGACAGATGTACCAGTCCCCTGTACTCAAGTAAGCCTAAATTCTGAGGCATTGACTAGGCTACTGGCAAAAAAGAATATGTTTTAGAACCTTGGTAAATTTTTTATAGCTGACTCTAAGTGTATGGGGAATAATTCTATTTATCTGTTTATTTGGATTTATTTTTATATTACTGAATTTAAACTACCTATCTTTTCTGTTTCTGCCATAAAAATATGGAGTCTAAGACACACAAACAGAATCAATGGAATTCAGATCAAAACCAATCTTGAAATAAATTATTCAAACTATTAATAATGAAAAACCAAGCAAAAGAGATGTGTTTTTGTGATCCATTAACATCTGTGAGAACAAGGGAACAAATACATTTGCAAGATCCAATCAGGGTCAGTCACTGGGACCAGAGGCTTAGTCTGATAGAAGTGGATCTTGCAACATTGTCCTGGGACACATATGCCTTCATTTGTGAAATACATTTACATTCTATAGTCTGAGAGCTGCCTAGATATATCTAAAAGCCACGTTTCAAGCCACAAGAGCATTTGGAAGAGTCTCTCCTGATCAGACAATTCCACTGTGGAAGAGGAAATTTTCGAATAACCATGTTCTCAATCATTTGAAGAGGGGATGTTAAATTTAATACCTTAAATTTAAAATCCCATCTTTTCCTCCATGCTGCTGCAAGAGCCCAGGATGGGTATGACTCCTCCTGATGACATCATCAAGCTGGGTCTGTCTAGTATAAAAGTAGCAGCCTGTGGGAGAAACCTCCCAGCTTTGACTTAGCTTCTTTCGATGACCATAAGCTGGTGTCTCTGAAAGCAGTTTAGTTAGTAAAAGCAAAAGCTAAAACTATCTTCATCATTGGCATAGCTCCTGGGAACTGATGCAGCTGTGCCTTCAGGAGAGTGGGGCTCCACTCTCCTGCAACGCCGAGGATTCAACTGAGGGAGGCTGTAAGTAGGGAGTAACCCTTGATCCTTTCCCACAGTTTTCCCTCAGCGATTTCAGCCGCCAAGATTGAAAAGTTTGCATCAGCAATAACAGCGCTTCTCAGCTGATCATAATTTTTCACTTTATTTCCAATTTCGTTGTTCGGGGCTGTTTACAGCCTAAGGAGCGATTTAACCCCTGCGTAGCCTGTAGCTCTTGCGAGCGGCCAATTTGGAGGCTTCTTCTTCAACCGCATGTGGCGAGTGGCCATTTTGAAACCTTCTTCTTCTAAAGAAAGTAGTGAGCAGCCATTTTAGGTGGCATCACCCCCCAAAGGCCAGCTTCTAGTATTCATAAGCTCCTATTCAGGCTACTGCACAGACAACACATAGTGAAGATCGCTTCCAGCACCTTTGTGTATGTTTATGAATACTATGGATCAAAACAAGGCCCACACAGAGCCTTCAGGCCTGATCTCTCAAGGCTCCCAAGCTGGCAAAAGAAAGAGAAGGAGACAATGCTCCCAGTCTGTTCAAAGGGAGGTGGCAGCCAAGATTAGGGCCAAAGCTCTGGGCCCTAAGAAAACATCCCAGGCTGAATTAAAGGCAGAGAAATGAAGGCATGCAGCCTGAGAAAGGCAATTCAACAAAACTATTGAGCAAATGAGGAGTCAACTACAACAGGCTTCCCAACCAGCCAATCCTCTAGTTGTTCAGCCAGTTACTTCTAGGGAGAGGGAAGATATCTCAGCTCCTCTTAGCCACCTCCAATCCTGGTCCCCAGAGCAACCTGAAATCCAACCAGGACCTCAAGACTTGAGCAGGTCAGGTCCCATCTTCACCCAGACTCCTTGGGATCTTTCTTCTTCATCTATCCCATGCGTGGCCCAAAGCAGCTCTCGATAAAGACCAGAGGCCACTTTTACTCCAACAGCAGCAGAACTTCGGCCCCTGGATCCTCCATCGAGTGGCAGATCTTCTGACATCAACGAAGTAGTCTCAGCTATCAGACAGGGTCTGGCAGAAGGGCTTCAACACATCTTCAGGCCTTCAGACAGACCTCAGCCTTCCTTCCCGGGTTTTCCTCTAGCACAGATTCCCCAAAGGGGACTACCTTGCCATATAGTACAAAGGGCCCATCTTTCCTATGAAGAAGGAGTGGACCTCACTCAGGGAGAGTATGAGGAATCATCTGAGTGCAGCCCTTCCCCTGATTCTGATCTGGAAGAGGGAGAAATCTGAGACCCCAACCTCTTGGAGGAAGAGGAAGATCTGAGGCCTGATCAGCCTCCTTCTACTTCTGTATTCAAATCCGCTTTATTCAAACCTCTCCTACACAAGGCACTGGTAACAGCCCACTTGTCAGTGGAGGAAATTGCCCCTGATCCTCAAGTGGTACAATCGGGGTATTGGGGATTCCCTCTTCTCCAAACCCATTGTTAATTTGGAGGTCCTTCCTTCCCCCATCATCTTTCTTGACTTAGTCAAGGAACAATTTGCCTTCCCCACTGCAAGCCCCCCACCCATCATCCCAACATAGGCAGTACTACAACGTGGGTCCATAGATCCCAAGACATAGTAATTCCTGATTTTTGTTCCTGTCCACATCTTAGAGCACAGTGACACACCTTACATGTTAGAAGGGCTCTTAAAAGTTATATCGAATACACTTCAACGTTTAGGAAGACAGAGGTTATGTTTGTATCATTTTCCCCTTCCCACTGGGGGAACAAGGCCTCTCCTGTCACCTTAAGCAGGTGGATCAGAGCTTGCATCGCACAGGCATACAAAGCCAAAGCTCTGCCGTACCACACAGCTTGACAGCACATTCCACTAGAAGTGTTGCAACTTTGGCTGCCTCAGCCACCCAGGCACTCCTAGAGGAGATTTGTAGAGTGGCTACACAGACATCTCCATCTCCGTTCATAAGACACTACTGCCTGAATTCCTACGCCTCCACAAGTGCGGCTTTTGGCAGACAGATTCTTCAGCGAGTGGTGCCTACTTCAGAGTGAGAGACTGGATGAGGACCCTCCCGAGGACATGAAGGCTTTGATATGTCCCATCCTGGGCTCTTGCAGCAGCATGGAGGAGAATGGGCATTGGTAAATTTACCTGAGAATGCCCTTTCTATCTATGCTACTAGAGAGCCCAGCCCCTCCCTTGTTGTGTCCGGATTGTAGTGAGGTATGTTATGGTTCACGATTCTGTTTTGGCTTTCAGAGACATTCACTAAAGTCTGTCAAGTATCTTCACCAAAGCTGGGGGGGGGGGGGTTTCTCCCACAGGCTGCTACTTTTATACTACATGCACCCAGCTTGATGATGTCATCAGGAGGAGTCATACCCATTCTGGGCTCTCTAGCAGCATAGATAGAAAGGGCATTCTCAGGTAAATTTACCAAAACCCTGTGTTTTGTAAAGTTTCCATCCACTCCTTAAGTGAGGGGATGGTAGGTTCTTCTGTGGGTAGTTCAGGCATAGGGCTGAAATCTTGACTTGTTGCTATTCTAAAAGGGGTAAAGCCAGAACTTGATTGTACAGAATTATTAAATGCAATTTCAGTGAAAGGTAAAAGTTCAGACCAGTTGTCTTATTGGTAACGAATAAAACATCTTAGATATTGTTCCAGCACTGAGTTAAGCCCATGTCCCACTGCACCAACGGATGCAAAGAGGATGTAAAATGGACAAAAAAGCTTGCCATCCATTGGAAAACGCGATGCATCCATTGTGTACTCACTGCATACGTGTTTCATACACTCTATCCGTCAAACATCCGTCTACTGCTATTTCATCCGCTTAAAAGGTTTTGAGCTGCACAAAACTTTTTGAGCGGATGAACTTTCCACCGCGTACGATGTACATCTGCGACACATATGGGCAACAAACGTTCTATGTCCGTTGCCATCCGTTACACCTCTGCTGTATCGTCTCGGCATCCTCTGGGCATCCTCACAACTCACATCCGCTCCAGCTGAAAACGGAAAGAGGGAGGAAGCGAAAGGTACATGGAATGTCCACACAGCATTAGTAGCACCGAAATAGAAAGGATGTAAGCGGATGCATCTCGTATATAAAGCATTAAAACAGATAAAACGTTTGTATATGGGACGTATCTCGGATATTTAGGATGTCTGGAGTATGCCTAGAGTATGTGGAAGTACACCTAGCAGAAAAGTGATATTTCCTATAAAAAGGGGGAGGAAATCACCTGAATCTCAGTACGAGTCCAGCAGCTGTGGTGCACTGACCTCTTCACCCTTGGTCTTGCTCTTCCACATCATCCATTGATCTCCACCATGGGTCATGACACACTCCTTATGGTAGCTGCGATCATTCAACACCAGAACCAAGCCCTGTTCAGACTGTTTCACCTTTTCTACACAAGGAGAAGAAGGAGACGTCCAAGAGCTGTGTGGGTCCGAGGATGGATCGGGAGAAGAATGGAGTTTGGACTGTATGACCAGTTGATGGTGGAGCTGATGAATGAAGAACCTTGTGCATTCCAGCACTTCATGAGGATGCCACCAGCCATGTTTGATGAAGCTGTAGAGCATCTGAGAACCAGGTTGACCAACCCGAGCACCAACTTTCGTCCCAACCTGGACCCTGGACTGAAGGTGGCACTGACTCTGTGCCACCTGACCTCTGGAACCACATATAGAAACATGCAGTATGCCTGGAGGGTGCCACACAACACCATCAGCAAAGTGGTCAGAGAAGTGGTGCAGGCCATCATTGAAGAATACGTGGAGGAGCTACTCCAGTGCCCCACCACTGAAGAAGGCTGGAGGAAACTTGCAGAAGAGTGGTACCAGAGGTGGAACTTTCCCCACACCGTTGGAGCCATAGATGGGAAGCACGTGGCCTGCAAAGCTCCAGCCAACTCAGGGTCCTCTTATTCACAACTACAAGGGCTTCTTCAGTATCATCCTCTTTGCCATGGTTGATGCTGGCTACAAGTTCATGTACATCGATGCTTCAGGCAACGGGTCAGCTTCAGATGCCCAGGTATACAACGCCAGTCACCTAAAGGAGGGGCTGGAAAGCAACCTCATCATGGGTTTTCCAGATCCAGAACCCCTACCCAATGACACACAAGATGTGCCCTACTTCATCATGGGGGATGACGCCCTCTCCCTCAGAACCTACCTCATGAAGCCCTACAGTTCCAGATACCTTACCCGTGAAGAGAGTATCTTCAACTACAGGCTGTCCAGGGCAAGATGGGTGGCGGAGAACGCCTTTGGCATCCTGGCCAACAGGTTACAGGTACTTCTCACCACCATGCAGCATCACCCAGGGACTGTGAGGAGCATCATGGAAGCTTGCTGCATCCTGTACAATCTCATGCGCACCCGCTACCCAGTGTTGCAGAACAGGCTTGTGGACTGTCAACAAGAGAATGGGGACATGGAGCCTGGTGAATGGAGGCAAGGACACTGTGGATGTGCAAGGCCCCAACAGAGCTTCACGTGAAGGGAAGAAGCAGCGCAACCTCCTGAAACACTGGTGCAACTCCCCAGCTGGAGCAGTGAGGGCAAGACAGGATGGTAGATGGTTAATGGATGCATCCTTGAGCCTGTCTCATAACACTTATGAGATTGTGCCATGTATGTTGAGTGGTCCTACAATGAATAGGGCATTAATAAAGAGCTTTGTTTATTTTGAAATGTGTTGATCAATGAATAAATTGTTATTGATAAAAAAGGGCCATTTGTGTGGCAGCTGGGAGGGTGGACCATACAGTCCCACCATACTTTCACTGGAGGTTTATCAATCTCACAGCTATCCTTACCCATCCCACAACTATCCTTACCCATCCACAACTATCCTTACCCATCCCACAACTATCCTTACCTATCCCACAAGCATGCAAAGGCTTAACCATTTTTTCAAAGTTTTCACCAACACTTTATTAAGTAAATAAAATGAACCAAGTGTGTGAAGCAAAGATAACCTTTATTAATAACTATCTTAAGTAAAATGTATGACTTTATTAAAAAAGCAAAATGAACCAAGTAAAGTGTCTTTAAGCAAAGATAAAGTGAACAGGTAACAACTCAGTCTCTGGCACTATTCTCAGTCACTCTGAGGCATGTCCATGGTCTCAGCTGTAAAGCGGCCAGGGACTGTGGAGGTGGCTGTGGCTGGAGTGCTGGTCTGAGGTTCCATTGGGGTGATTGGCCCCAAGAGTACAATGGGGCTAATGTGTTCAGGAAGCTCTCAGAGAATTGACTCAGTCCCGTGAGGTTGAGAGGCCCTTCATTAAGGACCTGGGATGTCAGGCATAATACTGATGACAGATTTTCTGTTGACGGGTTTGGCTGTGGGGTGGAGGAAGGAGGAGTGTAGTGGGGCTGTCTGGTCTGCAGCTGGGAGAGGTGAGGCGTCTGTGGCATGCGATGTACCTGGGCCTGGACTGGGGAGGGCTGCCTTTGCTGTGGGAAGTCCTGGTACTCGTAGCCTTGGTAGGTGATGGGCTGTTGAAAGCCATGGAAAGGCTGTGACATTGCCTGGGGTGGAGGAGCAGTCCTGGACTGGGTTGGAGCAGGTTCAGCTGGGCCTGGAGGGTGGTGCAGCAGTGCTGTTATCTTCTCCTTCATCACCTGGTACTGGGCCTTGGGCATGTCCATGAGGGTCTGGCTCACATAGGTGATGAAGGGCTTGCGGTTCGGTGATGGTATGTCGCTGTGGACCAGCTGAGAGAGAAGATCTGTGCTGGTTTTGATTGTGTCCCTGATCTCCAAGAGGACAGTGTGGCTCTGTCCCTCTGGTCTGCCTCTCTGCCTGCTTTCTGTGGAGGTGGAGCTGGGGGTGAGTGTGGGTTGGTCTCTGGCTGCTGCTTCTTCTTGCTCCATTTGAGAAAGGGGATCCTCCAAGTCCTCCGGCATGGGGAGTGCAGCTGTCAGGGGGGTTTCTGTCGTGGGGCCCTCCAAAGACACCTGCCTGGACATGGTAGCTGTCTCCTGGCTGGAAGAGGACTGGCTGTCTCTGGGCTGTCTGAGGGAGAGGGTTGTCAGAGAGGTGGACCTCACCCTCCAGGAAGCTGCACTTGGCTTTGAGGTATATCTCCCGGTCAGTGAGCTTGACAGCGGCCTGGCCAGATTTCTTCAGATGCAGCTTGCCATACCAGGTGTGCATGTGCTTCCATCATCCAAAGAGTAGGTCTGAAGTGTAGCCAGGCTCTCTGCCTTGTCTCTCCACGCTGCCTGCTTTCTCTTGGTGTTGCGATAGAGTCTGTGGCCCTTTCTCCACAAGTACTCGTTCTCCCTCAGCCATTCCAGCACCTCCTCCTCATGCTCCTCGGAAATGGAGTACTCTTTCCTCTCTCCCTTCTCCTTCCCTTGCCTCTTCCTCCCTCTGGCAGGAGCTTCAGGGCCTTCAGCAGCAGGGCTTTGAGGGCCTTGGGGCTGGTCCACCACAGCAGCAGCACCAGCAGTAGCACCACCAGCAGCAGGAGAAGCACCACCAGCAGCAACACCAGCAGCACCAGCAGCAGGAGAAGCACCAGCAGCAGCAACACCAGCAGCAGTAGCAGCAGGAGAAGCACCAGTAGCAGCAGCAGCACCAGCAGGAGAAGCACCAGCAGCACCAGCAGCATCAGCAACACCAGCAGCACCAGCAGGAGAAGGACCAGCAGCACCACCACTACCACCACCAGCAGCAAAAGCACCAGCAGCTTCAGAGTCAGTGCTAGGGGGTGGGATGGTGGTTCTGTCCTTCTTGCCAGGGCTGGCAGGAGTAGGCACAGGCTTCCTCTTCTTCCCTGACTGACGAACCATGGTGTTCTTTCAAGATGTCTCTGGCAGCAGGTCTTTCCTCTGAATGGTGACTGCTTGCGAGCTGCATCCTTTTATATTCGCGGAGCTGATGCAATTCATACTCCCCGCATGCGCAGTGAACACTTTGCATCTGCTATATATCCACTATGCATCCGCTTTGCTCCCTCTAGACGTCCGTGATGCATCCACGTCATCCGCTATGCATCCGCTCCTTCTGCTACATGTCTGCTTTGCTATTCTCCCCCGGAAGCCCTTCGGATGTGTCATCCACTTCCATCCGCTGTCATCCGCTAGGCTTCCTACGAACATCCGCTCGCCATCCTCGCTACGTACTACCCCTGTCCATTCCTTTCCATTCTTTTCCGTTCTGTTTATGCAAATTTTCGCCACTTTTGAGAGCGGATAACAATGGATGGAGCCAGCCCAGAAATTTTGCTCATCCGCTGTGTCCTTTTTGCATATGTTTTGCATCTGTCGGCCAGTGTGACCTAGCCTTTAGTTCTCTCAGTTCCCCCATTAGTATATGTGAGATGCAATCAGTTCAATCCCTGGCCAGTGCCAAGTAAACTAAAAAATGCTCTCCAAAATTTGGAGGTGAATTTGACCCCTCTGTCTGAGATGATCCTTGTGGAGCTCCATGAAGACAATAAATGTGTATAAGGAATAATTTGGCTGGGCTCCTGGCAGTTGATTTCTTTTGGCAAGGTATAAAGTGTGCCTGTTTTGAAAACAATTCTGTTACAACCCAGATAACAATATTCACCATACTTTCTGGCAGTTCTACAATAAAGTCCATAGAAATCTCTCTCCAGGGTGCTGAAAGTTCAGCTACCTTCTGTAAGAGTCCTGGGGTTTTCCCCTGCCGTATTTTTGCAGCTGCACAAATGGGACAGCTGGCTACATAGCTCTCTATGTCCTTTTTAAATGATGTCCACCAAAATTGTCTTTTGATTAGGTGTAAGGTTTTCACAAATCCAAAGTATCCAGCTAATTTGGAGTCATGGCACCTTGCCATTAAACACAGTCTCTAGCTAGCTGGAACATTCAACTTTCCTCCCACCCAAGTTATGTCATCTTTCATCAAACAGCTGGATTTGTGGCTCAAAAAACATTCATCAGTGGCCAATGCTTGTTTAAAAGTTTGAGTGGTGTCATTGTCAATGTTTTGCCTGGGATCTGGTGATTACTTTTGCATCCAGTTGATTGTTTTGTATTATGGGCTGATTACATCTGGCTTCGCACTGTTGTGTTGCAATTTTCTGGACAGTGCATCTGCCAATTTTTTTTTCCTGCCAGGGAGATATTTGAGAATAAAATCCAATCATTTAAAGTATTGAGTCCATCGTACTTGTTTTGGAGAGAGCTTCCTTGGAGTCCTGAGGGCTTCTAGATTTTTGTGATCAGTCCAGACTTCAAAAGGGATTTTACTTCCCTCTAGGAATTGCCTCCAGGTTAAAAGCGCCCATTGAACCACATAAGCTTCTTTTTCCCAAATAGCTCACCTCTGCTCGGTCACATTCAACTTTTCTGTCAGAGTATATTCATGAATTGGGACAGAGCATGGTAATAAAGTCAGCCAATGAATAGGTATAGCAATTAAGTCAGCTAATGAGAACTGTTTGGAAACTGAAACTAGAAGTAGCCTTGGAAACTGAAATGAGAAGTAGCTTAGGCGTGGAAGCTATGTTAAGCTCTGCAGGTCTGAAGCTGTGCTGAGCTTGAATCTGTCTATTGAAATGAAACTGCTTCTCTCCTCTGCTGTGTATTTGGCTTGCCTGTTGAATTAAAGTGAAACTGATGATTGTTTCTGAGCTGCTGAAGTTTCTGCGGAAACTCTGAACTTGTAACATGTCTATTTCTGTCTGAGTTTGCTCCATGTTGGAGAAATCTACAACTGGTTTATAAAATATAGTTATTATGTTTAGAAAGATGTCAAATGAAGCATCAGCCATTGGTGTTTATTTTTCTGGCGCTAAACCTCTCAATATTTTTGATGGGTAAGTGCATGGCTGTAGTTGGTTCTGCACATTCTTTTGAAGCAGGACCGCCCCTCCTGCCACATCGCTGGCATCTGCTTGTATGATGAATTGTTTCTCTGAATCTGGGTGCTTTAGAATTGGCTCCACTGAGAACAGCCGTTTAAGATTTTCAAATGCAGCTTGGCATTCTATTGTCCAGTTCAAAGGCTGTTTCAGTTTTGGGTTGCCCTTCCCCTTCATTTTTAGGAGGCTGGTAATGAGGAGGGCAATCTGAGCAAAAGCAGGGATAAACTGGTGGTAAAAATTGGTGAACCCTAGGAAACTTTGTAATTGTTTACGTGTACGTGGTGTTTCCCAATCAAGTACAGCCTTCATTTTTTGAGGGTCCATTGGTGCTGGTGTGAAATGCGGTACCCCAAGTAATCAATTTTTTCTTGTATGGTATCAAAGGCTGTTGTGATATTCATAGAACTGGCAGGCCTCACTTACTATCTGGTTTTTGGTTACCTATTGAAGCAAAACGTCTTGGTATCTTGGATGAAAGTCTCCTTGGGACTAGTCCAGAGAACCAATTTTATCAAAATGCATTTGAATTCTTTCCTAAAACAAGGGTTGACCAGAATGAAATATATCAATGTAGAAAACTTTATTGGATGCATTTGGGTGAATATAAAAGGAAAAAGGAATGGCATTGCCCAAGGCATGAGCTATAGGCCACCCAATAAAGCAGAGGAAATAGACAAACTTTTTGCTAATCAGTTAAGGCTAGGTCTCACTGACCGACGGACACAAAACGGATGCAAAAAGGACACAGCAGATGAGCAAAATTTGGGGGTGGCTCCATCCGTTGTCATCCGCTCCAAAAAGTTGTGAAAATTTGCATAAACAGAACGGAAAAGAACGGAAAGGAACGGACGGGGGTAGTACATAGAAGGAATGTTAAACGGATGTTCATAGGAAGCCTAGCAGATGACAGTGGATGGAAGCGGATGATACATCCGAAGGGCTTCCGGGGG
Source organism: Laticauda colubrina (assembly GCA_015471245.1). Taxonomy (NCBI): domain Eukaryota; kingdom Metazoa; phylum Chordata; class Lepidosauria; order Squamata; family Elapidae; genus Laticauda; species Laticauda colubrina. The sequence goes on along the minus strand of BLBF01000016.1, from coordinate 13,806,612 downwards.
AGAATTGCGAAGCGGACGCATAGCAGAAGGGGTGGATGCATAGTGGATGACACGGATGCATCACAGACGCCTAGAGGAAACAAAGTGGATGCCGAGCGGATGTATATCGGATGCAAAGCGTTCACTGCGCATGCGGGGAGTATGAATTGCGTCAGCTTCGTGGATATAAAAGGATGCAGCTCGCAAGCAGTCAGCATTCAGGGGAAAGACGTGCTGCCAGAGACATCTTGAAAGAACACCATGGTTCATCAGTCAGGGAAGAAGAGGAAGCCTGTGCCTACTCCTGCCAGCCCTGGCAAGAAGGACAGAACCACCATCCCACTCCCTGGCACTGACTTTGAAGCTGCTGGTGCTGCTGGTGCTGCTGGTGCTGCTGGTGTTGCTGGTGCTGCTGGTGCTGGTGCTGCTGGTGCTGCTGCTGCTGCTGCTACTGCTACTGTTACTGCTACTGCTGCTGGTGCTGCTGGTGCTGCTGGTGCTGCTGTGGTGGACCAGCCCCAAGGCCCTCAAAGCCCTGCTGCTGAAGGCCCTGCTGCTCAATCCCCTGAAGGCCCTGCTGAAGCCCCTGCCAGAGGGAGGAAGAGGCAAGGGAAGGAGACGGGAGAGAGGAAACTACACCATTTCTGAGGAGCATGATGATGAGGTGCTGGAATGGCTGAGGGAGAACGAGTACCTGTGGAGAAAGGGCCACAGACTCTATTGCGACACCAAGAAGAAACAGACAGCTTGGAGGGACAAGGCAGAGAGCCTGGGATACACTGCAGATGTACTCCTGGGATGGTGGAAGCACATGCATACCTGGTATGGCAAGCTACACCTCAAAAAATCCGGCCAGGCCACTGTCAAACTCATTGACCGGGAGATGTCCATCATGGCCAAGTGCAGCTTCCTGGAGGGTGAGGTCCACCACCGAGGAGCAGCCCCTCTGACACCCCTCTCCCTCAGACAGCCCACAGACAGCCAGTCCTCTTCCAGCCAGGAGCCAGCTAGCCTGTCCAGGCTGATGTCTTCAGAGGGCCCCATGGCAGAGACCCCCTGACAGCTGCACACCCTATGCCGGAGGACTTGGAGGATCCCCTCACAAATGGAGGAAGAAGTGGAAGCCACCAGAGACCAACGCACCCCCACCCCCACCCCCAGCTCCACAGGATGCAGGCAGAGAGGCAGACTGGAGGGCCAGAGCCACACTGTCCTGTTGGAGATCAGGGACATAATGAAGACCAGCATAGAACTTCTCTCTCAGCTGGTCCACTTGGGCAGAGGATCCTCGAGCTGCCACACCTTCATCACATACGTGAGCCACACGCTGAGGGATCTGCTTGAGGCCCAGTACCAGGTGATGAAGGAAAAGATAACAGCACTTCTGCACAACCCTCAAGGCCCAGCTGAACCTGCTCCAACCCAGTCCAGGTCTGCTCCTCCACCCAGGCAATGTCACAGCCCTTCCACAGCTTTCAACAGCCTCTCACCTACCAAGGCTACGACTACCAGGACTTCCCACATCAGAAGCAGACCTCCCCAGTCGAGGCCCAGGTTCATCGCATGCCACAGATGCCACACCTCACCCAGTTGCAAACCAGACAGCCCCACTACACTCCTCCTTCCTCCACCCCACAGCCAAGCCCCTCAATGGACAATCTGTCATCAGTCTTGTGCCTGACATCCCAGGTACTTGATGAAGGGCCTCTCAACCTCCCAGGACTGAGTCAGCTCTCTGAGATCTTCCTGAACACACCAGCCCCTGTTGTACTCTCGGGGCCAAGCACCCCAATGGCGCCTCAGACCAGCACTCAAGCCACAGCCACCTCCACAGTCCCTGCCCACTTTAGAGCTGAGACCATGGACATGCATCAGAGTGACTGAGAATAGTGCCAGAGACTGAGTTGTTACTTGTTCACTTTATCTTTGCTTAAGATACTTTACTTGGGTCATTTTGCTTTTTTAATAAAGTCATACAGTTTATTTAAGACAGTTAATAAAGGTTATCTTTGCTTAACACACTTAATTCAGTTTACTTGGTTCTTTTTGCTTACTTAATAAAGTAATAAATGTTACTTAAGTAAGTTAACAAAGGTTATCTTTGCTTAAGACACTTGGTTCATTTTTTTTACTTACTAAAGTGTTGGTGAAAACTTTTAACAAATGGTTAAGCCTTTGCATGCTTGTGGGATAGATAAGGATAGTTGTGGGATGGATAAGGATAGTTGTGGGATAGATAAACCTCCAGTGCAAACATAGTGGGACTGTATGGTCCACCCTCCCAGCTGCCACACATATGGACATTTATTATCAATAAAAAATTATTCATTGATCAACACATTTCAAAATAAACAAAGGTCTTTATTAATGCCATATTCATTGTAGGGCCACTCAACATACATGGCACAATCTCATCAGTGTTATGCAACAGGCTCAAGGAAGCATCCATTAATCATCTATCATCCTGTCTTTCCACTCCACTGCTCCACCTGGGGAGTTGCACCAGTGTTTCAGGAGGTTGCGCTGCTGCTTCCCTTCACGTGAAGCTCTGTTGGGGTTTTGTACATCTACAGTTTCTATCAGGTTACATCCTTGCCTCCATTCACCAGGCTCCATGTCCCCATTCCCCTGTTGACAGTCCACAAGTCTGTTCTGCAACCCTAGGTAGCGGGTGCGCATGAGATTGTGTAGGATGCAGCAAGCTTCCACGATGTTCCTCACAGTATGTGCCTCATGCTGCATGGTGGTGAGAAGTATCTGGAATCTGTTGGCCAAGAAGCCAAAGGCATTCTCCACCACCCGTCTTGCCCTGGACAGCTTTTAGTTGAAGATCCTCTCTTCATGGGTGAGGTATCTTGAACTGTACAGCTTCATGAGATAGGTTCTGAGGGAGAAGGCGTCATCACTAACGATGAAATAGGGCACATCTTGTGTGTCACTGGGTAGGAGGTCTGGATCTGGAAAACCCATGATGAGGTTGTGTTCCAGCGAATCCTTGAGGTCACTGGCGTTGTATACCTGACTATGTGAAGCTGACCCATTGCCTGAAGCATCAATGTACATGAACTTGTAGTCAGCATCAACCATGGCAAAGAGGATGATACTGAAGAAGCCCTTATAGTTGAAATAAGTGGACCCTGAGTTGGCTGGAGCTTTGCAGGCCACATGCTTCCCATCTATGGCTCCAACGGTGAGGGGAAAGTTTCACCTCTGATACCACTCTTCTGCAAGTTTCCTCCAGCCTTGTTCAGTGGTGGGGCACTTGAGGAGCTCCTCCACGTATTCTTCGATGATGGCCTGCACCACTTCTCTACCACTTTGCTGATGGTGTTGTGTGGCACCCTCCATGCATACTGCATGTTTCTGTATGCAGTTCCAGAGGCCAGGTGCCGCAGAGTCAGTGCCACCTTCAGTCCAGGGTCCAGATTGGGACGGAAGTTGGTGCTTGGCTTGATCAACCTGGTTCTCAGACGCTCTACAAGTTTGTCAAACATGGCTGGTGGCATCCTCATGTAGTGATGGAATGCACAAGGTTCTTCATTCATCAGCTCCACCATCAACTGATCATACAGTCCAAACTCCATTCTTCTCCCGATCCATCCTCAGACCCACACAGCTCTTGGACGTCTCCTTCTTCTCCTTGTGTATAAAAGGTGAAACAGTCTGAACAGGGCTTGGTTCTACTGATGAATGAGCGCAGGTATCATACGGACTGTATCATGATCCATGGTGGAGAACAATGGATGATGTGGAAGAGCAAGACCAAGGGTGAAGAGGTCAGTACACCACGGCTGCTGGACTCATACTGAGATCCAGATGATTTCCTCCCCCTTTTTATAGGAAATATCGGTAGTCTGCTGGGTGTCCTTCTACATACTCTAGACATACTGCAGACATCCTAAATATCCAAGATACATCTCATATACAAACGTTTTGTCCATTTTAATCCTTTATATATGAGATGCATACACTACATCCTTTCTATTTCCATGCTACTAACGCTGTGTGGACGTTCCATGTACCTTTCGTTTCCTCCCTGTTTCCATTTTCAGCTGCAGTGGATGTAAGTTGTGGGGATGACCAGAGGATGCAGAGAGGGTACAGCGGATGTTTAATGGATGTTAACGGACATAGAATGTTTGTTGCCTGTATATGTCACGGATGTACATCATACGCGGTGGAAAGTTCAGCCACCCAAAAAGTTTTGTGCAGCTCAAAACTTCTTGCGCGGATGAAATCTCAGTGGACGGATGCTCGAGGGATAGAGCGTATGAAACATGTATGCAGTGAGTACACAACAGATGCATCCCGTTTTCCAACAGATGGAAAACTTTTTTTAACGTTTTACATCCTCTTTGCATCCGTTGGTGCAGTGGGACAGGGGCTTTAGTTAAGATGTGCAGGAAGCATGCTACAGTATTATGCAGTGGGGTTGGCTTTAATTATTTTGACATCAACTGAGAGGCAAGCTCTGTAACAAAGGAGATCGAACAGGTTCCTGATAAATCTAGCAGACAACTTTCATCCAAAAAGTAGAGGATGGAACGAAGAGGGTCAGCTATATTGGCCTTAATTGTTACTAATAGAGATGAAACAATAGAAAGGGTTGAAGTTGTAGAAACTTTGAGGGAGAGTGACCGTGTCATATTGGAAATCAACATAATGCTGACATGAGTAATCAAATCCAGACTAGTTCCTCAGAATTTAAGAGAGCTGACTTTAACAAACTTAGAGAGAACTTAGGGAAGGATTCCAGGGATGGACATCTTCAATGGGAAAACTTGGTTAACTAAAAAAAAAAATGAGATTATAAAAGTGGAATGCTCTGGAGTTCAAAGTCCCTAGAGTTCCTTCGGAGAAAAAGTGGTGGGAGTAACTCACACAATAATAACATGTGACCTTCCCTTCTGGCTTCACCATTGAATTTGCTTGTGAGGTGTTCGTGGAAGGGCCTTTGCTTGAGGGATGGGCAAGGATAGTCACAAATGGCAATCATTTGACTGTGGGGATGCTACAACAGCTACAATTTTCTAGATTAAGTCACCCTCATTCACCAATTCTGAATGGTTGCTGAAAAAATTGGTTGTAAGTTGAAAACTACCTATAATTTCTGGAGCCTTTTTCTGAATCATTTCTAGTTTGTCTGAATCTCTCTTAGGGTGTAGTAATAATAACTGGACATAGTATTCAATATGAGTTTTGAGCAAACTTGAAGTATTACTGTTTATGAGTTGGAAACTGTATTTCTCTTAATGTAGCTTGAAATTGCAATTCCATTTTTATGGCCACAACACAAACTACTTATACTCATTTGCAGTCAACTATAATTTCAATATGTTTTCCATATATTATTATAAAATCAGATATCTCCATTCTGCATTTGTATACTTGATTTTTATTTCCTAAGTATGCTCATCTTTGTTAAATTTTATTCTATAATTTAGCTCATTTCTCTAAAATCATTTGAAGTTTATTTCTGTTTTCTAAAACGTTAGCTATTTTACCCAGTTTCTGGTCCTCTGGAGATTTGATATATATGCACTCCATCTCCACCTCTAATAAATAATAAATTAAAAAAGTTAAAAGAGGATAATAACAAGGATTGAAACTTGGGCATTCTATTGGATATTTCATTTTAGTTTGATGAGGAATCAGGGAACCAATTTGAACAACTAATTGTCATTCCTTCCAGCCTACAGTTATTAGTTTGCTGATCATAGATTATTTTATCAAATGCAATGCTTTGCTGAAATCAAAATATATTATCTCTGTAACTTTCCCACCATATACTAAGAAAAACCCATTCAAAAGATTTTTTAAATTTGATGAAAGTTAACAGATTAATGCTGACTGTTGGTAATTTTTGCATTGATTTTAAGTACAGCATAAAATCCAGCTCCTCATTCTTATAGAAAGTGCTCGCTCATGCATGTCTGATTTCTAAAGGAGGGCCCATTTGCAAAGTGGAAGACATGGTAAAGGCATTTGAGTGTGATGATATATTTGGCAGAAGGGAATGCTGTCTAGGATTAATTCATCTGTAGTCCTGGTCATCTCCTGTGTTGCATGGTCCTATTTTGTGTGACAATTTGTTGAGCAGGAGCTGTTACTTCTTTCCAGCAATGGTTGATGAAAGATTTGGATGATGAATGGTTGATGAAAACTTGTCCATAGTCCAATGGGTAACTTCCTCCTTCCCCTTCAGAAATAGCTTGTTGGTTGAATACATTATCAATACCAATAAATGAAGGAACCAGTGTGTCCACAGAATTACTTGTTTAATGACAAAATGTTTCTTTTGGTTGTTAACTCTTGCTCTTTTCCAAGCTTTCAAAAGAATCACTGAATCAATCTCCAGGTCCTTGGGGAAAGCAAACACAATGTGTTTTATGCTGGGAAGCTTCTGTTCTCCAATATTTACTTTCTCCTTCTTCCTTTCTAACTGTTGGCTGTCTACTGGCTTCTGTAGCTGGAAAAACTTGTTGGAATTGAGGAATTATTGCTCTTTGGTGGAGAAGCAGAAGAGTAATAAAGGAGGTGAAGGTTCAGGCAATGTTCCCTGATGACCCTACTCATTAAATCCATTCAGGGTCATTGCATAAGGTGACATAAACATTGTTGAAACAGATTTCTTTCTTAGGGTTCCCTGTCATCTGAATGGAGGTTCAGTTTGTCTAACACACAAAGCCCTGCCCTCACAAACTCTACTAGATATATCCCAAGAATATTTTGAGTGCTGTCTCGGTTCACCTTTCCATGTCTAACCTGTTTGGTGTAAAGTTGCCTATGATTTACTTGCAGTGTGTCAGAACTCTTACCAACCTCTCATTACACACCATCTCATTTCCAGAGCATCTCAGCAGTTTCCATTTGGTGGGTTTTTTTTTTCCCACAAGGCTCTTTGTGGCATCTGAGGATGAACTTTAAAAGCTTATTCTGTTTTGTTTTTTTTTTAATCCTGGCTGTTCAAACAAAAGAAACTTGGGAGAAATTAGAAATGGGGAGTAGCATAAGCACAAAACCAAAGAAATGCAAACACTGTTCAGTATCACAGAACTTTTTTCTATTCCTGAGTTTAATAGCATTTTATTCCCCCCTCTGTCACCACACCCAGTTCTGAATTTTTTTCCCCTTGTTATTACATTTATAACTGGCACCGGGACAAAAAGTTACACTTGTTGGTTAAGAACATTTTTTGATGTTTTGAATGACTGAAGAATTAATGAAAGAAGCAGAATTTTCAGACAGTACTCGATTTCACAATACTGTGAAATGGTAAAAACAAAAAGCAAAGCAGCTTTCGGATTTGTATACAGTGAAATAATCTTTATTATACATTGAAACTAGAATAAACATTATGAATAAATACTCACACTAGCAGTTTTTTAAAAAGCAACTTTGGCTGCTATTGGGGAAAGAGTTAGACAACACAGAGCTAATTTCATACTTTGTAGTTTTCAGCTGCAGCCTTACTTCAGATGTGTGCAAGTAGCTTTTGAGTAGATAAATACAACACAATTATATGATATTAAAGGGAAGGAACAAGCAACATTCCAAGGAAAATGATCAGGAAGATAATTTAGGACAGGAAGTTTATGCAACTGATATATGTAGGCATTGTCCCTCTACTTGTTTCCCAAGCTTGTGCAAGTGTAAATGAGGGCTAGCAGGATTTTTTAGTGGAGCTCAACAAAAGGGAGACAAGGAAGAAAGGGGGCTGACCAGAAAACCTGTGAATTTAGCTATAAGGGCAACAGCATTTCTTGAAGCACTACTGATTGGAAAGGAGTGACCTGAGAGTTGGTGAATGACCTCTGCAGATACATGAATGCCTGTTTCCTGCTGAGAAACCTGAAGTTGCAAGAATATAAGGCAGCCAGTTTCTAGGAATTGTACTCAATGAATGAGTGAACAGGGAGTTTGAACTGGAATTTGTTGGGGGAGTATGAGGGGAAGTTTGGTAAAAAAAAATTCTGTTAAGTGAACAGTTTATTCAGCTTTCCTGAGAACCTGGGAAGGGAGAACGAAGGAAAAACAAACATTTCAGCTGAAGGTCCTTAAGAAACAAAAATGAAGATTCATTCATTCATTCACTCACTCACTCACTTACTCACTCACTCACTCAATCATTCACTCACTCACTCACTCTTGCCTGGAAACAACTGACATATGTTTACAGCAATAACAGTCTTTTAACTGTGCTTGAAGAAAAACTGGTTCAGAGCAGTAAGTGACCAAGCTCCTATTCTTAAGAAAGGATGAAGAATAAGATCAAACAATGGAAATGCAGCAGCAGGAACAAATAGATAAATAGAATAAAATTAAAAGACAACTCTACTGTATGAGAATGACCTGAAGAAAAAAAGAGATGTAGACAGCATTCTGTACCATTGGAACTTAGAAATATATTTTAGCTCTTTGGAAAAGAAGTTCTGAATCAAAATGGAATATTGTAAAGCAGAAAAAAATTGGATTCCTAAAAGATAAGCAGGATGTAGCTGTACCTTGCAAGAAAGCAAAAAGAATTTCTGTGAGAAAAATTATGGGAAGAATGTGAAAGAAATGAAAGAGAAAACAAACATACAGGAAGTGAGTAGGAGGTAGAGGGTGAATCAGTTGTCAGCTTTTTTCATAAACCTCAACTTAGGCCACTTGGCAAGAAATTTAAGAAGAGGCATTTCAAATCTTGCAAAGATTGTTATAATTTGTCTTAATTAACTCATTAAAATAATGATGGAAAATTCCAAGATTCTGGAATTTTGGAGTACAAGACCTTCCAGCATTTCTACGATCACCTAACAATAAATCTGACATTGTATCCACTGTGCATCATGAATAATTGGTTGTCAAATTCCCTGACAAATGAAAGAAAAATAATTGACTGAAGGGGCTGAATGGAATATCCTTCAGGAGGGTGAAGGGTGAAGATCAGGTTGACAAGCCCCTGAAGACTTGTGAACTCTACACTGTTGTTCCTGATCCTGCTTCTTACATGGGTTGGGTTAAAAGGAGTGTCAGATCCACCATCTTTGGCTTGGCACCTCACTGGCATTCTGCCATCAACTGGGGAAGGGAGACAGGAACAAATGGGCAATAAGGCTGTATTTCTTTCTGATGGGAAATTGGGAGCCAGATTGACAGTTGAGGAAGAACAGAGCTGTAAAGACTGCCTCTCCTTCTTATTTAAGGGGCTGTCACATAGGCCGATGGATGCAAAACTTATGGAAAAAGAACACAGCGGATGAGAAAATTTTCCATCCGTTGTTATCTGCTCTCAAAAGTGCCCCAAATTTGCATAAGCAGAGTGGACAACAACAGAAAGGAACGGACAGGGAGAGGATGTAGCGAGGATGTAAAGCGGATGCTCCACGGAAGCCTAGTGGATGGAAGTGGATGGAAGCGGGTGGCACATCCGCAGGGCTTCTGGGGGAGCACAGCGAAGCAGATGCGCAGCGGAAGGAACGGATGCAGAGCGGATGCCGAGTGGATGACGCGGATGCATCACGGACGCCAAGCGGATGCCTAGCGGATGCCTAGCGGATGCAAAGCATTCACTGCACATGCGGGGAGAATGCATTGCGTCAGCCCCGTGGATATAAAGGGATGCAGCTCGCAAGCAGGTCACCATTCAGAGGAAAGACCTGCTGCCAGACACATCTCCAGCCAACAACCATGGGGAAGAAGAGGAAGCCTGTGCCATCTGCTGCCAGCCCTGGCAAGAAGGACAGGGCCACCATCCCACCCCCTGGCCCTGACTCTGCTTCTGCTGGGGCTTTTGCTGCTCGGGCTGACTCTTCTGGTGCTGGGGCTTCTGCTGGCGCTGCACCTGGTGCTAGGGCTTCTGCTGGTGCTTACTCTGCTGGCGTTGCTCCTGGTGCTGCTGGTGCTGCTGGTGCTGCTGGTGCTCCTGGTGCTGCTGGTGCTGCTGGTGCTCCTGGTCCTGCTGGTCCTGCTGGTCCTGCTGGTCCTGCTGGTCCTGCTGGTCCTGCTGGTGCTTACTCTGCTGCTGCTGATCCTGGTGCTGCTGGTGCTGCTGGTGCTGCTGGTGCTTACTCTGCTGCTGGTGCTGCTGGTGCTGCTGGTGCTGCTGGTGCTGCTGGTGCTGCTGGTGCTGCT
>BLBF01000016.1:13725513-13796507 GCA_015471245.1 Laticauda colubrina | reverse complement strand
CTGGTGCTGCTGGTGCTGCTGGTGCTGCTGGTGCTGCTGGTGCTGCTTTTGCTGCTACAGTTGTTGTTGCTGCTGCTGCTGGTGGTGGTGTGGTGGAGCAGCCCCTAAAACCTCGAAGCCCCTCTGATGAGGGCCCAGATGGCCCTGCCAGAGGGAGGAAGAGGCATACGCGAGAATGGGAGAGGAAGCAATACTCCATCGAAGAGGAACACGAGGATGAGGTGCTCGAATGGCTGAGGGAGAACAAGTACCTATGGCGGAAGGGACACAGGCTCTATCAAGACACCAAGAGGAAGCAGGGTGCTTGGAGAGAGGAGAGCCTGAGCTACATTGCGGAGGTGCTCCTCGGCTGGTGGAAGCACATGCACACCTGGTACGGGAAGCTGCACCTCAAGAAATCTGGCCAGGCCACGGTCAAGCTGACGGACCAAGAGACCTACGTGATGGCCAAGTGAAGCTTCTTGGAGGGTGAGATCCGCCACCGAGGAGCAGCCCCTCTGTCAACCCTCTCCCTCAGACAGCCCACAGACAACCAATCCTCTTCCAGCCAGCAGACAGCTACCGTGTCCAGGCAAGTGTCTTCGGAGGGCCCCACAGTAGAGACCCCCCCAACAGCTGCACTCCCCGTGGCGGAGCACGTGGACGACCCCCTGATGAAGTTGGAGCATGGAGAGGCCACTGCCACCAGAGACCAACCCATCCCCACCCCCAGCTCCATCTCCACAGAAAGCAGGCAGAGAGGCAGACCGGAGGGACAGAGCCACACTGTCCTACTGGAGATCAGGGACACCATAAAAAGCAGCATAGATCTCCTCTCTCAGCTGGTACACATCCTCTAACAGAAAGCCCTTCCTCACCTACATCAACCAGACCCTCATGGACATGTACGAATCCTAGTACCAGGTGATCAAGGAGTGGATCACAGGTCTTCTGCACAACCCTCCAGGCCCAGCTGAACCTGCTCCGACCGAGTCCAGGTTTGCTCCTCCACCCCAGGTGATGTCACAGCCCTTCCAAGGCTTTCCACAGGCCCTCACCTACCAAGGCTACGGCTACCAGGAGTTCCAGCAGCACAGGCAGCCCTTCCCAGTCCAGCCACAGGTTCATCGAACGCCACTGATGCCACCGATGCCACCGATGCCATCAATGCCAACCATGCCACAGATGCCACCCACGCCACAGATGCCACCCATGCCACAGATGCCACCCACGCCTCACCTTGCTCACCTGGAAACCAGACAGCCCCACTACACTCCTCCTTCCTCCACCCCACAGCCAAGCCCAGCCTCAGAACATCTGTCATCAGTTTTGGGACTGACACCCCATGTCATGGAGGAAGGGGCTCTCAACATCACAGGACTAAGCCAGCTTTCTGAGAGCTTCCTCCACACACCATCTCCTGTTGTCCTCTCGGGGCCAGGCACCCCAATGGCACCTCAGACCAGCACTCCAGCAGCAGCCACATCCACAGCACCTGGACCCTTCCCCCCTGAGACGATGGCCATGCCTCAGAGTGACTGAGAAGAGTGCCAGAGACTGGGTTGCTAACTGTTGACTTTATCTTTGCTTGGGACACTTTTCTTGGGTCATTTTGCTTTTAGAGTTAATAAAAGTTTATCTTTGCTTCACACACTTGGTTCAGTTCTTTTTGTCAATAAAGTCTTGGTGGAAACTTTTAGAAATAGTTTAAGCCTTTGCATGCTTGTGGGATGGGTAAGGATAGCAGTGGGATGGGCAGGGATACCTGTGGCATGGGTAATAGCTGTGGGATACATAAACCTCCAGTGCAAGCATAGTGGGACTGTATGGTCCACCCTCCCAGCTGCCACACATATGGACCTTTATTATCAATAACAATTTAATCATTCATCAACACAGGTCAACATAAACACAACTCTTTATTAAATGCCCTGTTCATTGTAGGGCCACTCAACATACATGGCACAATCTCATCAATGTGATGAGACAGGCTGAAGGAAGCATCCATTAAGCATCTACCATCCTGTCTTGCCACTCCACTGCTCCAGCTGGGGAGTTGCACCAGTGTTTCAGGAGGTTGCGCTGCTTCTTCACTTCACGTGAAGCTCTGTTGGGGCCTTGTACATCCCCAGTGTCTATCAGGTTTTGCCCTTGCCTCCATTCACCAGGCTCCATGTCCCCATTGCCTTGTTGGAGGTCCACGAGCCTGTTCTGCAACACTGGGTAGCGGGTGCGCATGAGATTGTGCAGGATGCAGCAAGCTTTCACGATGTTCCTCACGGTCTGTGGGCAATGCTGCATGGTGGTGAGAAGTACCTGGAACCTGTTGGCCAGGATGTCAAAGGCATTCTCCACCACCCGCCTTGCCCTGGACAGCCTGTAGTTGAAGATCCTCTCCTCATGGGTGAGGCATCTGGAGGTGTAGGGCTTCATGAGGTAGATTGTGAGGGAGAAGGCGTCATCCCCCATGATGAAGTAGGGCACATCTTGTGTGTCGTTGGGCAGGGGTTCTGGATCTGGGAAGCCCATGATGAGGTTGCCTTCCAGCCCCTCCTTGAGGTGACTGGTGTTGTATACCTGGGCATCTGAAGATGACTCATTGCCTGAAGCATCGATGTACATGAACTTGTAGTCACCATCGACCATGGCGAAGAGGATGATACTGAAGAAGCCCTTGTAGTTGTGATAAGTGGACCCTGAGTTGGCTGGAGCTTTGCAGGCCACGTGCTTCCCATCTATGGCTCCAACGGTGTGGGGGAAGTTCCACTTCTGATACCACTGCTCTGCAACTTTCTTCCATCCTTCTTCAGTGGAGGGACACTGGAGGAGCTCCTCCAGGTATTCTTCGATGATGGCCTGCACCACTTCTTTGACCACAATGCTGATGGTGTTGTGTGGCACCCTCCAGGCGTACTGCATGCTCCTGTACGTGGTCCCTGAGGCCAGGTGGCGCAGAGTCAGTGCCACCTTCAGCCCAGGGTCCAGGCTGGGCCGGAAGTTGGTGTTTGCCTTGGTCAACCTGGGTCTCAGCCACTCCACAACTTCATCAAACATGGCTGGCGGCATCCTCATGAAGTTCTGGAATGCACGAGTGTCTTCGTTCCTGAGCTCCACCATCAGCTTGTTATACAGTCCATACCCGGCTCTTCTTGCAATCTATCTTCGGACCCAGACACTTCTTGGATGCCTCCTATTCTTCGTGTAGAACAGGAGAAAGAGCCTGTAGAGGGCTTCGCACTGTTGTAGAATGATGGCGGCTACCAAAAGGAGTGTGTGACAATCCATGGTGGAGATGACTGGATGCTGTGGAAGAGCAAGAGCAAGATGAAGGCTGAAGGGGTCTGCACAGCAGGGCTGCTGGACTGAAAGTGAGATCCAGGTGATTTCCTCCCCCTTTTTATAGGAAATATAGGTTTTCCACTAGGTGTCCTTTTGCATCCTCTAGGCATCCTCCAGACATTTTAAATATCCGAGATACGTCCCCTATACAAACGTTTTTTCCGTTTTAATGCTTAGTATGCGAGCTGCATCCGTTTTCATCCTTTCTACGTCCGTGCTACTAATGCTGCGTGTCCATTCCATGTCTGTTTCGATTCCTCCCTGTGTCTGTTTTCCACTGGAGCGGATGCGAGTTGCGTGGATGAGCAGCGGATTCCTAGCGGATATAGTGGACGTGTAACGGATGATGATGGACGTATAATGGATATTCCCCGTATGCGTAGCGGATGTAGAATGGACGCGTTGGATACATTTTCCGCTCAAAAAAATTGTGCAGCTGAAAACTTTTTGAGCGGATGAAATATCAGTAGATGAATGCTGGACGGATAGAGAGTATGAAAAACGGACACAGTGAGTACAGAATTGATGCATCGCGTTAACCAATGGATGGCAAGTGTTTCTCTCCATTTTACATCCTCTTTCCATCCGTTGGTGCTGTGTGATGGGCTTTAGCTCTCTATGTCCTTTTTTAATGATGTCCACCAAAATTGTTTTTTGATTAGGTGTAAGGTTTTCACAAATCCAAAGTATCCAGCTAATTTGGAGTCATGGCATCTTGCCATTAAACACAGTCTCTGGCTAGCTGGAACATTCAACTTCCCTCCCACCCAAGTTATGTTGTCTTTCATCAAACAGCTGGATTTGTGGCTCAAAAAACATTCATCAGTGGCCAATGCTTGTTTAAAAGTTTGAGTGGTGTCATTGTCAATGTTTTGCCTGGGATCTGGTGATTACTTTCACATCCAGTTGATTGTTTTGTATTATGGGCTGATTACATCTGGCTTCACACTGTTGTGTTGCAATTTTCTGGACAGTGCATCTGCCAATTTTTTTTTGCTGCCAGGGAGATATTTGAGAGTAAAATCCAATCATTTAAAGTATTGAGTCCATCGTACTTGTTTTGGGGAGAGCTTCCTTGGAGTCCTGAGGGCTTCTAGATTTTTGTGATCAGTCCAGACTTCAAAAGGGATTTTACTTCCCTCTAGGAATTGCCTCCAGGTTAAAAGCGCCCATTGAACCACATAAGCTTCTTTTTCCCAAATAACCCACCTCTGCTCAGTCACATTCAACTTTTTGTCAGAGTATATCCATGAACTGGAACAGAGCATGGTAATAAAGTCGGCCAATGAATAAGCATAGCAATTAAGCCAGCTAATGTGAACTGTTTGGAAACTAAAACTAGAAGTAGCCTTGGAAACTGAAATGAGAAGTTTAGGCGTGGAAGCTATGTTAAGCTCTGCAGCTCTGAAGCTATGTTGAGCTTGAATCTGTCTATTGAAATGAAACTGCTTCTCTCCTCTGCTGTGTATCTGGCTTGCCTGTTGAATTAAAGTGAAACTGATGTTTGTTTCTGAGCTGCTGAAGTTTCTGCGGAAACTCTGAACTTGTAACATGTCTATTTCTGTCTGAGTTTGCTCCATGTTGGAGAAATCTGCAACTGGTTTGTAAAATATAGTTATGTTTATAAAGATATCAAATGAAGCATCAGCCATCGGTGTTTATTTTTCTGGTGCTAAACCTCTCAATATTTTTGATGGGTAAGCGCATGGCTGTAGTTGGTTCTGCACATTTTTTTGAAGCAGGACCACCCCTCCTGCCACATCGCTGGCATCTGCTTGTATGATGAATTGTTTCTCTGAATCTGGGTTTAGAATTGGCTCCACTGAGAACAGCCATTTAAGATTTTCAAATGCAGCTTGGCATTCTATTGTCCAGTTCAAAGGCTGTTTCGGTTTTGGGTTGCCTTCCCCCTTCATTTTTAGGAATTTGATTATGGGGAGAGCAATCTGAGCAAAAGCAGGGATAAACTGATGGTAAAAATTGGTGAACCCTAGGAAACTTTGTAATTGTTTACGTGTATGGGGTGTTTCCCAATCAAGTACAGCTTTCATTTTTTGAGGGTCCATTGGTGCTGGTGTGAAATGCGATACCCCAAGTAATCAATTTTTTCTTGGTGGAATTCACATTTGGAGAGTTTAGCATAAAGTTTGGCAGAGTGGAGTTTTTTTAAAACAGCCCGGATTAATTTTACATATTCTGCTTTGGTCTCAGTATATATTAAAATATCATTCAGGTAGATCAGGACTCCTTTATACCAATGATTATGTAGCACTTTGTTTATCAATTGCACAAACACTGCGGGGGCCCTTGTAGTCCAAATTGGTAGCACCCAAGGGAAGTGTTAAACATTGTTTTCCATTTGTCCCCCTCCTTAATTCTGATTTGGTAGTAAGTCTCCCTTAAGTTCAACTTTGAAAAAGTTTTCCCTTCAATGAGGTATGCAAGCATATCTTTCATAAGGGGGAGAGAATACATATTTTGCGCACTGATTGTGTTTAAGTTCTTAAAATCAAAGCAAAAATGTTTTGGGCCAACTTTTTCCCTTCTAAATCACATTGGGGCTGGCTCAATGAAACCCCTTGCTAGGTTTTTCTCAATAAATGCTCTCAGTTCTTCCAGCTCCCTTGGGGACATGCTATACATCTTGGATTTAGGGAGTTTGGTGCCAGGTAGGATTTCTATTGCACAGTCAGTGGAGCAATGGAGGGATGGGAGCTCATCAGAGGTTTTTCGCTAAAAAGAACTTCGCTGCCTAGTCTTTGTATTCTTTGGGTATTCCCTGAGTCGGTAAGGTGTAACCAGACATTGCTGTCTCTTGGTGCTCTGCCCCCTCGGTTGCTTTCTTTGAATTCTTGACAAAAGTAATGCACATTTGAAATTTTATGGTGCCTTGCTTCCAATTAATTTTGGGGTTCCATTTTTTCAGTCATGCAAGGCCCAATATCAAACCCATTTCATGCCAGTTGTCACTATGAATGTAAGCTTTTCTTCATGGCTCCCGATGCCTATTTTTAGAGGCTCAGTGATGAAAGAAACTGGCTCCCCCATGCTACTGACCCATCTAGTTGGTAAAAAATGATGTGAGTTTTCAGCTTTCTTAAATTAATTCTCAATTTTCCTACCAGGGTTGGGCTGATTGAACCAGGGGTCACCAAACTTTTGGACATCAGGGACCACCAAAATCATAATTTTAAATCCTGCAGACCGCTAATATTAATTTTGACTGATGGTGGCTTGCTGACATTTTCCAAGAGTCTCTGTAGAAAGTAGCAGAGACCCTGAGAAAATCCCCCAAAAAAGTCTGCAGGAAAATTCCCTACCCTGCTTTCCTACTGATTGATCATTCTTTATTTGTGATCACAGGATACTGTTTCCAGCTCCGTACTTGGTGGGGGGGGGAGGGGAGAGGGGGAGAGACTTTTGGCTTCATGCAATTTTCCTGCAGACTTTTTTGGAATTTTCCCAGGGTCTCTGCTGCTTTCTGCAGAGACCTCGGGAAAACATCTGCAAGCCACTGTCAGTCAAAATTCATATTAGTGGTCTGCAGGATTTAAAATTATGAGTTTGGTGGTCCCTGAGGTCCAAAAGGCTGGCAACCCCTGTTCTGGATTGCTCCCAAATGAGCTTGATTCCTCCTAATCAGAGAGGGCTTCTAGTTCCAATTTCCACACCAATTTTTGGTTACGTTGTGTGAGGGTGACTCCTCTGGTTCTCCCATCCCAACTGTCTTTCTTCCAGATGCCAATTGACCAGTGAGGCTTTTTGGAGTCCTCCAGAGTCACCTCATCCTCTCCAATAGAGTACAAGAAGCAGGCATCTGTCTGGGTGGTGGTGGCTGTCTCCCCCCAGCATTCACCTTCTCCCTGCTCACTGTTTTGTTTGCACATGGTTTGCTTGGTAGAGTGAAAATAGCTTCTCCAGGTTGACTGTTTTGCAGACATTGCTTTCTGTAAGGACTGCTTCTCCTTCTTACTTAAGAAAGTTCTCGAAACAAAGGATTTCAAAAGGAACATTTTATTAAGCAGACGTGATAGCATCAGTTTCAAAGCAACGACTGACTACCCTTAGGCAAGACCAGTATAATTAAAGCAGCAGAGACCCCTCCCTTTAGCCAGAATGTTAATTTGGCCACTCCCCAGGTGTGAAGATGTTGCTTCCTGGTCGCTCTGAGAAAACAGATAAACATACATTCCCATGCCCCTGCTTCCGCTGGCTATTAGTGTGAAGGATCGCTTTCCCTACTATCCATCTCCTCCAAGAGGTGGGCAATCTCAGCACCAGGATACTAGTTATAAAAATACAATGTGTCACAGGCAATACAAGTGATTCAAATCCAAGACTCTCCCTTCTCCCTTTTGAATGTCAGTCTCAGTTTTTGGGATCTGACAAGAGCAGTTTGGAATCTGGTTAGTGCTGGCACCATGAAGGCCATTTGTCCTGAGAGTGGAATTTCACCAGCCCAAACACCTCAGCATTTCCTAAACCATCTTGGAGGTACTGGATTGGCTACCATGGATGGAGAAACCAAGGGGTTCTGTACTGATGCAGAAGAACTTTAGATTTCGCCTGACTTTACTGCAACCAGCATCTCTTAGTCTTTTCACTTTAACCAAATGGAGTTGAGAGTTTCATTTTCCTAGGAGATCAGACTGGGGCAGGTGACATGTTGGGTTTTTCACCTTTGAGAATGGGAAAAAGAAATAGAATAAAAATTGCAACAGCTAATATTTTTTAAAACAAATGCATCAGGTGTTGTATGTTTATATATGGGTCTAGTAGTCTTTTAGAAAAGCATGAAATGCATACATGATAGCAATTTACAGGTAACAAATGGCATAGTGCAGTGGAAATTATACTCCTTACTGCACTACAGAACACAACTACATGCTATTAAGTGCACAATAGCACTTAATAACTACATGCTATTAAGTGGACTACTTTTAATATCTGGAATGAGTTTTGACAGATAACCTACCTTTTTATATATAACTTAGAGCAGTGACCATACTTAAGGTCTAGAGGTCACAATCTTCTAGTTTATAGGCCAGCACCTGAAGCATGACGTTACACTATCTCTCAAGTTACTAGTTACAACTGTCAACATTTATAACTGTGAGAAAGAACTAGGTATTTTAGTGTACCACAATTGCCAAATTGGGCCTATTCATCTTGACTTTTTAGAGTACCTCTTTCTCCTAAATTGCTCTGGCAAAATCTTATTATGGAACATAGAGTAACAGAGTTGGAAGAGACCTTTGAGGTCTTCTCATCCAATCGTTTCCTATTTGCTTGAATACTTTGCTGATAGAGCCTCTTTGGTACCTCTAGAATAGAGATTAACCTTGACAAGCATGCTGGCTGGGAAATTCTGGGAGTTAAAAGTGCACACATCTCAAAGTTGCTAGGACTGAGAAATACTGCTTTAGGAATTCATTCATTTTCACTCAGGGGACTGTTTCACTGAGAATAGCGAGGACAAGTTTTCTGTCGCAGATTCTCCTGGGAGCAAATATGTGTAGATCAGTGGCAGGTCAAATCTAGCAGTGACAAAACTCTTGAGCTTCCTTTTGTGAGGAAAACAATCAGGAGGGTAAGGGCATTTTACTTTATAAAGTGGGGAAAATATCAAGTCTCATCTATCTTTCCTTAATTTTTGAAAGCTTAATTTGCTAGCAGCATCCTTGGGCTCTTTGAACAAATATTTTTGGATCAATCACATGTAATATCTAAAGCTTGGAGATGGTCACTCAAATGTATGGTGAAATAATAAATAAACATTCTGCTTTTTTTTAAGTGCCTGCAGTGAATTATCCAGATGTGTAAGATCCTGCAAAGCCTAGTAAAGCTAATGCACAGACACCATCCCCACAGCATTGTGGCAGATGGCTTCAACTGAAAATATTCAAATACAGATGTGCAGGGGAATCTGCATATATTCTTTCATCTCTGGAATCTGTTATAAAAAATTAGTGGTTTGTGTGGTAAAACAAACAGAGTTTTAAGGGTTTTCTTAAATACTTTTACGAGACAGCAGTGATATCAACTGATGAAGTAAGTGATACTGCCCTGAAAAAACAAAACATCAAAAGGAATCTGGTTGAATATTTTCCAAAGTTTTGGAAAACTAAGAAGGTTTTAAGTTGATGACTTTTAATAAAATTTAAAAACAGAAAAGATGCTGTAAGTCTCTTCCTGATTATTTGCTACTGTGGACTAAGATGGCTTGTATATCTGTGTTGCCACCTACACTGTTCACCTGAGTTGCTGCACTTAGGTTTCCACCTCCAACTGCATCCTTTTGATGCAGCTGCCAGCAACTTCCACCCCCTCACAGGTTAAGACCTAAACTGCAGGTGATTAGATGCTGGCCAGGATATAACAAACTGCTTTTTCACATTCAACTCTATGGTGTATCTTCTAGACTTGAGAAGTATTTGAGGACACCCATAAAGAATGGGTGAGGTACTGTTCCCATGGTTGTAGCCTCTATCTTGACTTTTTGAAAGCCCTCTCCCTAACCTCTTTGTATGACCCCCACAGGGATATGCTAGCAGAGCTTTTCTTCAGCCCTGTCACGTGCAGACCTGCTGATGGGCTTGCAATGATGCAGCTCATGGGGCTCTGCTACTGGGATCAGTGACTTACTTTGCTGTGGGGCTGCTGCTCCTGCCCCCACTTTCCTGTCCCTAAGAGGCTCTTCGGCTGTTACAATCCATGGCTGAAGTGGTACTTTTGATGCCAGGAAAAAGACCCCTTTTCCTGCCACATTTGTTGTCCTCTATATCTGCATACAGATTTTGAATAAAGATGACCAGGATGTTGTAACAAGTTTTCCTTCTGTGTTTCGACCCAAGGATTACACATAACTAATTATCAGTATGGAAGTTTTTATTTTTCTATCACAGATAATGTTTTGTTAACTATATCTCCAGAGAGGTATCATTTTAATCTCTAGAAATACTAAATCTTAATTTCCTGCTTAGGAAAAATAATAAAAACAAAATAAAACATGGATTATCCTCACTTACTGTTTGTCTCGTTTAGTAACCTTTTGAAGTTAGGGTAAAAAAAGCTTTGTGATCAATCTTTGCATTTATGAAAATTGCAGCATCTCACAGTTGCACATATTTGTGTACTTTACAACCAATCTTTGACAAGCAGGATTAATAGAAAAGGTAGAAGTAACATTGAATTGGAAAAAAAAAGAAATCGAATCAAGGTCATGAGATTTTTCATATAACAACTGAATTGCCAGTTCAAATTGTGGTTACTTAGCAGAAACTACCTGTAATTCTCATTCTCTCTCTGTCCCTCCCCCCCTCTTTCTCCGGAGTTTTCTAGTTGTTATGTGTATTGTTACAGCACAAAAGGGTAGCAGCATTAAGTTGGATTCTAGGGATGACACAACTTAACTATATAGTACTAAGAACTCTTGTGCCTATTTTTGTAACCTTGAATTGGGCAAAACAATGTATCATAGGCAACTATTTTTGAATCAATGTACTTCAAGCAGGCTAATTTACAGAATGTGTCCAAAATCTGGGACCATGGCAAATTTGTGCCTGTTTTAATGTTGCCTTACCATCATGCTGCCACGGTCAGCAGCAATTATGTGATCACCATTTCCAGTGCTCTCTGCCAGATTCTCACATTTTAGTGGGGAAGCCAGGAGGAAATATAAGCTTGATCATGATTGTCCACACTCCCTACCAGCTTCCCATGAGCAAAGTCATTGTGCATCTCTTGTGCACTCTTCTCAATCTTCATTGCACTCCCATGAAGTCTCCCCAATTTCTATGGCACCTCTCATGTAGCCCTGTGCACCCTTCCCAACCTTCACCACACCTTTGCACACCCTTGCACAGCATCTATAATTTTTTATTAAGTCAGTTGGGAAGCTAGCAGGAAGTCTGAACTTAACGTGGCAATGGAAAGGAGGGAGGGAGGGATGAAGGAAGGAAATTATTGGAAGTTGGAAGTCATTCCCGCTCCCACTGCTTTTTGTAGTCATTTTGCTTTTCTGCTTAGGTATGGGAATATCTCTGAAATGGTAACTCAACAAGTGATGGTGTCGGAGTCCCAAGTAACACAATCCCAAATGAAAGAACTCAGAGGTCTCCTCAAAGAACATTTTATTAGGGAATGTCAAATTGGCATGATGCTGGTGAAAAATGTATCTTAAGTTCCCACCGGTTTTCCTCCCAATTAAAAGCAAAAATTTGTCACTTCCTCAGAGGTGTCAGCCACATCGTCTAATCAGCACACAGTCCAGACCTGGGGTGGCCTCAGTCTCCACCTCCCAACCACCTGCACACTCACAACCTTGGTTTCCAGGGGAAAGAATGTTGTTTTGGTTAAGCACCCCAGCTATCTCTATACCCCCTCCCCTTCCCTCATCTCCAGTCTGTGCCAGCACTGAAGCTTTGAAGAAAAGAAAAACTCCAGTAGAACAGGAAGGTGGCCACTGTCTAGCCAAAGTGCCACCTGTTTTTCTATATAACTTCAATTGCATGGACATGGCCACCATTTTGACTTTTTTCATCATGCTATGCAGACACTCCTAGTTGGAAGACTACAGTGATTCCTAGGGATTAGTTTGAGAAGTCAAATGAAGAGATATCAGAAAACTATGAAAATGACATGGATTGGTTCATGTACTGACCCATTTTTCATGCTTATAAAGGCTATTAATTCAAAGAGAGATTACAATTTCCAATGTTTTGCTACAGCAAATTAGTGAGAAAAACAATAAAAAGGTTAATTATTTGTGCTATGCATTTTCAATGTTCGGACAAAACATTTATTTATTAATCAAATTTATATGATTAATGACTTTCCATTTCATGGAAAGTGATTCTGGGTGCTACAAAACAATCTGTTATACAGATCCAAACAAAACAAATCCAAAAGAAAACAAATCCAAACAAAAATGACAATAAAGCTATTACTTTTTTTGAAACATGTAAACTGTCGAAGAACATTAGATATCCCCCTCACAGTTTCTTCAAATACTCTGAATCAAAAAGAGTGACTAAGTTATATCCCCAGAGAGGGTAAAATATTCCAGTTAGACTGCACATTTTTCTACATAGTGCAAAAGAAAAACAGTTTTAACATATGGTTATGCTATCAATGAATAATTGTTATTTTTTCTTGATTTATTAAAAATGATTTGAAAAGAATTTTGTATCATAAAGTACTTCCTATATCCAAGTCTTCATCTAATACTTTTTAAAGACTATCAAAAAACCTTGCAAATGATGTTTTTTTGGTAATATTGAAAAAATTCCTTTGAATTAAAATGGTGTGGATACACATAATTTTTCAAACACTGTTAATGTATTTCATTGGATTTTCCTCTGATTTTAAGAAGAAAATTACTACACTTGTCTCATTTAGAACCATGTTAGAACTACCAATCAATTCTTTTGCAGGGTATATTAAACTGAAATAGGTTTCTCATCAATAATCACATTTCCAATTCTATGAAACTGTTGTCATCCTAGGCATTATACTGATCACAATTAAATGACATATTTAAAACTTGGTTGGGCAAGAAATAGAAGAAGAAGAGAGGATCAGAACCAGAAATTATTTTCCACCTTTTCCAAACTTCTAAATATGTTTTAAAAATGGTTTCTTGCTAGCAGATATTAGTTTTTTATTATCAGGTTAATAGCTTTCTTCTGTAATAGACTGGGACTTCTATAGAACATAGAATCATAGGAAGGCCTTCTAATCCAATCCCTGCTCATGGCAGGAGCTTCATACCCCCCCAGTCAAATGACAATTCATTTCTATTGTTTCAAGCATAGAATATCTTACACTACCACAGACATAGTTACAGATACAAAAAAATGTACAGATAGTCTTCATGACCACAACTGAACCCAAAATTTTTATTGCTAAGCAAGATAGTTATTATTTTACAGTCTTTTGTTGTTGTTGTTGTTGTTGCCATATTTGTTAAGCAAACCACTGAAATTGTTAGGCAAATCTGGATTCCCACATTGAGTTTGCTTTCCAGAAGTCAGCTGGGAAGGTGACAAATAGTGCACTGCAACTGTCATAAGTACATACCAGTTGCCAAGCATTAGAACTCTGATCATGTGACCATGGTGATGCTGTCATGGTCTAGGTGTGAAAAACCAGTCATAAGTTACTTTTTTTCAGTGCTGTTGAAAAAAGGGCAACAGCCTGCCCTGCTGCCAATCCTCTGCAGTCTGGACTAGAATGAATCTGTCTAAAGAAGGGGTCTTCAACCTTGGCAACTTTAAGACTTGTGGATTTCAACTCCCAGAGTTCCTCAGCCAGCTTTGAAGTCCACAAGTCTTAAAGTTGCCAAGGTTGGAGACCTCTGGTCTAAAGGATAAGCCATGGGCAGCATGGATTGCAAACATGCAATGTGAAATCTGGAGTCATGGATGGCTATAAAAATAAAAATTGTCCTTAATCACAATAGCCTGGCTATTGGACCAACAAATGTAAAAAATGGAGCCTGGGTATTCCAGTGGTTTGGGTGTTGGAGAGGGACTTGAGAGATCCAAATTCCCCTTCAGCCATGGAAGCTACTCTGTAATTAGTGACAAGGCCAACTTAGGATGGGGGTTTATCTTGCCCATGAGAAGAATGAATCTTGGACATTCAGCTAAATCAGGCTGATTACATGTGAGGGCCATTGGATGGACACTGCTTATACCGCATTAACCATTACCTTCAAGATGGTACAATTTGGGGTGGTTTTCATGGGATATGAAAGGCAGTTTCAAGAAGGAGATTTGGTTACAACTGGTATCTATAGGGATGTCTACAAGGAGAGGGTTAAAGTGTCAAATTGATAGCCATAATCATGATTGCAGCTTCACCTTTATAGATATGCCACAATTGCAAGGTTGTGGCTGCCACCTCGACTTTTATGATTCCCTTGTGATCTCCCCAAGAATCTCTATTCTTTTGCAACATAAATATCCAATACTTACATTTGAATTTACCTTTGTAGAAAGCTGTATGCTTCAGAAAAACATTGAATCTATTACTTTAAAAAATTCTGATTTTCATGTTTGTACTTCTTAAGAGTCTGGATTTTTTATTGTTTGTTTTGTTTAAGAAAATTACTGAGATTTCACAAACTATCCTGGGCCTCTCTGAAAATAGCATCTATCCATCTCAGGTGTTTGGGAGTGAGTTGACAGGCAGACAAAAATGCCAAATCTAGTCTCTAATATTTCAGCAACTGTGTATCAGCAACAATAACAACAACTACTACTACTACTACTACTAATTTACCCTTAAATCATGCCCCACTTATCAGATATTATTATTATTAGTTCAGGTTAATGACTATTTCCCAAAAAGATATGTTTGCATATTTTAAAGTGGAGATAAACAAATTGGGGCTGCTACAAACCCCTGCTCTGCTCTACAGGCACTTTAAATTGCCAGGAATGGCTCCCATTTTTTAAACTTTTTTTCCTTTCAATTAAGCAAGATAATTAATATAGGGAGAACAGATCACATGCCTGTGCCCTTCTGCCTTGATGTTGGTCGAAGCAGTTCAAAGTGATGGCAGGAATGAAGGCTGCTGCCTTTCAGGCCAGGAGTGACCAGGCAAGGGAGCATTTTTGCTGATGGGGGAGGGGGAGGAGGAACACTTGCAGTGACCCTATTTAATAAAGGACTGAGAAAGAAATGGCTTTGATGGGAAAGGGAAGGCTGAGGAGACAGCATTGACCCCTGGGCCAACAGGAGGCTACTGCCAGATGAAAGTGTTCTTCTCTCCTTCAGCTGTCAGCACTTTTTAATGTCAACTCAGTGAAGGATTGTGAGTCAGTCTGGTGGGGATCTGGCTCAGCTTTCCCTGCCTTTAACTTAGGGAACTTAGTAATTATATATTGTTATATCTTCTCAAGCTTTTTGTAACAAAAAGAGCTTGAGAAGAAGAACACCCACATATGCAGGAAGGATTTCCAGCAAACCACAGGAGAGTTAACCTTAACCATTCTCATCTTCTGTGTGACCATCCACCTTGTACCTCAGTCCTAATTACCTGCTTCTGCCCAGATGAGCTGCACCAGTCTGTGGAGTGAGCTCCAGATTCCTGTGCTACAGAATGATCTTAGTCTTGGGGAGGCCTTTGAGAAAGATGCTATTGCATTTCTTTTGAAGCTGTGGGGTGGATAGTTCCCATTGTTTTCCCCTGATCTGTTGCTCTGGCATCTTCTACCTCTCTGATGAAGGAAAATATAACATAGAACTAAAAGGTACCTCAGAGATCTTCTAGTCCAACTCCTGTTCAAGGCAGGAAGATATACCATCCCGGTCAAATGGTTGTCCAGTCTATTCTTGAAAACCTCCAATGATGGAGCACCCTCAACTCTGGGAGGCAAGGTATTCAATTGATTAATTGTTCTTGCTGTCAAGAAATTCCTCCTTATTTCTAAGTTGGATATCTGTTTAATAAGCTTATACCCTTTATTTCTTGTCCTGACCTCTGGTCTTGGAGAATAAATTAATCCTTTCTTCTCTGTGGCAGCCCTTTAAAAATAGTTATCATCCCCCCCCAACCTAATCCTTCTCTTCGATAGGCTAGGCATACCTAGCTCCCTTAACCATTCATCATAAAATTTAGCCCTCAGATCCTGTATCATTCTCTGCATACTTTCTATGGTTTCAGCATCTTTTTTTGTATCATGGTGACCAGAACTGTATGTATTATTCCAAGTGTGGCCTCACTAGTGTAATATGAGTGTGCATAATCTGGGAGTTCTTCTGGACTCATTACTCCTGCCCAAAGAGCAGGTGGCAGTCATGGTCAAGAGAATCTTTTGCAACTATGGGTTGTGCACCAGTTACACCCTTTCTTGGAGCAATATTCCTCACTCAAAGTCACTCATACACTAATCACTTCTTATCATGACGATTGAAATGCACTCTATATGGGGCTGCCCTTGATGAGCATCTGGAAGCTCCAGTTGGTACAAAATGCAGCAGCCTGCATGGTTTTGTGCAAACCTTGGTATGCACATGTGTCAACTCCCCTGCAGGAACTGCATTGGTTGCCGATTTGCTTTTGTGTGCAGTTCAAGGTGTTAGTTTTCACCTTTAAATCCCTTCCTGGCTTGGGACGAAGCCTATGATGGTGAACCATTTCTGCCGGCACGTGAGCCACAGGCAAACTTACCTCAATGAGCATGTGTGTGCCTCCCAGCTGATTTTTGGCTCCTTTGAGGCCTTTTTCAGCCTCCCAGAGGCTTGAGGAAAGCGTCTGCAGCTTTTGCAGGCTGAAAAATAGGCCCATTTCATCACCTCCTGTATTTTGGGAGGCAGAAAAAGGCCTCAACTGGGCTGAAAATCAGCTGGGAGTTGCAGTGCAGGTAAGGGGTTCAGGGGGGTGGATTGCGCATGCATGCACAGTGGGCATGGGGGGCATGTGCAGATTGCCTTCTGGGTGCTGGCATATGAGCATGCGTGCACATGCGCACACACAATTTTTGGCACAGGAACCCACAAAGGTTAGCCATCACTGGCCTAGGCTATCAAAGGAACCATCTCTTGCTGGTCACATCTACCCAACCCACTAGACAGAGAGGCAAGGAATGTTGCAGGTCCCATCCCTTAGGGAGATTCATCTGGTGGTACCCAAAAGAAGGGCTTTTTCCATAGTGGCTCCCTCTTTCTGGAACATCATTCCCCTAGACATTAGACTAGTCCCCATTCTTTCAGAAAGCGCTGAAGACTTGGTTTTGTCAGTGGGCCTGAGGAACCAGAGTGGGATGGAGCCATTAAATGGTTCATATGAATGTGTATTGTCACCTGAATGGAAGTTATTATTTTACAAATTTATTCTTTCATTATTTTTCTTTTCATTCTTTTCAGTTCTTTTATATGGTTTTTATATCCATGTAAGCTGCCTTGAGTTGCCATGGGCAAGTAGGCAGTAATATAAATTCTCCAAAATAAATAAATAAATAAATAAATAAATAAATAAATAAATAAATAAATAATAATATAACTTCTTGTGATTTTGATGTTATCCTTCTGTTGTTGGTGTCTAGGATTGCATTGGATTTTTTGGCAGCACATTCCTGGCTCATATTTAACTAGCGATATTCTAGGACACTTAGATGTCTCTCACAATTACTACTGTTGAGCTAGGCATCACATATTTACCTCAGTGTACACTTATTTACCACAGTAAGGTATTTGATAAAGCATACCACAACATACTACTTGGTAAGATAGAAATATATGGGTTAGATAGCATCACCACCAAATGGAATTATAACTGGTTGACCAACTGCACTCAATATGTAGTCGTTAAAGGAACTATATCTATTTGGAGGGAAGTAAGCAGTGAGGTACCTCAAAGTTTCTGACTTAGGCCCAGTACTCTTCAACATTTTCATAAACTATTTAGATGATGGGGAACTCTCAAATTTGCAGACAACACTAAGCTGGCAGGAATTGCCAACACTCCAGAAGATGGGCTCAAGATCCAGAAAGAACTCAAGTGTCAACCCTGCCCCAGCTGGATTTCTAGGAAAGAAAGACATTTGTCTGCATCAGAAGGTTGCAAGAGACAACTGGATCTCGTGAAAGTAAGGGCAGATCTGAAGAAAACCCATGTTACATTGTTTAGAACAGGGGTCACCAACCTTTCGGATCTTGGGGACCACTAAATTAATAATTTTAAATCCCATGGACCAGGAATATGAATTTTTTAAAAAAAGATAAATAGTATTTAGTGCAATATAAAAAATGCAAATAATTTTTCTGCAGACCACCAGTGTTCCACTGGACCACTGTGGACCACTGGTTGGTGACCACTGGTTTGGAACACTTAGTCTCTCCCCCAGTAGAATGATAGCTGGATGTTATGAAAGCAGACATTTGAGAAGCAGTTAACATTCCATTCCCAGGTCCTGGGCACCAAAAGCCCTTGAAGTGGATGAATGAAACTGGCTCACACCTCTGCTTCCTGTTCGTGCTAGTCTCTCCCTTCCCCCTTTCCCTTTTACAACAAATGATTTAACTTCCCTCTATCCCCACCTTCTCAGGATTATGTCAGGCTGCAGCACAAGTGAAGGGTAAGGTAGCCTGACATCAAGAGATTTGAAAACTGGGCCCTTTTCAACAAAATTAAATGGTGAGAAAAGTAAATGTTTAGACTTAGGCAAGAAAAGCCAAATGTACAGGTATAGAATAGGTGATACCTGGTTAAATAGCAGTAACTGTGAAAGGGATTTAGGAGTCCTAGTGGACAGCCACTTAAATATGAGCCAGCAGTATGCTTCAGCTGCTGAACAAACCAATGTAGTTCAAGGCTGCATTAACAGAGGGATGGAATCAAGATTACATGAAATATTGGTACTATTTTATAATTACTTGGTAGGACCTCACTTGAAATATTGCATCCAGTTTTGGTCACCATGAAATAAAAAGATGTTGAGATTTTGGAAAAGAATGCAGAGTGCAAAAAAGTTGATTTGGCGACTGGGGGGTAAAATATATGAATGGTTTCAGGAACTGGTTATGAATGAAAAAAGGACTAAGGGTGATATGAAAGCAGTGTTCCAATATCTAAAGGGCTGCCAGAAAAAATATGGGTATGCCAGCTTTGGAAGCCATATTAGCCTCAGAAGCTTCCATGCTGCCACATTCTTGTGCCTGGGAAATTGGGAGCGGGGATTTCATAAAGTGGAGGTAGTTAGTCAAAACAATATTCTTATTCTCAGTCAAGGACATGTCATCCTGCACCTGGAAGAAGAATGGTTCAAGGAAGGTCTCCAGTTGGAATGGATCATGATTGGCCCATGTGATGGACTAATGGGTGCAAGGGGATAGAATTTTGAAAGTTCAGTTACCAAGGGAAAACCTAGAACTCTCAGATTCAGGTTTTCCCAGATGTGCCAATATGACAACTCTAATAAAAGGTAACTTTGAGAAGATGCTTGTCTTGGAGTTTATTGGGTTGGAGTTTGTTAGTTGGAATGCTGACAGGGTCAACCAATTCTCCAAAACACTTGAAGGCAGGACAAGAAGCAATGAATGGAAACTAATCAAGGAAAGATCTAACTTGGAAATAAAGAGAAATTTCCTGACAGTGAGTACAGTCTATCAGTGGAATAGCTTGTGGGTGGATGCGAGATGTTGTGGGTGCTCTATCACTGGAGGTTTTCAAGAAAAGATTGGGCATCCATTTTTTCAGAAATAGTACAGGGCAGGGATATCGAACTCAATTTCATTGAGAGCTCCATCAGGGTTATGTTTGACCTCAGAGGGCCAGGGTGTGTGTGTGTGTGGCCAGGGTGGGCGTGATCATGGTGGCTGTGGCTGGGTGGGCGTAGCCATGGTGGGCATTTGACCCAGGTCCAAGGTGCATTTTTCCCCTTTTCTTTTGTCTTTCCACAGTTCCTTATTATAACCAATTTCCTATCTCTTCTACCAGATATTACTGGTAAACATTTATTACTAATTGTTCATACTCCACTAAACTTTTTATTTCTAAATTTATATCTCATTCTTTAATAGAAAGTTGCTTTGCCACGCAAAAAAGCTATTTATACTATTGTATTTTTATTATTCAACTAATAATAAAGAAACAATAGCATAAATAACATGATAATACAAGATCTAACAGCAGATTAGATCAGTAAACAACAGTAAATTTCCAGGATAGTAAATAGAAATGGCTGTCAATTATAGATAGTTTATTTTAGATTAAATGGACCTAAAGTATGTAAAATCCAGCATTAAACTGTAGTATTAACATAGGATGTTGCTTATTTTCTATCCAGATCAGATACTTACTTGAAGCCATAATTGTAATCCAGTCCAACCCAGTCCTTCTGCAGCATTCTGCCAGTCAAAAATGGGTTGCGTAGAGGCCCCGTGCGGCCCCAGTGTGGTCCATTTTTGGCTTCCCCAGCCTCCTACAGCTCTCTGCCAGCTGAAAATGGGCCACATGGAGGCTCTGTGTGGCATTTTTCAGATGGCAGAGTGCTGCTGGAGGCCAGGGAGGCCAAAAATGGGCCACATGGGGCCTCTGTGCAGCCTGCTTTTGGCTGTCAGACTGCTGTAGGAGACTGTGGAGGCTGAAAATGGGCCATGGGGGGCACACACAGCCCCCCCCCCCACTGCCCATTTTGTCTGGCAGAGGCACCATGGGCTGGTCCCTTGATATTTCCAGGCTGGCCCCTAGGGCTGGATTTGGCCTGCATGCCTTGAGTTTGATACCCCTGGTATAAGCACTCCTGCTTGAGCAAGGGGCTGGACTAGAAGAACTCCAAAGTCCCTTTCAGCTTTTTTATTATGTTGTTCTATGTATTTGTTATTAATTTGGTTGCTCTGTAGCCAAACAAGACAGACACAGACTTCAACAGATAATTAGAACTGCAGAAAAAAACAATTGCTATCAACCTGCTTTCCATCCAGGACCTGTATACTGCATGAGTCAAAACAAGAGCTGTGAAAATATCTACAGACCCCTCACATCCTGGACATAAATAGTTTCAACTTCTACCCTCAAAACAATGTTACAGACCATTTTACAGTAGAACAATAAGACACAAGGATGATTTTCCCCATATTCCATCACTCTGCTGAACAAATAATTCCCACAACACTGTCAAACTATTTATTAAGACTGTATTACTATTCTTCTTCTTGTCCTTCTTATTACCAATCTCCTTTTCTACTTATAACAATAACCTTGTTGCTTGTATCTTATGATTTATATTGTTCATTTAGTTTCCCAGCATAATTTTGATTACTTATTTAGTATCCTATGATTATCACTAAGTGTTGTATCTTATGATTCATGATGAATGTATTTATGATGACTATGATCATGATTCATCACATATATCTTTCATGTACACTGAGAGATCATGCACCAAAGACAAATTCCTTGTGTATCCAATCACACTTGGCCAATAAAAAATTCTATTCTATTTGGGGGGCAGAGCCTGCTGTCTAGGAGAGAAGACATGCGAGCAGATTTCTCTGTGAAGCACAATCTTTCAAACTTCATTTTGCAGGACCTTTTGGGGATCAAAAGGAGGCTTGTAGGATTTCCAAAGATGTAGGGCTGCCAAAGAACCTACACGGGTGGTGGTTCATGTGGAAAAGCGGAGAGAATATGGATCAAGCAAACAAAGGAAGGATGATTGGCAGACTGTCCATAGAAGCAGACAGCTGGTCATACTATTGGTGAAATAGCGGAATGAAGGTGCATACTAAACAGACAGCCTTAACAACTTTAAAGTGAGTAAAACAAAAAGAGGCACCAAAAGCGATCGGTATAGAGAAAACCTGGCACTAAGAGTCAGTCTTAGTTAAGAACGGAAGGAGCAGTGAATTTAATGGTGGGCAAAGAGATCGGAAGAAGATAGGGAAGCCATTAAAAAAAAATCTGGTGAACAGAAGGGAGAAGATTGGTACATATGGCTGTAAAAGAAAAACCGATTAGATCAGTGCCTGGAAATAAAGCAAGAAGGAAATTTTGGATTAAATGTGGAGAATGATGTCTTTTGAAAGTGTCAAAATTTGAGAGAGACTTGTGAGGATTATAATACAGAAAAAATGGAAAGGGATTTGAACTAAATGGACTTGACTTAAGAACTTGAGAGAGAATTTATAATTTTGATCAAATATCATGATGAAATTGGATTTTCTTGACTTATGCTCTACACATCTTTTTGAACTATTCTGAACTTTTTCGGAAAAAGAAACTTAGAACTAACTAAAACGGATGATACAAAGACAATAAGTCAACAATGCTGAAGTTGACCAGGAGACATTGTAGTGCTTCATGAAAGACACCTACTGTCCACTGAGCTGAAGAGAAACTGTTATAAGAAAAATACTTGGTTTCTTTTCCTTTTATGTTAAAGCTTCTGTCTTTTG
This sequence comes from Laticauda colubrina, assembly GCA_015471245.1. NCBI lineage: Eukaryota > Metazoa > Chordata > Lepidosauria > Squamata > Elapidae > Laticauda > Laticauda colubrina. Next base: position 13,774,283 of record BLBF01000016.1, on the reverse strand, counting down.
GTTTGTTTTGTTGATTTTCAAATTACTGCACATATAGGTAAATATAAGATTTTGCTGATCTCTAAGTCTCTGCACATATTGGATAACACAGATTGATATAATTATACAAATATAAACTATATATTATATACTTGGCTGTTAGGTTGATTAATTAAAGCATAAGAGAAGTTTCTTATTGCTCCATACTTTAATATATTGTTATACTATATATTATGTTATAGATTAATTAGATATATATTTACTGTCTTTAAGGTTTGATTAATTGGGATTACTTTAATCAATATATATGTTAAAATTAATTATTATATACTGATTGTTGATATTGTGGATATAATTTAACATATTATTGAATATTTGATATTATATTGGATCTATATCTAGATTGGCTTTATTATTAAGATAAGCATTTGGATAGCTGATATAGCTGTTCGTGGATATAGAATTGATATAAGGAAAAAAAGTCAAATATCATAATGTGATGTGTTAAAGTTAAAACTTACAGAGCTGGAGGGATTTGAAAGAGAAGAGAAAAATTGGAAGAAGTGGTTGAAAAATAATATTGTAAATATATTTAGTATGACAAGTAACACAAATATACCTAAACAGGGAGGTGGAAATACCCATCCAAAATACCCATCCAAACATTGACAAATTGCATCAATGGCAAGTCCCTCCACACAGAGAGCTATTGACAAAATGTTACCAAGGGAGAGATTAAACTTGATAAAAGATCTACAAGGATTAATGCTGAACATGCAGGAAATGCTATCCAAAAATCATGAAGACTTGAAGACAGAGATAGGATCAGTAAGATCTGAGTTAAAAGAAAAAAATCCAAATTATAGATGAAAAATTTGAATGCTACCAACAAGAGTTGCAGAAAAATCAAGAAAAAAAATAGCAGAAATAGAACCTAGAATGGACAAAGAGGAGAAAAAAGTGGAAGACTTGACTGATAAGCTGATACAAGCAAATAAAGATGTGGAATCTATGGTAATTCTTCTGGAAGCAGAAAAAGCAGCCCACTACCTGAGATTCCAAAATATTAAGGAGGAAAAAGAGGAAGATCTGCTGGATGTAATGGGTGAGATAATTGCAAAAATACTAAGAACCGAAAAAGAAGAAATTGTGATGGAAATAGATGAGACATACAGAGTACAGATGAATTATGCAAGAAGGCACAATCTTCCTAGAGAAGTTCATGTCCGATTGATCAATAAGTCGACTCATGATGAAATACTGCATAGAATGAGAGATGAGCCAGTAGAACATAGCAGAAAGCAGATAATTGTCCTTAAACAGATGCCAAAAAGAGTAAGGGACTTGAGGAGACCATACCACTTTGTGACAACAAAGCTTATAAAATATAAAACAGTTTTAAATGGTTGATGCTGGAGGGAATTATGGTTAATTGGCAGGAAAATAAATATCGATTAGACACACTTGACAAAGCGGAAGATTTCTATGACCAACAACTTGCTAATAAAGAAGAGACAGCAGTGGAAGAAGTGGAAGGAAGGAAAGATTCAGCAGAGGGAAGAGGAATAGAGGCAGCAAATAAGGAAGAAAATTCACTGGATAATAAGGAGAGAAGAAATAATGGAAGAAGAAAGGCAGAAATATATGAAAGACAAGATGCAGAACCTAAAATTGAATGCAGATATAATAACTATACAAGAGGTACTTATAAAAGAGAAGCAAAAATATCTGCTACACAACAGAAAATTAGGAAATGCTTTTATGTCATTAGATAAGCAAAAGAAAAGAGGGGTGGTGTTATCCATAAAAGATTGGATCTTGGCTAAAGAAATTTTTAAAGATAAAGATGGTAGGATATTGATAGTAGAAATAGAGTTAGAAAATAAAAAGATTCTTTTGATAGAAATCTATTCTCCGAATGGCTCACAAGAACATTTCTTTTAAAAACTGTACAATAACATTAAGGATATACAATATGAAGAGATTTGTATCTTAGGTGATTTAAATGCAATTATTGACAAACAATGAATTATAAAGTGAAAAATAAAAAAATAACAAGGAAAAAGGTATTACCAATTTTTTTTCATGATTTGGCAAAAGCGGTTAAGATTTATGATGCATGGAGAGCACATCAACCAAGTAAAAACCAATTTATGTTTTATTCTAACAGACACCATTCCTGGTCGAGATTAGATATGGCATGGATGCTGAAGAAGCTTATCTCAGAAATAATTGAAATAAAAATTGAACCGAGCTTGTGGGCAGATCATAGTTATATCAAGTTTAACTGGAAAGACCAATCCAAGATCTCAAGTTGGACTCTTCAAAGAGCAATCCTAAAGGAGGAGGAATTTAAAATTAAATTGGAAAAGGAAATGAAACTTTTCTTTAAGAAGAATAAAGAAGAAGATAGATCCTTACAAAACACCTGGGACACAGCTAAAGCATTTATGAGAGGGGTGGCGATAAATTATATGGTGAATAAAAATAAGAAACTATAATGAAAAGCATTAGATATGGAATATAGAAACTTGGAGATGAAGCTGCAAGAAGAACCAAAACAGAAAGAGATAAAACTTCAAATGGGTTTAATAAAACATGAAATAAAATTGCTGGAAAAAGAAGAACTAGCCCAAAACTGAAAAGAATAAAACAAAATGTATTTGAGAATGCCAATAAGCCAGGAAGATGGCTAGCTTGGAAATTGAAAAAACAAGTGGAAAAAAGATGGATAACTAAGCTACAAAATGAAATATGCTATCAAGAAAAAATGAAAAGTAATATAGTTCAGAAATTTTATGAGGATCTATATAAAGAAGAAGAATACATAACAGAAAAAAAAGTGATAAACTGTTTAAAGAAAGCTGACCTTCTGAGAATATTGGAAGAAGAAAAAAGTTTATTGAATGGAAGAATAAATTTAGAAGAAGTGATTGGGCAATAAATAAACAAAAAATAATAAGACGGCAGGCCCAGATGTACTCCTTGCTGAACTATATGAAACTCAACAAGAATAATTAGCAACAGATTACTCAAATTATTTAATGAGGTCCTGGCTAAGGCAAAAATTCTGCAATTGTGGAAGGCAGCAATGATTATAATTCCAAAAGAAAAAAATGACCAAACAAAAATAGGAAACTACAGGCTAATATCTCGATTAAATGTGGACTATAAAATTTTCCTAACTATAATAGCCAAAAGACTAAAAAAATATTAAACAAATTTATACACACATCAAAATGGCTTCCTTCCACATAGGCATCTTAGGAATAATATCAGGATGATTCTTGATATTATAGAGTATTATGAAGACAGTAGTGGAGAACAGGTCTTGGACACTAAAAAGGCCTTTGACAATGTAAAATGGAGTTTTGTTCTCCAACAAATTAAGTATGTGGATTTTGGGCCAAAATTCCTAAATGTAGCATCAGCAATATATCACAAACAAGAAGCTGATAAACGATTATACAACAAATAAATTTGAGATACAAAAAGGAACAAGACAGGGATGTCCATTGTCACCATTATTATTTATTTTGACATTAGAGGTATTAACAAGAGTAATTAGGAAAGATCCGGAAATAAAAGGACTAAAAATAAAGAATATTAATTACAAGCCTTCGCAGATGATTTGGTTTTTATTTTAGAAGATCTGCAAAATTCAGGACTAAATCTAACAGAGCAATTAGAGGAATTTGGAGAAGTAGCGGGGCTAAAAATTAATAAGGAATAAACTAAAATACTTACAAAAAATATGACAAATGCACAAAAGGAAAATTTAACACGGATAATGGACATCCAGATTAAAAGTTAAATATTTGGGAATTGTAATTTTGGCAAAATGTATAACCCTCAAAGGGGATAATTATACCCCACTAATTAAAAAAATAACGGAAGACCTCAGGAAATGGAATAACTTAAGACTTTCCTTTATGGGGAGAATTGAGTCCATAAAAATGAACATATTACCAAAATTTTATTCCAAAATGCTCCAGTAAAATTAGAGAAATTTGTTTTTGATCAATTGGATAAGCTAGTGTAACAATTTATATGGCAGAGAAAAAAGCCCAGAATCAAACTGAAATTGTTGCAGGACGCTACTGAAAGATGAGGTTTTGGTCTACCTGATTGGGAAGTATATTATAGAGCGGCTATTCTGACCTGGGTTAAAGATTGGATAAGTGTTAAAAATAAAAGAATGTTAACATTAGAAGGATACAATCTGCAGGCAGGGTGGCATGCCTTTTTGTGGCAAGACAAACAACAAATTCATAGTTATTTTTAAAGACATAAAATTAGGCAGATCCTACTAAATGTATGGAATAAAATTAAACAACAAATTTACGCTGGAATACCAACTTGGCTGTCTACATTAGAAGCATTAATGTACCCACACTTATTACGATGAGGGCAGGTCATCACATATGAGGACATATTAGCGAGAGGGGAGATTAAAAAACAAGACAGGAGTTGAAAGATTTGGGAGCTGAGATAGAATGGTGGGTCTACCTACAATTACAGTTGAGGTATGGTAAAGATATGAAAGAATGGGGTATTAGTAGATGAAAAACAGAATTAGATAAACTATTATTAGGAATAGATGAGAAATGGATTGAAAAAACTTACAAAGTATTATTGGAATGTAAATTGGAAGAGGAAAAGGTGAAAGAAATGATGTTGGCCTGGATGAAGGACTTTGGATATGGTATAAATTTGGATAGTTGGCAAATTTTATGGGACAGAAATAGAAAAATAACTTTGGCGGCATTCATATAAAGAAAACTTACACAAAATGTTTTATCAATGGCATATCCCATCATCAAAATTGGCAAGAATGTACCCAAAACTATCCCCTAAGTGCTGGAAATGCAATGAAGAAATTGGAATATATTACCATGTATGGTGGAAACGTGAAAAAGTCTAGACACGCTGGCTGAAAATTAGAAATTGGTTAGAAGAGATGTGTAAAATTAACATAGAATTTAGACCTGAAATTTTTCTATTGGGAATCAACATGGGAAAATATAATAAAGAGATAATATATTTAATAGTCCATAACACCACTGCTGCGAGATTAGCCCTTGCCCAAAGATGGAAAGGTAATGATATACCAGATGAGATGGAAATAATTAGAAAAATTTGGATGTGCGCTGAAATGGATAAGTAACTCAAGAGTTAAAAGATAGGACTGAATCTGATTATTACAAAATCTGGGGGAAGTTTTACCAATGGTTTAAAAAAGAAAGGACTAAATGTATTAATGATGATTAATATTTATGTATATATGTAAATTTGCACTTTTTGTTTTATGTATTATTTGAGGATGTAAGACAAGTAGGTGTGTCGGGATGAATGTACCACGTTCATTGTTTTTAAATGCTTTTCTTTCTGTTGTTTCATTAATAAAATTTATTTTTTTAAAAAAAATTCTGTTCTATTCCATTGTACCTGTGCATTTGGTTTTTCCTGTCTGAGTGCAGGATCTTACTTTTCTCACCACTGAATTGCATTTTATTGGATATAGCTCAGTATTCAGGTCTCTTAAGTTCTTCTAATCAAGTCTATCTTCCAAAGTGAGGAATTCCTCTTCTACATCTTCTTCTAGATCATTTATGAAGATGTTGAAGAGAACTGGATCCATGACAGAACCTTGAGCACTTCACTGCATATTTCCTTCCATGTAAATATAGTTCCATTGAGGAATACATGCTGGGAGCATTTGGTCAGTGAATTGTGAATTCATCTGCTGGTGATGTTGTTTATCCCACATTGTTCTATCTTATCAAGGAATAGGCTGTGGTCTACTTTGTCAAATGCCTTACTAGAGTCCAAGTATACTATGCGGACAGAGGATTCTAGCAAAGCAAGTGACTCTGGAGAGAGTAGAGGACAAAAATAACAAAAGAAGGATTTATTGTTTTCCTGTCAATTTGGATCAAATATTTGATCTTATTATTTCAATTCACAACTTTGATTTGATTGCATTGTCCGATATCTTCTACTTTCATGTTTGCAGAGAAATTTTTAGAAATATGTATAGAGTTGTTTAAGGAGTGGGCAATCTTAAAAATGGAATGAATGAATGAAAGAATGAGAATGCTTTCAAAGTGTGGTTGTTAACATGGGACCAATTCTGATTAATATTTTTTTTCTGGAATACTGACTACCATTTAGACATTTCGTAGAGAGAGTTCTTGTCAATGAAATATATTTTGGTTCTTTTTCTGGGAACAGAAACAGAAAAAGTTTATGAGGAAAAGTTTAATACTCCATTCAGAAGTGAAGATTGCCACAGGATTCAGGATGCTCAGGATTCACTTTAATACAGCTGTGTTATATGTACTATGAATTTAGCTTTCAAATATGCTTTGCATATCTTACACATATACTGTGTGACCTCATGCTGTTTCTGTAATATATACATGGAATGTAATGTATAGGGTTTCCTGATATCTGAATCAGAATCACATTATCGGATTTTTTTTTGTGGAAAAATGACCCTGAAATTACATCAATTGTAATTACATCAACTGTCAGCCTCCAAGAGGTTTTCCTGACATCTTTTGCTGCTTGACTCTTGTCGGCTGCCATGCAAATGGGTGAAGGGGTAATTTGGTGTTTGAGGGGAAGGAAGGGTGCTGGAATGGAGGATGTGTGAACTGAAATGGAGGGAACACTTTCCTTCTTACTGCGCAACTGCATATGCTTATCTCTTCTAAGCCAAGGTGAATTGTCTTGGCATATCAGATGTGTGAGAAACCACCTGAAGATGTACCCCACATGGCATTATACACACTTCAGATTAGATAAGCAGTTTGAACTCCTGGGGGAAGGAACTTGAGATAAAGGCCATGTCACATCGGCCGACGGATGCAAAAAGTATGTAAAAACGACACAGCGGATGAGAAAATGTTCCATCCGTTGTTATCCGCTCTCAAAAATGCCCCAAATTTGCATAAACAGAGCAGACAACAATGGAAAGGAACAGATGGGGAGAGGTCATAGCGAGGATCTTAAGCGGATGCTCCACGGAAGCCTAGCGGATGGAAGCAGATGGAAGCAGATGGCACATCTGCAGGGCTTCTGGGGTAGCACAGCGAAGTGGATGCACAGCAGAAGGAACGGATGCAGAGCGGATGCCTAGCAGATGACGCGGATGCATCACGGACGCCTAGCGGATGCCTAGCGGATGCCTAGCAGATGCCTAGCAGATGCAAAGCGTTCACTGTGCATGCGGGGAGGATGCATTGTGTCAGCCCTGCGGATATAAAGCACCTGCTGGTGCTGCTGGTGCTGCTGGTGCTGCTGGTGCTGCTGGTGCTGCTGGTGCTGCTGGTGCTGCTTTTGCTGCTGCTGGTGGTGGTGGTGTGGTGGACCAGCCCCTAGAACCTCAAAGCCCGACTGATGAGGGCCCAGAAGGCCCTGCCAGAGGGAGGAAGAGGCAATCCCACAATAGGGAGAGGAGACAGTACTCCATCGAAGAGGAACATGAGGATGAGGTGCTCGAATGGCTGAGGGTGAACGAGTACCTCTGGCGGAAGCGACACAGGCTCTATCGAGAAACCAAAAGGAAGCAGGCGGCTTGGAGAGAGAAGGTGGAGAGCCTGGGCTACACTTCGGAGGTTCTCCTTGGGGGGGTGGAAGCACATGCACACCTGGTATGGGAAGCTGCACCTGAAGAAGTCTGGCCAGGCCGCAGTCAAGCTCACCGACCGGGAGACCTACGTGATGGCCAAGTGCAGCTTCTTGGAGGGTGAGGTCCGCCACTGAGGAGCAGCCCCTCTGTCAACCCTCTCTCTCAGGCAGCCCACAGAGAGCCAGTCCTCTTCTGGTCAAGAGTCAGCTCCTGTGTCCAGGCAGGTATCAGTGGAGCACCCCCCAACGGAGACCCCCCCAACAGCTGCACTCCCCATGGTGGAGCGCGTGGAGGACCCCCTGGCACAGTTGGAGCATGGAGAGGCCACTGCCACCAGAGACCAACCCACATCCACCCCCAGCTCCACCTCCACAGAAAGCAGGCAGAGAGGCAGACTGGAGGGACAGAGCCACACTGTCCTGCTGGAGATCAGGGACACCATCAAAAGCAGCGTAGATCTCCTCTCTCAGCTGGTACACATCGACATACCATCCTCTAACAGAAAGCCCTTCCTCACCTACGTCAACCAGACCCTCATGGACATGTCCGAATCCCAGTACCAGGTGATCAAGGAGAGGATCACAGGTCTCAAGTGGGATGGGCAGGGATACCTGTGGAATGGGTAATAGCTGTGGGATGGGTTAGGATAGCAGTGGGATGGGCAGGGATACCTGTGGAATGGATAATAGCTGTGGGATGGGTAAGGATAGAAGTGGGATAGATAAACCTCCAGTGCAAACATAGTGGGACTGTATGGTCCACCCTCCCAGGTGCCACACCTATGGCCCTTTGTTATCAATAACAATTTAATCATTCATCAACACATTTCAACATAAACACAATTCTTTATTAAATGCCCTGTTCATTGTAGGGCCACTCAACATGCATGGCACAATCTCATCAGTGTGATGAGACAGGCTGAAGGAAGCATCCATTAAGCATCTACCATACTGTCTTGCCACTCCACCGCTCCAGCTGGGGAGTTGCACCAGTGTCTCAGGAGGTTGCGCTGCTTCTTCGCTTCATGTGAGGCTCTGTTGGGGCCTTGCACATCCACAGTGTTTATCAGGTTTCGCCCTTGCCTCCATTCCCCAGGCTCCATGTCCCCATTGCCTTGCTGGAGGTCCACGAGCCTGTTCTGCAAGACTGGGTAGCGGGTGCTCATGAGATTGTGCAGGATGCAGCAAGCTTCCACGATGCTCCTCACAGTCCTTGGGTGATGCTGCATGGTGGTGAGAAGTACCTGGAACCTGTTGGCCAGGATGCCAAAGGCGTTCTCCACCACCCGCCTTGCCCTGGACAGCCTGTAGTTGAAGATCCTCTCTTCACGGGTGAGGCATCTGGAAGTGTATGGCTTCATGAGGTAGGTTCTGAGGGAGAAGGCGTCATCCCCCAAGATGAAGTAGGGCACATCTTGTGTGTCATTGGGTAGGGGGTCTGGATCTGGGAAGCCCATGATGAGGTTCCATTCCAGCCCCTCCTTGAGGTGACTGGCATTGTATACCTGGGCATCTGAAGCTGATCCATTGCCTGAAGCATCGATGTACATGAACTTGTAGTCAGCATTGACCATGGCGAAGAGGATGATTCTGAAGAAGCCCTTGTAGTTGTGATAAGTGGACCCTGAGTTGGCTGGAGCTTTGCAGGCCACGTGCTTCCCATCTATGGCTCCAACGGTGTGGGGGAAGTTCCACTTCTGATACCACTGCTCTGTAACTTTCTTCCAGCCTTCTTCAGTGGAGGGGCACTGGAGGAGCTCCTCCAGGTATTCTTCAATGATGGCCTGCACCACTTCTGTGACCACAATGCTGATGGTGTTGTGTGGCACCCTCCAGGTGTACTGCATGCTCCTGTAGGTGGTCCCTGAGGCCAGGTGGTGCAGAGTCAGTGCCACCTTCAGCCCAGGGTCCAGGCTGGGCCAGAAGTTGGTGTTTGCCTTGGTCAACCTGGGTCTCAGCCACTCCACAACTTTGTCAAACATGGCTGGCGGCATCCTCATGAAGTTCTGGAATGCGCGAGGGTCTTTGTTCCTCAGCTCCACCATCAGCTTGTTATACAGTCCGTACTCTGCTCTTCTCGCGATCCATCTTCGGACCCACACACATCTTGGACGCCTCCTTTTCTTCTCGTAGGACAGGTGAAAGAGCCTGTAGATGGCTTCGCACTGTTGTAGAATGATGGCAGCTACCAAAAGGAGTTTGCAATGATCCATGGTGGAGATGACTGGATGCTGTGGAAGAGCAAGAGCAAGATGAAGGCTGAAGAGGTCTGCACAGCAGGGCTGCTGGACTGAAAGTGAAATCCAGGTGATTTCTCCCCCTTTTTATAGGAAATATCGTTTTTCCACTAGGTGTCCTTCTGCATCCTCTAGACATCCTGCAGACATCCTAAATATCCGAGATACGTCCCCTATAAGAACGTTTTTTCCATTTTAATGCTTTATATGCGAGCTGCATCTGCTTACATCCTTTGTATGTCCGTGAAATTAACACTGTGTGTCCGTTCCGCGTCCGTTTCGCTTCCTCTCTGTGATATTTTCCGCTGGAGCGGATGTGATTTGCGTGGATGCGCAGCAGATGCCTAGCGGATATAGCGGATGCGTAACGGATGACTATGGACATATAACGGATGTTCCCCATATGCGTAGCAGATGTATAATGGATGCATTGGATACTTTATCTGCTCAAAAAGTTTTGTGCAGCTCAAAACTTTTCGAGCGGATGAAATCTCAGTAGACGGATGCTGGACGGATAGAGAGTATGAAAAACGGACGCAGTGAGTACAGAACGGATGCATCGCGTTAACCAACGGATGGCAAGTGTTTCTCTCTGTTTTACATCCTCTTTCCATCCGTTGGTGCTGTGTGACATGGGATTAACTTTCAGTGTGTAATTTCTGCACCCATTTGCCTCAGATCTTGCTTTCCTTTTGTTGCGATTCCTTCAAATCGAGTAAAAGTACTTTTCTTTATTTTAATGGAGTCTAAGATTTTCTTTCTTGGATTGTAAATGAAGGCACAGCTGATATCTTCTTTCCCTGTTTGATTCTTGCTATAATATATTCTAAGCATCAAGACTGTTATGACATGTAGCTATGATGTTCTTTTGTGGACAGGTAGGTTTGGCTTTGGTGCCCATGCTTTAAATCCAATTGCTATCTTGCATATTCTCTTCTATTTGTATGCATTCAATTAAAGAATTTTTATCTCTCTTTTTCTGATGTATAGAACTGCCTCTTTGTGTGCATGTTTGTGTTTGTATTTGTGTGTTTTGCAAAAGAGAGGAAGAAGAGGAAGGAGTCTTGCACCTCCTCTCTACTGTATTAATTTTCCTTCCCAAAGGTGTTCTATCTATCTGATTGTGATGTTTTCATAGGACTCAGCATTTCTTTTCCATCCCAACTGTAGCTTGGAGAGAGCTAGTTAATGGTCCATTAAAGATATTCAGAAAGTACCTTGGTGGTTATCTTGGAAAAAAGAAAACATCAACAATGGGAAACTTTTAAACAAAAGCTTTTAGCAAGCATAGCAATAGAGACAGAAAATTATCTTGTTGCATTCTTGCTTCTATGGAAATGCTTCATGCTTTCCATGAATGGAAAATGGGCCAGAATGAAATGCTAAAATGCTAAAATTTCATATATTCCCTATGTAACTTTTGAGCAATTGCTATGATTTTTAAAAATAATTCAGTTTACAGTATAAGCATAAATGCTCAATATGACTATTTTTCTATGTTTGACTTATACTGGCTGGATGTGGATGTGTAACATAGTGCAAACATAACAAAAAGGGGAATATACTTGCTCTCCATGTATAGTTACAAAAGCAAGCTTGAGAATGAGGAGGGGAGGTGAGGAAGAGATTTCTCTTTTCTTGAAGTCCTGATGACCCCAATATCCTGTCTACCAATTATCAATATATATAAATATAGGATCTTTGGCCATTGGGCTAAATTGTGTGCTCGTAAATAAAGTCAGTGTTACAGATGTCATATATTGTACCTCAAGTGTTTTTCATCCAGTGGAAGCTGAATTATTTCATATATTTAATTCATTAATTTAATTTAATTCATTAAATAAAATAAAATAAAATAATAAAAAATTTATCCAGGAAATTATAGGTCAGTCAGTTTGACATCAGTACCAGGGAAAATCCCAGAAAAGATAATCAAGCAGAAGATTAGTGAGCAGCTAGAAATGAACAAGGTGATAAGTAGAAGCCAACATATTAAAAGTAGACTAAACCTTATATTTTTCTTTGATATAGTAACTAAATTAGCAGACCATCAAAATTCTGTGGACATAGTATACCTGGACTTCAGAAAAGCATTTGACAAAGGAGACCTGATGTGAGATAGACTAATTCACATGAAACTCGATATGATTGGATTATGATAAAGGGACCAAAATGAATCCTCATTTTTTAAAATAATGTTTTCCTGCTTAGTAGTCTAAATATGATCAAAAGTCTACACTGTTATTTATAGTGGGTTGAATTGTTATGCCTTGGCATGCAATTTCATATAACCAGGACTATCATCTTAGCCGTACTAGGTTTAAGGAAAAAGACTGTTGGGCAATTCAGTTCTTCTGTGCATGAACAAAATCATAATTTTACTTGACCAGTTTAGACTAGCACATAATCAAGCCTAGAAGTCTAAAGAATTACATATAATTCCTATAGTTTATGCATTAGTTTCCCTAACTCTAAGATAATCTTGCATCAGGTGGTACACCTGAGTAAAGCTTACAGCACAAAACTTCCCATTATTGGTATAGATAATATATATCAGATTATCTTTCTTATCCATGATCAAATCATAGCTGATATTATGAAGGGACCTGGCATTGATTAACAGCCACAGCAGGCCTGGGACATAGTGGGAAAGAACCAATTGCCATCTGGTTGAAGAAGAAACCAGATGTTAGAATGGGCACTACTTGCCTAATTCCAAATTTTCTTAATTGGTTTGAAAACTCCCAGGTGATATCTCCTCCTATTTTCTCCACTTGCTTAACTTCTTATCCAGAGAAACAAGGGAGTAATAATATGATACCAAGAAAGGATATATTTTTGACATTGAGGCTTTCACAGCCTAATGAAATAGAGATTTCTCACAATTCTAAATAAATTAGCTATGGAGTAAAGCCATCAATATTTGCAATTGTGGGATGTGATTTTGAAACCACATCTGAGCTGTTTTCTTCTCAATAGTTCCTTTTTTATTCCCTTTCCCAACGAAGAACTCACCTTAGTGCTACTATGGCAAAAAAATGTTCTCATTTTCTTCTTTTCAGCATGTGCAATAGGACCAGGCTTTTACCCCTCTAACTGTGTATATTGTATTTAATAGACCCCTGGAACTCAATGGAGAAGAGGCGTAGAAAGAAAAAAAGAAGAAAAAAGAAACTATTATGTTTTTGCAGATCAGGTGATTTTTCAGCAGGTCACACATAGGAAATCCTAAGATTCAGTTCCTGTTGCATTCCCAATGGAATCAAAATGAATATATGACTAGAGAACCATTGTACTGAACCATTGTATAGAACCATTGTACTGGTTCTGAGGGCAGAGTATAGTGCAATTCAACAATGTTGTCCTTAAGCCCATGTCACACTGAACCAACGGATGCAAAGAGGATGTAAAATGGACAAAAAACCTTGCCATCCATTCAAAAACGCGATGTACTTACTGCCTCCGTTTGGCTTCCTCTCTATCCGTCCAGCATCCATTTATGGACGTTTCATCCGCTCCAAAAGTTTTGGGCTGCCCAAAACTTTTGCGCAGAAAATGTATCCAGTTCGTCTGTTCTGCATCCGCTATGCATCTGCTAGGCATCCGTTACACATCCATTACGCATCTGCTATATCCGCTAGGCGTCCGCTACGCATCCGCGGAACTCCATCCGCCCGGACATAGGGAGGAAGCGGAACGGATGCAGAACGGATGCAGAACAGATGCCTAGTGGATGCAGAACGGAAACAAAGCGTTTAAAATGGAAAAATCATTCGCAGAGGGGACCTATCTCGGATATTGAGAATGTCTAGAGGATGCCTAGAGGATGCCTAGCGGAGAACCTATACTGCCTATAAAAAGGGGGAGCAACTCGCCTGCATCTCACTTTCAGAACAGCAGCCCAGCAGTGCAGACCTCTGCAGCCTTCATCTGGCTCTTCCTCTTCCACAGCATCCAGTCATGTCCACCGTGGATTGTAACAAAGTCCTTTCGGCAGCCACCATCGTTCTGCAACAGTGCGAAGCCATCTGCAGGCTCTGTGAACACTACTGCGAGAAGAAAAGGAGCCACCCAAAAAGAGTCTGGATCCGAAGATGGTTCGCCAGAAGAGCAGAGGACGGACTGTACAACAAGCTGATGGTGGAGGTCAGGAACGAAGACACTCGTGCATTCCAAAACTTCATGAGGATGCCTCCAGCCATGTTTGATGAAGTTGTGCAGCGCGTGACACCCAGGTTGACCAAGGCAAACACCAGCTTCCAGCCCAGCCTGGAACCTGGGCTCAAGATGGCACTCACTCTGTGCCACCTGGCCTCAGGGACCTCCTACAGGAGCATGCAGTATGGCTGGAGGGTGCCATCCAACACCATCAGCATTGTGGTCAGAGAAGTGGTGCAGGCCATTATCGAAGAATACAAGGAGGAGCTCCTCCAGTACCCCTCCACTGACGAAGGATGGAAGAAAGTTGCAGAGCAGTGGTATCAGAAGTGGAACTTCCCACACACCGTTGGAGCCATAGATGGGAAGCACGTGGCCTGCAAAGCTCCAGCCAAGTCGGGGTCCACTTATTTCAACTACAAGGGCTTGTTCAGCATCATCCTCTTCGCCATGGTCAATGCTGACTACAAGTTCATGTACATCGATGCTTCAGGCAATGGATCAGCTTCAGATGCCCAGGTATACAACGCCAGTCACCTCAAGGAGGGGCTGGAACGCAACCTCATCGTGGGCTTCCCAGATCCAGAACCCCTGCCCAACGACACACAAGATGTGCCCTACTTCATCGTGGGGGATGACACCTTCTCCCTCAGAACCTACCTCATGAAGCCCTACATCTCCAGACTCCTCACCCGTGAAGAGAGGATCTTCAACTACAGGCTGTCCAGGGCAAGGCGGGTGGTGGGGAATGCTTTTGGCATCCTGGCCAACAGATTCCAGGTACTTCTCACCACCATGCAGCATTGCCCAGAGACCACGGGGAGGATCATGGAAACTTGCTGCATCCTGCACAATCTCATGTGCACCCGCTACCCAGTCTTGCAGAACAGGCTCGTGGACCTCCAGCAAGGCAATGGGGACATGGAGCCTGGGGAATGGATAAGGGCGAAACCTGATAGACACTGTGGATGTGCAAGGCCCCAACAGAGCCTCACATGAAGCGAAGAAGCAGCACAACCTCCTGAGACACTGGTGCAACTCCCCAGCTGGAGCAGTGGAGTGGCAAGACAGGATGGTAGATGCTTAATGGATGCTTCCTTCAGCCTGTCTCATCACACAGATGAGATTGGGCTGTGTATGTTTGGTTGGCCTACAATGAACAGGGCGTTTAATAAAGAGTTGTGTTTATGTTGACATGTGTGGATAATTATTACATTATTATTGATAATAAAGGGCCATAGGTGTGGCACCTGGGAGGGTGGACCATACAGTCCCACTATGCTTGCACTGGAGGTTTATGTATCCCACAGCTATTACCCATCCCAAAGGTATCCCTGCCAATCCCACTGCTATCTCAACCCATCCCACTGCTATCTTAACCCATCCCACAAGCATGCAAAGGCTTAAACCATTTCTAAAAGTTTCCAGCAAGACTTTATTAAAAAAAAGAAATGAAGCAAGTGTGTGAATCAAAAATAGACTTTATTAACAACAAGCTATGAAACAAAAATGAGTCTCTGGCACTCCTCTTGGTCGCTCAGTCTCAGGGGTGAAGGGTGCAGGTGCTGTGGAGGTGGCTGGTGCTGGAGTGCTTGTCATCAGCTCCTCCAGAAGCAGAAGCAGCAGAAGCCCCAGCCCCAGAAGAGCGAGCCCGTGCTGTAGAAGCCCCAGGAGAACCAGAGTGAGGGCCAGGGGGCGGGATGGTAGCCCTGTCCCTCTTGCAAGGGCTGGCAGCAGATGGCTGAGGCTTGCTGTGCTTCCGCATGGTTGTGGGGTTGCTGGCTGGCAGGGAGGCTGGCAGGAACCAAGGCTGGCAGGAAGGCTGGCAGGGAGGCAGGCAGGCATGCAGGCACCAAGGCTGGCAGGAAGGCTGGCAGGCAGGCAGGCAGGCACCAAGGCTGGCAAGCAGACATGAACCAAGGCTGGCAGGAAGGCAGGCAGCAAGGCTGGCAGGCAGACTGGCTGGCAGCAAGGCTTGCAGGCAGGCTGGCAGGCTGGCAGCAAGGCTTGCAGGCAGGCTGGCAGGCTGGCAGTAAGGCTGGCAGGCAGGCTGGCAGGCTGGCAGCAAGGCTGGCATGGAGGCTGGCAGCAAGGCTGGCAGGGAGGCTGGCAGCAAGGCTGGTAGCAAGGCTGGCAGCAAGGCTGGCAGAAAGGCTGGTAGCAAGGCTGGCAGCATGGCTGGCAGGCAGACATGCAGGCAGGGCAGCCAATCTGTTTGGCAGAAGGTCTTTCCTCTGAATGGCGACCTGCTTCCGAGCTGCTTCCGTTATATCCGCGGGGCTGACCCAATGCATTCTCCCCGCATGCGCAATTAATGCCAGGCATCCGCTAGGCTTCCGCTGTGCATCCGCTTCATCCGCTTGGCGTCCATTCTGCATCCGCTGTATCTGTTGTGCGTCCGCTTCACTGAGGCCCCCCAGAAGCCCTGTGGATGTGCCATCCGCTCCCATCCGCTTCTATCCGCTAGGCTTCCGTTCCGCATCCGCTTTGCATCCGCCCTGCGTCCGTGTTATCCGCTCCGGTTATGCAAATTTTAGCCCCTTTTGAGAGCGGATAACAACGGATGGAACATTTTGCTCGTCCGCTGTGTCCTTTTTTGCATCCGTTGGGCAATGTGACATGGGCTTTAGCGTACTTAGTGTACTTCTCTCTCACTCTCTTGCACACATGTAATGCCACATATTTTTAAACACTTTCTTATTTCCTGATAAACTCTGATGTGAGAACTTTATGTCTAGTTACTAAATCTCAGCAGTTCCAGATAAGATAAAGCAGAGACATGATTGCTTCCAAAATGACCTTTGGAAGAATTTGAAGGGATATGGGCTTATTTTTTAAAAAATCTAAACTGAATTGGGAAGTTGACCATTATTGCAAACATGGTTCTAGTTAACAGCACTGCCTCCATGTAATTGTTGCTTGGTGAATTTGCAGGCTGGATAAAATTTCCATCCATCTGTTTGTAGAGAAGAGATGATCTGCTTTCTACCAATAATTCTTGCCATTCCTTTATCATATAAGGATGCATAATTGAGAAAGTGATTTTAAATTAAAAAATGACTTCAGAAGTGTGGTTTTTTAAAAAACTGAACATCATATGTCTTTTAACTGAAGGATAGATAAGGGTATGGTCTCAGTTTTGAAAAATTGGTAAAACTTTGATGCCAGAAATTAAGAATCTTTTTAATAACATTCATTTAGAAATGCAGGATGCTATATCAGGTAGATGACTGGCATTTGGTCATAAACTCAGGATTCTGAAGCAAGTTGGATTAAATTAAGTAAGGTCTCCTAAGAGTTAAGATTGATTCCTGGTGATTACACAGACATATTCATGTTGTTTTCTTGGCACAAAATGGAAATGAATTTCCATTACCTTCTTCCTTGTTTTCCTAACTTCTCAATCTAATTTACAGTTCTGGTATTCCCTGGAGATATCAATGTGAGTATTAATTAAGCTTGTCTTTAGGTTAGTTGAAATGATTTTACTGATCTATTTGAAATTCTCTCTATGTTTTTCTTGTGTCCCTCCTCCCTTTTTCCAGATAAATTCCTTTCAAAAATTCTTTTTAGTGTAAAACTGCATAATTCATTACATTTTTGAGGTTTTCATGATGATTGCCTAAGTATTACTGGGCTTTGGATTAAGAATCCAATGCATTTTTCCATCCATCTGTCCAAATCTCTCTCCCTCCTTTCCAAAGCAAATTGAGGTACCTTGACTGAACAGGAATCCTAACAAAATCAGATGGATTCAGAGCAAATCTGCTATGATTTTTTTTCACCAGGAACCCCATAGAAGGGATCTGTCACAAGAGAAAGGAATAAATAAACATCCATATATCCATAACTAGGAAACATAAATTAAAAATTAATTTTTTTTAATTTTAATTAAAAATTAAACATAAACATAACAAGCAAGATAGGCTGAAGCTCCATTTAATAATAGAGGACAGTGTTTATAGCCTTATCAAATTCCAAGTAATTATTTTCTTTAAAATGCTCTATAATATTCCTGTGAGATTAAGGGTAATTTTGCCTAGCTGGTTTGAGATGTAACTGATAAGAATTTGTCAGTGATCTTGCCAATACAATGCAAGAAAAGTCTGGCAGAAGTAATGGTAAGTATTCCAGTTTCCGCTGTTATGGCTATATACAAGTTCAACTCAAAGCATGAATCCAGAGTAGATGGGACAATTTGATTATTATTTTTTAATCCACTGAGTCAGGATTCATAGATTCACTGAATGATTCTAAGGGGTCATTTGGACCATTAAGTCTAAATTCCTGCTCAGTTCAGGAATCCAAAGTATGGCACTCCAAACAGATTTAGAGTATCCAAAACAGTAACTATGACAGGGAATCCTAGTGGACAATCACTTAAATATGAGCCAGCAGTGTACGGCAGCTAATACAACCCTTGGTTGTATAAACAGAGTCATAAAATCAAAATGACATGAAGTATTAGTACCACTTTATAAATCTATAGTGAGATCACACCTGGAATACTGCATACAGTTTTGGTCACTACATTACAAAAAATATGTTAAAATGTTGGAAAGAGTGCAAAGAAGAGCAGTTAAGATGATTAAAAGCCTGGAGACTAAAATATATGAAGAATGGTTGCAGGATTTGGGTTTGGCTAGTGTGGAGAAAAGGACTAGAGGCAATATGATAGCAGTATTCCAGTATTTGAGAGGCTGCCTCAAAAAGGAGGAGATTAATCTATTTTCCAAAGCACCACAAGAAACAATGGATGGAAACTACCAAGGAGAAAAGCAACTTGGAATTGAGGAAAAACTTCCTAACAGTGAGGATAATTAAATGTGAACTCAGGAGATACTGGATCACATATTTATGCGGGGAATTAAGAAATAAACTAATGATACTCTTGAGAACCAAGAATCATCTGGGAAGAATGTGAAAACTGACATTCAGGTACTCCCGGCAGTTCAGATAGAGAACAAGTAGAGCTAGAAGTGTTGCATCACACATCCTGGAACCATAGAAATCATTCATTTTATTTCTTTATTTTTATTTATTCATTTTGTCAAGCAATTATAAGATAACATGTATAAATATAAACATAGTTATGAATACATGAAATGGATACATATAAGAAAAATGAAAAGAAACAATAGGACAGGGATGGTAGGCACGTTGGTGTGCTTATACACACCTTCTACAGACTTCTTAGAAAAGGGGTGAGGTCAATAGTAGACAGTCCAAGGTTAAAGTTTTTGGGGTTTGGGGAAGAAACCACAGAGTTGGATAGAGTATTCCAGACACTGACCACTCTGTAGCTGAAGTCGTATTTCCTGCAATCAAGTTTGGTGTGGTTTTCCTTGAGTTTGTATCCATTGTGTGCTCTTGTATTGTTATGGTTGAAGCTGAAGTATTTATTGACAGGTAGGACATTGCATTATATAATTTTATGTACTATACTTAGATCGTACTGAAGGTGGCATGGTTCTAAGTTGTCTAGATCTAGAATTTCAAGTCTGGCGGCATAAGGTATTCTGCAATGAGTAGAGGAGTGGAGAACTCTTCTTGTGAAATATTTCTGGACTTTCTCAACTGTGTTAATATCAGATACATAATGCGGGTTCCAGACTGATGAGCTGTATTCAAGTATTGGTCTAGCAAATGTTTTGTATGCTCTAGTTAGTAGTGTGATATTACCAGAGAAAAAGCTATGCAGGATTAGGTTAACAACTCTTAATGCCTTTTTGGCTTTGTAGTTACAGTGGGCTCTAGCACTTAGGTCATTTGAGATGAGTACTCCAAGGTCCTTCACAAGTGCAATCAGTCAGTGCTATACCCAGGCCAAACACTGACTGAACAGAATCCAGATAATCTACTTCCTTGAAGGTCCTCTGGAATTGTAGCTCCATTAGTTTCAACTATCTACCTTCAAAAAGAAAGACAGGAGTAATTCTGTGAGAAATTTCCCTATAAAACCAAGCAAAATGAAATTTTGGATGGATAAAAATACTTATTAGGGAAAGGCAAACAGAAGGAAGGTAAACATCATATGTACACGAACCTCTATACCAGTTGCCTAATTACCAGTTTGGACAAAACTTTGGATTTTAGCAGAGAATGACTCTGGTGTCTGTCATTTGGAAGTTCTCAGACAGGTCTTCTTTCTTGCTTCCAAGAATTTAACTTATCCTAAAGACTTATTCTCCGTTTTATAGGTTGAGATAGCCAGTTTCTTTAGTGAATCTGGCATTTTGCTCATCCCAGAACTGTTCTTCTTCTATGATGTCCTTGGTCTACCTTTGTTAATGCACTCTGAGGAAAAGACACAGTCTGATTTTTACTAGTTGTATCTTAAGGCCCTGTCACACTGCCCAACGGATGCAAAACGTTAGTAAAAAGGACACAACGGACGAGCAAAATGTTCCATCCGTTGTTATCCGCTCTCAAAAGAGGCAAAAATTTGCATAACCGGAGCGGATAACACGGAAAGGAACGGATGCGGGGAGGACGCAGAGCGGATGGAAAGCAGATGCGGAACGGAAGCCCAGTGGATGGAAGCGGATGGGAGCGGATGGCACATCCGCTAGGCTTCCGGGGGACCTCAGCAATGCGGACGCAGAACGGATACAGCGGATGCACAGCAGATGAAGCGGATGCAGAGCGGAAGCCTAGCGGATGCACAGCGGATGAAGCGGATGCAGAGCGGAAGCCTAGCAGATGCACAGCGGAAGCCGAACGGATGCCGAGCGTTAATTGCCATGTGGGGGGGATGCATTGCGTAAGCCCTGTGGATATAAAGGGAAGCAGCTCCCAAGCAGGTCACCATTTGGAGGAAAGACCTGCTGCCGGACGGATTGACTGCCTTGCCTGCCCCGCCTGCAAGCCTTGCTGCCAGCCTCCCTGCCAGCCTGCCTCCAAGCCTGTCTCCCAGCCTCCTGGCCAGCCTCCCTGCCAGCCTTGCTCTCTGCTTGCCTGCCAGCCTTGCTGCCAGCCTCCCTGCCAGCCAGTCTGCCTGCCAGCCTTCGTGCCTGCCTGCCTACCTGCCTTCCTGCCAGCCTTCCTGCCAGGCTTCCTGCCAGCCTTCGTGCCTGCCTGCCAGCCTTCATGCCTACCTGCCTGCCAGCCTTCCTGCCAGCCTTCCTGCCAGCCTTCCTGCCAGCCTTGGTGCCTGCCAGCCTCCCTGCCAGCCAGCAACCCCACAACCATGGGGAAGAAGCGAAAGCCTCAGCAACCTGCCGCCATCCCTGGCAAGAGGGACAGGGCCACCCTCCTGCCCCCTGTCCCTGACTCTGCTTCTGCTGGGGCTTCTGCTGCTCGGACTCGCTCTTCTGGTGCTGGAGCTTCTGCTGAAGCTGCTCCTGGTGGTGGTGCTTCTGCTGGTGCTTACTCTGCTGAAGCTGCTCCTGGCGGTGGTGCTTCTGCTGGTGCTTACTCTGCTGAAGCTGCTCCTGGTCCTGCTGGTCCTGCTCGTGCTCCTGGACTTGCTCGTACTGCTTGTACTGCTCGTGTTCCTGGTCTTGCTCGTCTTGCTCATCCTGCTCGTGCTCCTGGTCTTGCTGGCGCTGCTGGTGCTTATTCTGCTGATGATGATCCTGGTCCTGCTGGTGCTGGTGCTGGTGCTGGTGCTGCCGCTGCTGCTGCTGATCCTGCTGGTGCTGCTGCTGCTGTTGCTGCTGCTGCTGCTGATGATGATCCTGCTGCTGCTGCTGATGATGATGATGATTATTATGATCCTGCTGGTGATGATGATGATGATGATGATGATGATGATCCTACTGCTGCTGCTGCTGCTGCTGGTGTGGAGGAGCAGCCTCTACTACCTGGAAGCCCCTCTGATGAGGGCCCATCTGGTCCTGCCAAAGGGAGGAAGAGGCGTATGCGACAACGGGAGAGGAGGCAATACTCCATTGAGGAGGAATATGAGGATGAGGTGCTGGAGTGGCTGAGAGAGAATGACTATCTGTGGCGGAAGGGACACCGGCTGTACAGGGACACCAAGCGGAAGCATGCTGCTTGGAGAGAGAAGGAGGAGAGTATGGGTTACACTTCGGAGGTGCTCCTTGGCTGGTGGAAGCACATGCACACCTGATACGGGAAGCTGCACCTTAAGAAATCTGGCCAGGCCACGGTTAAGCTGATGGACAGAGAGACCTATGTCATGGCCAGGTGCATCTTCCTGGAGGGTGAGATCCGCCACCGAGGAGCACCAGGAGCCCCTCTCACTACCCTCTCTCTCCGGCAGCCTGCTGAGAGCCAGTCCTCTTCCGGCCGAGAGTCAGTCCCTGTCTCCAGGCAGGTTTCTGTGGAGCGTGCCATGGCGGAGAACCCGCGGACAGGTGTTGTAACCGTGGTGGAGTGCGTGGAGGACTCCCTGGTGCCGTGGGAGAAAGGAGACGGCGCTTCCACCACAGCCGTACCCGCATCCACCCCCCCCAGCTCCACCTCCACAGAAAGGCAGAGAGCCAGACAGCAGGAGGGGCAGAGCCACACTGTCCTGCTGGAGATCAGGGACACCATCTGGACCAGCATAGATCTCCTCTCTCAGCTGGTCAGCACCGACTCCTCATCCTCCAACCGCAAGCCCTTCCTCACCTATGTCAACCATGGCGGAACCCCAGTACCAGATGGTAAAGGACCGGATCACCGAGCTGCTTCACAATCCTCCAGATCCAGAGGAACCTGCTCCTACCCAGTCCAGGTCTGCTCCTCCACCCCAGGTGATGTCCCTCCCATTCCAAGGCTTCCCACAGCCCCTCACCTACCAGGGCTACGGCTACCAGGAGGTCCAGCAGCACAGGCAGCAGCCCTTCCCAGTCCAGGCACAGAGTCATCGGGTGACACCGTTGCCACTGGTTCCACTGATGCCACCGATGCCACCCACGACAATGATGCCACCGATGACAGTGATGCCACCCATGCCACCCATGCCACCAACGCCAGTCCTCACCCAGCTGCAGACTAGACAGCCCCACTACACTGCTCCTTCCTCCACCCCACAGCCAAGCCCGGACTCAGTACATCTGTCCTCGGTACTGGGGCTGACATCCCATGGCATGGAGGAAGGAGCTCTCAACATCACGGGGCTGAGCCAGCTGTCTGAGAGCTTCCTCAACACACCATCACCTGTTGTCCTCTCGGGGCCAGGCACTCCAATGGTGCTTCAGACCAGCACTCCAGCACCAGCCACCTCCACAGCACCTGGACCTTTCACCCCTGAGACTGGGCACACCTCCGAGTGACCAAGAGGAGTGCCAGAGACTGGCTGGCTGGCTACCTGTGGACTTTATTTGGACACTTGACTTGGGTCATTTTTATTTTACAGCTTGTTGTTCAATAAAATCTATCTTTGATTCACACACTTGCTTCATTTCTTTTTTTGTTAATAAAGTCTTGGTGGAAACTTTTAGAAATGGTTTAAGCCTTTGCATGCTTGTGGGATGGGTTAAGACAGTAGTGGGTTGGGCAGGAATACCTGTGGAATGAGCAGGGATACCTTTAGGATGGGTAATAGCTGTGGGATAGATAAACCTCCAGTGCAAGCATAGTGGGACTGTATGGTCCACCCTCCCAGGTGCCACACCTATGGCCCTTCATTATCAATAATAATGTAATCATTGATCCAAACATGTCAACATAAACACAACTCTTTATTAAATGCCCTGTTCATTGTAGGCCCACCCAACATACATGGCCCAATCTCATCCGTGTGATGAGACAGGTTGAAGGAAGCATCCATTAATCATCTATCATCCTGTCTTGCCACTCCACCGCTCCAGCTGGGAAGTTGCATCAGTGTTTCAGGAGGTTGCGCTGCTTCTTCCCTTCACGTGAGGCTCTGTTGGGGCCTTGCACATCCTCAGTGTCTATCAGGTTTTGCTCTTGCCTCCATTCCCCAGGCTCCATGTCCCCATTGGCTTGTTGGAGGTCCATGAGCCTGTTCTGCAAGACTGGGTAGCGGGTGCGCATGAGATTGTGCAGGATGCAGCAAGCTTCCATGATGTTTCTAACGGTCTCTGAGCGATGCTGCATGGTGGTGAGAAGTACCTGGAACCTGTTGGCCAGGATGCCAAAGGCGTTCTCCACCACCCACATTGCCCTGGACAGCCTGTAGTTGAAGATCCTCTCTTCAGTGTAGGGCTTCATGAGGTAGGTTCTGAGGGAGAAGGCGTCATCCCCCAAGATGAAGTAGGGCACATCTTGTGTGTCGTTGGGCAGGGGATCTGGATCTGGGAAGCACACGATGAGATTGCATTCCAGCCCTTCCTTGAGGTCACTGGCGTTGTATACCTGGGCATCTGAACATGACCCGTTGCCTGAAGCATCGATGTACATGAACTTTTAGCAGCATTGACCATGGCGAAGAGGACAATGCTGAAGAAGCCCTTGTAGTTGAAATAAGTGGACCCCGACTTGGCTGGAGCTTTGCAGGCCACGTGCTTCCCATCTATGGCTCCAATGGTTTGTGGGAAGTTCCACCTCTGATACCACTGCCCTGAACTTTCTTCCATCCTTCTTCAGTGGAGGGGCACTGGAGGAGCTTCTCCATGTATTCTTTGATGATGGCCTGCACCACTTCTCTGACCACAATGCTGATGGTGTTGTGTGGCACCCTCCAGCCGTACTGCATGCTCCTGTTGGTGGTCCCTGCGGCCAGGTGGCTCAGAGTGAGTGCCACCTTGAGCCCAGGTTCCAGGCTGGGCCGGAAGTTGGTGTTTGCCTTGGTCAACCTGGGTGTCAGCAGCTGCACAACTTCATCAAACATGGCTGGAGGCATCCTCATGAAGTTCTGGAATGCACGAGTGTCTTCATTCCTGAGCTCCACCATCAGCTGAATTCAGGTCTTTCAGCATGGGGTTAGTTTACTGCACTTAGGGGTGCACTGTTGTACCATTCCATAACTTGAGATTTGTCACAAATATATAAATGCAAATCACTGTATTTTGAAGAGCAATGCATGGTATTTTACCCTAGTGAGAAAAGCACAACCAGTTCAGCAACCTCTTTCAATTTCTTCAATTTCTTTCCTTTAGTATGTGTAAGGCTGCAATCAAGAGCAAAAGGAAACAAAATCTGTTGAAAACATCCACCAATAATCTTGTCAGGCATAGGAAGTCTACAGTAATATTTTTCTGATAATCATAATGGAAACCTCAATTTAATGGACTATTGGGGGGAAGGGATGTCTGTGAAATCAGAATGCATATGACTTACTTCTTTTGCTTACATTTATATCATTTGTGTACTTATGTATAGCAGTGTATTTGCGAAGTATTTATTTTATTACTACAGCAATATTCACAGTTGTTGTTACACAGTTGTACCTTGACATACAATTATAGAACCACTGAATCATAGAGTTGGGAGATGCCCTTTAGGTAATCAAATCTAACCACCCAGTTAGTTGAGAAATTTGTTTTAGACCTAGTTGTTTAAGACATTGGTACTGTCTTGTTTAAGACATCTCAGTGTTAATATCATTATCATCAACTTATGGATAAGGGCCACCATTTTTCTATGCCTGAAAAAAACAACTGATTAGGCTGTCATTGTCTGTATATGCTGATTCACTTCATAATGGTGGGTTGTATTACTGATTGTAACATGATATCAGCTGAATCAGTGTGCATCCTCAATCTTGACAGATTGCAAAAGTCCAAGGAGGTTCAGACCTGGATAGATAGGAGACCATCAAACCTACAGATTGTAGGCCACCATAGAGTTAAATAAACATTCTGGATGAAGACAATGGACATGCTGTCACCAGGAGTTCAGTTCAGCTTGTGAGAATCTTTACTTGGATTATGATTTTCTTTTCAGGGCTCCCATTCTTCCTTAGCCACAGTGTTCCCCTCCCCACTACACTTCAAGTGCAGTGAGGACATTTACTAAAAACAGAGTTAATTAAAAATTAAATAATTTGTCAGTGTATAAGGATTCATTAACTGGAATGGGCATGGCAACAAGTCAGCCATTAGGGACTGTTTGGTGATTGAGACAGCTTGGAGCTGGGCATGGCTTAGCTTTACTGTTCTGTGTATATAAGAGTTTGTCTCTTTGCTTGAGAGATCTTGTACTTGCTACTTTTTCTTTCTATCACTTTGCAAGAGCTGCATGGGTATTGTATACATGCATCATGTTTTATGTTATTGTATATAAAGAAGTTTCTTCCATATAATGAATCCTGCTGAATTATTTGTTTGTGTCCTAGCTGAATTGCTACAAACTCTGATATAATTGTATTTGCACTGGCTCTTTAAACCGATTATAAATTCAGAAATAAATAGTTGTTTCTGTGGAAAATTAAATCTGAATTAGTCTTTTTTAGTCTTCATTTTTGATGCATAAAATTGGCCTTGTAAAATATTGGCCCTGAAAATAACTATTTAAATGTTTTTTATTCTTTATTTAATGTCTTCTTATCTTTCTTTCAAATATACGAATTTTCTTGCTTAGTATTCCTAGACAATGTCCCATGTACTTTGGAAATATGGTTTGTTTATTCCTACAGAAATTCCTCATTTCATAATTCTGGACTGAAGAAAATTCAGACTTTAGCTCCCAGAATTCTCTAGATAGCATTCTAAAATTGCAAGTTTGAAAAACACTGTACAAAAACACTGTACTATATAGTAATTTAGCACAGCTAAAGTACTGCATGAGCACCTGTATAAAGGGTTTTTTGTTTACCTGAGTGACATATTGACCTACACCGAAACATGACTGAACACGTGAAATTGGTCAGGGCCATATTTAAAGAAACTTAGGGCAGCTGACCTGTGTGCCAAGGTGTCCAACTGTGAATTTCATCAGGGCAAGATTGACTATCTAGGGTACCACATTTCCCACAAGAGCATAGAAATAGATTGTGGTGGAGCCCAAAGTACCATGGAAAGAGATTTCAATAGATTTTATAGTAGAGCTGCCAGAGAGTTCAGGGAATACCATGATCCATGGTGACACAGAATATAGTACTGCAGGCTACTTCTGCCTGACTGTTGGCTGCCAGCAATTTGGCAGTTCGAGTCCCACCAACTCAAGGTTGACTCAGCCTTCCATATTTCCGAGGTCTATAAAATGAGAACCCAGATTGTTAGGGGAAATATACTGACTCTTTCAACCATTTAGAGAAGGATAAAGCACTGTGAAGCAATATATAGGTCTAAGTGCTACTGCTATTTGGGTGATAACTGATCTATTTTTTAAACAGGTGCACTTTGTGCCATGCCAAAAGAAATCTCTTCTGCTTGCATCTTAGCTAAACTGTTCATGCAGCATGTGCATGGGGCTCCAGAGAGAATTATATTGGATTGCAGAGTTCAATTTACTTTGTGGTTCTGACAAGAAAGCCTAAAACTAAAGGAGAGGAAATAGGCAATTGGCATATACAGGGTAGAGATGACTAAGAAAGTGGAGGGTGGGGGGGGGGGAACGACAGATTTGACAGAAACCAGAGGAGTGAATCAGCTTGGTCCAGTCTTCAAGGCTGAGGAGCCCTGAGTCTAAGAAAGGAATGTGATTTGCACCAAGCATCCAAGCAGTTCCCAAAACATCAAAGTGGCACACCATTGAATGAAGATGAAAGTCAAGGTGGGGTAGGGCTGGAACGAAGACGAAAAGTTTGTATATGTTTGTGTGGGAGATTTATTTCTAGCTTGCTTTTGCTTCAACCACTAATTTCTAGGAAGAGAGCCCATTACTGCAATTAAATGGAGTTGAGGATCTTTCTTTCCTAGGGACCTACCTGGGCAAGTCTGACACAAATCTGTCAGATCTCAGAAACAGGCTTTTAAATAAGAATCAAGCCAGAACTTTTTGGTCCTTCATTTTCTGAAATTGTCATTGATGTTGTGTCATGAGACACCAGGGTCAGAATTGGTTATGGAAAATAAGTTGGTGCCTTGAAAATTAGCTGTGGGCTTTTTCTTCATAATACTTTTTGTTTCATTGGCCTGTGACCAAATGGTTCTGGAAGTGAGTTTTGGTATATTTGCCTTATCATTAATATTCTCATCCATATTAAATTCTGCAGGTGATGTTTCTTATGTCACAACTTCTCTGGGTCATTGGTTTCACTATCAAATTGCTCTCACTGTTAGGAACATATTTCTAATATTCAACTGAAATCTGCCTTCCTGTAAATTAATCTATTATTCCATGTCCTGAAGCTTGGAGTGAGAGAGAATTGACTTTCTTTTGTGGGATTTTTTTTTCAGGCACTTGAAGACTGCTATATCTTCTAGTCTTCTTGAGGTGGAATAGTCCAAATATTTTTTAATTATTCTTTATAGTACTTAATTCAGGTCACCCACTTCAGCATTCTGCTTAAGTGTACTCAAAGTGTAGTTTATTCAAAACAGAACTAAGTGGAACAATTCCTTCCTGTGCATTTGAAATTACATCTCTGGTCATGAAGCCAAAAACTGGTTTTTCTTCTTCTTGAAAAATGTCACGTTACAGATTCAAGTTCATTTTGCAATTAACTACTACTCTAAGAACATTTGAACAAATCCAATACAAATATTCTCCATTATATAACTGGACTTTCAATTTTTGTTTACTAAATGAACTTTGCACTTCTCTGTATTAAAGTTTACCATAAGACTTTCCGCTCAGACCTGTTAAGATAATTCTAATTTTATTTTTATTTTATTGAATATGTCACCTGCTTGTATGATAATATTCTCTCTATGTCTATATCCTGGGAATTAGTAAAATCTTGAAGAATAAAGAATTCTTCCCCAAGTAATGAGGAAGTATTGATGAGGATTCCAAGTATGTTTTTTGAGCCAGAGATGTATCCATCTAATTGTCATGCTATCCTTATCTACTTAAATAATCAGCATGCCTTGGAGGTTTTTGTCAAATGCTTTGTTGAAATAATTTCTCAAAGATAATAGGGGACTAGACCACTAGTCCAGTCATTACCTAAGAATTGGTCTGTCTTAGATATGAATACTGAGGCATTTCCTAAGCATGCTTCTGTCAGTTCCAAGTTCCAAGTTCCAAGCTCCAATCTTATTCCTCAGCCTTTCTTTCACAATGTTATTGGTATACATATTTTTTCATCTGAAAAGATGGAATCCAAACAGAAGATGAGTAATTTTATTGTTACTTCCTAGCATGATGCGTTCTTCACTGAAATACTGATCCTTTTTACTTTAAAACATACATCTAAAGAAACTCTTTTTATTATACTTAGAATCCTTCATTATGTATAATAAAACTAAGTATATGTGAGAGCCAGTTCGGCATAGCATTAAGATAGAAACTGGGAGATTGGGAGTCTCTAGAGGTTCTCAGTCATTCAGATCATGGTTGTCCCAAAGGTGCTTTTTCTGGAGGCAACTGGACTTTCTTGTTTCTGCTTTGAGGACTGTGCTGTCCCTGCCAGTCTATGCAAATTGGATAGTTACTTAAGGCTAGGTCCCACTGGCCGACGGATGCAAAACGTATGCAAAAAGGACACAGCAGATGAGCAAAATTTCGGGGGTGGCTCCATCTGTTGTCATCCGCTCCAAAAAGTGGCAAAAATTTGCATAAACAGAACAGAAAAGAAAGGAAAAGAACGGACGTGGGTAGTATGTAGTGGGGATGTTAAACGGATGTTCATAGGAAGCCTAGAGGATGTATATAGGATGCAAACCGTTCACTGCTCATCATTTCTATTTCTGTGCTACTAACGCTGTGTAGATGTTCCGTGTACCTTTTGTTTTCTCCCTCTTTCCGTTTTCAGTTGCAGCGGATGTGAGTTGAGGGGATGGCCAGAGGATGCAGAGAGGATACAGCGGACGTTTAACGGATGATAAACGGACATAGAACGTTTGTTGCTCGTATGTCATGGATTTACATCGTACACAACGGAAAGTTCATCCGATTACAAATTTTTGTGCAACTCAAAACTTCTTGAGCAGATGAAATCTCAGTGGATGGATGCTCAAAGGATAGAGTGTATGAAACACGTATGCAATGAGTACACAACGAATACATAGCGTTTTCCAATGTTTTTTAACGTTTTACATCCTCTTTGCATCCGTTGGTGCAGTGGGACAGGGGCTTTAGGAATTATGAGCTGTCTCCTCAAGGGAATGCATCATGGTAAATGTAGTTAAAAGTATCCTGGGAAATGTAGTTCATGTCATGTGATCACATCTGTAATCCTGATTGGTCACTAGTTTGACCCTCGAGAGGTTGGGGAAAGTTTTCCTCATTCTTTGTCTGAACTCATGGCACCTTCTTTCTATTGCTACGAGATGGGTTAGGAGATAACCATCTTTTACTACAAGGCAGATATACAAAGGATTGGTCATTAAAGAAGAACTTCATCACAAACGTCAGTTATGAAGATATCTGATGAACCAATAAACGTTCTTTGTTATGGATGTCTTATTGAGTTATCTGTACAGATAACTGCATCTGTACAGTTTATGAATCCATCTCTGTACAAGATACAGAAAAAGGACATTTCACTTCTCATTCAAGAAGCTTCTTCAGCTCTGACAAGACAGTCAGGATTTATATTCCTTACAGACAGCTGGTCATTTGCATCCTTTTAGAGGTTTGTTGAAGCACTTGGAGGTTTATCTGTGTCCTCAGGGTCACCTGAGTAGTGCAAATGGTTCCTGTAGTCTGCAGTTTCTCTCTGGAAATCCATTGCTGCTCCCACACCATTCCAAGGGTGTTCATCCCAAATTGTATAGCTAAAAGCCTGTAGAGATTCTCAGTCATTCAGGTCATGGTTATCCCAAAGGTGCTTTTTTAGGAGGCAACTGGACTTTCTTGTTTTTGCTTTTGAAGATGTTTTGCTTCTCATCCAAGAAGCTGGGAAATTTATTCCTACCATATATACAAAGCTGACTTGGCTAGTCAATTTCTCTGAGTCCTAGTAAGCGATAAGGGCAAACCACTTCTTAAAAACCTTGCCATGAACACTGCAGGGGCTTGTCCAGGCAGGCTATGAGAACTGGACAGGACTGAACAGAGGGAAAAAATAAAACTAACTAGCCTCACTAACCACAGCTAATAGAATAGGACATATACGATGCCATAGGGAACACAGAAATTTGGTGGGATGATACATTTGAACATAGCCATGGAAAGTTACTGAATTATGGGAAAAAACAGACACCTAGCAAGGTAGAAGGTGTTGCCTGCACAGTTATTCATAGATTGGAGCATGAAAATCATATTAATAGTATTTGGGATAGAACAGAGAGACAAACAAAAATGATACTGTTGTAGGAGTTTATTACAGACTACCTGGACAGGCAAAATATATGAATTAGGCTTTTTATCTGACAAACAAGCTTAGGCAGGTACAGAAAAGTAACAATGGGAGATTTCAGTTACCTTGATATTGCTGGAAATAAAAAAAAATGTCAAGAGTAAGAGGTTCTGCAAATTCATATTTTCTTTTCCTGAAAACCTTACTTAACAGAAGATAGAAATGGGAACAGTGTATGTATATCTCTGTGTGACAGAGAATGCTATATGGGCCTTGTACTCATAAACTGAAAGGAATTAGTTGGCTGATTGGTAGAAGATGGCTGTATCTTGGGAAAATCTTATTTACAAATAACAAGATCATCTTGTTATTTGTAATATCCAGGATGAACTAAGAAGAGTTTGAACTATATATTAGACTTCAGGAAAAAAGATTTTGATGACCTCTGAGGGAATGGACCCAATGGCTTGAAATGCTGAAGGAGAAAAATGTCCCTGGATAATGGAAATCCTATAAATTGAGAGACTGAAGGTACAGTGGCAAACAATTCCTATAAGAATGAAAAATGGAAAAAAATTAAAGAGAGCAATGTGAATAAAAACAGAGCTTTCTAAAAAGTTGAATAGAAAAAGGCATACTGTCAGCCTTCAAGATTTCCTTTGCTTTGCATCTTTCAGCTGTCATAAGTAACGGGAGGAGGAAGCTGGAGGTTTTACAAAAAAGAACTGTCTAAGTTGAGAGGGGGAAGTTTCTTGCTTATGTTTCTTTCCTATGCTATGTGCAAGCGCAGCTCTTTATCAAAATATGTCAAGGTCAACGGACAGAGGCCTCATCACCACCTGGAGATGCCCACATGATGTTGCACACAACTTTTTATTGGATGGATAGATTGAATTATTGTGGGTAGGAACGTTGCCATCACTTTGTATATGTGATTTACGCGCTCAGATTCAGAATTCCTTTGAGTGAAAGGAATTGGTTTCCAGTAAAAGATAAGTAAAACCACTTATTAACCACTTGGTTTCCAGTAAAAGATATCTTTTCTCTAATTAATGGAGTCTAAGTATTTCTTTCTTGGATTTTGAATGGAGCACCAGCTGACACACATATATAGAACAAGAGGAATAGCTAACAAAAAAAAAAAAACGCAAAGCAGTTGCTGGAATCTATAGGGATTATGTTAGAACTTCTAATGCTCAGAATGCCATTTTTATCCTTCATACCTTAAAGCAGAAATTTGTCTGCAAGGCATGTCAGGAATTTTCTGGAACCACGCTTGGCAGAATTTATCTCCCAGTAGATGTTTGAGTAATTAAAGTTCCTCTCATGAAGCTACAATCTTTGAAAGACCTCCAATTTGCTTTTGGAATAACTTCTCCATGGCTGATTGGACCCCAGTAACAGTGTGCTTTGCACTGGTCCTGCCTTTTATTTTAACACAGCTGTTCTCAAGAAGTTCATTCATCTGGACTTCTGTGGAAGCATCTCAATCATCCAGGCGTATCCCTAACTTTTGTGTTCCCCTCTCCCCCTCTGAAACAGAACAGACAGGCTCTCTTCCACAGACAGGGAAAGTGGAGTTTGTAAACCTGCATCTAGAAGCCTGAATGTACCATAAATGGGGCTGCTTGATTGACATCCAAAACCTTATTCCTAGGACACCAGCCAGGTCAGGTTTTACAAACTGATGTCCTAAGTTACAGTTCAGTCCTGGCTAATTTATCTACTTCCTTTCTGTTGTTTTCTGCTATTTCAAGAAACATTAATTGTTGGGATTTCATTGAGTCTACTGCTTAAAGTAGTCATGCAGATTATTCAAAAAGTTATTATCAGTTCCTGCTCTCTGCCTGTTAAGATGTCCCAAGAGGCTTTTCTCACAATTGCTGCTGAAGAAGCTTTTCCTGAATTAATAAACCATCACTTTGCTCCCAGGCACTTTTTGCTTGTCTGGCAGGTGCCTGTGAGTTCCATTGTTTCATTTGTATTCCTGAGAGCCATGTCCAAGAAGGCTGGGCCAGCTTCTCTGTTCCATAGCCATGAATGCCTACTCTCCTGCTCTGTGTTGATGAAGGCTGACTTTTAGGAAAAAGCTCTCCTGTTTTACAGTTTTTAAGACTGAGGCCTTCTTCACTGTTCCACAGCCACAATGGCCTGTCCAACTTCACTGACTAGGAAGGTTCATGACTAGGAAGGCTGGATCTTGAGAACACCTCTGTTGTTTTCAGATGACTGGCAACCTAAGGTTGGTAGTGTCCTTTAACTTGTACAAGGATGGTGAGGAAATTAGGCAGATGAATTGTGTGGTCTGTTCTCCATGTGGATTCCACTTAACTGAGTGCTTAGGGACCAAAGGAGACATCTACCAGGACTCCTTTGAGCAGTGGCCCCCAACCTTTTGGGGACCAGGGACAAGTTCCATGGAGATAAGTTTTTCCATGGACTGGAGGGGGTGTGGTTTTGATGTTACCTGCATCCCATGGATGGGGCCTCACTTGTTTGTGCAGACCAGTTTTGGCATGCTGCGGACTGGTGCTGGCCCATGGACCAGAGGTTGGGGACCCTTGCATTAGAGGTTTCCCAGTGTGAGACCCAATGAAAGGATACTCAAGTGAAAGACAAATGCAGGAAGCTGATTGCAACACAATCTCTCCCAGGATGCATTTCACTTAGCAGAAGCTTAGAGATGGAAGCCCCCTAAAATCTGTGCTTGAATCCGCTCTGCCTTCAGCGTATTTGTGTTGTGTGTGCAGAAAGAGTTAGTCCTTCCAGGTCCAAGTGAGGCTGGATTTGAACCCAACACAAACCCCAGGTTTAGAGGATCCTGTGGAAGATATTCATAAGCAAGGTGGAAACACTCCTTTCAAATGCAATAAAAAAGCAGATCTAAATGTACACCTGATACATGCCTGTATAAACAATTAACAGGAAATGTGTGTGGAAAACTGAGCAATTTTAAAAAGGAAAGCATAGTCTTAACCAACTACTTCCCATGACAGGTCAGAAGAAAACTAGCAAAGTATAAGAAAGTGCCCCAAAATCTGGTTTAACTATGTTAACAGTGTCTCATTGTTGTTAGCCAGATCGATTTTCTATCTCTTTGGGAAACTCACACTTCAAAAACTTGTCAAAGAAGCCATTGTAGTACTCTCTTCAGTAATTCTTTACATCAAGAACCCATTTATGACCACAAAATAGTACACAATGCTTTTCAGTCAGAAGTTGTCATTATCATTTTAATGTGACACAAAAGGGGCAAATAATTAAATATTAAGAGAACAAATATTAACTCTAGTCAATTAATTAAATTTATATTTGTTGTTGTTGGTCATGAAATTGTGTCCCACCCACTAGGACAACATTCCTCCAGGCCTTTCTGTCCTCTATTATCCCCCACTGTCCATTTAATCTCACGCCAATTGCTTCAGTGACTCCATCTAGCCACCTCATTTTCTGTCGTCCCCTTTTTCTATTTCCCTCAATCGTTCCCAGCATTAGGCTCTACTCCAGTGAGTCCTTCTTTCTCATTAGGTGGCCAAAGTATTTGAGTTTCAATTTCAGGATCTGGTCTTCTAAAGAGCAGTCAGGGTTGATCTCCTCTAGGACTGACCGGTTTGATTGCCTTGCAGTCCAAGGGACTCGCAGAAGTCTTGTCCAGCACCATAGTTCAGAGGCCTCAATTCTTTGGCGCTCAGCCTTTCTTATAGTCCAACTTTCACAGCCATACCTTGCAACTGGGAAACCACAGCCTCAACTATACACACTTTTGTTGACGGAGTGATGTCTCTGTTTTTTAGTATGCTGTCTAGATTTGCCATAGCTTTCCTCCCCAGGAGCAAGCATCTTTTAATTTCTTGGCTGCAGTCCCCATCTGCGGTTATCTTGGAGCGCAGGAAAATAAAATCTGTCACTACCTCCATTTCTCCCCCATCTATTTGCCAGGAATTGAAAGGGCCGGATGCCATGATCTTAGTTTTCTTAATGTTGAGTTTCAAGCCAACTTTTATACTCTCCTTCTTCACCCGCATCAAGAGGCTCTTTAGTTCCTCTTCACTATCTGCCATTAGAGTCAATATCTGAGGTTGTTGATATTTCTACCGGCAATCTTAATTCCAACATGATTCATCTAACCCTGCCTTTCTCAAGATGTGCTCTGCATATAAGTTAAATAGGCAGGGCAACAGTATACAGCCTTGCCAGACTCCTTTCAATTTTGAACCAATCAGTGGTTTCGTGTCCAGTTCTCACTGTTGCTTCTTGACCTGTATATAGGTTTCTCAAGAGACAAATAAGATGGTCTGGTACTCCCATCTCTTTAAGAACTTACCACAATTGGTAAGTTCCATACAATCAAAGGCTTTATCATAGTCAATGAAACAGAAATAGGTGTTTTTCTGGAACTCCCTAGATTTCTCCATGATCCAATGTATATTGGCAATTTGATCTCTAGTTCCTATGCCTTTTTGAAACCCTGCCTCTATTTCTAGTAGTTCTTGGTCCACATCTGCTGGAGCCTAGCTTATAGGATTTTGAGCGTAACTTTGCTAGCATGTGAAATGAATGCAATGGTGCAATAGTTTGAGCCTTTCTTTTGAGTTGGAATGTAAACTGGCCTTTTCCAATCCTGTGACCACTATTGAATTTTCCAAATTTGCTGGCAAATTGAGTGTAGCACTTTTACTGCATCATCTTTTAAAATTTATATAAAGTCATATCAAATGTTGTCTACGAGGACAGTGACCCAGCTTTCTTATTTCTTTGTCTTCGCTCAATTGGCATTTTGGAAAATAGTTCCTCATAAATCACTTAAAGATGCTCTCCATCATCCCAGTGATCTGTAAATAGATGAGTAATTAAAATTGCTACTCTTAAGATACTAGGTGGTGATGAGTAAAGTGAGAGCCATAGCTTAGCAATGGTTTTTTTTGCCCATACTCTATGTAGAATGGAAACCATTGCAATGTTACATTAAAAATGATAATGACAATTTCTGACTGAAAAGCATTGTGTGCTATTTTGTGATCATATATGGGTTCTTGATGTAAAGAATCACTGAAATAATTGTAAGTGGAAGAATGGAATGAATAGTTAGCGAAGGGGCTGACTCCCTTTGCCTTAGTGAAAAATACTTCACAATCATAGCAATTCCATTACAGTGAACTTGTTTTAATTAAAATTAGCTACATTTATATCCTTCTTGTTTTCTAGTAATTTTGCATAACTGTTAATTAAGTACTTAAATGAAGTTGCTTGATTTTAAGTTAATTTGAATGGCTGTACCCTTCCATTGATATGTACTGTATTTGATATGATGCAGTATTTATAATCCAGATTTCAATCAAAGCACTTAAGGCTTTGCCTTTGAACCACCATCACATACCTCACCAGAAGGATTCAAGCTTATATTATTACATTATAGATTTATAATTAATTATCACTCATTAAAGCCCATGTCACACTGAACCAAGGGATGCAAAGAGGATGTAAAACGGACAAAAAACCTTGCCATCCATTCGAAAGCGCGATGTACTCACTGCCTCCGTTTGGCTTCCTCTCTATCTGTTCAGCATCCGTTTATGACGTTTCATCCGCTCCGAAAGTTTTGGGCTGCCTAAAACTTTTGCGCGGAAAATGTATCCAGTTTGTCCGTTCTGCATCCGCTACGCATCCGTTCTGCATCTGTTACGCATCCGCTATATCCCCTAGGCATCCGCTGCGCATCCGCGCAACTCACATCCGCTCGGACCCAGGGAGGAAGCGGAACGGACACAGAACGGATGCAGAACGGATGCAGAATGGATGCAGAATGGATGCCTAGCAGAAACAAAGCGTTTAAAGCGGAAAAAACGTTCGCAGAGGGGACCAATCTCGGATATTAAGGATGTCTACAGGATGCCTAGAGGATGCCTAGAGGATGCAAAAGGACACCTATACTGCCCATAAAAAGGGGGAGCAACTCGTCTGCATCTCACTTTCAGACCAGCAGCCTAGCTGTGCAGACCTCTGCAGCCTTCATCTGACTCTTCCTCTTCCACAGCATCCAGTCATGTCCACCGTGGATTGTGACAAAGTCCTTTCGGCAGCCACCATCATTCTGCAACAGTGCAGAAGTAGAGCTGGAGGGTGCCACCCAGCACCATCAACTTTGTTGTCAGAGAAGTGGTGCAGGCCATCATCGAAGAATACAAGGAGGAGCTCCTCCAGTGCCCCTCCACTGAAGAAGGATGGAAGAAAGTTGCAGAGCAGTGGTATCAGAAGTGGAACTTCCCCCAGACCGTTGGAGCCATAGATGGCAAGCACGTGGTCTGCAAAGCGCCAGCCAAGTCGGGCTCCACTTATCACAACTACAAGGGCTTCTTCAGCATCATCCTCTTCGCCATGGTCCATGCTGACTACAAGTTCATGTACATCGATGCTTCAGGCAACGGCTCATCTTCAGATGCCCAGGTATAGAACGCCAGTCACCTCAAGGAGGGGCTGGAATGCAACCTCATCATGGGCTTCCCAGATCCAGATCCGCTGCCCAAGGACACGCAAGATGTGCCCTACTTCATCATGGGGGATGACGCCTTCTCCCTCACAACCTACCTCATGAAGCCCTACACCTCTAAATACCTCACCCGTGAAGAGAGGATCTTCAACTACAGGCTGTTCAGGGCAAGACAGGTGGTGGAGAACGCCTTTGGCATCCTGGCCAACAGGTTCCAGGTACTTCTCACCAACATGCAGCATAGCCCAGAGACCATGAGGAGGATCGTGGAAGCTTGCTGCATCCTGCACAATCTCATGCGCACCCGCTACCCAGTCTTGCAGAACAGGCTTGTGGACCGTCAACAAGTCAATGAGGACATGGAGCCTGAGGAATGGAGGCAAGGGCGAAACCTGATCGACACTGAGGATGTGCAAGGCCCCAACAGAGTCTCACGGGAGGCGAAGAAGCAGCGCAACCTCCTGAGACACTGGTGCAACTCCCCAGCTGGAGCAGTGGAGTGGCAAGACAGGATGATAGATGCTTAATGGATGCTTCCTTCAGCCTGTCTCATCACACGGAGGAGATTGGGCCATGTATGTTTGGTTGGCCTACAATGAACAGGGCATTTAATAAAGAGTTGTGTTTATGTTGAAATGTGTGGATCAATGATTACATTGTTATTGATAATAAAGGGCCATAGGTGTGGCACCTGGGAGGGTGGACCATACAGTCCCACTATGCTTGCACTGGAGGTTTATCTATCCCACAGCTATTACCCATCCCAAAGGTATTCCTACCCATCCCACAGGTATCCCTGCCCATCCCACAGCTATCTTAACCCATCCCAAAAGCAAGCAAAGGCTTAAACCATTTCTAAAAGTTTCCAGCAAGACTTTATTAAAAAAAAGAAATGAAGCAAGTGTGTGAATCAAAAATAGACTTTATTAACAACAAGATATAAGACAAAAATGAGTCTCTGGCACTCCTCTTGTCCGCTCAGTCTCAGGGGTGAAGGGTGCAGGTGCTGTGGAGGTGGCTGGTGCTGGAGTGCTTGTCATCAGCTCCTCCAAAAGCAGAAGCAGCAGAAGCCCCAGCCTCAGAAGAGCGAGCCCGTGCTGCAGAAGCCCCAGCAGAACCAGAGTGAGGGCCAGGGGGTGGGATGGTAGCCCTGTCCCTCTTGCAAGGGCTGGCAGCAGATGGCTGAGGCTTGCTGTGCTTCAGCATGGTTGTGGGGTTGCTGGCTGGCAGGGAGGCTGGCAGGGAGGGTGGCAGCAAGGCTGGCAGCAAGGCTTGCAGGCAGACATGCAGCCAGGGCAGGCAAGGCAGCCAATCCTTCCGGCAGCAGGTCTTTCCTCTGAATGGCGACCTGCTTCCGAGATGCTTCCATTATATCTGCGGGGCTGACGCAATGCATCCTCCCCGCATGCGCAATTAATGCCAGGCATCCGCTAGGCTTCCGCTGTGCATCCGCTAGGCTTCCGCTGTGCATCCGCTTCATCCGTTCGGCGTCCGCTCTTCATCCGCTGTATCCGTTCTGTGTCCACTTTGCTGCGCCCCCCCGGAAGCCTAGCGGATGCGCCATCTGCTCCCATCTGCTTCCATCTGCTGGGCTTCCATTCCACATCCACTTTGCATCTGCCCTGTGTCCTCCCCGCGTCCATGTTATCCGCTCCGGTTATGCAAATTTTTGCCCCTTTTGAGAGCTCATAACAACGGATGGAACATTTTGCTCGTCCGCTGTATCCTTTTTGCATCCGTTGGCCAGTGTGACATGGGCTTAAGGAAAAAAAATACCAGTTTTCTTATTGTTTGTTAAACTTGAAAGTATAGAAATAATTATCATATGTATTGTGTCTCTTCTCTCCTTAAATTTTAATATTTACATTTTTGTCATAGTGTTAATATCGGATATGAATACCACTAATGCCAGATGAATACCAATAGATGCTGGTAGGCACAATCCCCCCCTTATTTTCCTCCCCCAAAACTAAGCCTGACCACGTAGTTTCATAGCGAAGCAGGGGGTATCAAGCTAGTCTTTCATGATTCCCTAAGTAAATAGTAGAAGAGATTATGAGGAAAAGAGACTGAAGACATAGGTATCTACATCTAGCCATAATTACTGGCACACAAGGATGGTGCACAGATGACATCACAATACAAACCTCAACTTTATGTACTTGACAGAAGTATGTGAAGTTTCATCTAGTCCAAACCCCTACCCAAAGCAGGAGTCCTTATATCATTCCAGACAAACAGCTGTCCAATCTTTTTGGAAAAAACTATAGTGATTGAGCACTGCACGCGTTGAGAATATAACTGCAGTAATAATATTTCTAAAATTTCTAGAATTAGTAATGATATTTCTAGAATACGACTTTTATTCTTTAAAGTGAAGTGTATTCATATTTGCAACAATTTGATGGCAGCAGTGGAATATTTTGGAGTTTCTCCATTTGGGAAACTTAGGACATCCAGTTGGAATAGGCAGCAAAGCACAGCCTGACATTAGTGTAGGACACTTTCTGCATAGATTCTGTCATTTTCTAGATGTGCTATTTACCATAGCTGATTTGATAATTTTCTTTCCTATCTCATCTTAGTTTAAATGGTACAGAGTGGATACTTCAAAATGTTATTGTAGTAAACTCCTGAACACATTCAGATAAACATGGTCAGGTTAAATTCTCTAAAAGGTCTACTTTTTCATTCCATTCTGGCGAAAAGTATAAGTTTCAGACATTTTAAAATTTTCCTGTTGTAACCTCTGGATGAATTATTATTTTTACATACATTTTGAAGCAGCTTGAATCAAATTGGGTTGCCACTGAAACTTAAATCGCAATCTTGAATCATGCTGTCTTTGAATCTCGAAACTCCAATTCATCTCAAATGAAGGCTGATTCACACAGGTATTGTGACTAGCTCTTTCCTCTTCTACCAAACTGATTCTGAAGTGCATCTACTTTCGACTAATGTGGCAAAAAATTCCATGCCTCTTCCCTAGGGAACAATATCTGTGAAAGCTGAGCTCCAAATCTGGCCCAGCACGATTTGAAAGTATACCTTGAGAAATAAAGTACTGTACCATGCTGGATGCATCCATTAATTAATCTTTGCCCTTTCTCTGAATTTGCAGTGACTGAACAAAAAGGGGACAGGGTGCTAGACAATATTAATTGAGCTATCTGATTTTGCAAGGAAGATGCCTGCTTGTTCGGAGAAAATTATTTGTACAAATCAAACTTGCAACAAAAAGTTGCAGTATGCAATATTTTTGTTCACCCCTCTGATCAGCCAACCATGCCTTCCTTCAGGACACTCCATTTACCCTCTAGTTTTCTATCTTTCTCTTAGCCAGAATGTTCAATCCTCATTGGTATCATGAATCAATGTGATTTAGATGAATTGGAAGAGGAAGCTATTCAAGAAGTGTCACTGTTTGAAGGAACAGCTGAAGATTACTCAAAGCTTCCAAGTCCAGCTTGAAGAGGGCTGAATTGGTGGAGGATGTCAAAAACTGTCACTTTCTAATCTAAAAAACAGCTGAATAGAATGCAATTTATATTTTGGATTTTTAACACTAAAAGACTCTGGAATTCCTCAGATTCCAGGAAAGTGAGGGTATATCTATGTTGGCAATCAAAGAAGGAATTCAACTAGAAGCCAAGTTAGGGAAAAGTGAGTTAGTGAGAGATTGCTGAAACTACTCACATTGGATAGGGGAATCCAACTGAATCAGAAGAGCGGCCATGACAAATCTTATTATATCATGTGAATCAAATTGATGGAGCCCCCAATCAATACTGTCATTGCCATCCTATCATCTGCTTTCCTTGTTGGAGTGTTGGAGTGGTTTGTTTGGATTACAATCCAAGTTTATCTCTTGATTTTGCTTTAGTTCCTGCTTTAATTTCCTAGATTTTAACCTTTAGTTGTTGATTTCTCTTTGTGCTCTGAGTGTTCTTTGCGTGCAAATTTCAGATAAGGTAATTGGACTGTTTGGGGCTCCCCTTTTAGATTTTTAATAACATTTTCTACATCATTGTAGCAGTTGCTGATAGCTCTGTCTTTGGCAGCTGAAGCCATTTTGAACTTAGAAAAATGAGTTCACTTTTAGATCAGTATCATCATTCCTTTTTTTTTTTTAACACCCAGAAGTAGAGATTAATACAAATTAATGAACATTCTGCACTCAGCTTTTTGATTAGTCTATGAAAGACATGTCAGTTTCAGAAGAACGTTGAGTTCATTCATATTTTGAATGTTGTGGCAGCCTCTCATATAGATGCCTGATTTTTAGTTGGAATTTATGGTAATTTATGCTAATCTAACAAAATGAAATTCAATGTAGAGAAAAGTAAAGTCTTACACTTAGGCAAGAAAAATCAAAAGTATGCATATAGACTGGTGAAACCAGGCTTAATAGCAGTAACTGTGAGAGGGATCTTGGAGTCTCAGTGGACAACCAGCTAAATATGAGCCAGCAGTGTGCAGCAGCACCCAAAAATGCCAATGCTTTTTTGCCAATGCAAGCCAATACAAGTTGCATTAACAGAGGGATACAATCAAGATCAAGTGAGGTTCTAATACCACTCTATAAAGCCTTAGTAAGATCACACCTAGAATACTGCATCCAGTTTTGGTCACCACACTATAAAAAAGGATGTTGAGGCTCTAGAAAAAGTGCAGAGAAGAGCTACCAGGAGACTAAAACATATGAAGAATGGTTACAGGAACTGGGCATGGCTAGTCTAGTGAAGAGAAAGACCAGGGGAGACAGGATAGCAGTCTTCCAATATTTGAGGGGCTGCCACAGAGAGGAAGGAGTCAAGCTATTTTTTAAAGCACTTGTAGGCCAGACAAGGAATAATGGATGGAAACTGAACAAGGAGAGATCCAACCTGTAAATAAGGAGAAATTTTCTGACAGTGAGAGCAATCAACCAATCAGCTTGCCTTCAGGAGTCGACAGAGCTTCATCACCAGAAGCTTTCAAGAAGAGATTGGACTGTCTGTCAGAAATGGTGTAGGGTCTCCTGCTTGGGCGGCAGGGGCGAGGAGTTGGACTAGATGATCTACAAGGTCCTTTCTAACTCTGTTAATCTGTAATCTGTAATTTAACTCCATCTCTGATGAGAATTAAAAATGGTTTATGTAGCAGGATTTCTATGCTCAACCTAGCTTGCAACATAAAATCAATGGATATAATTGTTGTATTGTAATACCCACCTCCTTCTACCCCAATTCCCTATTGGTAATGTTGCTATCTTTATTAGCAAATGTCTCATATGGTTGTAATGTTCACTTGTTTTTGGCACTCAGCTCTCCTGGTTTTTCTGGTAATCAACATTCATGTGATGTGGGTTACAATATTTATCTCTGCTTATTGCAGAGCCTGTAGAGCTGAGAAGGGAAGTGTGAGATGGGTCCATGGGAATAAGAGGCAGGACATGGCAGGAACAAGTACAGGTGTCTTTGTTCGACTTTAAGTAAAAAGCCGCTCAGTTGTGGCTGGCGCTGGCTTTTTGTAGCTGGCGC
The DNA here is from genome assembly GCA_015471245.1 of Laticauda colubrina. Classification (NCBI taxonomy): domain Eukaryota; kingdom Metazoa; phylum Chordata; class Lepidosauria; order Squamata; family Elapidae; genus Laticauda; species Laticauda colubrina. The sequence continues at coordinate 13,731,059 of BLBF01000016.1, read as the reverse complement.
TGTCCAAGATTTCGGCCACTGATGGGACTTTATTTCTCCTGCCAGTGGCTGGGCCAAAGAGTGGAATCTGTTAGCCGAACTCCATTCTATGCCCATATTAGGTAATATTTAACACCCCTCCCCTCCCGGTTAGAGTCCACCCAATCAGTGCCAGCCTATCTTATATAATCGTGTAGGTAGGCGGGGCTTTGAGTGGTGTGACGACCTGCGCACATCACTCATTCCTGGGGTGGCGGCCCAAGTGGTCGGGTCCACCACCGCTCCAGTCCCTGCCTGTGAAAGCATCTCAAAGTCATCTTGTGGTGCGGCAGGGACCATTGAGCCTGAGGCCTCAGACGTACTCCATGGGACTTCCTCTTTGCAAGGTAGGATTTCCCGTGGTTCTCAAACATCCAGGTTTGAGGCTAGCCCATCAGTCTGTGTTCTAGGTAGGTAGGTAGGGTAGGGCCTCTGCTAGGGACCGTTTTGCTTGCTCATGTTGACTTTCTGGTTGGTTGTCTGTGGTTGGGATTCGGCGTCTGATTTGGTCGATGTGCCTTTCCCACTGTTTTCCTTTCTCAGTCTCGACTCGGTAGGATCTGGGTCTGGTGATTGCAGTGACTTTAGTGGGTACCCAAATAAGTCCCCCTGTGTAATTGTGTGCATAGACTGGGTCCCCTATGGCAAAGTTTCTACACTTCCCAGTGGAGTCTATTGGGGTTTTGGGACTGTAGTTCTGTCTAGCATTGATTGGAGCTTTTGGCCCATTAATAGTTCTGCTGGGCTATGGTGTGTTGTTGAATGGAGTGTGATGTGTTGGGCCAGCAGCATTTTGTCAATCCTTTCCTGCCAGTCCCCTTTGCCCAATCTCCTGAGAGTTTCCTTGGTCGTTTGGACCATTCATTTTGCTTGCCCATTCATGCTTGGATGTGCAGGCACTGAGAGTGTGTGTCTGATTCCTAGTCCATTAAGGAAACCCTCAAATGTTTGTGATGTGAACTGGGGGCCGTTATCTGAGATGAGGATGTCTGATAGTCCGTGGGTAGAGAACAGCTTCTGAAGGGCTCTTATGGTCACTTCAGAGGTGGTAGATATCATTCTGATCACCTCTAGCCATTTGGAGTATGCATTGACACTATGAGGAATGTTTGCCCTTGACAGGGCCCAGTGAAGTTGACATGTAGATGGGCTCATGGGGCTGTGAATGTCTCCCACTTCCTTTGGCTGGCTGCTGTGGGGGATGGATGGGTTTCTTGACAGGGAGTGCAGGTGGCAACCCAAGTCTCTATTTCGTTGTCTAGCCCTGGCCACCACATATAGCTTCTGGCTAGGGCCTTCATGCAGACTATCCCTGGGTGACCCTCGTGTAGTACTGTTAGGACTTTGTTTCTTAGTGGTAGAGGGATGACCATTCTCTCTCCCCATAGTATGCAGCCCTTGAGTATGAAAAGCTCACCCTACCTGTTTCTATATGCTTTGAATTTGTCCCCTTCTATGGATTCTGGTCATCCCCTCCACATCCAGTTTAAAATCCATGCCATAGTTTGTCACGCGCTGTGAGTCTGGCAATTTCTGCAGACATCATCAGTCCAGGCTGCAGTTCTTCTGCTAGGAGTACTGTGGTGGAGCGTGCTAGGTCTTCAACGATATCCGGGAGGGGGCAGCAGCTCAACGCATCGGTGTTTGCAATGTCTTGTCCTGTCCAGTGAATTAGATGGTAGCTATAAGTGGCCAGGAACACAGTCCATCTTAACATCCTGGGTAATAGGATATTTGGTGTGGGTTTATCTCTGGCCAGGATGCCCAGTAGTGGTTTATGGTTGGTGATGAGGTCAAAATGTCTTCTATACAGGTATTCATGGAAGCATTTGACCCCTGTTACTATGGCAAGCGCTTCCTTGTCAATTTGACTATAGTTCCTTTGTGTTTTGGATAGTGTTTTAGAAAAATATGTAATGGGGGCTTCTGTCCCATTGGGTAGCCAGTGACTGAGGATTGCCCCAATTCCATAGGGGGAGGTGTTGTATGTGAGTGTCAATGGCAGTGTTTCACTATATTGCATGAGGACACTGTTGGATGACAGGATGTTTTTTATTCTTTTAAATGCATCGGCCTCACGTTGTCCCAAGGTCCAGCTGGTGGTCTTATTGAGCAGTCTATGGAGCAGTTCTGCAATTGTTGCTTTCTGTGGTAGAAAGACATTATAAAAATTGAGCAATCCCAGGAAGGCTTGCAGTTCTGCTTTGTTTGGGGGGGGAGTGGGGGCTTCCTGTATTGCTTTCAGCTTCCCATTGGTGGGTTGGATGTCTATTGTGTCTATCAGGAAGCCCAAAAATTCCACTTGGGGGATGGCTAGGTGGCATTTATTTCTTTTTAATTTCAGCCCTGCTTCTTGGAATCTCCCCAGTACTGTCCTTAAGTGCTCCATCAGTTGTTCTCGGTTACTGGCTGAGATGATCATGTCATTGAAGTAGGGTATTACCCCCGGGATATTGTGCAGCAGCCTTTCCATAATGCTCTGGAACAGGCCGGGGGCTATGCTTACTCCAAACTGCAGCCACTTACATTTAAATGCGCCCTGGTGGGTGACAATGGTTTGTGCCTCAGCTATGGCCTCATTGATGGGCAGTTGCTTGTAGGCCTGGGCAAGATCTAATTTGGTGAATATCGTCCTTTTGCCCAGGGAGTGCAGTAGGTGCTGTACTACAGGCATGGGGTAGGTGCTTTGCTGGAGGGCCTTGTTCAGTGTTGTTTTATAGTCAGCACAAATCCTGATAGACCCGTCTGGTTTAACTGGGACAATGATTGGGGCCTCCCATTTGGCATGGGCCACTGGTTCAAGGACCCCTTGGGCAATTAATTTATATAATTGCTTTTTGACTTTGGGCTGGAGAGCAAACAGGACTTGCCGCGGCTTGAAATGAACCAGGGTGATGTTGAGGTTTAAATTAAACAATATAGAGGTCCCCGTATACTTTCCCAGTTTGGTGTCAAATACATTGCTGAATTCCCATTCCAGTTCTGTGATGTCTGCTGCCAGGCCCGGGGTGATGGTGGTCTCTGCTGTGTGCATGCCAGTGATGTTGATCTGGAACGGCTGGAACCATTCTCTTCCTAGTAGACTTAGCAGGTTCCGGTCTACTATGGTGAGTGTCAGGTTTCCTTGAAATTTTCTGTATTCTAAGTAGGCTGTTTTCCTGCCCAGGACAGGTATGCAGCAGCCCTGATAGTCTCTTAAGATGATGGTCTGCGGTTCCAATTGGTTGCGCTGCAGCTTGGGTTGGAGTCTTTTGAGGGTGTTCCACGAGATCATGGATATGTAGGACACCAAGTCAACTTCCATGCAGCAGGACTTGCCCTCTATGGAGAATGTGGCCATTACCTCGTTGGCCTCATAGGCATCGGCATGTCACACCTGGGTCTTTGCGTAGCCAATGAAGGTGAAGCGGGCTTCTTCTTCCCTGGCATCATCTCCCCTTTTGAATTTCCTGCCAGGGGTCTTCCACCCTCCCCCTTGGAAGCCATGTTGCCTCATAGGGGATGATGCCCACCGGCCTTGTTCGCTGGTTGGTTGGACAGTCCAACATACCTCCGCGATATGACCTCTGCGCTCACATCTTTGGCAGATAGTGTTTTTAAATCGGCATGCCAAGAGATGGTGGTTTCCATCACAACCCCTGCACTCTTTGCTTCCTGGTTTTCCATCTGGCTTACCAGACTTCAGCTTGTGCACATCTCGGTTGTTGTCCTCACTTGCTTCGGAGGTGGAGTAACTTCAGTTGGGGCGGCAATTGGTCGCTGTTGCATGGATCTTCCCTGTCCCTCTGATCTGGGCTGCCGAGTTATAGGAGGACTGTGTGGCTCGTGCCTGATTGATGGCCTCTTTGAAGGAGATGTCCTCTTGGGCCTAGAGTTTCTTTTGGAGTGCTGGATCCTTCGTTCCCAAGATGATTCGATCTCTGATCATCCCTTCGGTGTCTGGGAACCTGCAGTTTTTTGCTATCCTCTGCAAATCATCCACAAATGCATTTATCGTTTCCCCCTCTCTCTGCATGTAAAAGTCATATCGGCTTGCCAAGTAGGAGGGAGAGGGTCCATAGTGTCCCTTGAGGGCCCATTGGAATTCATCCCAGGACACAGTCTGCAGGTTGTCCACTGCCAGGGCATCTACCATCTCATAGATCTTGATGTCACAGTAGGTCAGGAACAATACTTTTTTCTGCTCATCAGGGGCTGTTTGGAGTCCATTGACTTCCAGGTGCAGGTTGAATCAGTCCATGTATGAGGACCATTTCTCCTTTGCCAGGTCGTAGGGAATCTCCATTGGGCAGTGTGCCAGGCTGGTCGAGCATTGTGCCATGTTGGTTGGCGGGGTTGTGATCGTTGCGATGGCCATTAAAATGGCATCCGAAGCCCACGAGGTGTCCTTTGTTCTCTCCACTGTTCAGGATCCCACCTTCATCGCCACTGTTAGATGGGTCCATGGGAATAAGAGGCAGGACATGGCAGGAACAGGTACAGATGTCTTTATTCGAGTTGAAGTAAAAAGCCGCTCAGATGCAGCTGGTGCCAGCTTTTTGTAGCTGGCGCTGTCCAAGGCTTCAGCCATTGATGGAACTTTATTTCTCCTACCAGTGGCTGGGCCAATGAGTGGAGTCTGTTAGCTGACTCTACTCTATGGCCATATTAGGTAATATTTAACAAGGAGAATAGTACAATTCATCCAGCTGGCTTCTGTGCCTAAGACAGGACAGAATCCTGGTCTTCGTTCCTAACCAGGCATCCTAACCACTACACCATGCTGACTTTCTAATCCCCAGTCTGCAATAAGAACCTTACATTGTTCAACATTATTGCATTGTTGATGGAAGCATTCACAGCTGCAATCTTCTGTTACAGAAGAGGTCAGATATGCAGAGCTCCTGGCCATTTGTATTCTGTATGTCTCAGATTTTGTCTAACACGATCCAGAGACTTCTGTTCGTTTCTGCTCAAGCTTTCTAGTCTCATTTTCTTCTGTACAAAATAGGCTGGTAGGAATTGCTGGAACTACTGCTAGGAGCAAAAAGGGGTTGAGATGTATTTCTTTGAGATCCTTGAATAATTATATTAAGGGAAATTGACTAGGCAGGTCTGTTGATGGGTTTTAAGGAAAATACCCAGAGATTAAGTTAGGAACCGTATATCTAATTAAGACCTGCTATGCATTAAACTCACAAAGGTTAACCCTGAAACTGATCAAATCGAGAGCCTGGAGGATAAACAATGTAACCATGAAATGTTGCCTGCTATGTTTACATCATCCAAATGTTCATAATAGCAGCAGAATGACAGGGATAGTCTTAATTGATGATGTAAAAGTAATCCACCATTGATTGTGCTGGGAGTAAATTTGTGCAATTCACTACCAGAAACTTTGCAACAGCAGAAACATAAGCATTAAACAGAATCTGTTAGCAATTTTCCTTCTCTGATAAAAAAAAATCCATAAAATCATGTCTGGAAAAGAATATCCTTCTGAAAGTTTTATACAAACAATGATAACCAAAAAGAAGAATATTAAAGCA
>BLBF01000016.1:13695247-13717145 GCA_015471245.1 Laticauda colubrina | reverse complement strand
ACACAGACACAGACACAGACACAGACACAGACACAGACACAGACACAGACACAGACACACACACAGAGAGAGAGAGAGAGAGAGAGGTCCAACACATTTGTTTTTCTCTCATTTCCTTCCATGCAATGCATTTGCCCACATGGACTTGTGCACATTTCTGTAGTGATTTACCAACATTTCTTCTGAGAGAGATGGATGAAAAAGAATTTTGATATTTTAAACTGTTATCAAATACAAAGAACCTACCATTTGCATACAAGACTTCTATTCACTCTTTCTTTATCTGATAACATAGAGCAAGCCCCTTTAACTCTGTTAGCCCAGCTGATTCAGATCATAGTGTGGTAGGAAGGACTAGAAGGGAGACTCCATTTCTGCCATTACAAGCAAAGGCTTTAATTCATGATAGAATTGTATGAGCAAGCCCTTCTGACTGACTTGAGTTTGATAACCCTGTTCTAGACCAATCTCATTCAAGCAGAAGACCCTGTATCATTCTGAACAAATGGCTCTTTGATCTCTTCTTAAAAACCTCCAGTGTTGAAGTACCCACAATTTCTGGAGGCAAGCTGTTCCACTGATTATTTTCACTATCAAGGAAATTTCTCCTAAGTTCTAGGTTGGATCTTTCTTTAATGATATTCTGCCAAATTGCTTCTTGTCCTATCCTCAGGTGCTTTGGAGAATAGGTTGACCCCTTCCTCTCAGTGACAGCCCCTCAAGTACCTAGTCCTTCTCTTTGTTAGACTAGACATACCTAGTTTTGTTCATCATATGGTTTAGCTTCCAGACCCCTTATTGTCTTTGCTTCTCTTTATCATCTTTGTGGCACTACCCAACTCTATGGATCAGGCTCTGTTCTCTAAAACTGGGTTGGCTTAATCCTGTAAGTAGTTGGCCCGGTCCCACAGCACTTACGGATGCAAAGAGGATGTAAAACATTAAAAAAAGCTTGCCATCCGTTGGAAAATGCTATGCATCCGTTGTGTACTCACTGCATACATGTTTCATACGCTCTATCCGTCGAGCATCCGTCCATTGTGATTTCATCCACGCAAGAAGTTTTGAGCTGCACAAAACTTTGTGAATGGATGAACTTTCTACTGCACACAATGTACATCCATGACATATACGGGCAACAAACATTCTATGTCCGTTATCATCCATTAAACGTCCACTATATCCTCTCTGCATCCTCTGGCCATCCCCTCAACTCACATCCGGTGCAGCTGAAAACGGAAAGAGAGAGGAAACAAAAGATACATGGAACGTCTACACAGTGTTAGTAGCACGGAAATAGACGGACAAAACATTTGTATCTGGGATGTATCTCATATATTTAAGATGTCTGCAGTATGTCTAGAGTATGTAGAAGGACATCTAGCAGACAACCGATATTTCTATAAAAAGGGGGAGAAAATCATCTGGATCGCTGGGATGGTGGACCATACAGTCCCACTATGGTTGCACTGCAGGTTTATCTACCCCACAACTATCCTTATCTATCCCACAAGCATGCAAAGGCTTAACAATTTTTTCAAAGTTTTCACCAACACTTTATTAAGTAAACAAAATGAACCAAGTAAACTATGTGTCTTAAGCAAAGAAAAACTTTATTAACTTTCTTAGGTAAACTTTATGACTTTATTAAATAAGCAAAATGAACCAAGTAAACTGTATTAAGTGTCTTAAGCAAAGATAAACTTTATTAAACAAGTAAACAACTCAGTCTCACGGAGCGGATGCAATTCATACCCCCCGCATGCTCAGTGAACGCTTTGCATCCGATATACATCCGCGCAGCATCCTCTTTGTTTCCTATAGGTGTCCGTGATGCATCTGCTTCATCCGCTATACATCCGCCCCTTCCGCTATGCATCCGCTTCAAAATTCTCCCCGGAACCCCTTCGGAGGTGTCATCCACTTCCATCTGCTTTCATCCGCTAGGCTTCCAATGAACATCCGTTTAACATCCCCACTACATACTACCCACGTCGGTTCTTATCCGTTTTGTTTATGCAAATTTTCACCACTTTTTTGAGTGGATGAAAATGGATGGAGCCACCCCTGAAATTTTGCTCGTCTGCTGTGCCCTTTCTGCATACGTTTTGCATCCATCGGCCAGTGGGACCTAGCCTTAAGGAGTAGTTAAAGTGCTGCTTCCCCCAACTTCCCTTCCCCCAACCATTTGCTGATCCTTTGAAACAACTTCAAAAGACTAAGAATCACCCTTCTCACTTCTCTGGCTATCTGGGGTTCTGCTGCTAGCTGTAGCAGGGTTATCAGAATTAAGAGAACCTGCTGAAGTAAATGGCCTTGAAAACAGTGGCCTGGAACCAGAGCAGCCTTAGGTGGCTAGTAGGAGCAGAACAGGTCTGCAGCTGAAATAAATGGCAAGATTTTTGTTGGCAAAATGTAGAAAATACCATTTTCAAACTGGCATAGGAAAGACAAATACAGGCAGCCTTTGAGGTGGGATGAGTGGATGACAAGGACACCCCATCATATTATTCTGCATTGATGAATGAGGTATAATTTTGCCATGGTTACTGTGCTGTGCAGAAAAGCCTCAATATTATGTACCAGGTGGAGTCATGGACCACAGCAGAGGTCCAGTTGAATCATAGCATGATAGAGCTAATTGGAACTTTAAGGCCTATCAAATATTATAAAAATGAGGATTCTAGCAAGCTAAGGGCTCAGAGAATATAGAAGATGACTGAGAAAGGGAAGATCCATTAGCAAAGCAATGATAGATAGATGTGGCTTAAGTCCATAGGAAAATAGAGATTTCTATAGACACCAGAGACAGAAGCCTCTTTTATGAAGATAAAAGAGTAGAGAGTAGTGGAAGTACATTCAGGCTTTCAAGATTGTTACTCTAGCTGTTCTAATAGTAGTAGTTTAGGCTTACATGACATCTCTTGATCTGGAATATTTTAAAGGGCTGACATTTTCTAAATGAAGAAATAGAATACGAAAATTAGGCATAGGTTTTCAGTTAGGTGTTCCATCAAATGTGTGTGTGGTGATCACACAAGTTCCATCCCTTATCTATTTGCTTTGGACATTAAGGTGTAACTCCAAGGATGGAGTTTACACCACAATATCATAATGTATGTGTTCTCCCTTGCTTCCCCACCACCCCACAAATAATGCTGCAGATAAAAGAACTCTGTGAGGAGTTGACTTAGATTAAGTGCTGCACTTCCTCGTGAGAGAATCAGAGTTTATGTCAGCTGCTACCTTATGCTTGCTTGTGCATCACAATTATGTGGTGACAGACTGCCATGAACTATGGGGAGGAGGAATGAAGGGAAAGGGATGCTTGGGGGGAAATTGAAAGTTGAAGCCACCTCAAGTTGATGCTGCAAATTCACCCAGCTGCAAGGAGGAACTGCATACCAACTTGGACTCAGACTGGCAATTATAGAAACATCTTGCAAGAATTTGATTGCTGGACTGCAAAAGGCGGGGGGCGGGGGGTGGGAGAGAGCAGAACTTAATGATTTTGACACCCAAATCTCAGTTCTAGCTTTGCATTATAGTAAATCACTTGAACTCTATTAAACTATACCTTTCTCAACAAATGGAGTTAAGGATAATTCTTACTTAGAGTTTCAAACAGAGGCAGGTCTGACATTAAGCCAGAACTGCATTCTTTAATTGAGCTAGAGGACTAATCTACCGTGGGGATTTTGCAACTTTTAGAACCATTGGCTAGCTCCAGCGAAGATCAAGAGGAGCTGGAAGCCGGAGAAGTTTTGCAGTAGGACCAGAGGGGAGTCTGGGAAAAGAGCTGAAAAATCCACCAACCCAGAGGATGAACCGGTGAGCTGCAGTAGAGCCCAGTAAAGGAAGTAGATTATTATATATATTTAGAGTACATCCCTATCCCCTAAACTAAATGACCAGTTGGCTCTTTGCAGATTCAAAGCAGGACTTGCATGACTGTAGATAGAAGAAGAAAATCATCTGTTTAATACTCATGAATAGGAAAGAGTCAATGAAGTGGGCACAGTAGGATCTATTAGAGGAAAGTGACTGTTTAAAGTGAGATTTTTGGGTTTTAAGGAAAGCTAAAGCTGACTGTGGTTAAATGTGTATCTTTAAAAGTGGATTTTAATTCATTCAGAACAATGATTCCACAGCAGGGGAAATTAATGGAAAAGGGACCCCCATGGATATGAAGTTCTTAAAAAGCATGATCACAAATAATTCCAATGAGGAGAGAGAAGGAGAATAAAAGAGAAAAGGGAAAAGGAAGTTAGTGACAGAAACTAATGAGGCTGCATACAAAGTTTTGTGAAGTTCTAAAGATCAAAAAGTCCACATACAAGGGCAAGATGTTTTTTTAAGTGATCAGTGCACAATCTGAACTGTAGGAAGAGGGTCAGGAAGATTAAGGCCTACAATGAACTGAGATTCTCAATGAATATCAAAAATTAAAACAAAATTTAATTAGATATGTGTGGAACCAGAGGAAAGTCAAGGAAACTGATGGCCAGCTTGTTATTTATTAATTTATTTTATTTTGCTTATTTATTTTGTCAAGCTATTCTAAGATAACAGGTATAAGTATAAACATATACATGAAATGGATACATATAAGAAAAAAAACCAATAGGACAGGGATGGTAGGAACATTGGTGCACTTATGCATGCCCCTTACAGACCTCTCAGGAAAGGGGTGAGGTCAATAGTGGACATTCTGAGGTTAAAGTTTTTGGGGTTTGGGGAAGAAATCACAGAATCAGGTAGAGTATTCCAGACTTTGACCACTCTGTTGCTGAAGTCGTATTTCCTGCAATCAAGTTTGGTGTGGTTTACATTAAGTTTGTATCTATTGTGTGCTCTTGTATTGTTTTGGTTGAAGCTGAGGTATTCATTGACAGGTAGGACATTGCAATGTATAATTTTATAAACTATACTTAGGTCGGACCAAAGGCAGCGTAGTTCTAGGTTTCTCAGTCTAGAATTTCAAGTCTGGTGGCATAAAGTATTCTGCAATGAGTAGAGGAGTGGAGAACTCTTCTTGTGAAATATTTATGGACTTTCTTAACTGTATTAATATCAGATACGTAATGCCGGTTCCAGACTGATGAGCTGTATTCAAGTATTGGTCTCGCAAATGTTTTGTATGCTCTAGTTAGTAGTGTGATATTACCAGAGAAAAAGCTGCATAGGATTAGGTTAATAACTCTTAATGCCTTTTTGGCTATGTGGTTACAGTGGGTGCTAGCACTTAGTTCATTCGAGATGAGAAGTCCAAGGTCCTTGACAGAGTTTGGATCATCAACAAGGTCTTGACTATTCAGCCTGTATTTTATTTTCTGAATTTTTTTTGTCAATATGTAAGACAGAGCATTTATTTGTTGAGATTTGAAGTTGCCATTTATTTGACCATTCTGATACATAGTCAAGGTCTTTTTGAAGGGTAGCAGTATTATCTGTGGTGTTGAATAACTTTACATCATCAGCGAAGAGAACATAGTTGCTCTTAATATGATCACTGAGGTCATTTATGTAGAGTATGAAGAGAGTTGGTCCTAGAACACTGCCCTGGGGGACATCACTGTTGACAGACACACAGTTTGATAGGATGCTCCCAATTTTGACCATTTGTTGTCTGTTTGACAGCAATGTTTCTGTCCAGTTATGCAGGTGTCCAGAGATTCCATAAGATTTTAGTTTTAGGAGTAGTTTGTCATGTACCACTGAATCAAATATTTTACAGAAGTCTATGTAGATTGTGTCTATTGTTTTGCCCTGATCGAGTTGTGTAGTCCATATGTTTCTGCAGTGTAAGAGCTGCAGATTACAGGATAGTTTTTTTCTGAAACCAAATTGTTTATTAGAGAGTATGTTGTTTGTTTCTAAGTAGAGGATAATGGATTGGTTAATAATTGATTCCATGACTTTACAGGTGACTCAGCATAAAGAGATTGGTCTGTAATTTTCAGCTAGGCTGGGGTCTCCCTTTTTGAAGATGGGGGTGACCGTGGCTTGAGACCATAGGTTTGGCAAAGAGCTGGTCCTGAAAGATTTTTCAAAGATTATACTTAGAGGTTTGGCTATGGCAGTGGATAGCTTTTTAAAGAAGTAGGCACATATTCCATCCAGTCCAATAGATAGATATGGTTTAGATTACATCGTGCTTTTTCAATGTTGTCTTCTGTGAAATTGATATGAATTGGATCATTGTAGTTGTCTGTGGTTTGACCAGGAAATACTGGGCATGATCCATTGCTGTGTACAAATACTCAGCCAAAGAATGTGTTAAAGAGGTTGGCTTTAATGGTGTTGTTGTTATAGAAGATGGTGATGGGTAACAAGGAAAAAGCTGAATTATTTCATCCTAATTTTGCATGGGGTTTTTTTTGCAACAGGAAAATGTGACCAAGTTGTCAGAAGCTGCATCATGGGAACAAATAGTCCAAATGGACAAGAAAAAGGTGAGAGAACACTTTGAATTAGTTCAGCTCACCAAAGCTGGATTGATCACATCGCAGGGTGCTAAAAGAATGGGAATCATTGATTGTATTGTTTGAGATCTCCTAGAATACAAGAAAAAGCTGGAAAATTGGAGAAGAGCAATTGTCCCAATCTTTTGTTTAAAAAAAGCAAAACATGGATCCAGGAAACTGCAGACCAATCATCTTGATATCAATATCTTGTAAATTTTTAGCAAAGGTAGTCAATCAATGGGTTTAGAAAAGAACAAGGTGATTTCTAGAAGTCAATACAAGTTGCATTTTTTTTTTTTTTAAAAAAAAGGTTCTTGAGGAATGTTGCTTTTTTCTGATAAAGTTACTAGACTTGTAAACCAAGGAATATTGTGGGTGAGGCATACTCAGATGCCAGTAAGGCATTTGATAAAGTGGATCATAGCTTTCTTCTTGATAAAATAGAAGAACCTTGTTTAACATTGTTTGTATATTCAAACTTAATGTGTGTCTCTTAGTGGATTTATGTCTACACAAAGGAAAATATGCAGTGAAGTGATCAGGGATATGTTCTGGAGCACTCTTCAAAAATTTTTATAAATTACTTCAATGAGGGGATAGAAAATTTATCTTAAAATTATATTTCACTCTAAAAATCTTCCTGTATTTTCAGAATTGTCCAAAATGTACTTCAGTATTAATAATTCTGGAGATTGTGGTGCTGCTGATAAATGGGATCAAGTTGTGAAATCAAAAGATATTTAAACTGAATATGCATTTTAATCAATTCAATGTCTCATTACACTGTCTCAATTGGTTAAAAATTTGGTTAGTAATTAATTGATCTAAAGCAGGGGTGTCAAATTTGTGGCCCATGGGCCAGATGCATCATGTGCTGGCCACTCCCAGCCCTGGATTAGCGAAGGGGAAAATAGTTCATCACATGATAACAACATGACACCATGAGTTTGACATCCCTGATCTGAAGTATTGATACTACCATCTATAAGCTTACCTCCTCTTATCCTGCAGTTTTCAAGCTAGATTTTTTCCCCAAAGTGTAAGCTTATCATAGGAATACGGTTTGGAATAATACTAATACAAATACTAATATGCTTATATCACATTTTTTCCAGACAAGCCTTACAGGAAATACAGAACAATAAAGACTCTCCAGCATATGAAAGGCAACACTTTTTAAAAATTAAATGTGGATGTTAATATCTTGACAATGCGCAAAGGGGGAGCACAGGGGAATTCAATCAAAATAGGAACCATTGCTCTGCCCTTTATCAAATGTAATATAAAGACATTCTAATTGTGCCCACTGTGGTTTTCAAAAACTAGATCTGAATTTCTGTAGATAAATGCAAGTAAAAATATATGCCAGATGATAAAGCTGAAACTCATAATTGTTAAAATCTCTCTCTTTATAAATGAGGAGGATCTAGGATTTCTCCATCTCATAAATATTTTCTTGGTAACAATCGTCTTCTATATACAGTATATAAAAGCGAAATACCATTCACGCATCATCACAAAATCTCCAGAACTGTAAAGCCTACAGCCCCTGTCACATTGCACCAATGGATGCAAAGAGGATGTAAAACGGACAAAAAAGCTTGCCATCCGTTGGTTAACGCGATGTACTCACTACCTCCATTTTGTTTCCTCTCTATCCGTCCAGCATCCGTTTATTGACGTTTCATCCGCTCAGAAAGTTTTGAGCTGCTCAAAACTTTTGAGCCGAAAATGTATCCAATGCATCAGTTCTGCATCCACTAGGCATCCGCGAGGCATCCGTTCTGTATCCGTTACGCATCCACTATATCTGCTAGGCATCTGCTGCAAATCCACGCAACTCCATCCGCTCCAGCAGTAAATGGATGCAGGGAGGAAGCGGAACGGATGTGGAATGGATGCAGAACAGATGCCTAGTGGATGCAGCACGGAAACAAAGCATGTAAAACAGAAAAAACGTTCGCAGAGGGGACCTATCTCAGATATTAAGGATGTCTACAGGATGCCTAGAGGATGCCTAGAGGATGCCTAGTGGATGCAAAGGGACACCTATACTGCCTATAAAAATGGGGAGCAACTCACCTGGATCTCACTTTCAGAACAGCAGCCCAACTGCAGACCTCTGCAGCCTTCATCTGCCGCTTCCTCTTCCACAGCATCCAGTCATGTCCACCGTGGATCGTAACAAAGTCATTTTGGCAGCCACCATCCTTCTGCAACAGTGCGAAGCCATCTACAGGCTCTGTGAACTCTACTATGGGAAGAAAAAGAGGCAGCCAAGAAGCGTCTGGGTACGAAGATGGTTCGCCAGAAGAGCAGAGGACGGACTGTACAACAAGCTGATGGTGGAGCTCAGGAACGAAGACACTCGGGCATTCCAGAACTTCCTGAGGATGCCTCCAGCCATGTTTGATGAAGTTGTGCAGTGGCTGACACCCAGGTTGACCAAGCAGAGCACCAACTTCCGGCCCAGCCTAGAACCTGGGCTCAAGGTGGCACTCTCTCTGCGCCACCTGGCCTCAGGGACCACCTACAGGAGCATGCAGTATGTCTGGAGGGTGCCACCCAACACCATCAGCATTGTGGCCAGAGAAGTGGTGCAGGCCATCATCGAAGAATAACTGGAGGAGCTCCTCCAGTGCCCCTCCACTGAAGAAGGATGGAAGAAAGTTGCAGAGCAGTGGTATCAGAGGTGGAACTTCCCACACACCGTTGGAGCCATCGATGGCAAGCACGTGGCCTGCAAAGCTCCAGCCAAGTCGGGGTCCACTTACTTCAACTACAAGGGCTTCTTCAGCATCGTCCTCTTTGCCATGGTCGATGCTGACTACAAGTTCATGTACATCGATGCTTCAGGCAACGGGTCAGCTTCAGATGCCCAGGTATACAACGTCAGTGACCTCAAGGAGGGACTGGAATGCAACCTCATCATGGGCTTCCCAGATCCCGACCCCCTGCCCAGCGACACACAAGATGTGCCCTATTTCATCATGGGGGATGACGCCTTCTCCCTCAGAACCTACCTCATGAAGCCCTACACTTCCAGATGCCTCACCCGTGAAGAGAGGATCTTCAACTACAGGCTGTCCAGGGCAAGGTGGGTGGTGGAGAACGCCTTTGGCATCCTGGCCAACAGGTTCCAGGTACTTCTCACCACCATGCAGCATCGCTCAGAGACCGTTAGAAACATCATGGAAGCTTGCTGCATCCTGCACAATCTCATGCGCACCCGCTACCCAGTCTTGCAGAACAGGCTTGTGGACCTCCAACAAGGCAATGGGGACATGGAGCCTGGTGAATGGAGGCAAGGGCGAAACCTGATAGACACTGAGGATGTGCAAGGCCCCAACAGAGCCTCGCGTGAAGGGAAGAAGCAGCACAACCTCCTGAAACACTGGTGCAACTCCCCAGCTGGAGCGGTGGAGTGGCAAGACAGGATGATAGATGCTTAATGGATGTTTCCTTCAGCCTGTCTCATCACACTTATGAGATTGTGCCATGTATGTTGAGTGGCCCTACAATGATCAGGGCATTTAATAAAGAGTTGTGTTTGTATTGACATGTGTGAATGATTATTACATTATTATTGATAATAAAGGGCCATAGGTGTGGCACCTGGGAGCGTGGACCATCCTGTTCCACTATGCTTGCACTGGAGGTTTATCTATCCCACAGCTATTACCCATCCCAAAGGTATCCCTGCCCATCCCACTGCTATCTCAACCCATCCCACTGCTATCTTAACCCATCCCACAAGCATGCAAAGGCTTAAACCATTTCTAAAAGTTTCCAGCAAGACTTTATGAAAAAAAAGAAATGAAGCAAGTGTGTGAATCAAAAATAGACTTCATTAACAACAAGCTATAAAACAAAAATGAGTCTCTGGCACTCCTCTTGGTCGCTCAGTCTCAGGGGTGACGGGCCCAGGTGCTGGAGTGCTTGTCATTAGCTCCTCCAGAAGCAGAAGCAGCAGAAGCCCCAGCCCCAGAAGACCGAGCCCGTGCTGCAGAAGCCCCAGGAGAACCAGAGTGAGGGCCAGGGGGCGGGATGGTAGCCCTGTCCCTCTTGCAAGGGCTGGCAGCAGATGGCTGAGGTTTGCTGTGCTTTCGCATGGTTGTGGGGTTGCTGGCTGGCAGGGAGGCTGGCAGGAACCAAGGCTGGCAGGAAGGCTGGCAGGCAGGCTGGCAGGAAGGCTGGCAGGGAGGCAGGCACCAAGGCTGGCAGGAAGGCTGGCAGGCAGGCACCAAGGCTGGCAGGAAGGCAGGCAGCAAGGCTGGAAGGCAGACTGGCTGGCAGCAAGGCTGGCAGGCAGGCAGACAGCAAGGCTTGCAGCAAGGCTGGCAGCAAGGCTGGCAGGAGGCATGCAGGCAGGGCAGGCAAGGCTGTCAATCCGTCCGGCAGCAGGTCTTTCCTCTGAATGGTGACCTGCTTCCGAGCTTCTTCCCTTATATTCGCGGGGCTGCCGCAATGTATCCTCCCCACATGCGCAATTAACGCTAGGCATCCGTTAGGCTTCCGCTGTGCATCCGCTGTGCATCCGCTTCATCCGCTGTATCCATTCCGCATCCGCTTTGCTGAGGTCCCCCGGAAGCCTAGCGGATGTGCCATCTGCTCCCATCCGCTTCCATCCGCTGGGCTTCCGTTCTGCATCCGCTTTCCATCCGCTCTGCGTCCTCCCCCCGTCCGTGTTATCTGCTCTGGTTATGCAAATTTTTGCCCCTTTTGAGAGCGGATAACAACGGATGGAACATTTTGCTCGTCCGTTGTGTCCGTTTTGCATCCGTTGGGCAGTGTGACAGGGCCTTACAAACTTAAAATTTAGCACATATGTTCCTCTTGACTTCTAGGTGCTCACTAAGAAAGGCTTTTTTTGAAATGACAATCAGCATTTGTATTTCCTATATTATTATTAACATGCTCTGATGCTAAGGAATTCTACTCCACCTCCCCACCTGAAAAGAAATCTGTGCCAAATGCAAAACACAAGTAGAGGAGAGGAGTTTCAGTTTCACAGTAGCAACCAGCTTTAGTACAGAATAGTTGAGCTAAGCCACGCCCAGGGTCTTTGCTGTCTCCTTGCTCACACAGCAAATACTTTTTCAGTTTCCATGTTTCAGTTTCCAAACAGCCCTCAATTCTCTCACACACTGACAGGATACTATCCAGATGAATACCGATGGATGCTGGTCGGTAGAGGCACAATCTCCCCCCTTATTTTCCTCCCCAAAAGCTAAACCTGATCACATACTTTCATAGCGAAGCATGGGTATTGAGCTAGTCAATCAATATGCCTAAAACACTTTAAAGGATCCTACTATATCAGTTCTGAAAAATATTTAAATGAAGACTTTAATTAGCTATTTTTGTTAAGATAAAAAATAAACAATTTGAAACATCAGAGATGTAATATAAATCCATAATTAATAAATTTCCATAGAAAATTTCAAATGAACAGGGAATATAGAGATTTGCTCCAGTTAATTGAATAATTTGATAATTTTCCAATCTTTTTTACTTTGTCAATACATTTTAGTAAAGTCCATTCATAAAAATCAAGCATATCATTAACCTATAGTAACAGTCGCTATAAATTAAATCCATATTTAACCCAACTTGCTGCATAAATTTCATTTGCAACCAGTAAAAAGTCTTTTCCATACCCCATGAAATCACTACAACTATTTCCCATTTTTCTGACTGCATAGCAAAAAAATCAATCTGTAATTGTGCAGGATGAACAATTCAAGGTGGCATCATCTGTAATCGACATGAGAGAGTTGTCAAAATCTTCGCATCGACATTTTATAAAGAAATCTGATGTTCAGTTGCATAGGCAGTAGAGCCTGTTAAAAAGGTCAGAAATGTTATTTAAAAAAAAACATAGCAATAATATAGGAACAAAAAAGCCTAATATATGTGGGAGTGCTTGAATATTATTACTATATTTTAAAAAGATGGCATCCACATGGTTATTATCACATTGTATGGGACGGGAGGCATTCAGAGTTTCAGGTGGTGCTACTTTACCTGATTTCAAGAAGACATTAAAAAATACATTTTCTTGGGGGGTGTTTTTGTTTGCTGAGAAGATATGAAAAGGCAGTGGGCTTACTTGAGTGTTTTTTTAAATTTGAACACAGGTTCCCTCCCCCCCCCAAGTTTATTACAGTTTATTACAGTCATAAATCAGAGACCAGAACAAATAAGAACACACAGTAATATAATACAATTAAAAGTTCCAGTATAAAATAACAACTAAAATCTATGATAAAATCCAGTCTGTCAATTATACATGGTCTAACTATACTAAAATTACAATCCATAAACTGTGTGGCCCATTATCAGTTTGATACTAAAAGGGAAAGAAATAAACAGAGAAAAGGGTTTGCCACATTGTTGTATAAAATAACTATGGTGGATTAGACAAGTGTTTCCGATGAATCCCCAGTGCTGCTGTGTGGAATCCAGCCACCTGTGCTGTAGTTATGGACAGTTCACTTTAAGCAGCTACTGGAGATAAGCAGTGTCGGAACGGCCAAGATACCTAGCAATTATTGGAAGAATATGTTTTTTCTGAATCTCTCTAAAAGGAACATTGAAGGAGTGCGTTACCCACAGTGTCCACCTCTCCTGAGCCACAGGAACAGAGTCTTTCAGTCAATGGTATCTTTTTATACTTGCCATTATAGGATGGCCGATGGGAGCGCATGGCACCATTTTTGATTGGACAATCTTTCTAGTTTAAAAAGGCCTTAACTGATACGTAAGGAGATTGCCTCATGCATCTTTCTGTCTCTCTTTCTACCCATCCATCTATCTATATTGTAATGAAACTATTTTTCCTGTAATATTTACCTGGGTGAAACAGTGCACCACAAGGCAAAACTTTTTGAACCAAGATACTTCAAATGGGCTGATTTACAGAATGAGCACAAAATCTGGAACCCACGACTCTCAGGGAATTAAAATTTGACAAATTTTATAAAATATTTTATGACATAATACCTACAAAATATAAAACATTTCCTGTGGTCACCTCTTGATATCTGACTCTGCTACACAATTCAATATGAGCAGCTTTTAAGGCAAAATTTTTAAGAGCTATGCCTAGGTTGAATGCATTGAGGAACTGGTGGGGAAATCCTGTATCTCTGAAATAATGGCCCAAGGAGTGAAAGGTTGTCTAGTTCTCTTTAAAATTTATTCTGTTCAGAACCTCATATAAAAACACTAATCTGCTTGGGTTAAAATTTAGTAGCTGTAAGTTACATGAAACACAGGTTGGGGAGATGCACAGTCATATGGTTGTTGGAAGAGCCAGATGCACTAGACTCAATAAATAGCCCTTGTGCCATGACCTAGACATTATATATCATATTTTTTGGACTACAAGAAGCACTCGCCCCTCAAAGTGGGTGGAAATGTTGGTGCGTCTTAAACAGTGAATGTTGCTGAAGCCCTGCCCACCTGCCGGCCCTTTGGCCTCTGCCTCCCAGCAATTTACCTCCTTGTAGCAAACAGCAAACAGCCTGATCAGCTTCAGCACAGCCTAATTTAGCATGAGCAGCTGATTGGTGGTTGAATCTGCCTCCTGGAATACCACCAATCAGCTGTTCCAGGCTGTGGGGATTACTGCCGCTCATCAAGGCTGTCACCGCCCATCACTGCTGCCACCTATCGCCGCCTCTGCACATCCCATTTTCGGCCTCCAACCGTCCCATTCTAGGTGGCGGGGATAAGCGACGGTGATCCCCACTGCCTAGAATGGGCCAAAATGGGATGTGTGGAGGCCAAAAATGGGGCACATGGAAGTGCAATAGGTGGCATCAGTGATGGCGTCATTGGGTGGTGATGATACCAGGGGTGGCATTCTACCAGTTCGCACCTATTCGCTAGAACCAGTTGTTAATATTCTAAGCAGTTCAGAGAACCGGTTGTTGGAAGAAATTACTGGTCTAATCCTGTAAGGAAGGCAGGAAAGAAACATTCTGGTGTTGCTTACAGAAACTGCCTCTCCATTAACCCTTATTACATTCTTGGCAGGACTAGACTTCCTGTCTCAGGAACTGCTCTGGAGTTTTTTTCCCCTCCTTTGCTGGTACTTTGCTTGTGTGGAGTTGTGTGGAGTTATAATGGCACTGAAAAAAATGACTTATGACTATTTTTCACACTTACGACTGTTGCAGCATCCCCACAGTCATGAGAGGTCAGGCAAGGAGATGCGTGCCTCAATGTGAGTGTTGTTGAATTGGCCATGCCCAGCCAATAACATGACCACCAAGCCATGCCCACCAACTAAGCCACACCCACAGAACCGGTTGTTAAAAAATTTATTCACACCCCTGGGTGATCCCTGCAGCCTAGATCAGCTGATCAGTGCTATTCCAGGAGGCTGATCCAACTGCCAATCATCTGCTGCTGCTAAATCAGGCTGTGCTGAAGCTGACCAGGCTGTTTTCTGTTTTCTGCAAGGAGGTAAATTTCTGGGAGGCAGAGCCAGAGACAGGTTTTTTTTTCTTGTTTTCCTCCCCAAAAGCTAGGTACATCTTATAGTCTGCAGCATCTTATAGTCTGATAAATACGGTGTTTCCAAAGAAAAATGTAAAGTAAAATTGCTGTGTTACGCAAGCATATGCTTGAAAATATACAGTATACTGTCCCAATGAAAAGGATCGGTTTAAAGTGAAATCTCTCTTGGAAAAATTCAAATGAAGGGAAAGCTCCCGCCTCTCCAATGTGTACAATATCCCCTTCAGTGGCCCAATATATTGCTTTTCTGAGGGTGTCACCAACTGCCTTGAAACATTGTTATATCCCTGAAACGAGGGAAAAAACAAAGGTGTTCAAAGACCTTTCAAAAGATTCTTAAGGAACCCAGATTAATAAAGGAAACTAGAAGCAGATATTGTTAATGGATTTTTCATACTTGGTATCCCATGAAAGTGTTGAAGTCTCAGGAAGTTTCCCACAAGAATGGCAAGCCATCAAGTTCTACTTTGACTTTGGATCCCCAATGGAAGCTGAGTAATGACTATGCTTGGGAGTAAATTGGAGTGCAATAGCTTATTCTTGCAATGTGTTGTGTTCCCTTTTCATTTGGCATTGTGTCTTCACTGATCTGCCTCTGGCTGGGGGTGTCCTAAGCCACCACCAGTATACCTAGCAAGCAGCAGATTTTATTTTTAATTTATTTTGTTTGGTTTGTCAATTGCTTACAAGATAATAGATATAAGTAAAAACATAATTATGAATACATGGATACATATAAGAAAAATAAAAGAAACAATAGGACAGGGACGGTAGGTACGTTGGTGTGCTTATGCACGCCCCCTACAGATCTCTTAGGAAAGGGATGAGGTCAATAGTAGAAAGTTTAAGGTTAAAGTTTTTGGAGTATGGGAAAGAAACCATAGAGTCAGGTAGAGTATTCCATACATTGACCACTCTGTTGCTGAAGTTGTATTTCCTGCAATCAAGTTTGGTGCACTTAACCTTGAGTTTGTATCTATTGTTTGCTCTTTTATTGTTATGGTTGAAGCTGAAGTTTTCATTGACAGGTAGGACATTGCAATGTATAATGCAATGTACTATACTTAGATCGGACCGAAGGCGGAGTCATTCTAGATTTTCTAGGTCTAGAATTTCAAGTCTGGTGGCATAAGGTATTCTGTAGAATAGAATAGAATAGAATAGAATAGAATAGAATAGAATAGAATAGAATAGAATAGAATAGAATAGAATAGAATAGAATAGAATAGAATAGTAGAGGAGTGGAGAACTCTTCTTGTGAAATATTTATGGACTTTCTTAACTGTATTAATATCAGATACGTAATGCCGGTTCCAGACTGATGAGCTGTATTCAAGTATTGGTTTCGCAAATGTTTTGTATGCTCTTGTTAGTAGTGTGATATTAGCAGAGAAAAAGCTACGTAAGATTAGGTTATTAACTCTTCATGCCTTTTTGGCTATGGAGTTACAGTGGGCTCTAGCACTTAGGTCATTTGAGATGAGTACTCCAAGATCCTTGGTAGAGTTTGGATCATCAACAAGGTCTTGACTATTCAGACTGTATTTTATTTTCTGATTTTTTTGGCCAATATGTAAGACAAAGCATTTATTTGTTGAGATTTGAAGTTGCCATTTATTTGACCATTCTGATACATAGTCAAGGTCTTTTTGAAGGGTAGCAGTATTATCTGTGGTGTTGAATAACTTTACATCATCAGCGAAGAGAACACAGTTGCTCTTAATATGATCACTGAGATTATTTATGTAGAGTATGAAGAGAGTTGGTCCTAGAACACTGCCTTGGGGGACACCACTGTTGACAGGGACAGAATTTTATAGGATGCTCCCAATTTTGACCATTTGTTGTCTGTTTGAGAGGAATGCTTCTATCCAGTTATGCAGGTGTCCAGAGATACCATAAGATTTTAGTTTTAGGAGTAGTTTGTCATGTACCACTGAATTAAAGGCTTTACAGAAGTCTATGTAAATTGCATCAATTGCTTTGCTCTGATTGAGTTGTGTAGTCCACATGTTTTTGCAGTGTAAGAGTTGCAGATTACAGGATAGTTTTTTGCTGAAACCAAATTGTTTATTAGAGAGTTGTTTGTTTCTAAGTGGAGGATAATGGATTGGTTAATAACTGATTCCATGACTTTACAGGTGACTCAGCATAAAGAGATTGGTCTGTAATTTTCAACTAGACTGGGCTCTCCCTTTTTGAAGATGGGGATGACTGTGGCTTGAGACCATAGGTTTGACAAGGAGCTCATCCTGAAAATTTTTTCAAAGATTATGCTTTGAGGTTTGGCTATGGCAGTGGATAGCTTTTTAAAGAAATAGGCACATATTCCATCCGGTCCAATAGATAGAGATGGTTTTAGAATGCGTCATGCTTTTTCAATGTTGTCTTTTGTGAAATTGATATGTATTGGATCATTGTAGTTGTCTGTGGTTCGACTAGGAAATACTGGGCATGATCCTTTGCTATTTACAAATACTGAGCTGTAGAATGTGTTAAAGAGGTTGGCTTTAATGGTGTCATCATTGCAGTCTTTCCATTACGCCCTTTCAGGGGTGGGATGGACCTTGAGTCTGTAGAAATTGTAGAAAGCACGGGTGGAATTGGTGTGTAGAAGGTTTTCCCCTTGTTTTATGTGATAATTGGTGCATTCAGTTTTTATCTGGTGGCATAAATTTTTGTATCGGCTTTTGAAGTTGGCAACCTGACCAGATTTGCTTTTCTGCCAAAGGGATTTCTTTTTGGATTGAAGCTTCCTTATTGTTTTGGGTAATCTGTTTTTTCTGGTTTTTGGAATTGTTATTGGTACATACAGTTTGATGACTCTTTTGACTTCAGGAAAAATATGTTGTAATGGTCTTCAACAGTATTGCATCCAGTGAATAGAAATTGCCAATCAAGGGATGAGGAATCATTGTCTATAAGATCATAGTTGCCTTTTTTGAAGTTATAATTGGGGTCACATTGTTGTGTTGATTTTTGTGTGGACATATGTTGAGACAAAAGTCAATCATGCTGTGGTCACTGTTGGAAAAGGGTTCTTTAATTTGTGTTCTATAAATTGAATTCAAACTATTGCAGAAGATGAGATCAAGGCAGTTGTTAAGTCTAGTATTGTTGGTTACTAGTTGTTCCAGTCGCAGGTTTGTTACAGCATTGTAGAAGGTTGCATGTATGGGTTCAGTTTTACATTCGTTTAAGGTCCAGTTAATGTGAGTTAGATTTAAGTCATAAGAAAGATAAAAATGTGTGAGTAAAAATACAAAAAATATAATAAGGGAAGGAAATGAAAGTTAGACTTTAGATGCACCTTAGATGAGATGTATTTTACCTAAATCCAATACATAAAAATACTATGTAATGCAATGCAATATAAAATGAAATAAAATAAAATAAATAGATAGTTCTTGGATATTCCAAGATACCAAAAGCAACAGTTTCCCTATGTTGTCAAGTGAAAGGCTGACTTGAAATAGGAAACTATGTGTGTGAAAGAGGGGGAGAAAAAGAGAGATACAGAGAAAGTGAAGAGACAGGGACAGTGTTTTAGAGAAAATAAATGAGATTCCCCCAAAATTAATTGTTTGAAGCAACCATCTTACTCAACTGTGAATTCTGAAATGATTATTGGATTTGAAGGCACATGAGGAACCCAGTGGCTTGATACATGATTAATATTTTATTGATAGTGGATTAAGTGAGAGAGGTCAAATCTTTAATCCAGAGATATATAGTTTATCAATTTACCATAGGAATGTGTGTGCATGTCTCGGTTACCATCAATAGTTTAGTAAACATTTCCTTACATTATTAATTTATAAAAGCAGAGATTTATTTTTAGGGAGGAATGAGTGAATTGCAAAAAACTTCAAAGGTCATTTAGTCCATCCTCTGGTTGAATGTTACATCCATAGCTGTAGTGTTAGAATGCTACCCAGGCAATATTTAAAAATATAAAGAAGGAAAACTCACCAATTATCAGGAGTGGATAGTGTGGCTTTTTTTTTTTTTTGAAAAAAAATTATTGATTTTTAGAAAGAAACATAGACAAACACAATACAGAACATGAAAACATAAAACCTCTTTTTTGAAAGCAGCCTGATCCCGGGCTACATCTCTTTGTACAGACACCAATTCAAATTCATGCTCATTTTTATATACCATTCCATATCTTATTGCCATTCTACATTTTATATATGGCTTCTCCCCTGTTTTAACTTTCTTAATTTTATTTTTGTTTCATCTCAAATCAGATCATTATATTTATATTCTTTGTCTGTCCTATTTCAGCTATCTATTATCTTTTCTCCTTAAACAAAATTCCTCCTGTAGTCACTAATTGGAGTATGACGCCTTTATATTTTTCCCCTAAAATTATAACACTTAATATAGAACATAACTTCCATTCGGATTCTGCGTAGTACATTAAAGTGCTCTCTCTCTCTCTCTCTCCTCTATCTATCTATCTATCTATCTATCTATCTATCTATCTATCTATCTATATGAATGCAGTTCAGCTTCCTTCGGGTATTATCCCATATCATTGTAATTCATTTAAATTATAATGACGTGGGATAATACCTGAAGGAAGCTGAACTGCATTCATGTAAGTACCCGCGAAAACTTAAAAAAACATACATATATATATATCCTTGGTTATTGGATCTTTGGTTATTCGGGTTTTCTTCCACGTAATATTGGAAGTATCTAGGCAACGTTTCGATGAAGTCTCATTCATCATCTTCAGGCTTGTTTCTTCGGCTCTGTGCTTCTCAAGAGTAATGTGAGCTTCCAGCTGTTTCTTCCTTTTAACTGCTAGTGGGGGTGTGACTTGATTGGTTGGGAGTTTAGCTGTGTTATGATTGGTAGGGGGCTTGGCTGTGTTCTGATAGGCTGGGGGTGTGTTCTGTTCAGGTGGGGGCTTGGTTGTGCTCAGATTAGTCTTAGTTGCTGGGGGATTTGAGCTGGTGAGCTGTGATCCTGTTGTTTGGCTTCGCATTTGTGGTCGTGCCACATCTTCATGGTGGGTGTCAGTTTGCTTCTTGTATGGGTCAGAGGGGTTTGAAGCGGGTAGTGGTGCAGCTGCGGTACGGCTTCTGGTCCATGGTCGTGTCTCATCTTCTGTGTGGGTGTGAGTCTTTTTTCTACATGGAAGTGTGGTGGTAGCATCTTGTGTGGCACTCGTGGGTGTGGGTCTGGTGTCATTCTTCATGTTAAGTACTCGTTTATTAATGAGGGCAGGTTTCCAAATGGTTGGTAGGCGGGAGGTATCATCTCATTTATTCATGCTGTGTGAGTGTTTTTCTATCTCTATGGCTTCTCTGATTATTCTGTTGTTGAAGTGTTCGGTTTTGGCGATAGTTCTGGTATTTTTAAAGTCAATTTCATGTCCTGTGGCTTTGAGGTGTTGGACCAGGGAAGAGGTCAATTCTTCTTTTTTAACTGAGTTCTTGTGTTCTTCAATGCGTGTACTTATTCTTCTGTTAGTTTGTCCGATGTATGTGATGGGGCAGGCAGTGCAAAGGATTTCGTATACTCCTTGGTTTTCTTACTCTATTTTGTCTTTAGGGTTTCTTAGGATGGTGGATATTTTTCTGTTTGTGCAGAATGCTGTTTTAATGTTGTGTTTTTGGAGGATCTTGCTGATTTTGTCTGTAGTGCCTTTTATATATGGGAGGAGGGCTTTGCCATTCTCTTGTTCTCTGTCTTGGCTTTTGGTTGGGGTTTCTTTTTGGATTAGGTGGGTAATCTTCTTTTTTGGGAATCCATTAGCTGTAAGTACATTTGTGAGAGTGTGTAGTTCGGTTTTTAAGTGTTGTTCGTCGGCTAAGCATATTGTTCTGGAGATTAGTGTCTCGGCTACAGAATTGATCTGTGCTGGATGGTGGTGTGAGAGTGCATGTAGATAGCGGTTTGTATGTGTTTTCTTCTGGTAGATGGTGTGTCCAAGGGCACCATTGGATTTTTTGTATACTAAGACATCTAGGAAGGGAAGTTGATTGTTGGCTTCTGTTTCCATGGTGAATTGTATTTTGGGATGTAGGCTGTTGAGGTGTGTGAGGAAGTTGTTCAGTTTTTCTTTCCTGTGTGGCCAGATTATGAAGGTGTCATCAACATATCTAAGCCAGAGTTTGGGTTTGTGATCATATTTTTCTAGAGCTTGTGTTTCAAAGTGTTCCATGTAGAGGTTTGCGATGACAGGTGAGAGGGGTGATCCCATGGGTGCTCCTTCTATTTGTTTGTATTTTTGTCCATTGTAGGTGAAGTATGTATTGGATAGGCAGTGGTTGGTAAGATCTAGGATGTACTTGGGGGGGGGGGTTCTATTTGTTTTGGATGGCTGTCAAGGCTTCTTTTATAGGCACTTGGGTGAAGAGGGATATGACATCGAAGCTCACTAGTAGGTCGCTGGGTTGTAAGTTTTGTTTCTTTATGATCTCGATGAACTGGAATGAGATTCTTACATGTGAGTTGATGGATTCTGCATAGGGCTGTAGTTGTTTGGTGAGAAATTTGGCTAAATTTTGTAGAGGTGAGCCTTTGGAGGTGACTATTGGTCGTAGTGGGGTTCCTTCTTTGTGTATCTTGGGGAGACCATAAAGCTTAGGGTATCTGGATGATTTTTCTCTGGTTATGATTCTTTGCTGGATTTCTTCGCTGATGGGGGAGGCTTTTATTTTGGATCTGGTGGCTTTTTCTCAGTAGTTGGAGGGGTCAGTGTTTAGGGGTTTGTATGTGGGGTCTTGGAGTAGGTTGAGTAACTTGGTTTGGTAGTCAGATATATTCATAACCACTGTAGTATTGCCCTTGTCTGCTGGTAGGATTATTATGCTGGTGTCTTCTTTCAGGTTAAGTAGTGCAGTTTGTTCTTCTTTGGATAAGTTGCTTTTGGGTGGTTTGCT
>BLBF01000016.1:13673835-13690247 GCA_015471245.1 Laticauda colubrina | reverse complement strand
GAAGATGTGGCACGACCACGAACACGAAGCCAAACAACAGGATCACAGCTTGCCAGCTCAAATGCGCTGAATGACAACCAAAGTCAATTCTATAAGGATTTACATGAGAGAATTGTTGAGATGGGACAAGATAATTTATGCATTGTGGGAGATCTTAATGCAGTAGTAGATATAAGGAAGGATTATTTTATTAATGCAAAGAACAAAAAGAAAAGGAAAAATTTGCCCAGATCCTTTTTCAATATGACACAGGAACTAAATTTGATAGATCAATGGAGGAGAATAAATTTGGGGACAAAAGAATTCATGTTCTACTCTAACCCACACAAATTATCGTCCAGATTAGACATGGCGTGGATGAATGCAGAACTAGGAAACCAACTAGATTCGATAGAGATTATGACAAGTGTATGGCCATCACTGAGGCCACGGCAGCTGAAGCCACTAAAAAATCAGCAGACACAATGCGGCAAATAAATACGGAAAACCAGAAAACACCGGCAGAGACAAGCCAACCCCGGGAGAAGAAACCATAGGGCAACCACAAGACCACCACACACCACGAGGACATCAAGTCTTTGCCCGAGACCGATGACGAGGAAGAGGAAATACACAGACTCCAATCGGAACAAAACAGATGTGAGAGGAGAGAACGTAAGTCGGGTTTCCAGTGCGCCGGGTGTGGAGGAGACCACCCCTGTTCCGAGTGCCGTTTCCTAGACATGGTTTGCCAGCACTGCAAGAGACGGGGACACATAGCAAGGGTCTGCCAGAACCGAAAGAACTAAAGCCACAGACGAAGAGACAGCATCCCCTCCAGAATGAAAGAAAGGCAGGGGGCCGTTGGAGCCGAGAAAACAGAAGCCAACGGCTCAACGAAACTTACAGAAAGGAAGAGACACACCAAACTATAACCATCGGGCACTCGAGCGCAACCGATGCCTGGAAGATATATGTGACAGTCAACATTGAAGGCCAACAATGTGAGATGGAAGTGGATTCCGGTTCATACCTGTGTAAGGTATCATGGAACACACTTAAGAGACTGATACTGAGCATACGAAGAACGGAACTGGAGAGCCAAAAACAATACCTATAAAACTGGTTAAGAATTTTTTTCAGGAATTAGATAGGACAGTAATGAAATTTATATGGATAGGGAAAAAAAACATGAATAAAATTAAAAACATTACAAGAAAGTAGAACCAGAGGTGGCCTTGGACTCCCAAAATGGGAAACATATTATCAAGCAGCAATTTTACTATGGGTTAAGGAGTGGATAAACTTAAAAAATAGAATTTTGGCGATAGAAGGTCATGACCTCCAAGTTGGGTGGCATGCCTTTCTATGGGATAAAAAGAATAAGATCCACTCTTATTTCCATAGACATTTAATAAGGGACTCACTTTTACAAACATGGGAGAAAATAAAAAGCATTATTTGAAAAGACCAAACTGGATCTCACCTATGGAAGCTACATTATAT
The DNA here is from genome assembly GCA_015471245.1 of Laticauda colubrina. NCBI lineage: Eukaryota > Metazoa > Chordata > Lepidosauria > Squamata > Elapidae > Laticauda > Laticauda colubrina. Next base: position 13,688,762 of record BLBF01000016.1, on the reverse strand, counting down.
CCAAATACAAGGGACATTAAAAAAAGATTAGATATAAAGAATTGGTAGATCAACAGGGAGAATTAATAAACTAAAAGAACAAGAGATAATATTACACTGGTGGGTATATTTGCAAATTCAAACTAAATTTAAGAAAGATGTAGATAGGGATAAATAAAGATTTACAAAAATTGGACAAAATCTTGAAAAGGCAAGGATATAAAATTTTATAGCACAAACATATAATTATTTACTGGAGGTAGAACTAGAGGAGGAAATTGTTAAGGGACCAATGATTGCCTGGGTGAGAAATGTGGGTCATAATATAAATTTGGATGAGTGGGAAAAGACATGGACTGAGAACTGAAAGCTGACTTTGTCAACGGCATTCAAAGAAAATGAATATAAAATGTTTTGTAGATGGCACTTAGTGCTGGCATGACTGGCGAAAATGTCTCCAACCTTGAAACCAGAATGCTGGAAGTGCAAACAAAAGAAAGGAACGTTTTTCCATATGTGGTGGCAATGTATAGAGGTCAAAAAATACTGGAAGAAAATACAGAGATGGCTTTTTGAGATTACAAAATATAAATTTAATTTGGAACCCTAAATGTTTTTATTAGGTATGATCAAAGGGAATTTGAGTAAATATAAAAGATACCTTATTGTACACATCTTAACTGCAGCAAGAATCACATTAGCACAAAATTGGAAGAGTGATAAAATACTACCAGATGAAGTTTTGATTCAAAAAATAATGGACTGTGTTGAACTAGCTAAATTCACTATGGAACTGAAAGGCAAAAAGGATCGAGAATACTATGCGACATGGGAAAGGTGGTACGAATGGATGGAGGATAAGGATAAAAATAATGGAAAGTCACAAAATAAGAAACATGTATATACAATAACTGTTAATGGAAATGAGATTTTTGTATTTTTTGCTTTTAAAGAATAATTTTTTTTAAAAAAAGCTGCTATTTTTCCTCTTTTTTTTGACCATCAGCTGTTCTGCTGTACCTGGAGATTTAGATTAGGTAGAAAGCAGGAAATGGTTGGATTTCTTGCTTTCTAACTCGTCTTTAGATCTTCGGCTGTGCTTTTAAGCATAGCCAAACCTCCCTTAGGACTGAAGGTTCAATTATTCAGTGCAGACTCACGGCAAGCAAATTTTATGACTCAGACTCAGGCTGTCACATGACCACCAAGCACACCCACAAATTAGGCCACACCCACAGAACCTGTTAGTGGTCCCTGGGATTTAAAATTATGAGTTTGGTGGTCCCTGAGGTCCAAAAGGTTGGTGACCCCTGCCCTAATCATCCTGGTTGCTGTTCTCTGTACTTTTTCTAGAGTCTCAGCATCGTTTTTATAGAGGTGGTATTCAGCAGGTTCTGACCAGTTCTGGAGAACCGGTAGTGGAAATTTTGAATAGTTTGGAGTACCCCCTCTGACTAGAGATTTTATAGTATCCTTCCCCTGCCACACCCACCAAGCCACACCCACAGAGCCGGTAGTAAAAAAATTTGAATCTCATCACTGCAAGCTACTTGTCAGCTGCACACCCAGAAACTTGATACTACTAAGCACCTGCACAGTTAAATCGTTAATATACACAGGTATATGCCTATGTCTGCCTTTTCTGAAATCAACAATGATCTTTCCTTCCCCCAATTAAACACATACAACTAATTAATATGGAAAAGTTTGTCATTTTTAATAATTTTATATGGGTTTTATTATTAATTAATTTATTTTTAATTTAACTTAATTTTAACCTAAAATATTGCAATTAATATTTTTGAAATCTTAGTTATTAGTTTGTAATAGTTTTGGTATTTGGTTTATATTTGTATAAACTAAATACCAGTATGAAAATAAAAATAAATATGTATATACGTTTTTAAAAAGAAACTTCGTCTATTGCATAAAAAGGTTACATATGGAAGGAAGGAAGGAAGCAAGCAAAATACTGTGCTAAATTTTCTAAAGGAAAAAAAGTGAAAAGAAAACTGGGAAAAAGAGGGGAAATCCTTTGAAAGCATCTCCCAAAATAACATATGAAAACAAAACATTGAAAACAAAATATTTAGAAAAAAGAAGAAAATATAAAGAAGAAACATACTCTATCAGTCTGTTTCTTCAGTGTGATCATTATAATTAGATTGTTAAACATAAGTTAAACCTAAACCATCCAGAATCATTGTATATCTGGTATTGGTTCACCTTTGGTACAAAGTTAATTCAAAGATGGAAATTTTGCACGATCCAATATGGGTCAGTCGCCGGAACCAGAGGGTTAGTTTTCTGAGCTTTTGGACTTGTGCTGATGATGCATCTTTGAGAATGAGCTCCAGCATGAGTCAGAAAGTTCGGACAACTAAACCTCTGATCCTGGTGATTGACCCAGTTTGGATACTGCAACATTGTCCAGGCACAAATATATTTGCCTTCATTCTTGAGAATCATTTTTAACCCTGTGTCAGAACTGCCACCTCCCATTTGCTACCAGTCTGCCATGAACCCTGGGGGGAGATGGAGGGGGAATGCATGAACCCTGGGGTGAGATGGAGGGGGAATGCTTGGTGGGAAAGTGAAAGTTAAATGAGACAAGATTGTCTCGCAATGAGAAGAATGCAGCTGTGAACCAGCCTACAATCAGGGAGATTGATTGGACGATTGCACTACTGCATTTCACTTAGCTTGGAGTAAACCATACCTTTCCCAGCCCAATAGTGTTAAGGATAGTTTTTACTTAGAAGCTGAAGCTGAGGGAGGTCTGACATCCTGGGACACAATTATTCTTCCATCACTATATAAATAATCAATGCATATCAGTTCAAGCCTGATATATCCAAAGTTCCTCGCAGAGTGAAAGATTCCAGATTTTTGGGACATGGTTCAACAAAAGTTTAAGAAAAAAATGAATGCACAAAGAAGTACCAGCAAAGGTCCACCAAGGCCACATTTACAAAATAGTGAAGTCCAGTACCTTCCTTTTTTGATATGCAGAAGATCTACTCTATTTTTTCTGCCATTCTTGATATTTTGAGTACTGTGTCTTTTTATTCATTTGCCAGCCATCTTGAGAATGAGGGTTGACAGTGAAGAGCAAGACACATATTTCAGAAAATGAATATCTACAGATCTGACTGATATACTATTACTGTTTGAAGCAAATCTGTAATGAAACTCAGGACAAACACGGAGATCTAGTCAGTGGGGAGCTCAGTTACCTGAAATGAATCAGGATTATTTGGACGTGAAGAAAGTCTCCATTGGCAGTTAAAGCCCCTGTCACACTGCACCAATGGATGCAAAGAGGATGTAAAACGGACAAAAAAGCTTGCCATCCGTTGGTTAACGCGATGTACTCACTGCCTCTGTTTTGCTTCCTCTCTATCCATCCAGCATCCCTCTATTGACGTTTCATCCGCTCAGAAAGTTTTGAGATGCCCAAAACTTTTGCGCACAAAATGTATCCAATTCGTCCATTATGCATCCGCTACGCATCCGCAACGCATCCGCTACGCATCCGTTCTGCATCCGTTATGCATCTGCTATATCCGCTAGGCATCCGCTGCACGTCCACGCAACTCACATCCGCTCGGACGCAGGGAGGAAGCGGAACAGACGCGAAACGGATGCAGAATGGATGCAGCACGGAAACAAAGCATTTAAAATGGAAAAAACGTTCGCAGAGGGGAGCTATCTCGGATATTAAGGATGTCTACAGGATGCCTAGAGGATGCCTAGAGGATTCCTAGAGGATGCAAAGGGACACCTATACTGCCTATAAAAAGGGGGAGCAACACATCTGGATCTCACTTTCAGAACAGCAGCCCTGCGGTGTGGACCTCTGCAGCCTTCATCTGCCTCTTCCTCTTCCACAGCATCCAGTCATGTCCACCGTGGATCGTAACACGGTCCTTTTGGCAGCCACCATCCTTCTGCAACAGTGCGAAGCCATCTACAGGCTCTGTGAACTCTACTACGGGAAGAAAAAGGGGCGGTCAAGAAGTGTCTGGGTACGAAGATGGTTTGCCAGAAGAGCAGAGGACGGACTGTACAACAAGCTGATGGTGAAGCTCAGGAGCGAAGACACTCGGGCATTCCAGAACTTCATGAGGATGCCTCCAGCCATGTTTGACGAAGTTGTGCAGCGCCTGACACCCAGGTTGACCAAGACAAACACCAACCTCCGGCCCAGCCTGGAACCTGGGCTGAAGATGGCACTCACTCTGCACCACCTGGCCTCAGGGACCACCTACAGGAGCATGCAGTACGGCTGGAGGGTGCCACCCAATACCATCAGCATTGTGGTCAGAGAAGTGGTGCAGGCCATCATCGAAGAATACAAGGAGGAGCTCCTCCAGTGCCCCTCCACTGACGAAGGATGGAAGAAAGTTGCAGAGCAGTGGTATCAGAAGTGGAACTTCCCACACACCGTTGGAGCCATAGATGGGAAGCACGTGGCCTGCAAAGCTCCAGTCAAGTCGGGGTCCACTTACTTCAACTACAAGGGCTTCTTCAGCATCGTCCTCTTCGCCATGGTCGATGCTGACTACAAGTTCATGTACATCGTTGCTTCAGGCAATGGGTCAGCTTCAGATGCCCAGGTATACAACGCCAGTCACCTCAAGGAGGAGCTGGAACGCAACCTCATCGTGGGCTTCCCAGATCCAGAACCCCTGCCCAACGACACACAAGATGTGCCCTACTTCATTGTGGGGGATGACGCCTTCTCCCTCACAACCTACCTCATGAAGCCCTACACCTCCAAATACCTCACCTGTGAAGAGAGGATCTTCAACTATAGGCTGTCCAGGGCAAGGCAGGTGGTGGAGAACGCCTTTGGCATCCTGGCCAACAGGTTCCAGGTACTTCTCACCACCATGCAGCATTACCCACAGACCGTGAGGAGGATCATGGAAGCTTGCTGCATCCTGCACAATCTCATGCGCACCCGCTACCCAGTGTTGCAGAACAGGCTCGTGGACCTCCAGCAAGGCAATGGGGACATGGAGCCTGGGGAATGGAGGCAAGAGTGAAACCTGATAGACACTCAGGATGTGCAAGGCCCCAACAGAGCCTCACGTGAAGGGAAGAAGCAGCACAACCTCCTGAAACACTGGTGCAACTCCCCAGCTGGAGCGGTGGAGTGGCAAGACAGGATGATAGATGCTTAATGGATGCTTCCTTCAGCCTGTCTCATCACACTGATGAGATTGGGCCATGTATGTTGAATGGCCCTACAATGAACAGGGCATTTAATAAAGAGTTGTGTTTATGTTGACATGTGTGGATGATTGATTATATTGCTATTGATAATAAAGGGCCATAGGTGTGGCACGTGGGAGGGTGGACTATACAGTCCCACTGTGCTTGCACTGGAGGTTTATCTATCCCACAGCTATTACCCATCCCAAAGGTATCCTTGCCCATCCCACAGGTATCCCTGCCCATCCCACAGCTATCTCAACCCATCCCACTGCTATCTTAACCCATCCCACAAGCATGCAAAGGCTTAAACCATTTCTAAAAGTTTCCAGCAAGACTTTATTCAAAAAAAGAAATGAAGCAAGTGTGTGAATCCAAAATAGACTTTATTAACAACAAGCTATGAGACAAAAATGTGTCTCTGGCACTCCTCTTGGTCGCTCTGTCTCAGGGGTGTAGGGTACAAATGCTGTGGAGGTGGCTGGTGCTGGAGTGTTTGTCATCAGCTCCTCCAGAAGCAGAAGCAGCAGAAGCCCCAGCCCCAGAAGAGTGAGCCCGTGCTGGAGAAGCCCCAGCAGAACCAGAGTGAGGGCCAGGGGGTGGAATGGTAGCCCTGTCCCTCTTGCAAGGGCTGGCAGCAGATGGCTGAGGCTTGCTGTGCTTCAGCATGATTGTGGGGTTGCTGGCTGGCTGGCAGGCAGACATGAACCAAGGCTGGCAGGAAGGCAGGCAGCAAGGCTGGCAGGCAGACTGGCTGGCAGCAAGGCTGGCAGGCAGACTGGCTGGCAGCAAGGCTGGCAGGCAGGCAGCCAGCAAGACTGGCAGGGAGGCTGGCAGCAAGGCTGGCAGGCAGGCAGACAGCAAGGCTGGCAGGGAGGCTGGCAGGGAGGCTGGCAGGAAGGCTGGCAGGGAGGCTGGCAGCAAGGCTGGCAGGCAGGCAGACAGGCAGGACAGGCAAGGCAGTTGATATGTCTGGAAGCAAGTCTTTCCTCTGAATGGCGACCTGCTTCCAAGCTGCTTCCGTTATATCCGCGGGGCTGATGCAATGCATCCTCCCCGCATGTGCAATTAATGCTCGGCATCCGCTAGGCTTCCGCTGTGCATCCGCTGTGCATCCGCTGTGCATCCACTTCATCCGCTGTGCATCCGCTCTGCATCTGCTGTATCCATTCCCTGTCAGCTTTGCTGAGGTCCCCCGGAAGCCTAGTGGTTGTGCCATCCGCTCCCATCCGCTTCCATCCGCTGGGCTTCCGTTCCGCATCCGCTTTCCATCCGCTCTGTGTCCTCCCCCCGTCCATGTTATCCGCTCCGGTTATGCAAATTTTTGCCCCTTTTGAGAGCGGATAACAACGGATGGAACATTTTGCTCGTCCGTTGTGTCAGTTTTGCATCCATTGGGCAGTGTGACAGGGCCTTAAGGAGGCTCCACCATCACCCTGGATTTTTCCTCCAAACCATCTGATTTTGCCTTTATGACTCTGAAACAGACTGAGGCTTTGTCTACATCAGTGAATGTCACCAGGGGACAATGAAGGACAAGTCATTTCTCCATGTCCTGATACAACCTTATATGGCATTTCATTTATACTATTTGATTTCAGCATTCTGAAACACCCCATCCCTGAAAGTTGATTTATAATAGGATACACCCCCCCCCAATAATATAAAGTGAATTGAGTAGCACCTTACCGTTTCATTAATGTAAAGTGCTACATCAGGAAGGAAAAAAATGAAATTTTAGAATTTTGCTTGATAATATTACATATAAAATAAAATTACATATTGATAATGTTACATATAAAATAAAAACTTAATAAAGAATGAAAATCCAATGAAAAGTAAATGATTAAGGCAGCTTAGAGAGGGAATTCCATAAGCATGAAGGTGCTACTAAAAAAAGGCCTGGCTATAATGCATGTGTACAATATATATTTATAAAAGCTTTAAAGTACACTCTGAGATGTTAAAGAGTATAAGGTGATCCCTGAGTGTCTACATGGCTTAAGGCATTTATTTTTCTCATGAAACCCAACTAAAACTCCAAACAAACGTTAGGTATTCCTGATATGAAATTTTATTTTAGCACGGCTAGTGATTTAATTACTTCAACATCTGTTGGGAGAAAACTCTTCCAAGCATGGTTCTTTTATGAAATTCCTGATTTTTTTTTTGCTGACAACTTTCTCCTTCAGAAGGTGGATGAAGGAATAAGTTGATCAGCTAACCTTGTCTCAAACTTTAGTCAATGAGGAAGTCCTAAAGAGGTAGTAGTAGCAGGAATATTGCAGAAAGAAACCATGTCCATTGTCCAATGAGGTGTATTGTTTTCATCCAAACACTGAGTGTAGGCAAATACTGTATATATGTTGGACCTCAAGAAACCATATCTTAATAAACTCAAAGCAATTTTATGCAGGGTTCTATGGCAGGAGAAGCCAATAAGAATAGCAGTTGAAGATAAATGAGGCATACGTATGCTTACATGCTACCTTTTTTTTTGCTGAAGTAATCAACATTTTGCAAGATGCAGCAAAGAAATATATTTCAAAGTCCCATAGCATAAAAGAACTACCAGAAGGCTGGAGGAGCTATGCGTTATGAGAGCCTAGAAAACAATCAAGATCACCAACTGCCAGTGCTTGAAATGGAGGTGGACTGTTCCCATTGCAAAATAATGTCTTATAATTGGATAATATGATCACCCAGGGGTGGGGAGGGACAGGAAGTTGACTAGGTAAGCATTTGCGTGGGAAAACCAGAGCTGTTTTTGATTCTTCTGTGCCAAAATGGTGTATCCAGTAAAGTTTTACTTTTGCGAATTTAAAGCTCCCGAGAGTGTCTACTTATTTTGGGTTCACTAGTTGGGCAGTTGACATTAAACTAGCTCTCATTTAACTTAACACAGCCTACTCGGATGCCTCCAAGAGAGCTGTGACATAACAATGTCTAGTACAGATTGAAAATTGATGCCACAGCAAAACCTGGGTCTGTGCCATGGGAGGCACTGGCAGCAGCTCAGGCAGACTCTGGGACACAGATGGCAGTAACCTGATCCAAGCTAAGGGTGGAAAAGATGGAGAAGTCTCTGGTATGGTCTGACCTGAGTTTATGATGGGTTCACTAGTCAGATAGTTGATGCTAGGACAGTGTAGGCCAATCAGCTTGACATCAATATCTGGGAAAATCCTAGAAAAAATAATTAAATGGGGAATTTGTAAGCACCTAGAAATGAACAAGATTAAGAGAAGTCAGCCTGAGTTTGTTAAAAACAGATCATGGCAGATAAAACTTTTTGCCATCCTTGACAAAGTCATTAAATTAGTGGTCAGGGAAATGCTGTGAACATACTTGGACTTCAGTAAGGCATTTGATAAAGTAGACTACAGTCTGCTTTTGATAAGAAAGAACAACATAGGATAGACAGTATCACCAGCAGATGAATTCACAGTTGGCTGACCAATCACACTCAATATGTAGTCTTTAATAAAACTGCAGCTACATGGAGAGAAACATACAGTGGTGTATCTCAAGATTCTGTTTTGGGCTGGGTACTCTTCAATGCCTTCATAAACAATTTAGATGAGGAAAGCTCAACTAAATGGAGAGATTATCAAATTTGCAGATGACACCAAATTGGCAGGAATAGCTAACACTCTGGAAGATAGGCTAAAGATCCAGAATGATCTTGACAGACTTGAACACTGGGGTCTACCTAACAAAATGCAATTCAGTGGTAAGAAAAGTAAGGCAAAAATAAATAAATGCAAAGGTATAGAGTAAGTGCGACCTGATTCGATAGCAATAACTGTCAGAGGGATTTAGGAGTCCCAATGGAAAACACTTATGTATAAGCCAGCAGTGTGCTGCATCTGCCAAAAAATCCAATATAGTCCTAGGCTGAATCAACAGAGGGACAGCATCAAGTTCATGAGAAGTGATAGTACTACTTTATACTGTACTGGTGAGCCCACACTTAGAATAATGTGTCCTGTTATGGTAGCATGATAAAAAAAATGCTGAGACTTTGTGCAAAGAAGATAGTCTAGAGGCTAAATTATGTGATGAATGGTCAAAAGAAATAGATGTAGGCTAACAAAGAGAAAAATTAGGGGTGACATTATAGCTGTCTGTAGGTACATGAGGGGCTGTCACAGAGAAACTGACTTATTTTCAAATCCCCTGAGTAAAAAGTAATGGGTGGAAACCTGTAAAAAAGAAATCCAATCTAGAACAAAGGAGAAATTTCCTGGCTGCGAGAGCAATTAATTAACGGAATAGTTTTCAGAATAATAGAATAAAGTTTGCCTCATGCAGTTGTGGATGCTGCTGCATTGCTGGAGTTTTTCAAAAATAGATTGGACACCCAGTTATAAGATTTCCTGCTCAAGCAATGGGACTGGCGTCAACAAAGGTGACATCAACAAAACCGATGAATTTCCTTTCTATCCCCTCATCTAAATTGTGAATTATGAAGATGTTTAAGAGTACTGGGCCTGAGGTAGGATCTTGAAGCACCCCATGGCATGTTTCCTTCCATGTAGTTGTAGTTCCATTGAGGAATACATATTGATGTGGTTGGTCAGCCAGCTGAAAATTGATCTGGTAGTGGTACTGTCTATCCCACATGTGTATACACATGCATTTTAATTCCATCATATATCATTCCTATTGCATTCAGCAAGCATCCAGCTTTAAACTCTGTATTAATGCAAAATATTCCACACTGCAAGCTTATTTCCTTTAAACCTGTGGTGGCGCAGTAGTTAGAATACAGTACTGCAGCTAACTCACTGCTTACTCTTGATTCTGAATGGCTCAAGGTTGACTCAGCCTTCCATCCTTCCGAGGTTGGTAAGCTGATTTTGTAAACTGTTTAGAGAGGGCTATAAAGCAGTATGAAGCAGTATATAAGTCTAAGTGCTATTGCTATTTCTTTTAATCAACAATTGTACCAAATGTATAGTAAGCTTGTCTTTATCACAATCCTTAATTTCTCAGTGACCTGCTGCGAGACAAAACTGTGGTCTCTGCTATCAGCCCTTGTTCAAAGAGAAAAAAAATATTTGAAATATTTGCAGATACATTATCTTACATTATCATCAGTTTACCAGATGTAATGCCTCTCTCTCTCTCTCTTTCTCCCTCCCTCCCTCTCCCCTCCCCTCTGCATATGCTGATTTTTTTTTACTGGAGATTGTTCTGAGTTATGCTCTATTTTTATTAACACCTGCTGCTTTAAATAACATGCTTGGATGCTCGCTTATAAGCCAAATGACTTAGAGATACATATGGTCTTTTGTTGCTTGAAAAAGCAAGCAGTGTGTCTAACCCTGAGTTTGGATTTAACTTTGAAGCACCTTTGCCTTTCTTTTCAAATAGCACTTTAGATTGCAGTTTAGTACAAGGTCTACTTGTGGGTAAATAATTGATTTTTTCCCAAGAAAATGACAAGCTTCAGTGGACAATAGTTTTTTGAGTTACCGTAGTCAAGAATAGCTTGAGAAAAAACATATCTTCTTAAATGAATTATTGACTCCCTGATGAAAAGAGAGACAACTTAAGTGGTGTCCTGGTCAAAGCTGACAGTGGCATCCACAGAAGCTAACAAATTTGTTTCAATGACAATCACCCATTTTGTGTGTGTGATGTCCCAACATATGTCGATGATACAAGAATTCTGTCATTCCCCCACTTGCTTTGGATTTCCAGCAATAACACTTTGCACACAGTCTCATATTTGAACCATGCTCATATCTTATCTTGTTCAATATCTCATGCCAGAGGGACCAAAACCATGGAAAACAGTGGGACTCACAAGGTGACTCAAAAGATAATCATCTCAGTCTTATAGCCACAGAACTTAGCAGATTTCAGGCCTAGTTCATATTGAGCCATGTTCTTGAGAATGTACAAATTTGGCTTCTGTATCTAGCAGTTCCTTTTCCTACATTCCCCTTATGGGGGAAAATCCTATGAAGGGTTGGATTGAGAGAGAGTCATCTGGTGAGTTCTCTTGGTGAGATGGACTTGATCCTGGGCTTTAACTCCTGCTCCAACTTCTTTACCATTTGACCACAGGATGGCTCTGGACCAAATGAAAAACGGAAAGCAAACCAAGGGAAGAGAAGAAGGGGGGGGGGGGGGGGGGGGTCAAAAATAGGGTGGAGGAAGAGTCCTACGCAATGGAAATAGAAAGAGATTTGGGAGAAAACAAGTGCACGGATTTCCCAAGATTAAAGAAATAAAATGTAGTCTTCCAGGTGATCTTTTGATCCTGTTTTGACAACCATTGATTCAAATCAATTGAACACAATTGAGGAATCTTGGACAGCCTTGTTCGCATTTGTAGCATTTCCTCCCAGAATCAAGCAAGCACTTGTGTCCCAGGTCAGAAGATTAAAGGCATGTCTCTCTCAGCAGTGCCTGCTGGGGGTGAGAGAGAAAGTCAGCTGAGCCTACAAAACCCCTCTAAGGAAGAACTTGATAGAAGTCCAGCCCATGCCCCCCCACCCCCAGTCCCCTCATCTCAAGCAGCATGAAGAGAGAGGCCAAGTTCTTCATCATATGATTCACACAGCATTTCCTTGCCTTGGCCTTTGGAGACAACAGTTTGCAGCTAATTAACACATTCAGAGATGTTGCTCAAGCAGAAAGGCCAGGAGGGTGTTTGCCTGATGGAAAGGACTGAGGAACTGACCCAGGGAAAGAAAGGCACTGCTTGGCCTACATCCCTTTGTTTTCTTTCCAAGGAAGCCCGGGTTGCTCTTCTTTACAGCTATAGAAACAGCTTTCCTTTACCTGACCCCAGAGTAGTTAACAATTGAAGAGCACACACAACAAAACAGGAGGAAATAGAAAAGAAATGGCTGAGTGGACCAATATATGCAGCGTTGTCTCTGATGTCCACCATCTTCTTCTCACTAAATGAAAGATGCAAATTTGGCTGGATAGTGATGTTTCAGTTTTTTGAAGGAGAGCCTGTGACCAGGGCTGAAGTTGGGCTGGCAATTCTCAGGGTGGCTCCAGATGCTTTTCAGCATTTTCTGGTTCTGCTCCATAGGCTCCCTCATTGTCTTCTCTCTAAATGGAACTGTGTGGCTGTCTGCCTATCTGTTAATTGGAGATTCCACTCGCTGTAAGAGCCTTTCTGTAGCTTTTTCAGCCACAAATTAACACTGTGTTTTCTCCAACTTTGATCTGGAAGAGAGGGGAAAAAAGGAAGAAAACTTTTCCTTTCAAAGTTGCCTCACAATGTTGCATACAAGTGCATTTTGTGACATTGCCCTAGGCCCTCTAAGCCAGCAGTCTCCAACCTTTGTGGCTTGTGGGGGAGAGGGGAACTGGGCCACACAAGTGGCAGGTTGACAGGCATATGCATGTGAGTGCAGGCAGTTCTTGCATTCTGGCGTAAATGTGCATCACATGATTTGCACAAGCAGTGGGCTGGCATGCATGTGCGCAGGGGCCTTCCAGCCCACTGTTTGTGCATGTTGAGTTGCGTGTATGCACGTGCACTCTGACCAACCACTTGTGTGGCCCAATTTCAAATAGGCCATGATCCAGCAGTGCGCTTCAGGCAGCCTGGGGTTGGGGATTCCCATTCTAAGGCCTCCCATTCGTCAACCCCATTCCCTACCCCCACCTCCCTCAAAGCTTATGAACTCATCCTCTTTTCCTACTAAAATATCAGAGGAAATTACAATGGAAAAGAAGACTAAGAAAAAAAAAGAACTTGATAATATAAACATAAATCTCTATCATCTATGCCTCTGTCACTCTCACTTTCTTTCTCTCTCTATCTCTCTCCATCCATCCACACAATGACATCTACACACACACACAAACACACAAACACACAAACATAACTTCAAATATAAAATTTATGTCAAATTTCAAATTTTAAAGTATAACTGATTTAAATATTAAGTTTGTAAAAAAATAAACCTCTGATATTCTTTGGATGTACCATCTTTTTTTCTAAGAGTTTTGCTGATGACAAAAAGGTCAGATGTATTTTTCTTTGTGTGCTTGTTAAACCAACACTTGTTAAATGTTATTATGAATGAAAAATATGCAAACAATAGTTTTAAGGTAGAGCTGGAACTGGATATTTGGGAGCTGGAAGTAATGAATGCTGCCTTAAGAGAAGGTTTTTACTGGCAAAACTATGTTTACATCCTGCAGCTTTGAGTAATTAGCACCCAGTATATAATTTGACAGTAGTGGGCAAAATGTGAAGGAATGTGTTGATTTTTTAGCTTCAAGCAATACTAAAGGTCACTGATCCTTTTCATTCTGATTTGGAGACAATTTTTTTTTAAAAAATATATGTTTTATTAATACATTTTCTTTTAATATCACATAAAAATTCCATATCAAACTGAACAGCGTGTTATCTCGACAAAATTAGGTTTCAGTAGAGATACAATATTAATCAACATAAATCATAATAGTAAACATAATAAACATATCAGTAATAATAGCAAAACTCTAATACAATTAGTTTATCCTTCTTACAAAAATTTCAATAAAAAGGTTTTTATTATCTTTTAGATCTTATTAAATTCTAATCTAATTCTATTAGTTAACCATTGATAAAATAAGTCCCATGTCAAGAAATATTATGTTTCCTTTTCATGTGTTAATCTATTCATCTCAGCTTATTCTAATATTTTTTATAACATTTTCATTTTTCCATTGCTGTGCGAACACAATTATTGCTGCCACTAGTACATGTAAAATTAAATATGTTTTTGCTTTGCCATACTGATCTGGTAATATATCCAACAAAAATATCTCTGGTTTCAGAGGTTATGTTGTTTTATCATTTTTTTAACCAAGTATGGATTTTAGTTCATTTTTTTGCCTTTGAGCATGTCCATCACATATGGTAATATGAACCTGGTATCTGATTACACTTCCAACATTTAGCTGATAATTTTTCATACATCTTTGCTAATTTCGCTGGTAGTAGATGCTACCTATAAATATTTTAGATAAGTTCTCTTTATAGGCCAGTGACATTATTAATTACAATTTCTACCCCACAATTTCTGCTATTTCTTTAATTTTATTGGATAGCCAAATTTTAGCCCATCTTATAATTGTTTCTTTCACTTGTTCTTCTTCCAATTTAATATTCAATAGATAATTGTACATTTTTATTAGTTTTTCATCTATCTCTAGTAATAGTTGATCTAGTTCTATTAATTCTTTATAAAAGCTCTGCATTCTTGTGTGTTTCTCATTTCTTGATTGTATTTGCACACATGGCCACCATGCTAAATCGATCCTTGGTTGGTCAGTTCTTGTTTGGATTCGAGTTCCCTTTTGTCATTTAAAATATCCTTATATCTTACATTTTTTTCCACACCAATCACATTAGGATGTATTATACAAAAATATCTTGATCACTCCAAACTGCTTGCAGTGAGAAACAGTCAGGGAATGCAACCCTATTAATTATCCTTGCTTTTGGTGTTAAAACCATGAAAAATTACTATTGTCACATTCTTACTTGCTTAACTAAGCGAGGTTCAGGTGGTTCTAATTCTTTATGGTCTCATAAAGTAGTTTTGAAAAGTTTTTCAGCATCATGGCTAAGAAATGATCAGCTTCTGGATGTTACCTTCCAGCTGTTTTATGTAGAGGAGGAGGAGGAGGAGGAGGAGGAGGAGGAGGAGAAGAAGAAGAAGAAGAAGAAGAAGAAGAAGAAGAAGAAGAAGAAG
>BLBF01000016.1:13656040-13673825 GCA_015471245.1 Laticauda colubrina | reverse complement strand
AAGAAGAAGAAGAAGAAGAAGAAGAAGAAGAAGAAGAAGAAGAAGAAACAAAGTAGGGCCCTGTGACTCAACAGAAACAGTGCCCATGGGATGAAATAGAAATGTCTCAACTAAGAAGGTATCCTGAATGGCAGATACATTTTGTGTGATGAAATTCCCTGAACCTGGGAATGAAAATGAAAGTTTCCAAATACTGCAAAACAAAACAGGTAAATATGTTTATGTATCAAGCAATTAGCATCATCCTCATTAAATCAAGAATCTGTAAGAATAAAAAGATCAAAAACAATAGGGAGACTCCAACATAGCATACTCCTTGCTAAATGGGGGCAAGGTACATGTGATTATATTAAAAGATTTTGTAATCTAACTCCTTGCTCATTGCCTACTGTGAATCTGTGAGAATTTTATTTCTAGAGCATGAGCAGCTAAGGACTTGACTTTTGACATTTGACAGTTGCTTGGATACAGGTTTGGTGGAGCACACACTGTGCCTAAACATTAATCTTCCACTCTCTGGGTTTCCCAGCCAGACTATTCCAGATGAGCATCAATCATGCTTACCCAACTACTGCTATCCTTCTCTCTTTATGTTATATCTTTTACTTTTTCTGGTCAGCATCCATTCATTGTAGCATCTGAACCTGTCTTTGGTTTAACAATTCACCTTTAAACTTCCAAGACTCTATAATGTCTTGAATCAAAAGGGGTTTTTGTGAAATCTTTCTCTGCAGTTTTCAGCTTTCATTTCTTCTTCTCATTTTGCAATAACAACTTTTTTTGTTTCATGCTGAGAGCCTTTCTCCATTGCTGCATTAGTGCTATCCATTCAACTTTGAATGAACAGAAAATAAAATTGGCATAACATTGAATCATGGAATCCCATGGTTGGAAGGGACCATGAAGATCTTCTAGTCCAACCCAAGGCAGGAGACCTTACATCATCCCAGAAAAATGGCTGTCCAATCTTTTCTTGAACAACTTGCCTACAGATGTGCTCCAACACTGAAGATTTTAAAGAAGAGATTGGACAACTATTTGTCTGAAATAGTATAGGGTCTAATCCAACCCCCTGAGCAGAGGGTTGGTTTCGAAGTCCGTTCCAACTCTGTTATTCTGAAAACCTGCAGTGATAGTGCACCCACACTTCTGAGAAGTAAGCTGTCCCATTGATTAATTGTTCTCACTGTAAGAAAATTTCTCCTTACTTCTACTCTTTACTTCTTGTCCTGGCCTCTGATGCCCTAGAGAATAAGTCAATCTCCTCTTCTTTGTGACAGTCCCTCAAGTACTGAAAGACAATTATTATGCCCCTGCCCCATCCTTCTCATCAATAGGCTAGACATTGATGAGAAGGATAGGGAACTACTGGTAGGAAACTACCAGTAGTTCCCTCACCCATTTTTCATACGATTGAGCCTCCAGAGTCATTTGTTGCTCTTCTCTGCACACTTTCCAGGACAATGGCTAAGAGCAGGAAAGTTGAAGAAAGAGGAGCTAATTCTGGCTGCACAAGACCAAGTCTTAAGAAAAATTCATACAAAACCAGAACCAAGAAGGCAGCCATAGATAGCAAATGCCAGCTTTTGTAAAGAAGTTGAAGAAACTGTGGTTTACCTGGTTAGTTGCTGTAAGAAGATTGCACAGACTGACTATAAACAACAGCATGAGAAAGTAGTAACAATGATGCATTGGAAGATCTGCAAATAAGAACTATTTTTATGGTCCCATTTGCCTGCAAGTAAGAACTGATGGGACCATAAAAATAGAGAAAGCAATAAAAAATGGAGAAGTTAAAGAGCTCTGGGACTTTAGGATTCAAATAGACAGGCACATGCCACATAACACCCCATACTTAACAACTGTCAATAAGAAAAGCAAAAAACTTTGGATGGTGGATGTGGCAGTACCTGGAGACAGCAGAATAGAAGGGAAAGAAGTAGAAAAGATAACAAAATACAAAGATCTGAAAATAGAAATATAATAACTGTAGCAAAAGAAAGCCAAGTACCAATAGTTTTAGGTGCTTTAGTAAATCCCAAAACATTTGGAGCACCACTTGAACATCACCGGCATTGACAAATTCACCATTGGTCAATTGCAAAATGTAGCTTTACATCCTGCAACTATAACTTTAAACATCCATATCTGCCTATCCCAGGTCCTTGGGAAGAACTCAGTATGCCAAATCCAGTCTGAGCATCTGATTGACTGTACCACAAACTATAATAATAAAATAAATTATTAAGTATGTATTTGCTCTTTGCAGTGCTAATATCTATTCTGCCTGTTCTGGCTTATAGCTGAATGCTAGTATTCTGCATGCAGGGCATGCTAAGCAAAAACATTGGTTAAGCCTGATTTTGCTGTCTGCTCTTATTTATCATTCTCAGTTTAAATGGCAGATGGTTTTGACAGACAGTCTGCCATCAAAACAAGTGTGCCCAGAAGATGATAATCTTAATAAAATAGGAGAGAACCCTTCCATCCAGGTCACCTACATGAAAGAGAATAAGAACTATGCCATGTTTGAATTGAGCTTTAATGGTTAGCATTTATATAGTCCTTATATAATCAACATCAGACTTCAGTAGCCTTACTTATATTGTCAATAGCTTCCTGGAAAACCAGCAATCATAGGATTACAGGGTTGCAAGGAAGATCTTCTATTGCAACATTCTCCTGAGAACAGGAATCCTCAGATCTCAAATATATTGCTTAAAAACTTAACCTTAAAATGTTAAACTACCCTGTAGATCTTTGGGCAGTTTGCAGTGAAATTGCTATTGGTGGAAAATGATAATATCGCTAACACTCTGGGATAGGTGGAAAGTACTAGCTTGACTTCAGCATAGCTTTTTATTTCCTTAGCATTTTCCTACAAGTGCAGGGTCTGCTTTTTTCAATTAATCAAGTCTGATTTTCATTGGTTGCATCAGGAATTGTGGGCTGAGAGAGAGAGTGACTGGTCCAAGATTGCCCAGCTAGCATTCATGCCTAAGGCGGGACTAGAACTGAGAGTCTTCTGGTTTCTAGCCTAGTGCCTTAACCACTGGACCAAACTGGCTTTCTCTCTCTTCAAGTTCTTGTACAGTCTGTCTCTACCATAAACTGGGGATAAGATGGCAGAAATACCAGGGGAAAGGGAAAAAAAATAGAACAAAAACTAAGATAGAAATGCTAATTTGTAATTTGTGAATTAGTTGGTCAGAATCCACCTTGGATATTTGGTCTGGTTCTGGCTATTACATTTTAAAATTCCAAGAAAACATCACAAAGATAGAAAAGGGTGATAGGGATGATTTAAGAAACTGGAAATGAAAATCTTTGAAGAAGAGACTGAGATACTGTTTAAGTTTGACAAAGAAAAAAGGAGGCATAACATTTTTAAATACTTGAAATTATCATAAAGAATTAAGGAAAATGTACCCATAAAAGCACTTGGGCCATGGAACCAATTACTCAAAAAAGGTGCTGAGTTTCCTTTCATTGAATTTGGTCAGATGAAGACCAGAAACTCACAGACTCTTTTAGTTTGGATTCTTGCAATGAAAAGGTGACTGGAATCTGTGGCCTCTTTGACTCCAGAGTTCTAAGAACTGAATGTAAATAAGAGATCCACAGTTAACAGGAATGTGAGCAAATGCTTTTGCTACTTACTTGCTTCTTCAGTATGGGGGAGATAAGCAGAAAGTAGAGCGGAAATACTTTTGTGAAGTTTTTTTTCCATCTTGCTATTTTAAATTGTTTTGAGATTCTGAGAGGTTTCAATTGAGCAGACAAAGAGAACGATGTTTTTACAGTTAAGCCTGCTTTGTATTTGAACCATTACAAATAGAAATCATACAAGGAAGTTAAGAAAGTGGATGTTGTTCTGGGGAGAGCTGCAAAGTACATGTCTTGGGAAAACCACACACAGGACCTTTGCTGACAGAGGCAGGAGCCATGTCATTAAGGGATAGACTGCTCTTCTTTCAGCCCATACCTGGTCAGTTACTTTGCTGGAAATATATGAGATCAAGGGTGTAATTCAACTACCCTGAAATACAGAAAGATATACCTCTGGCCCCTTAGCTTCAGAAATGGTTAATTTGACAAGCCATTCACATTATTGAATGGCTTTTCAAAAAAGCAATAGATGTATGAAAAGTGTTTTCCAAATGGTCTGATTTTGATGTCTTGTCCGTTGCTTCCAACTTGTCCAATACAATCTATATTATTCTATGAACCCGACGAGTTGCTATTCAGTAGGAATGACCCATGATGCTAGGTTAATTCTGTTTACAAAACAATAAATATCATAGCAGTACCTTATAAGAGAGAATCAATAGCTTTCCTTCAGTAGGTGATCCCTTCATGTCTTCTCAAATTGACTTGTCCTCCCCCACACACCACACATTTCACCAGCACAGCCAAGCTATCTATTAAGGGGTGGGGGTGGGGAATCAGTGATTATTGAACTTATATCTGAATTTACAATATTAATGACTAGCTACGAAGTGTCTAGAGATTCATAGTGAATTAATTATCTGTTTAAGAAGCCATGAAAAAAATCAATCAGTAAAAATTTCTCACTCTTCGGAGGAAGCAAGAAAATTCATCATTTTTTTTTAAACTTGGATTTTATTTAAAAGCAGAATTCCCTGCTCTTACAACCTAAAGATTTAACAACTGAAATTTATAGATTAACAGAATTGGAAGGGACCTTGTAGGTCATCTAGTCTAAACTACTGTCTAAGCAGAAGACCTTACACCATTTCTGACAAATGGCAGTCCAAACTCTTCTTGAAAGTTTTCAGCGATGAAACTCCCACAACTTCTGAAAGCAAGCTGTTCCATTCTCACTATCAGAAAATTTATCCTTATTTCTAGGTTGAATGTCTCCTTGATCTGTTTCATAAATTGTTCCTTGTCTAGCCTTCAGGTGCTTTGGAAAATAGCTTGACCTCTTCCTCTTTGTGGCATCCCCTCAGCTATTGGATCACTGCTATCATGTCTCCCTGGTCCTTCTCTTCATTAGTCTAGACATGCCCAGTTCCTGCAAACGTTCTTTACATGTTTTAGTTTCCAGTCCCCTAATCATCCCAGTTGCTCTCCTGTGCACTTTTTGTAGAGTCTCAACATCTTTTTATAGTGTGGTAACCAAAACTGGATGCAGTATTCTAGGTGTAGTCTTACTAAGGCTTTATAGAATGGTATTAGTATCCCCCTTGATCTTGATTGTATCCCTTTGTTAATGCAATTTAGGATTGCATTGGCCTTTTTAGCTGCTGCTGTACACTGCTGGCTTGTATTTAAACTGGTTGTCCACTAGGAATTCAAGATCCCTTTTTATGATATTTGATTTTGTTGCAAGTCTTTGTTCATTCAGAGTCTTTGCTTTCCTGACTTTGTCTTTGAAGAGTTTTACTATCTCCTGATATTCTGCCTTAGTTGTTTGTCTGTCTTTCCATTTTTTGGACTTGTCCTTTTTGTCTTTCAATTTGCCAGAGAGATCTTTGTGCAGCCATGCTGGTTTCTTATTAGATTTCTTCTTTTTCTTTCTCAGTGGTATTGTGCTGGTCTGGGCTTTTATGTTCATATTTTTCAGTGTTTCCAGTATTCTTGAGTTGTTTTCCCCTTTAGGATTTTCATCCAAGAAATCTTTCCCAAGTTCTCTGAGTTTGTTAAAATCTGCTCTTTTAAAATCTGGTATCATTATATTCTATTGCTTGTGTTTGTGTTATGTTGAATTCTTGTATGACATGGTTCATGTCTCACCCAAGATTCCAGCACTTTCAACTCCCTCTATCACTTCTTCTCTGTTTGAAAGAATTAATTCCAGTATGGCTGTCCCTCCAGTTCCCTGCACTACCTTTTGGACAATAAAGTTGTCAAGTAAGTTGGTCAGCAACGTATTCAATTTCTCATGGTGTGGAATTAGTTTTCCAATCAATGTCATGATAACTGAAATCCCCCATTACCATTATAGTATGTTTTTTTTTTAAATTTATTTATTTATTTATTTTTGCCAAGCAATTATTAGATGACAGGTGTAAGTATAAACATGGTATGAATACATGAAATGGATACGAATAAGGAAAAAAAAGAAACAATAGGACAGGGACGGTAGGCACATTGGTATGCTTATGCACGCCCCCTACAGACATCTTAGGAAAGGGGTGAGGCCAATAGTAGAAAGTCTAAGGTTAAAGTTTTTGGAGTTTGGGGAAGAAACCACAGAATCAGGTAGAGTATTCCAGACATTGACCACTCTGTTGCTGAAGTCATATTTCCTGCAATCAAGTTTGGTGCAATTAACCTTGAGTTTGTATCTATTGTTTGCTCTTGTATTGTTATGATTGAAGCTGAAGTATTCATTGACAGGTAGGACATTGCAATGTATGATTTTAGATACTATACTGAGATCGGACTGAAATTGTTGTTGTTCTAGGTTTTCTAGGTCTAGAATTTCAAGTCTGGTGGCGTAAGGTATTCTGTAGAGCAGAATAGAAGAGTAGATGAGTGGAGAACTCTTCTTGTGAAATATTTCTGGACTTTCTCAACTGTGTTAATATCAGATACATAATGTGGGTTCCAGACTGATGAACTGTATTCCAGTATTGGTCTCGCAAATGTTTTGTGGTTATTAGTGTAATATTACCAGAGAAAAAGCTATGTAAGATTTGGTTAACAACTCTTAATGCCTTTTTGGCTATGTAGTTATAGTGGGTTCTAGCACTTAGGTCATTTGAGATGAGTACTCCAAGATCCTTTACAGGTTGATGGTCCTTTATCATCAACAAGGTCTTCACTATTCGGCCTGTATTTTATTTTCTGATTTTTTTTTGCCAATATGTCAGACAGAGCATTTATTTGTTGAGATTTGAAGTTGCCATTTGTTTGACCATTCTGATACAAAGTCAAGGTCTTTTTGAAGGGTAGCAGTATTGTCTCTGGTGTTGAATAGCTTTACATCATCAGCGAAGAGAACACAGTTGCTCTTAATATGATCACAGAGGTCATTTATGTAGAGTATGAAGAAAGTTGGTCCTAGAATGCTGCCTTGGGGGACACCACTGTTGACAGGTACAGGATTTGATATGACCCTCCCAATTTTGACCATTGAAGACCATTTGTTGACCATTTTGACCATTTGTTGCCTGTTTGACAGGAAAGTTTCTATGCAGTTGTGCAGGTGTCCAGAGATACCATAAGATTTTAGTTTTAGGAGTAGTACCTTGTCATGTACCACTGAATCAAAGGCTTTACAGAAGTCTATGTAAATTGCATCAATTGATTTGCTCTGATCGAGTTGTGTAGTCCATATGTTTTTGCAGTGTAAGAGTTGCAGATTACAGGATAGTTTTTCTCTGAAACCAAATTGTTTATTAGAGAGTAGGTTGTTTGTCTGTAAGTGGAGGATAATGGATTGGTTAATAATTGATTCAATGACTTTATATAATTCCATTACTTTGCAGTATAAAGAGATTGGTCTGTAATCTTCAACTAGGCTGGGCTCCCCTTTTTGAAGATGGGGATGACTGTGGCGAGTGACCATAGTTTTGGCAAGGAGCTGGTCCTGAAAGATTTTTCAAAGATTATGCTTTAAGGCTCGGTTCTGGCAGTGGATAGCTTTTTTAAAAAGTTAGGCATATATTCCATCTGATCCAATAAATATAGATGGTTTTAGATTGTGTAGTGCTTTTTTAATGTTGTCTATTATAAAATGGATATGTATTAGATCATTGTAGTTGTCTGTCGTTCAACTCGGAAATATTGGGCATGATCCATTGCTGTTTACAAATAGCGAGCCAAAGAATGTGTTAAAGAGGTTGGCTTTAATGGTGTCATTAAAGTCATTGCAGTCTTTACCATTAAATCCTTTCAGGGGTGGGATAGACCTTGAGTCTTTTAGTTTGTTGTTTACAAAATTGTAGAAAGCGCAGGTGGAATTGGTGTGTAGAAGGTTTTCCTCTTGTTTAATGTGATAATTGGTGCATTCAGTCTTTATCTGGTGGCATAAATTTTTGTATAGGCTTTTAAAGTTGGCAACATGACAGATTCTCAACACTAGGCAAAGCAGAGTCTAAGATATCCCCAGGCATACAGTCATAGATAAAGGAAGTTAAAATCCCTCCCTTTTTTCAGATGTGGATTTAGTCAAACAAAGAACCAACATGCTAACTCTCTCCTCCCCTTCTCTAAGAACATATCTTAGCAGAGTTCCCAGGAGTGTCTTCCAGAGCTGGAATTTTTATGGTTCCTTCTCATCTTGTGGGATGCTTTTGCAGATATTTTTGCATGCAATCATATAGATAAAACTTCTCCAGAATGATCTGTCTCTAAGATGGCCTTTATTTTTAATCTTAGTTCCATTTTTTCTGTGCTCCTTGATTTTCATTATTAAAGCTTGCAAACCATTTACATTTTCTCAGCTGTCAGAGTAGTACCATCATCTTCTGCTTCTTGGACTTTCTACATTCATTCATCACAATTTCACTGATTTCATTCCATAGTACCTCCAGTTCCCCATCAGTGATATTTAGGACTTCAAAGAGATTCTTGTTGTTCCCTTTGAAAAGCTGGGTTTGTTTAACATCAGGTCATGCAAACTGATTTGCTTTGTTTTTCCATATTAGCTTGATATAGACTTTGTATATGAATGGCATGCAATCTGTTCTACAGTGATACTTCTGTCTTTTTATGGATATAAGTGAACCCTTTTATGGTTATAAATGAACCTTCCAATTCCTTGTACCAATAATATAATAACTTCTATTTCACTATATTTTATCTGGTGATGTTCATGTATATAGGCCTCATTTTGGTTATTTAAAGCAATGAAAAAGTCTTTAGATACACCAAAAATGAATAAATCCTACTTCATTTCAGTTTCCTAGACCAGACATTTCAACTATATTTTCTTCGTTATTTCCATCTTGGCATTCCAGGTATTCCTTGTTTTTCATCTCGTAAACAACAGATCTTCTAATTGAAAACATCTAATTCCATTCTATTTCAGTAGCCTTTACCATTTCAGCTTTTCTTTTCCTGTGTGGCAAAATCAGCATCCAGATGTCCCATAGGCTTTAATCTACCCTCAGCATAAACATACTTCCTTTTGAACATATTAAATATCATTTGATGTGAGGGGTCCATCATCCAGTACTATATCACTTTATATTGTCTACCCATGCAATTTTCTTTGTAAAATACAGGAATAGTATGAAATACCACAACATGTCTTTGTTAATGTTGCTAAAATGAACATCTGCCTAGTATCTTCATACATCCATGCAACCTGATAGAAACACCTGCTTGCTTTAATTGGGCAACTGGGATGAATTTCATAATTTGGGTTAAAATTATTGGGTGGGGAGCATATACTCTTGAGGTAGACTTTTAGTACTCTTTGCTCATACCTCGCTTTCCATTATAAAGCAGAATAGCAGCCCATTAAAACTGAGCAATCAATTTTCCCCCTAGATGAAAATATGCAAACCCACAACCTTCCCCTCCAAGAAAACATGCAGACATCTAGAAAAGAGACCTCATCAAATATTCCCTAAAAAGTCACATCAACAAACACACCTGAGATAAACAGAAAAGCATCCCTTACTACACCCCTAGACAAACCCCTAGACAAACAAAACTGAGGGAAAATAACCAGATCCTCTCAGTGTTTCCCAAATATTGTAAAAAAGCCACATGCTGTAGCAAAATAGGAATCCCCAATAGGAGCAGGAAATGTGTTGCGGAAGTAATTTTCTGCTGCTCAAGGACTGGAGCAGAGTGCTTCAGTTTGGCCACAAGAAAGAGCCATCATAGTAATTGTTCTGTGTAACTACTTAAATGAGGCCAAGTCTTTTTTTTTCCCAGTGCTACACTTTGGGATAGACTTTGATGTATTACAGTGGCCACACATTTTCTCAATGTATTCAGATAAGTGTGGTGATTCTATCTTGTGTTATCTAGGTAACAAAAGGAGAACAAGGGCTATTTCCAAAGAAGGCCTAAAGAAAGAAAAGGTGCTTAGTTGCAGTTTTAATACAAGCTGTCTTAGTCTCATAGCAGTGTACTGAGAACCCCTTATCCTCTTGGGGGCATTTGAAAGGCAGGGCTGAGGCTTTGTGAGAAAGCCTCTTTGTAGAGCACTAACTGGTTTAACAGCTGTAATTATCTCACTGAGAGAAACTGTAAATTGGATTAAGGCTCTGAGTTGCAGTTGAATGAGCTCCTCCATTGCCCCACCTGGTGGGCTGCTCTGCGATAACAAATATAAGGGGAAAAAAGAGCGAAGAAATCAAATTTGGATTCCACTTCACACTTATGGTTTCCTTCTGGAAAAAATGATTTTTTTCCAGCAGAAAACGCTGGCATAGGCTTTGCTGGCAATATCAGTGCTGGGGCTCATATCATCTGCTGGCATTCTTCCGGAAAAATGATCCCCTCCATTATCAGAAGGAAATAAATAAATAAACAGCAGGAGATGTTTTGGCAAAGGAGCTGGAAAGGAACAGAGAGTGATGCGTGTCAACATCGTGTGCTCTCAGCCAACAGTCTGTAGCAGCCAGGGGTGGAGTGGAGGGAGAAGATAGGAGTTTGAGCAATTCTTTTTTATCCCCCTTCTGCTTGTGTCATTGAAATAAACATGCCATCATAGAAAAAAATTATAAACCAGATATTGGATGAATCTATGCAGAATATCCATGTTTTAACTAATGCTATGCTTGCTGGAAATAAATCTTGGTAGCAGAATATAATGACTTTCTATCTGGATTTTTTGCCCAGTATGTACATCTCAAATCTTCAATCAGTGCTCTTTGTGGGGTAGGATTTGAAAGGGGGCAAGTGGCACTGTAGAACAGCCAGGATCTTGAGAAAAACAACTAGAGAAATCACCCACATTTACTAATCTCTTCTGTTATGCACAAAGCAGATGGGGAAGAAGTGAGAAGTGTTGTCACTCCTAGTGCAGCCCACACTTGATTGGAGGATGAGAAGTTGACAGAAGGAACCAGAAATTTGAGGGAAGGCCAGAAACCAGAAATCAAGGAACAAGATTATACCTACATTGCCTTGTAATTTATTCAGCCTACAACCCCCAGCAGATAGAAATAAGATTGAAAACTATCTTCACAGAGGGAAACTGCATTTCAACTTACATTCATTCCAACAATCTATGCAATAAATCTGTGGAGTGGAGAATCCATAGCCACTAACAATGCTTACCCACATTCAGGGGTGGGCTTCAAATTTTTTAGCAAAGTGCTGTCTGACCTAATGACTGGGTGGGCATGGTTGGTTGGGTGTGGCCCACTCAACACCACTCCCACCCAGTTACATGACCACCCAGCCACACTTATCCAGGGTTTTGTTGCTCCTGGTGTTTTCTGTGGGAAATGGTCTCTCTCTCTCTATCTCTGTTCCCCTCCCTCCCTCTTATTTCTGTTTTTCTCTATTTTTCCATCCCCTCTCCCCCCTCTCTCTTTCTTTTTCTTTCTTCCTTTCTTTCACCCTTCTCTCTCATTTCTTTCCCTCTTTCTCATTCTCTCCCTCCATATCTCTCATTTCTCTCCCTCTCTCCTTCTCTCTCTCATTTGTTTCTCTTTTTCTTCTCTCATTTTCTCCCTCTATCACTTCCCCATTTCTTTCTTTTTTCTCCCCTTTTCTCTCTCATTTCTCTTTCTCTCCCTTTTTCCTCTCCCTCATTCTTTCTTTCTTTCTCTTCCTTCTCTCTCTCATTTGTTTCCCTCTCCTGTGGTCTTTGTGCAGCTGTTTTTGTTTTGTTTGGGTTTTCTTGCCTGAATGGGTGGTTTTTAAACAAAAACACAGACTCGGGATAGGTCATTTTTGCTCCAGGAAGACAACATACCTCCCTAGATTGTATGTCTGGGCTGCAGATGACTGGTTCTATTTCTTTGAGAATAGAATCTCCTCTCACCAACACTTGCCTTCCTTTTTTAGGGGGTATAGTATGGGATGCTTTTTTGTTTATCTCAGGTGTGTTTGTTGATGTGACTTTTTAAAGAATATTTGATGATGTCTCTTTTCTAGATGTCTGCATGTTTTCTTGGAGGGGAAGGTTGTGGGTTTGCATATTTTCATCCAGGGGGAAAAATTGATTGCTCAATTTTAATGGGTTGCTTCTGGTTGGGTTACATTGGGCATTTGGGGTTTATTAGATGTATGCTGGTTCTTTCTTTGATTATTGTATTTCCTTCTATGAGTGACATACCCGCATTTGTTCTTCCTCCAAGGTTTTATCAGCAGGATCAAATTCTCTGGAAGTTATTTGTTCAATTTGTGTATAGTTTTCTTGCATAGGTTGGAGTTTGGCTAGAGTTGCCCCTAGATCTCTTACTTTTTCCTCCAGTAATCCTCTAGATATCCCATTAATATTTTGGAATATTTGTTTGTCTCTGTCTAGTTTTGTGTGAGTATGTGTGTGGTGTGTGTGTGTGTGTATATGTGTGTGTGTCTGCATTACACATAACTTATCATCTAAGTTATGTTGTAATACACACATCACCTCATTATATTTAACAGTGGTCTCAGCTTATTCAGAAAGAGAAACAAACTGGACATTTACCACTGCAGAAGATGTGGCTTTAGGCAAATACTAATAAAATCAAAACACTATTTGGTAGATTATTATATGTTAAAATATAATTATAAAATAAAAAAAATTCTTACTGAGAAATGTTACGCACTTTTGTATAGTTTTGATATAGTTAAAAATGGGGTTTGCACAGAAAAAACTTTCCATTGGATGGGATAAAGACAAACATGATTTTGTATGGTACTGGTAATAAACCACTACCATCAGCATTTAGAATTTTCCAAAGATAGGACATTCTTACAAATAGGGCACTTGATCTATATACCTGTTTCAGTGAAACTGAAAGCACTAAAAATGTTCAAGATATAATATGAAATGAAAATAATGCCTGGGTTGTTTGGAAACCAACTAATACAAGTTTTTATTTGTTTGTTTATATAATGTATTGGCCGCCCATTTTACCACAAGGCAACTCTTATATACTTGCAAATAATCATTGCATGCTGTATTTACTGCACAATGAAGAGAAACAAATGGTGTAAATCTCACAACTCTTAACTACAGCTAAACAAAAGTTAGGGCATATCATATATTTCACTTCCTCCAGTAGCCATCAGACTTTTTCCAGGTGATAAATGGACTAATAAAAGTTGGTCTCACTGGAGTTGTAAAAGAACCCCCAAGGGCTTGCTATGATAAATTTGCAAAGTACTTTCAAGATAAAGGAACTCATATTAGTCTTGAATTTGACACAGTTTTCATATGGAAATGTCAAGAATATTATCTAGCCAAGTTATATGGGACTATTTTTAATGGTGATTATTTGATTATTATTCTTCTATGATAGGGGCCTTGATGAGGTGAAAGAGTTTGTGTGGATAAATGAAATTGTGGGCTATGTCATCAGACATGTATTCTGTATGCACAATTATTAGCCAAGGAAGTATTTTGACCATATCATCATTTTTATGTATATTTTCCACCTCCAAGCTGTATAAACTTGAAAGCTTTGTGGATATAAGCATATCAGGTAATGTGTATTTGTGTAATGAGGGAAGGTGTGGCCTAAGGAGATCAACACAATATATAAAGGTGCATATAATTATTAGGCAGCTTCTTTTCCTCAGGCAAAATGAGCCAAAAAAGAAATTTAACTGACTCTGAAAAGTCAAAAATTGTAAAAGATCTTTCAGAGGCATGCAGCACTATTGAAATTGCTAAGATATTAGGGCATGATCACAGAACCATCAAACATTTTGTTGGAAATAGTCAACAGAATCGCAAGAAACATTAGACGCACATTAACTGCCAAAGATTTGAGAAGAATAAAATGTAAAGCTACCAAGAACAGTGCTGTCATATTCAAGATGGACTCAAAATCAACTCCTAAATCTACTGCCAGTTTTTATATAACACACTTTCTTCCAACAGAGGTACAGGATGCATCTTGTAAAATTCATCTTTCAAGCAGATCATGATTTTTATGCAGGGCAATGCTCCATCACATGCATTGAAGTACTCCAAGTACTTTTCTCCAAAGTACTCCACTGTGTGGCTAGTCAGTAAAAGGTCTTAAAGATGCAAGAATAAATATGTCCCCACCTGACTTAAACCATACTGAGAATGTTTGGGCCTTTCATAAATGGGAGATTTACAATGAAGGAAAACAGTGCACCTCTCTGAACAGTGTCTGGGAGGATGTGGTTGCTGCTGTACAAAAAGTTGATCAATAGATCAAGAAACTGACAGACTCCATGAATGGAAGGCTTATTGAGAAGAAGGATGGCTATATTGGTTACTATTTTTTTTAAAATGTTAGAAATGTTTATTTGTACATTTTGAATTGTATCTTTATTATTCTCACTTTAACAGATAACATCTACACGAATGACCAACCAATCCATCCAAGTACAAGGAGCTACCTGTATGCCGATGATCTCTGCATTGCCTCACAGAAGCAATCCTTTGAAGAGGTGGAAAAAGCACTCAGTGATGCTCTGGCAGGTCTAACTCCTTACTATGCCGCAAATCACCTACGTGCAAACCCAGAGAAGACTCAACTTAGCGTCTTCCACCTTAAGAACAGAGATGCTAACCGACAACTGAGGGTCAGATGGTATGGAAAATGGCTTAAACACACCAATAAGCCGATCTATCTAGGTGTCACACTGGATCGTTCCCTTACTTACAAGGAGCACATTGCCAAGACAAAGGCGAAAGCTGGAGCAAGGAACAGCATATTGAAGAAGCTTGCTAATACAAGATGGGGAACAGATGCCAAAACTATCCGCACCACAGCTCTTGCTCTATGCTTCTCCACTGCCGAATATGCAGCCCCTGTCTGGTGTAGGTCATCCCATGCTGCAAAGATCGACCCAGTCCTGAATGCAGCTTGCAGAGTTATCTCTGGATGTCTGCGTCCAACAAGAGTAGATGACCTTTACTTACTGTGTGGTATTGCTCCACCACACATCAGGCGAGAGGTCTCAGCACAGATGGAGAAAACCAAGCAAGAAGTTAACCCTCGCCACCCACTCTACAATCGTGAACCGGCTAAAAAGAGACTCAAATCCAGACGCAGTTTTCTCCATTCAACCGAATCCCTTGATGACACCGCCCACGGTCGAAGGATTACCCTATGGTCCAACCACCTCCAGTCTGTGACGCATCAGCTCTCCTATGAACCAAGTGAATCACTTCCTCCGGGTTCAAGTGAGGCATGGCCCATCTGGTCATGCCTGAATCGCCTACGGACAGGAACAGGACGATGCAAAGTCCTCATGCAGAAATGGGGCTACAATAGGGATGGAGAAACTGCTTGCGATTGTGGGCAGGATCAGACAATGCAACATCTTTTGGTCTGCCCCCTCCTACCAGAGCCATGCACTGTCAATGACCTGGAGACTTTCAACACCAAAGCCAGATCCTGCGCTCTGCACTGGACAGGACTTGTGTAGTGACTCGAGAAGAAGAAGACTTTAACAGATGCAAATAAAGGAGTGAGATGGGAATTTTTTTGTTTTTTATTTAGTTGCATAATACTTTTGCACACTAATAGTTGCCCAATAATTGTGCACGCATATATATTCTCCCAAGAAAGCCAAAACTTCACTTTTATTTTCTTAAATATTCAGGTTTGAGGTTTATTAACATTTTGGATTGATCTAGAGCATTGTAGTTGTTCAATAGTAAAATTAATCCTCCAAAATACAACTAGTCTAATAATTGTGCACATAGTGTATGGCAGATTATGATCTATTCCTTTCACATGCCAATACAACCTCAAAAACAATCATTCCCTGGAGGCAATTATCCACGGCAGCGGAAAGACCTTCCCAGAAGTAGTGGGTGCAAAGAATCACTGGGTTAAATCATGCTGCCTTTGCATTTGGATAAGAATAGTCAACATTCAAATAATGAAAACAGACAGTCAACTAGAAAAACTGCTGATTGAACTCAACAATATGCATTGGGATATCATTGGTTTATGTGAAACATGACAAAAAAGTGAACATTTAGTTAAACTTTATAGAACAGAGTATTTACTCTACATGAGAGGTACCAAGGATGGACGATGTGTCGGAGTCGGTTTTCTCATCAATCAAAAGCTGAAAGACTCTGTAGTAAAATTTGAAACTATATCAGACAGAGTAGTCCAATGCATTATTCAATTGAACAAACAATATAAGCTTCAAATCATCCAAACTCATGCACCAACAATAAGCTCTAGTAATGGGTGATTTCCTATTCCAAGAATAGGAAGAACAATAACTTGACAAAAAGTGACTGGCCCATATGGAGGTGGTAAATGAGATAGTAGAGGTGGCAGACTAGTAGATTTTTCTGAAGGACAGGAACTTTATATCATGAACTAATTTTACTAGAAAAAGGGTAGCAGAAAATGGAGATAGAAAAATCCATCCTTCAGAAAAATCTACTAGTCTGCCACCTCTACTATCTCATTTACCACCTCCATATGGGCCAGTCACTTTTTGTCAAGTTATTGTTCTTCCTATTCTTGGAATAGGAAATCACCCATTAGTATTTTGTGTCCACATTTTTCTTTGTCTTGAAGGTGGGCCACATCATCATAAAATGGGTACACAAGCGAAATTGATTATATCATGTTGTGAGATCCCACTTATGTGCGCACACACACCATGAGTGTAAGGAGTCTTTATTAAGACTTCTAAGCCTGAATTGGTGTTCTCAGCAATCCCAATGAGTTCCACAGGCTACTCAAATGAAGACAACCCTAGTCCTCAAGGCAAAGGCAAGTGAAGTCCACTAGGCAAAAAGCAAGTTCCCAAGGCAAAGACAAGTTTCAAGAAAAAGACAAATCCATAGGCAAAGACAAGGAAAGACAAGGTAAAATAAGGCAGCAAAGAGAAGCAAACTGCTGAAGAGACAGAATCCAAAGTTCAAGGCAAGAACACAAGCAAGAGAAAAAACATGTTCCCAGCATCATCTTCATCTGTCTTCTGTGCTTATTAGCCAGCTTCTGATGTATCCCATCAAGAGGGGCGAGGCTATCTCCTCATGAGTAATTGGGCTGACCTTTGCTGTTCCTGCCTTTTGTCTGCCCTACATGTTCTTGGATCAGTGTAGAAGGCAGTTCTTCTTCCTCATTGCTGACAACTACAGCTGCATGCTTTGGTCACCTGAAGCCTCAGGGCAGTCCTGATGCAGCTGTGTTTCAGGCAAATAACTCTCAGATGATTGCATTGACCAACTCCCCTCCTGATGTGGTTCATCCTTCTCCAAGCTTACACATTATACCTCTCCAAGAGAGGTATCTGGGGAAGCATCTGGGGGAGTCATCACATATGTTGTGATAAAACAATATTCTACAATGGCACTCTCATCAATCATTTTAATATTGAAAGTGACCATCCAAAAGAGCGTATTATTATTTAAATATTTTTAATAATATTTTCAGTATAGGTTTTGTTTTTATTAATCACACAAACAGGAGAGATACTGAAATCAAGAATACATCCATAAATGAAATTTTTTGTTACACTACTGTTATTGTTATATATTGATACTTAGTTTCTCATTTGATTTTTCATAATAGCAAAAAGCAAAGGAGAAACAAACAGAAGAATCAACATGTAAGAATAAAAGTAAAATAATTTTTAAGTATGTATGTATGTATGTATATATGTATGTATGTATGTATGTATGTATTTATTTATTTATTTATTTATTTATTTATTTATTTATTTATTTATTTATTTA
>BLBF01000016.1:13580953-13656030 GCA_015471245.1 Laticauda colubrina | reverse complement strand
TTATTTATTTATTTATTTATTTATTTATTTATTTATTTATTTATTTAGTATCTGTTTTGTTTTTATGATTAATAAAATCCAAAACAGATACTAAAAATAAATAAATACATAAAGAAATAAAAAAAGCAACTTACCAAAAATTAGGCGGGCAATTTGGCTAGCCAGCTACGCTGGGGTCCTCCTCGGTTTTCTTGGAGCTTGCTGCAGTGAGGACAGCTGGGTGGCTGGCCCGGGAGTCAGCACTTGACTGGGGCTAGCGGTGGCAATGGCAGGAGAAGATAGGCGACTGGCTGGGCTTGTTGCCTTTGCTTCACTTACCAATTGGTGATGGAAGACCAAGCAGCAACAATGGTGCAGTGGGCCATGGGTGGGAGAAGATAGAACTGGCTGAGCAAAGATGGCAGCTGGCCAAAGATAGTGGCTGCTGGCTAGGCAAGGCAAATAGTGAGGGCGGCTGGGTGGCCTGGGAGTTGACACTTGATCGGGGTTGGCGGTGGTGGTGGCAAGAGGAAGTAGGTGACCAGCAAGGCTTGCTGCCTTTGCCTCCTCACTCACCAATTGGTGATGGAAGGCATGGAAGCAACAATGGAGGGCCGCAGGTGGCAGAAGATGGCAGCAGATGATGCAGGCAGCATTGTCATGAGTGGCTGCAGTCTGGGAGTCATTGTTGGATCTCAACCAGGGCTGGCAGTGGCAGCAGGAAGGTGACTGGGTTTTGCTTGAAGGTCTCACTCACCGATCCATGTCTTTGGTAATGGCAGCTGGAGAAGGTAGTTCGGGCGAAGCAGGCAGTCTGGGCAAGGCAGTCAGGCAGGCCTGGGGAGGCAGTCCGGGCAAGGCAGTCCAGGCAGGTGAGGGCGGCTAGCGGCGGTGGTGACTGGGGCTTGCCCTCACTCACCCAGATCAAGCAGGGTGGCAGAAGGCAGGCAGCGATGGCTGGCTGCTGCTCCTGCTGCTAGTGCTGAGAGCGATGGCGGCGGGTGGGAAAATGTGGGAAGCATAGCGCACATGTAGTGACTGGGTGGCCGGGGCAGAGCAGGGCAGGTGGGGGAGAATGCTATCAGTGATTGTTGCGCATGTGCGCAAATGTCGTGCATGCATAATAATGACTGACTGGGCTGGAAATGGAGGAGCTGGCGGAGAGGGGTGCCCATTTTACCAGTTGTGTGTGGGGCCCATTTTACCAGTTCTCCAAACTATTGGGGACCATAACAACCAGTTCTATAGAACTGGGCCGAACCGGTAGAATCCCATCCCTGATGTGTTGGTTCTGTTCATCAATAAATGGACCTTTTTTTTTAAAAGCAGCCTCCATTTTATTCTTAGTTTGAAACTAGATCTGGATTTTTCTTCTAACAACACGAACCATTAATTTAACTCATATTCCAGTTACTTACCAGCTCTACCATATAGTTCCCTTTCTCTTTATATTAAAAGATATTGCTCACTTGGAATATTGTCTTTTCCAACATATTTTAGAACTTGATGTGTGACTGCAGGAGGTAGGAGTAAAGGAAAAGTAAACATACCAACATTTCCCACTATTGCTATATCAGGAAAACCTCTTGAAAACCATTTTACTACCAGGACCCAGTCACTCAGTTTGTTGGAATGCCACACTGCACAGGAGTTGCCAAAATGTGGTTTGTATGTATCTTGTGGCTTGCCAGAAAGAGCTGCCATCATGATACACCAACATTTTCTAAGGCTTTGGGACTTTCCAGTTCATTGATGATAAGCTTCATTGTTGAACTTTCTTTATAGCCTTAGTCACTGTAGCTGATTGGGAGAATGATCTCCAAACTGTCAAATAAAGGAAGGTAAAGGAATGTTTTGTGTGTGCATGTGTATAGGGAATGTTACAGACTGATTACTATGAAGGGCAGGTGAAAGAAGGCCATTTTATTCACAGACATCTGGAAACTCTGCAGGCAGTACATTTGCTACTTAGCCAGCTCAAAGCAAAGTAGAAAAGGATTGGCTGTTATTCTAGGTGCTCAACTATTCACAGTTCAGATAGAACACAAGTAACTCAAGTGAGGGATTGGGGTCTGCCAAATGCTATTGGGCATGAAAGTTCAATGTAACATGCCTCCAGATACTAGTTGTAGGGGACCAAGTATGTCTCTGTTATCTCCTGCTTGTGAGCATTCAAAGACTGATCATTATGAGAAATAAAAATGCCAAACTAGGATAGACTTTGGCTGACTGAACAGAACTGTTCTCAGTGATTACATTATTTCAGAAGGTTATGAACTGCTCTTGCTAGTAGTCTTTAACTAGTGAACAACTCCTCAATTCTATGATTTGGAATTAAAAGAAAAAATAATCAAATTTGACACTAAAATCATTTATTATAAATATTTAAAATTGAGATTTAATTTAATTTAATTAAATTAAAATTAAATAAAAAACTATTTCCTCATCTAGAAAGATAATCCCAATTAGCTCAGTCTTCATAGCTTGATGGAGTAACCCAGTCTTCATCAGCTTTCTAAAAAACTAGACGGAAGGGAAAGATTCAAAAAGTTGGGGGGGCACTATGCCAGAGGCATAGGGTTGCACTGAAAAAAAAAAGTTTCCATACTCTCTGTAGGTGACAAGGAGGTTCAGGATATCTGGGAAGATATTTGGCAAAATTCTGATTAGAGTTTAAGATGTGCTTGTTGTTGTTGTTTAGTTGTGAAGTCATGTCCGCACCATGGACAATGTTCCTTCAAGGCTTTCCTGTCTTCTACCATCTTCTGGAGTACATTTAAGCTCACGCCTACTGCTTCAGTGACTCCGTCCAGCCATTTCATTTTCTGTCATCCCTTTCTTCTATTGCCCTCAATCGTTCCCAATATTAGGCTCTTCTCCAGTGAGTCCTTCCTTCTCATTAGGTGGCCAAAGTATTTGAGTTTCATCTTCAGATCTGGCCTTCAAAAGAGCAGCCAAGGTTGATCTCCTCTACGACTGACCAGTTTGATCATCTTGTAGTCCAAGGGACTCACAGGAGTCTTCTTGAGCAACATAGTTCAAAGGCCTCAATTCTTAGGTGCTCAGCCTTTGTTATGGTCCAACTTTCACAGCCATACATTGCAATTGGGAAAACCATAGCCTTGACTATACGCACTTTTGTTGGCAGGGTGATGTATCTACTGTTTAGATTTGCCATCGCTTTCCTCCCCAGGAGCAAGTATGTTTTAATTTCTTGGCTCCAGTCTTCATCTGAGGTGATCTTGGAGTCCAGGAAAATAAAATCTGTCACTCCTTCCATTTCTTCCCCATCTGTTTGCCAGGAATTGAGAGGGCTGGATGCCATGATCTTAGTTTTCTTAATGTTGAGTTTCAAGTCAACTTTTGCACTCTCCTTCTTCACCCGCATCAAGAGGCTCTTCACTTTCTGCTATTCACTATTCACTTTCTGCTATTCCTCTTCACTTTCTGCTATTAGAGTAGTATCATCTGCATATCTGAGGTTGTTGATATTTCTCCCAGCAGTCTTAATTCCCACTTTTGATCCATCTATACCTGCCTTTCTTATGATGTGCTCTGCATATAAGTTAAATAGGCAGGGTGATCGTATATAGCCTTGCCGGATTTCTTTCCCAATTTTGATCCATTCAGTGGTTCCCTGTCCAGTTCTCACTATTGCTTCTTGACCCGCATATAGGTTTCTCAAGGGACAAATAAGATGGTCTGGAACTCCCATCTCTTTAAGAACGTGGCACAATTTGTTGTGATCCACACAATCAAAGGCTTTACTATAGTCAATATGCTAACTAAATGAATCGGCAGTGACCCATGAAGTTGTTAAGATGTACACATGCTAATAAAAAGATAGTGGGGAATATGTTTCAAGGAATGAATATTGTTCATTGATCATATATCAAGAAAAGTGAACATGCTGTGTATAGTTGCCCATTTTGTTTTATGGAGTTGAGATGGTTATGCAGGAGAAATTTAAAAAACATGTTGAAATCGTATTTAAGAAGTACAAGATAATAAATGGGAAACAAATTAATGTGTGTTGTACATCATACAAAAATGAATGAAACACATTGTAGTTTTTGGTCATGTAGAAGAATGAATGAATCACCATGATGAATTTTATATAAATGCCCTTACCTGTTTCACTAAGGATAGACTGTCATTACAGACAAAGGATGATGTCTTTGGAGAGGTTGGTTGATTGGTCCTAAAAATGTAAAAGAAGCATAATGTTAGCATGCTTGCATATGATGCTTAGTTATGATGAAGATGCCATTGGTTGCATTTGCATGCCAGCTGATACACAAGTTCAGTGTCTGGATCATTTATATTCATTTGAAATTCTGTATCAGATGATATATCTTCTAGAGCAACAGGTGACATTTAACCATATCAGATGCTGCTGAGAGCATCCAGGGGTGGGATTCAAAAATCCCAGCAACCGGTTCGCTGCCTGGTTGGTGGGTGGGTGGGGCCTACCAGAACTTCCTGTTTCTGGCTTCTGGAGGGCCTCCAGAGCCTGGGAGAGGCTGTTTTCACCCTCCCAAGGGTCCAGAGGCCTCCCCCAGGCCTCTGGAAGGACAAAAACAGCCTCCCTGACCTCTGGAGGCTCTCCAGAAGCCATAAACAGGTCCATTTCTGGATTTCCAGAAGGCCCATTTTTGCCCCTCCCAGAGCCTTTGTGCAGACCCTGTACTTACCTCCATTGAAAATGGATCATGTGGAGATTCCTGTGAAGGGTAGGGAAGGAGAGGCAGGGCCAGCCTGTTGGTTGAAATTACGGTTCAGCGAACCAGCTGTAACTTTAACATCTTGTTTGTCTGAACTGGTCCAAACTGGTAGAATCCCATCCCTGAGAGCATCCCATCAAGATCTTGGGTGTCATTTTTTCCATGCCTATGGACAACTAATCCTCTAATACCATTTCATTAAGTGCAGTAGGATATCATGGTAGAAAGAAGCTGTCAATGGTCTGACCAGTGAACCCAACAAAAGGAACACTTTTGTTTGAATCCTGAAAAGTAGAACTTTATTGAATACACCATCTTGAAACTGAAGAGGAAAACTAGCTCTGCTTTTTTCGCTTGAAAACTTTCTTAATTAAACAACAGATTCCCTTTCTCCCATCCCTCAAGTGGTCACATGGTTCAAGAGTAGAACTTATTTTTGATATGGGAACAGTCTACTTCTTCATTGAGCACCTGGGGTAGTGACCTTGGTGTTCTTCAGGTTCTCATGGTGCATGGATGATGTCTTGGCATCCTGTTTTCCCCCTACACATTCCACCCCTCCCCACTTATAATTGGCAAATTGAAAAGTGATAGAAACTAGAAAGCAATAAATGATTCAATCTTGATAGAAGCAGCTAGAAGAGGAAAGAGAAAAGGAAGAAACAAAGAAAGACTGGTCTTGCCAAAAGCTACTGGAGAGAAACCAATGAGAGATGGTCCATTTTGGTATATTGAAAATATGGATTAATTCCCTCTCTGAATAATTAGGCTAATTTGAGAAGAGCTTTTTCTTTCACCATAATAAATATTTGTTTTCCTCCTTGTAGTGCAAACAAAAAAAAGTTACTGTGATGTGCATTCAAGGGATTTTTTTCTTTGACTATATCTATATCTTTTATATCTTCTATATCTTTTTTCCAGGGGATAATCAGGTGGTACCCTTATTAATATTTTTGCCTATTTTTTATTTTGGCTTAGTTTTGCTTTTATAATTTTAATACTTTTTAATAATTATTATCTAAATTATGTAATTACTTTTGAGAATTACTGTTTTACTGAATCAGTGTATGCCACTCAGAATTGCTTTGTCAAGTGAATAACCATATAAATTTGATAGACAGACAGACAGACAGACAGATAAATTGTGGCTTACTTTAACACTGGGAGTAATAGAAATAAAAATTAACTAGATAAAAATTGGAACAAACTTTTGTATTTCTATTCAAATAAGTTGAGGAATAAATAAGTAAATGCTCAAATTTGTGATAGAAGAGAGGTAGTTTTGAAAGTGTCTCTCAGCCAGGAAATTGTACTTATGCTGTATCACATGGGCAAAGCATAATTGACCTTGCAACTCTCTGATAATAAAGTTGCTTTATTATCTTCAAGTTTAATCTATTATGTCATTATGATCTTCAGCACTAAGTTTTGAGCTTTTTAACATAGCAGTGGTACAGTATTTGATGATATAGATTATAATTTTATAATGTGGGCCAAAAAAAGAAAAGAATTAAATGGAACATTTTTTCCAATTTGGAATAGCCTGGAGTCTGTTTTACAATGGAAGATAATCCCAGTTCTGAATAATCAATAGATAAATCAATAATACTTACAAATTATCTTGACTTTTTAGGTCTCTACAGCAAATTGGAAATGCACAGAATTCACTAGAAGCTATCAAGCCCCTATCTCATGCAGAAGTATGATGATCAGAGCAATTCTGGGTAGAAGGTCCAAGTCTTCCAATTTTTAACAGTATTGCTCAGCCAGGGAGTTCTGCTATATAGGTAATCCCTTTTTCTTCTACTCATTGGCTGATTTCAAGGTGCACACACACATTGGATATTGCAGTTAGTTTATGAAGGATTTTTTTTTTTTAATGTTGGAAGACTTCCTACAGGAAACTCTCATGAATAGTATGTCTGAGGGCACAAGATTGTCCAAGAATGGAGGAACCAGGAGGAGGGCCCAAAAGACTTAGCAGACACCCAGTAGGAGGAGCCATTACATGAAATTATAGGTTAAAATAAAGGGGAAAATAGGTATTATTAAATTTGACTAATAAATATGAAGCTATGGACAAAGAAAGTGAGCTGCAATCACATGAGAGTACTCAATTATTCTGACCTTTCAAAACAATAGAAAAGTTTCTTAGTTAGGATCAAACAATGTCAATGTCAGGGTTCCGACCAATGTCCTAATAAAATTAAGAGTCTCAAGCCTTTTAGCAAGAAAAATCTAGTTGTTTGATAGGAGCACCATGTCAGCACTACCTAAGTGAAGCCACCTCTAGCTTCACCCAGTTCGCATCTTGACTCTGACCTTGTTTTCCCTCCCCACAGAATGTGTCACCAGTCACATTCCCCAATGAAGCAATTTCGCAGGTTGCAGAAGTCACTCCCTTCAGCTGTTTGGGTCTATGAGGAGATGGCCTTGGCTTCAGCTGGCGAGGCTATGTCTTGTTTTGACTTGAGGTGTGAATTTCCTGGTGCAGCTGCAAGGCACAATTCCCATCCTCCTGTCTATGGCAACTCAGAAGCAGATCAGGAAAGCTTCACAAGTTGACATTCAGGTTCCCTCACTTCCTGAAGGCAACCTGTGTGAAGCAAAAACAATTTGGTTACAGGTGTATTACTTAAGGGGGTGATCTCCCCCTTTGGTTGAGTTCTGTTCATGAAATCTGCCTATGAGGTGGTCAACTTGGATATTTCTGCTCTTTACCCAGGACACCTCTGATAGAGGGTAGCCCTTCCCCTTGATTAGGTAGTAGAGTTTCCTGTGCCATCTAGAGCTGTGATGGTGAACCTATGCCACACATGCTGGAAGTGGCATGCAGAGCCATCTCTCTGGGCATGTCAGCCATTGCCCATTGCTCTTCTGGGTTCTGATGTGTGCATGCATGTGCTTCTGTTTTGGCACTTAGTGCTGAAAAGGTTAGCCACCACTGACCTAGAGTCAAGGATGTGTTGCATCTTGTAATGGGTTTGCCCCCCTATGACCACTGGATCCCGGGGCTCATGGGGTGGTGGTCTCAGGGTCGACCTGACCACATGTTGTAAGAGGCTGCTGTGGAATACTGGGTGTATTCTTCCCAGCAGTCAGGGCAGCTTCAGTTGCACTATGACTGGGTTGATAAACTTTACTATGGGAAACAACCCCATAAATTTAGGTCCAAGCTTCTTGCTGGGAAGCTTTAGTCTTAAGTATTTTGTGTATAGGTAGATCTCCCACACTTGGAATGGACATTGTGGGGCTCAGTGTTTGTCTGCCTGTCACTTATAGATCTGCATAGCTTTAAGCTTTAGCTAGCACTTTCTTGACATTTTCCCATGCCACTTTTATTGTTGACAGCCAGTTGGTCAAACTGACTGAGGAGGGGGGTTCCCTTGGGTATTCGGGCATTGGGATGAAGTCCATACCACTTACTAACCCATGCTACTGTGAACTGCATTATTGTAAGCAACCTCTGTGAATGGCAGAAGGTCTGTCGAATTTGCTTATTGATAGTTCATGTAAGCACCTCAGGTACTGTTCTATCATGGTGTTCAGACTTTCTGCCCTGCCATTGGTGCTCGGATGAAAAGCCAAACTAAGGCCCTGGGATGACCCAATGAACTGCAAGAACTCCCTCTGGAGTTAGCCATAAATTGGACTCCTCTGTCCAAGATGATTCTGTATGGTACTCCATGCAGGCAATAGATATACTTCAGGAAGAGTTTGGCTAGCTGGTGGGCTGAGGGTAGTCTGCTGCAAGTTATGAAGTATGCCTGCTTCATTCACGGTCCAAATCACTGTGTCCCCCTGCTCTTTGGAAGCTCAACTATAAAGTCCATTGTGATTTCCTCCCATGGTCTCATTGGCTCTGCCACCTGTTGCAGCAACCTTGGGGGTCTTCCTGGTATCCTTTTCATTGTGGCACAGATAGTGAAGCTTTTTACATAACTGTCTATGTCTTTTTTTATGCTGGGCCACCAGAATTGTCTCCTCACTAGGTGTAAAGTTTTTAGAAAACCAAAGTGGCCCACCAACTTGGCTTCTCCGGAGGATTGAGGTGCATAGGGACGGGGATATAGAGTTTTGCCCCCTTCCATGCTAGGTCCTCTCTTTTTGTCAAGATGTGTTGGTTGTCATGGAACCAGAGGTCTACTTCCAGATCGGTTTTGAAATTCAGGTTAAATCACTTGCGAGTTGGTCTTGCTGGTTGTGGCATTGTTGGTGGGTGGTCACTTGGGCCATGGTTTGGTTAAGGGGTATGATGGCATCTACTTCCTCTTCCCACTTGCCTTTGTATTGGGACATGAGAGGGCATCAGCTAGGAAATTCTTCCCCCCAGAGATGTATTTTAGCACTAAGTTGAATTGGCTGAAATATTGAGCCCAATGGACTTGTTTGGGTAATAGTTTCTGTGTGGTCCTAAGAGCCTCCAGATTTTTATGGCCATTCCAGACTTCAAATTGTTTCTCCCCCACTTCCAAAAGGGGACATCAATTTAGTAGTGCTCATCTTACCACAAAAGCCTCCTTTTCCTATATTGCCCACCATCTTTCTGTGTCATTGAGTTTATAGAAGGTATAGGCACAAGGCTGTAGTTTTCCCTGGCAATTTCTTTGGAGTAAAATGGCTCCTATAGCCATGTTGCTGGCATCAGCTTGGATGATAAAGGGTTCTTTGGGGTTGGGATGTTTCAATACAGGTTCTGGAAGGCTTTTGGGGACTTGTTGGTGGCATGCCTGGGGCCTCATTCCAGTCCTGCCCTAGGTAGTGGTTCTGGCTTGGGTTTTGAGGCTGCAGTTGGACAAGCCAATGCAAAGTGGCCTATCCCTCCACATCTGTAGCATTTCACCTGATTTCAGGGAAGGTTTTGTTTTGGGGCCAGCTGGGTTGTAGTGGCATCCCATTGGCCAGGTGGCCTGTGATCTGATTGTCCTCTCTCATTAGGACCCAATTGCCTTTGCATGTCATTGGGAGACAAACCACAGTCAATCTTTATGGCCACTCGATACCAGTCAGGGAGTTGTTGGGAATGTCCCGATAGATTGTGGCTTAACTAATTTGCTTGTCTAGGCTTTCTCTGAAGAAATGGACTAGCAGCTTCTTTGGCCAGGGTGGTAGCTTTCCCATGACTCTTCTGAACTCATGGATGTGTTCTTTAATGGGTCATCCTCTGTTTTAAATTCTGAAACTCATCATCCACATATTGATCCTTCCCACATCCTCAAATCTGGTTTCTAGCTCTTGCAGGAATTTGTTGATGTCCTGCAGTTGGGAGGCTCTCCTCCTATAGAGGGCTGCGAGACATTCATTTGCTTCTCCCTCTAATCCCATGGCTATGGTGTTCACCATGACTCTCTGTGATGGGTGGAGGTGTCCATAATGATCTAAATGGACTTCCATGGAATCAAGGAATAGGGCTAGCTGATCTGGGTCCTCATCAAACTCCCCCTGAATCTGGGCAGCTCGTTCAACACTGTCCCTCTCTTGCCTTGTTGGGTCCCATCTGCCTGCAGTTGGTGTACTTGGTGGTCTCCATCAGCTCTATCCCATGGAGGGGGAGGGTTTGCCCCATGGTGATTAGCTTGTAGTGTGGAGGAGCCACTGGCGGCAGCCTTGGGCTCAGTCTCCTTCTTGCAGGTGGAGAGGGTGGGCTGCGTTCTCATCTGCTTCCCTATTTCAGGGTGG
The DNA here is from genome assembly GCA_015471245.1 of Laticauda colubrina. Classification (NCBI taxonomy): domain Eukaryota; kingdom Metazoa; phylum Chordata; class Lepidosauria; order Squamata; family Elapidae; genus Laticauda; species Laticauda colubrina. The sequence goes on along the minus strand of BLBF01000016.1, from coordinate 13,645,648 downwards.
TTAGGTGTGCGTAGGCTCCCTGGGGCTGCTCTGCGGTTAGCTCCAGCTTAAACTTAGGGCTGGCTAATTGGAGAATAACTGGTTGGATTTCATTTCTCCTCCCTCTTTCTTTTGGGCAGTATGACTGTCCTGTTGAGGTAATTCCCCATTAGGAGAATGAGTGCATACAGGGAAATGTATAGAGGGTAGTGTTGGAATAATACACACAGAGCACACGGATACACACTGTACAGTAAATGTAGGTTTTTACTTCCAGAAATGTTAAGCAAAGTCCAAACAAACAATCCAAAGTCATTCACAGGTAAATCAGTCAGTTTTTTCAATCCAGGGATAATCCAATTAGAAAATCCAGTGTCAAAAACAGTTCAGTATTAGACTTACATCAAATCCAGTAATATCAGTCAATTAGAAGCAATGGAGAAATGACAATATTTTCCAACAGAAGGAAACAGAGATACACTCGCACTCTCTTCTGAGACTCAGACTAAGACAAACCAGGTTTCTGGCTTCATTTTATGGCTCTTTGAGAAACCACACCTAATTACAGTTTTGCATTTTCTTAAAGATACAGTTTTAAAATGTTTATCCTGGTTTATATATTTCTAACCCAAATAGCTGTTAGGTGAATATTACAGGTAAATAGCTATTAGGTCATATTCCAAACATGCCCCTCATTGTGAAGGGTGAAGTCGAAATCTTCCCTCAATTTCTCCAAAGATTCACCTATGGTCCCAAGAGGGGATTTTGGGGACTTTGCCTCATCCTAATCCTTCATCCACTCCAATCTTTTCCAACCCAACCCATTCTGATGCAGCCCCACTGGTGCTAAAAAATTGATTTCATGGACTTTCCCTGGAAGAAAACATGGAGATATCCAGAAAAGAAGCATCATCAAATGTCCCTAAAAAAGTAGCACCATCAAATGCTTCGGTAACAGATAGAAAGATACTCCAAACCTCCCTAGGAAAAAAAAGGCAAGCGTTGGTGGTAGGAGATTCAATTCTCAAGGGAACAGAATCAGCCATCTGTAGACCAGACAATCAATCCAGAGAGCTATGTTGTCTCCCTGGAGCAAAAATCAAAGATGTGGCTGAGAACGTCACCAAAATAATAAAACCCACAGATCACTACCCTTTTCTACTGCAACATGTTGGGATGAATGACACAAAAAAGGATTTGAAAAAAATGAGTGATTACGAGCAGCTAGACAGTTGGAATGCTGACATTAACCCGAATCCCCTAAAAAAGAAAATCACAGCACTCTTTGCTAACACAGTACTGCTGCCCAGGATCCTAAGCCCTGAAATGATCCCTACAATGCACTGGGAGTGTAAAGACTCAGGGAAGATGGAACAAGAACTGGAGACTGGTGAAACCTGCTGTTACCCTTCAGAAGCAGAGGCTGTGCAGGCTGAGTTCCAGAACGGAGCGAGACTTAAATAACCAATTCTTTGGCAACTCCATTGACAGAAACAATGATTGGTGTCCTCCCACTTTTAGAAGCACAGTGGCCACCAGGAACTTGAGCTGCCAACAAGTGGAGACCATTGTGATCCCTGGAAGCTGGTGGAGTTCACAAATAGAGGCTTCAACTGGCATTGTGGAGTCAGTCACCAGCTGGATTATGCAAAAAGTTTTGATTACTCAGTATGGCTCCCACAGTTCAAACCTCTCCCAACATGAGTCAGCCAGGATGGGTCCTGCCATGGTTGGTTTTCCATTATCTGGAGCATGGAGCATCGGTAAGCCAGAGTGGAGCATCCACATCGGCTCGTGCAGGACTGCCTGGCTAGCGACCCAGCAACAAAGCCCCTGAGTTGTGGCAGCAGCCTCATCACCTGGTGTGGCAGGACAACCCCCATGGCCAGCAGACTGACTGAGCCCAGGGACTGGAGGCAGAAAAGAAAGGTACTCCAAGGCCAATCCAACAAGCTCCTTCCCCCCCCCCCCCCCACTGTGAAGCATGCTGAATTTCACTGTGCTGCACAAGACACTGCGAGACCAGTGGATAGGCCATGGAGGCAGAAACAGCATCGGCATTGGCCTCTTCTCCCAACAGTAGAGGGATGAAAATAGGAGCCACAGCAGAGGGTTAAAACCACCACATGTGGCTCCAGAGCCACTGGTTGCCTACCCCTGGACTAGATGATCTGCAAGATTTCTTCCAACTCTCTTATTCTATTAATCAAAACTTTACATACATTTATAAGGTTGCTTACAAATCAAACAGGAGCCAGCAAAAGTAATAAATTTGGTGGACTAAGAACGGTGGTCTTTAGAATAAGACTAAGTGGATTTAGATCTAGTTCTCTAGAAAGAATAAGATATGTTCTTATTATGATCTCAAGAATCAGATGGATATATAGGTTAGATGTACTGTAATGCAGTATATTTGCCCCCAAAGTGTGGTCATAAATTGTTTGGTTTTGACCTGAAAAGATCAACCAGGATCAAAGATCCATTGTTAACCTAATATCATTTAGTGTTTATATAAATGACTTGGAGAATCAAGGAAAGGAAAGGTTTATCAACTTTGCAGATGACAGTAAGCTTGGAAGACTAGATAATAAATTAGAGATCAACATAATTGATTAATTTTATTTATTTATTTTGTCAAGTGGTTATGAGATAACAGGTATAAGTATAAACATAGTTATGAATACATGAAATGGATACACATAAGGACAATAAAAAGAAACAAAAGAACAGGAACGATAATCTCGTTGGTGCGCTTATGCACGCCCCCTTCAGAACTCTTAGAAAAGGGGTAAGGTCAATAGTAGACAGTCTAAGGTTAAAGTTTTGGGGATTGGGAAAGAAACCACGAAGTCAGGTAGAGGGTTCCAGACACTGACCACTCTGTTGCTGAAGTCATATTTCCTGCAGTCAAGTTTGGTGCGGTTTACCTTGAGTTTCTATCTATTGTGTGCTCTTGTATTGTTATGGTTGAAACTGAAGTATTCACTGACAGGTAAGACATTGCAATGTATACTTTTATATACTATACTGAGATTGGACTGAAGGCGGCATAGTTCTAGGTTTTCTAGGTCTAGAATTTCAAGCCTGGTGGCATAAGGTATTCTGCAATGAGTAGAGGAGTGAGCTCTTCTTGTGTAATATTTCTGGACTTTCTCAATTGTGTTAATATCAGATACATAATGTGGGTTCCAGACTGATGAGCGGTATTCAAGTATTGGTCTAGCAAATGTTTTGTACGCTCTAGTTAGTGGTGTGAGAAAAAGCTATGTAGGATTAGATTAACAACTCTTAATGCCTTTTTGGCTATGTAGTTACAGTGGGCTTTAGCATTTAGATCATTAGAACTGAGTACTCCATGGTCCATGACAGAGTTTGGATCATCAAGGTCTTGAAGAGGAGGGCAGAGCTGGTGTCGCGACGATACGGCATGCGATCTTGGAGGTCTTAGATCGCTGCTGATATCTTTGCTCATAGACGGTCCAATTGGATCTAAACCGTCCCGAAGAGACGGTGAAAGTGAAGACTGCATCCTGTCGATCCCAGGGATATCGCAAAGTCCCTGGTAGATCCAGGAGAATCTCTTTTTGCCAGCAGCAAAGAGGCAGCCATTAAAGCTGCTGAAGTTGGAACAGCTCCAAAACAAAAGAGAACAGAAAGAGAGAATGTGCTGGTTTGGTGAGAACTTTTTTTTTATTCTGAGATCTGAAAGGACACCCTAAGGAAAAGAAAGAATCTATAAAAGTTTTGACAGAAGTGACTAAGCGGTGATTTTAAACAGGAATGTCAAAGTAATGTTTTTTTCTCATTGCTGGATTTTCTATACATGATCTTATATTTTGAAACTGGACTGGTTTTACTTTCATCTGTCTTTTTTTCTCCTTGATTTTGCAACATTTTAGGCTAGAGACTCCCTTTTAGTTATTTCTTTTTTTAAATATCTTTTTTTAAAAAAAATAATCCTTATTATATTTTGCTTGGAAAAGGAGGGGGAAATTGAAAGCAAAGAAACTTTGTAGCACTGCCAACTAGAGGCTTGGAAACATTTTATTTCTCTTGTGACCAGACAAAGCAGAGAAAGAAAGAACTGAGACTTTTTTTTTTCAAGGACATTGCTATTTGATAGGATAGAGGGAAGAGCATGGGAGAGTATTATTGCAGGTGCTCTTCTGGGTTTCTATCAACAGCTGGAGTCTGGTGTTGAAGTTCAAAGGAAAAGATAAGGTGATAAGTTTCTGGAGAAGATTGTTATCACAAGAGCCTTGGATAACTTAACAAAGTGCAATGTGTTCTCTTGATTTTTCATAAGCTGCGCTACCCCTGTTCAACAGTTTACTTTTTGGAATAGCTATTTGGATTTTTAGCTCTTTGGAACTTGTCTTTGTTTTTTTTTTTTCTTTGCTTGTCTTTGGAAGCTAAATCTTTACACTTGCTTTTTATTTAAAAAATTTTTTTAGTATTAATGATTCCCTTCCTTTTCTTTTTAAGGGAGTAGACTTTTTTTCTTTTTCTCTTTCTGTCTTTCTGGTACTTTTGTTTTTCCATCTACCACCAATACTGATTTTTTTCTTTTTCTTTTTTTATCTTCTTGGCCTTTTTTTTTCTTTTTCTCTTATGCAGCCTTTTATATTGGAGACCTCTTAATTGGATTAAAGTGTTGAAGAACCTGAAGAATTTTTTTTTTTTTAGCTTTTTATTCCTCACTTTTCATCTTCTTTAAAGCCAGGTCACATCGCCCAACGGAGGCAAAATGTATGTAAAAAGGACACAGCTGACGAGCAAAATTTCCATCCGTTGTTATCCGCTCTCAAAAGTGCCCCAAATTTGCATAAAGAGAATGGAAAAGAGCGGACAGGGGGAGGATGTAGCGTGGATGTAAAACGGATGCTCAACAGAAGCCTAGCGGATGAAAGTGGATGGAAGCGGATGGCACATCCACAGGGCTTCTGGGGGAGCATAGCAAAGCGGACGCGTAGCAGATGAAGCGGATGCGTAGCGGATGCAGAGCGGATGCAGAGCGGATGCGTAGCAGATGACGCGGATGCGTAGTGGGTGCATAGTGGATCACTGCACATGTGGGGAGGATGCATTGCATCAGCCCCATGGATATAAAAGGAGGCAGCTCACAAGCAGGTCACCATTCAGAGGAAAGACCTGCTGCCAGAGACATCTTCATCAGAGACCATGGGGAAGAAGAGGAAGCCTGTGCCATCTTCTGCCAGCCCTGGCATGAGGGATAGATCCACCATCCCACCCCCTGGCACTGACTCTGCTGCTGCTGCTGCTTCTTCTGCTGTTGGTGCTTCTCCTGCTGCTGGTGCTGGTGCTGGTGCTGGTTCTCCTGCTGCTTCTCCTGCTGCTGTTGTGGTGGACCAGCCCCAAAGCCCTGAAAGCCCTGATGCTGAAGGCCCTGCCAGAGGGAGGAAGAGGCAAGGCAAGGAGAAGGAGAAGGGAGAGAGGAAGCAGTACTCCATCGCAGAGGAGCATGAGGAGGAGGTGCTGGAGTGGCTGAGGGAGAACGGGTATATGTGGAGGAAGGGCCACAGGCTCTATCGAGACACCAAGCGAAAGCAGGCGGATTGGAGACAGAAGGCGGAGAGCCTGGGCTACACTGCTGATGTCCTCCACGGGTGGTGGAAGCATATGCACACCTGGTACGGGAAGCTGTACCTGAAGAAGTCTGGTCAGGCCGCGGTCAAGCTCACCGACCGGGAGACCTATGTCATGGCAAAGTGCAGCTTCCTGGAGGGTGAGGTCCGCAAACGAGGAGCAGCTCCTCTGTCTACCATCACTCTCAGGCAGCCCACAGACAGCCAGTCCTCTTCTGGCCAGGAGACAGCGACCGTGTACAGGCAGGTGTCCACAGAGCACCCCGCGACAGAGACCCCCCCAACAGCTGCACACCTATGCTGGAGGACGTGGAGGATTCTCTCACACACATGGAGCAAGAAGAAGCAGAGACCACCAGGGACCAACCCACACCCACCCTCAGCTCCACCTCCACAGAAAGCAGACAGAGAGGCAGACCGGAGGGACAGAGCCACATTGTCCTGCTGGAGATCAGGGACACCATCAAGACCAGCGCAGATCTCCTCTCTCAGCTGGTACATTTCGAGATTCCATCCTCAAACGCAAGCCCTTCCTCACCTATGTGACCCAGACCCTCATGGACATGCCCGAGCCCCAGTACCAGGTGATGAAGGAGAGGATCACAGCGCTGCTGCACCACCCTCCAGGCCCAGCTGAACCTGCTCCCACCCACTCCAGGTCTGCTCCTCCACCCCAGGCGATGTCACAGCCCTTCCAAGGCTTTCAACAGCCCTTCTCCTACCAAGGCTATGGCTACCAGGACTTCCCTCAACAGAGGCAGCCCTTCCCAGTCCAGGCACAGGTTCCTCGTACGCCACAGGTGCCACCGATGCCACCGATAACACCGATGCCACAGATGCCACTGATGCCACCAATGTCACTGATGTGACCGATGCCACCGACGCCACAGATGCTACCAACGCCACAGATGCCACTGATCTCACCAATGCCACAGACACCACAGATGCCACCGATGCAACAGATGTTTCCTCGCATGCCACAGACACCTCACCTTGCCCAGCTGCACACCAGACATCTCCACAAGACTCCTCCTTCCTCCACCCCACAGCCAAGCCCGTCCTCAGAACATCTGTCATTGGTCCTGTGCCTGATATCCCAGGTCCTGGATGAAGGGCCTCTCAACCTCACTGGGCTGAGCCAGCTTTTTGAGAACTTCCTGAACACATCACCTCCTGTTGTCCTCTCGGGGCCAGGCACCCCAATGGTGCCTCAGACCAGCACTCCAGCCACTGCCAGCTCCACAGCCCCTGGACCCTTTTCACCTGAGACCATGGACATGCCTCAGAGTGCCTGAGAACATTGCCAGAGACTGAGTTGTTACCTGTTGACTTTATCTTTGCTTGGGACACTTTTCTTGGTTCCTTTTGCTTTTTAAATAAAGTCCTAAACTTTACTTAACTGTTATTAATAAAGGTTATCTTTGCTTCACACACTTGGGTCATTTCTTTTACTTAATAAAGTCTTGGTGGAAAGTTTTAGAAAATGGTTAAGCCTTTGCATGCTTATGGGATGGGCAGGGATACCTGTGGGATGAGTAATAGCTGTGGGATGGGTAATAGTTGTGGGATGGGCAGGGATACCTGTGGTATGGGTAATAGCTGTGGGATAGATAAGCCTCCAGTGCAAGCATAGTGGGACTGTATGGTCCACCCTCCCAGGTGCCACACCTATGGCCCTTTATTATCAATAACAATTTAATCATTGATCTACACATTTCAACATAAACACAACTCTTTATTAATGCCCTATTCATTGTAAGGCCACTCAACATATATGGCACAATCTCATCAGTGTGATGAGACAGGCTGAAGGAAGCATCCATTAAGCATCTACCATCCTGTCTTGCCACTCTGGTGCTCCAGCTGGGGAGTTGCACCAGTGTTTCAGGAGGTTGCGCTGCTTCTTCCCTTCACGTGAAGCTCTGTCGGGGCCTGGTACATCCACAGTATCGATCAGGTTTCGCCCTTGCCTCCATTCACCAGGCTCCATGTCCCCATTGCCTTGTTGACAGTCCACAAGCCTGTTCTGCAACACTGGGTAGCGGGTGCACATGAGATTGTGCAGGATGCAGGAAGCTTCCACGATCCTCCTCACGGTCTGTGGGCAATGCTGCATGGTGGTGAGAAGTACCTGGAACCTGTTGGCCAGGATGCCAAAGGCGTTCTCCACCACCCATCCTGCCCTGGACAGCCTGTAGTTGAGGATCCTCTCTTCACGGGTGAGGCATCTGGAAGTGTAGGGCTTCATGAGGTAGGTTCTGAGGGAGAAGGCGTCATCCCCCATGATAAAGTAGGGTACATCTTGTGTGTCGTTGGGAAGAGGTCTGGATCTGGGAAGCCCATGATGAGGTTGCGTTCCACCCCCTCCTTGAGGTCACTGGCATTATATATCTGGGCATCTGAAGCTGACCCGTCGCCTGAAGCATCAATGTACATGAACTTGTAGTCAGCATCGACCATGGCGAAGAGGATGATGCTGAAGAAGCCCTTGTAGTTGACATAAGTGGACCCTGAGTTGGCTGGAGCTTTGCGGGCCACGTGCTTCCCATCTATGGCTCCAACGGTGTGGGAGAAGTTCCACCTCTAATACCACTGTTCTGCAAGTTTCCTCCAGCCTTCTTCAGTGGAGGGACACTGGAGGAGCTCCTCCATGTCTTCTTCGATGATGGCCTGCACCACTTCTCTGACCACAATGCTGATGGTGTTGTGTGGCACCCTCCAGGCGTACTGCATGTTTCTGTACACGGTCCCAGAGACCAGGTGGTGCAGAGTTAGTGCCACCTTCAGTCTAGGGTCCAGGATGGGAAGGAAGTTGGTGTTTGCATTGGTCAACCTTGGTCTCAGACGTTCCACAACTTCATCAAACATGGCTGGCAGCATCCTCATGAAGTTCTGGAATGCACGAGTGTCTTCGTTCCTCAGCTCCACCATCAGTTTGTCATAGAGTCCAAACTTCGCTCTTCTCCCGATCCATTGTCGGACCCAGACACTTCTTGGCCGCCTCCTTTTCTTCCCATAGAAAAGGTGAAAGAGCCTGAAGAGGGCTTGGTTCTGGTGTTGAATGATGGCAGCTACCAAAAGGAGCATGCAATGATCCATGGTGGAGAAGAATGGATGCTGTGGAAGAACAAGAGGAAGGCTGAAGAGGTCTGCACAGCAGGGCTGCTGGACTCATACTGAGATCCAGATGATTTCCTCCCTCTTTTTATAGGAAATGTCGGTTTTCCGCAAGGTGTCCTTCTGCATCCTCCAGACATCCTCCAGACATCCTAAATATCCAAGATACATCCCCCATATGAACGTTTTTTCCATTTTAATGCTTTATATCCGAGCTGCATCCGCTTTCATCCTTTCTACATCTGTGCTACTAATGCTGTGTGTCCATTCCGTGTTCGTTTCGCTTCCTCCCTGTGTCCGTTTTCCGCTGAAGTTGCGCGGATGCACAGTGGATACCTAGCGGATATAGCGGATGCGTAACGGATGACAACGGACGTATAACGGATGTCCCCCGTATGTGTAGTGGATGTAGAAGGGACGCATTGGATACTTCATCCGCTCAAAAAGTTTTGTGCAGCTCAAAACTTTTTGAGCGGATGAAATCACAGTAGACGGATGCTGGACGGATAGAGAGTATGAAAAACTTATGCAGTGAGTACACAACAGATGCTTCACGTTTTCAAATGGATGGCCAGCTTTTTTGTCCGTTTTACATCCTCTTTGCATCCCTTGGTGCAGTGTGACATGGGCTTTAGGATTTTTGCAACTTTTTCTCTTTTGTGTGTGTTTATGGTCTTTTCCTTTATTTTTGAATTTTTACTGTTATCGAACCAATCAATTGGATTAAATTATACAACAACCTGAAGAATTTTTTCTTCTTTTTTATTATTATTACTATTTGGCTTCTTTTTCCTTACTATTTCCATTTGAAATTGCAATTAGTTATTTCACAATTGGATTAAGATCTAGAAGAACCTGAAGATTTTGAACTGTTTGTAATGAGTAGGAAATTAAGAGCTCCTGGTTCTTCAACTTCTAATTCCTCCTCTCCACCATCTGGAGGACAGCGTTCAATAGAATGTTAAAGCAAGAGAAAGAACAAGAAAAGGAAAAAGAAAAAGTCACTCTGCAGATGATTATGCAAGGAATTCAAAACATTCAAACAAGATCAGAGAATATTGAAAAGAGAATAGAGAACATTGAACAAAGAACAGAGAACATTGAGCAAACAACAGGGAAAACCGATGAAAAAGTGGAGAACATCCAACAAATGATGAAGAAGTATGATGAGAGACGACTAAAAATTGAAGAAGAAGATAAAAAAAGAGACAAGAAGATTGGAGACATTGATAACAGATTAACTGTAGTTGAACAAGATAAAAGTGGTATGCTGAGATGGGAGATGGACAGATCAGAATTTTATCTTAGATCCCAAAACATAGAGGAAGAAAAAGGACAAAATCTAGCTGAGATAATGATAGAAATATTGGCTGAAGCTTTGAAAATAATTGAAGAGAAGATGATGGATGGAATAGATGAGGTCTATCGAGTCTTCAACAAGATACACAATAAGAAATAACCTACCAAGAGAAGTTCACATCAGATTTACAAAGAAAGCTATTAAAATGCAAATATTGCAAGTGGCAAGAGAGAAAACATTGAAATACAAAGACAAGGAGATTGTGGTCTTGAAACAAGTACCCAGAAGAGTGAGAGAGATGAGATTTCCTGACCAAAATGCTACTTAAAAAAGAGGTGAATTATAGATGGCTGATTCCAGAAGGTTTAATGTTCACATGGCAAGAAGAGAGATACAGAATTGATTCAACTGAGAAAACTTAATCATTTTACACAGGATTTTTCAAGTGAGAAAAAATTGATTACAATTAATATAAATGGACTTAATTCAGCTGTTAAAAGAAGGAAAACTTTCCATAAATTAGAGAAATTAAAATTTGATATAATCTGCCTACAAGAAGTACATATTAAAAAGCAATATGAACAATTGTTGATACAGCCAAAACTGGGGAAAATATTTACCTCCTTGACACAATGCAAGAAAAGAGGAGTGGTTTTATATATTAAAGAGACTATTCCAGTGAAATTGATTTATACTGATGATGATGGAAGAATACTAATGGTGGAAATAATGGATAATAATATGAAAACACTGCTGATTGCAATCTATGCCCCGAATGACAAACAAGAGGAATTTTACAAAAAATTACATATGAAAATAATTGAACTGGACTATGCGAATATAGTTATGATGGGAGATTTTAATGGAATTGTAGATAACAATCTGGACTATACAGCACAGAAAATAACAAAACAAAACAGAAAGACTCTCCCTAAATCTTTCTTTAAAATGGGAGATGAAATAAACTTAAAAGATACATGGAGAGAAAGAAATGCTAAAATTAAACAATACACTTTCTACTCAAAGAGACACTAATCATGGTCCAGAATAGATATGATATGGATGACAACAGAATTGTTAACTACTATTTAAGAAATAAATATTGAAACAAGTACTTGGTAGATCATAATCCACTGACAATTAAATGGAAAGGACAAAGAAGAAGAGCTAGATGGACATTAAATAATACTATTTTAAAGGAAAAAGACTTCACACAGTGGATAGAGAAAGAATTTGGGTTTTTTTTAGAGAAAACAAAAAGGAAGATACATCAATTCAGCATGTATGGGATACAATGAAGGCATGTGCCAGAGGCTTGATAATAGACTGTACAAGGAAAAGAAATACCAAGAAAAGATTAGCCTCTAAGGCTTTAGAGGATGAGTATAAAGGACTTGAAAAAGAGCGAGAAAATGCCACAGAAAAAGGACATCAAGTTAAAAATGGATATAACTAAACATAAAATAGGTCTAACAGAAAAAGAAGAATTAGCACAGAAAATTGGAGGTGCTAAACAGAACTACTTTGAAGATGTAAATAAACCAGGTCGATGGTGAGCATATAAATTGAGAAAGGAGAAAGAATCAAGAAAAATATTGCAATTAATAGATGATCAAGGCCAATTTTGCTATGGTAGTAAAGAGAAGAAGGAAATCATCCAAGACTATTATGAGAAACTATATACGCAAGAGAATATTGATGAGGAAAGAGTTAAACAATACCTACAGAATGCTAAGTTACTCCAGATACCTAAAGAGATTGAAACAATGTTAGAAAGCAATATAACGATGATGGAGTTAACTGAAGCACTTAAGAAGCAAAATAATGGAAAGTCACCAGGCCCAGATGGAATTCTGGCAGAATTTTACAAAACATTACAAGAATCGTTGAATCTTCCATTGTTAGAAGTTATGAATGAAGTTATGTTAAAGAAGAGGATACCTAAATCATGGTCAGAAGCTTATCTTACACTTGTTCCAAAAAAAGAGGCCGATCCATGACAAATCAAGAACTATAGACATATTTCCCTACTAAACGCAGGTTACTAAATTTTTGCCTCAATACTGGCAGAAAGACTTAAAAAATATCTAAATAATTTTATCCATCCTGACCAAAATGGATTTCTGCCAAAGAGACAAATTAAAGAAAATATGAGAGTAATCGTGGACACTTTGGAATACTATGAGGCACATCCTGAAAAACAAATGGCTCTGATATTTCTAGATGCACAGAAGGCATTTGATAATGTGAATTGGCAATTCATGTTGTTACTGATGGAACAGATGGGCTTTGGTAAAAAATTTATCCAAGCAATACAAGCTATATATCATAAGCAAACAGCAAAGGTAATGATAGTGGGAGAACTGACAGATTCTATCAATATAAGAAAAGGAACAAGACAAGGATGCCCACTGTCACCTTTGCTATTTGTGTTAACTTTGGAAGTGCTAAATATAAATATTAGAGATGAAAAGAACATAAAAGGGATGAAAATTAAAAAGGAAGAATTTAAGTTGCAAGCATTTGCAGATGACCTGGTTTTTATTTTAGAAGATCCACTAAAAACAGCTTCAAAATTGATAGAAAAGATAGAGAAATATGGAAAGATGGCTGGTTTGAAAAAATAAGTAAAGATAAGACAAAGATCTTGACAAAGAATATGCTATCAAGACAAAAGGGAGAACTGGCAGACTTATTGAAAATTCAGGTCATGAACAAGATCAAGTTGTTGGGGATATACTTGACAGCAAGATGCAGTACATCAAGAATAATTATGTTAAATTTAAACAGCAGATAGCGTTAGATTTGGCAAAATGGGGAAATTTACAACTGTCATTAATTGGGAGAATATCAATAATCAAGATGAATATATTACCCAGAATTTTATATTTGTTTCAAACAATTCCAATTAGGCTTGGAAAAGATTACTTTGAAGATTTAAATAAAATCATGTTGAAATATATATGGCAAGGTAAGAAAGCAAGAATAAAGTTAAAACTTTTGCAAGATGCTAGAATAAGAGGAGGATTTGGTTTGCCTAATTGGGAGTTGTATTACCAAACTATAAATCTGATGTAGGTTAAGGAATGGATGACATTAAGAAATACAAGATTGCTGACAAATCAAAGGATCTGTTGTTAGATTAGACATGATCTGTTGTTGGGGTGGCATGCTTTTTTATGGTACAAGGGAACTTAAATACAGGGGTACTTTAGAAGACATTATATATGGGAGTCTCTGTGGTTAAACTAGGAGAAGATTAAAAGACAATATTATTTGAAAATTCCAGTCTGGCTATTGACTATTGAAGCATTTTCTTATCCTATAATATACAAAAAGGTACAAACAGTTAGGTATGGTGAAATATTGAATGAAAAGCGTGAACTAAAATCTATACAAAAACTAGAGGAACAAGGTATAAAGATGAATTGGTTTTAATATGCGCAAATATATTCAAGGTATGATAAAGATTCTAAAACAGGTTTCTATGATAAACTGACTGACTTAGATAAGATTTTGACAGGTACTGATGAAAAGGTGATTGCGGTATCTGCTATCCCGCATCAGATGGGCGTCTCATGATAGGGAGCGAAGGAGAAAGAAACGACAGGAGACGAAGTTCCTCGGGATGAGTGCGCGCAGAATGTCTGGGTACACGCTCTTTTATTATGCTCCTTCAAAAAGGGGGGGTCACTATCATTGTTTATTCAGAGCCTAGGTCAAGCCCAGGTCAGACAGGATATGCAAGGCTTAGATAAGGCAAAATACCAAGTCAGACAAGATGGCACAATCTACAATTTGATCAAGACATTCCTTACAAAGCTGCATGCCAGTCGATGTAATCACAAAGTGAATGCTTGACTCCTTGTCTCTGTACGTGCCCTGTAAAAGGTCACTGAGGAGACAGAAGTTCAATGATTACACGTGAATGATACAATGTTGCAAATGCCTGAATGATACATAGTTGTATTGATACACAGTTGCAAACACATAAATGATACATAGTTACAACATGTGATTACAAAATTGTATGGATAGTGTTAAGCCTGGGTTCCCCAACCAGGGTTAGGTAGACAAGCTAAACAGAATGTGCAGCGTTAGTCAGATAGGCACACAGATAAATGAGTGAGCTAAGCTTGTATGTTTATTAACATACAGTAAAAATAACAGATACGCTTGTGCTATCAAGAATATAGTTTATTCCATTATAAGTTCATAGCATAGTCAAATAACAGTCCAATAGTCATGTATCATGTAGTCAGTCCATTCAGGGATATTCAGTTAGCAAAGTCCATGTAGAATATCCTATGTCAGTTCACTTACAAATCAGTCCTTTGTTGTCTCTCCCGTTCGAGCAATGCAGTCTTGATTCCAAGCAGTAATCAGGGATCATCAAAGCCAGTGCAAGCAAGCTGTAGACTTGCTACTTTTATATTGTTTTCATAACCACTCCCTTAATTGCTATTTCACAGTTAAAGCTGCAGACACTTTAACATACACTAACTATGATTCATAGTTATTATTTCACCTAAACCAGTTAGGGTAAACAATGTTATCCCTAACAGATATTTATTAGAAATTAAACTAGAAAAAGAACAAGTTAAAGAAACTATGATTGCTTGGGGGAAGAATTTTGGATATGGGATTGATCTAAAGAAATGGCAAAAACTGTGGTTCTCAAAAATGTTGGAAATGTCATCAGACACCTGGTTCACATTACCATATGTGGTGGACTTGTGCGGATGCTAAAATCCACATGTGGTTGGAAAAAAATGACAAAAAAAAAACATATAGATTTGAAACCAGAGATATTTTTACTGGGAATTTTACCTGAAATATACAGTAAAGACTTGAAATACCTGATTTTAAATGTATTAACAGCGGTTAGGATTGTATTTGCTGAAATCTGGAAAATGAGAAAACACCATCAAAGGAGGAAATCATTAAGAAAATATTGGATTGTGTTGAAATGAGTAGATTGACATTTGAAATTAGAGAACAAGATGATAAACAATTTTATAAAATTTGGGATCTATTCTATCAATGGTTAGATAATAAAATATAGTAACAAAATATACAGACTTTTAGAAAATACTAAATATATAAAGCCCCTGTCACACTGCACCAACGGATGGAAAGAGGATGTAAAATGGAGAAAAACACTTGCCATCCGTTGGTAAACGCGATGCATCCATTCTGTACTCACTGCCTCCGTTTTGCTTCCTCTCTATCCGTCCAACATCCGTCTATTGACATTTCATCCGCTCAGAAGGTTTTGAGCTGCTCAAAACTTTTGAGTGGAAAATGTATCCAACGCGTCCGTTCTGCATCCGCTAGGCATACGGGGGACATCCATTCTGCATCCGTTACGCATCCGCTATATCCACTAGGCATCCGCTGCGCATTCGCGCAACTCGCATCCGTTACAGCAGTAAATGGATGCAGGGAGGAAGCGGAACGGACGCGCAGCATTAGTAGCACAGATGTAGAAAGGATGAAAGAGGATGCAGCTCGCAAAGAAAGCATTTAAAATGAAAAAAACGTTCACAGAGGGGACCTATCTCAGATATTAAGGATGTTTAGAGGATGCCTAGAGGATGCAAAGGGACACATAGTGGAAAACCTATATTGCCTATAAAAAGGGGGAGCAACTCACCTGGATCTCACTTTCAGACCAGCAGCCCAGCTGTGCAGACCTCTGCAGCCTTCATCTGCCTCTTCCTCTTCCACAGCATCCAGTCATGTCCACCATGGATCGTAACAAACTCATTTTGGCAGCCATCATCCTTCTGCAACAGTGCGAAGCCATCTACAGGCTCTGTGAACTCTACTACGGGAAGAAAAGGAGGCAGCCAAGAAGCGTCTGGGTCCGAAGATGGATCGGGAGAAGAGCAGAGTATGGACTGTACAACAAGCTGATGGTGGAGCTCAGGAACGAAGACCCTCGTGCATTCCAGAACTTCATGAGGATGCCTCCAGCCATATTTGAGGAAGTTGTGGAGCGGCTGAGACCCAGGTTGACCAAGGCAAACACCAACTTCCCGCCAAGCCTGGACCCTGGGCTCAAGGTGGCATTCACTCTGCACCACCTGGCCTCAGGGACCACCCAGTGGTATCAGAGTTGGAACTTCCCCCATACCGTTGGAGCCATAGATGGCAAGCACGTGGCCTGCAAAGCACCAGCCAAGTCGGGGTCCACTTATATCAACTACAAGGGCTTCTTCAGCATTGTCCTCTTCGCCATGGTCGATGCTGACTACAAGTTCATGTACATCGATGCTTCAGGCAATGGGTCATGTTCAGATGCCCAGGTATACAACGCCAGTGACCTCAAGGAGGGGCTGGAATGCAACCTCATCATGGGCTTCCCAGATCCAAACCCTCTGCCCAATGACACGCAAGATGTGCGCAACTTCATCGTGGGGGATGACGCCTTCTCCCTCAGAACCTACCTCATGAAGCCCTACACTTCCAGACTCCTGACCCGTGAAGAAAGGATCTTCAACTACAGACTGTCCAGGGCAAGGCGGGTAAAGAACGCCTTTGGCATCCTGGCCAACAGGTTCCAGGTACTTCTCACCACCATGCAGCATTGCCCACAGACCGTGAGGAACATCGTGGAAGCTTGCTGCATCCTGCACAATCTCATGCGCACCCGCTACCCAGTGTTGCAGAACAGGCTCGTGGACCTCCAACAAGGCAATGGGGACATGGAGCCTGGGGAATGGAAGCAAGGGCAAAACCTGATAGACACTGAGGATGTGCAAGGCCCCAACAGAGCCTCACGTGAAGGGAAGAAGCAGCGCAACCTCCTGAAACACTGGTGCAACTCCCCAGCTGGAGCAATGGAGTGGCAAGACGGGATGGTAGATGCTTAATGGATGCTTCCTTCAGCCTGTCTCATCACATGGATGAGATTGGGCCATGTATGTTGGGTGGGCCTACAATGAACAGGGCATTTAATAAAGAGTTGTGTTTATGTTGACATTTGTCGATCAATGATTACATTAGTATTGACAATAAAGGGCCATAGGTGTGGCACCTGGGAGGGTGGACCATACAGTCCCACTATGCTTGCACTGGAGGTTTATCTATCCCACAGCTATTACCCATCCCAAAGGTATCCCTGACCATCCCACAGGTATCTCTGCCCATTCCACAGATATTACCCATCCCAAAGGTATCCCTGCCCATCCCACAGGTATCCCTGCCCATCCCACTGCTATCCTTACCCCTCCCACAAGCATGCAAAGGCTTAAACCATTTCTAAAAGTTTCCACCAAGACTTTATCAAAAAAAATAAATGAAGCAAGTGTGTGAAGCAAAGATAAACTTTATTAATAACAAGCTGTAAAAGAAATATGACCCAAGTCAAGTGTCCAAAAAAAGTCTACAGGTAGCCACCCAGTCTCTGGCACTCTTCTTGGTCACTCGGAGGTGTGCCCAGTCTCAGGGGTGAAGGGTCCAGGTGCTGTGGAGGTGTCTGGTGCTGGAGTGCTGGTCTGAAGCCCCACTGGGGTGCCTGGCCCCGAGAGGACAACAGGTGGCGGTGTGTTGTGGAAGCTCTCGGACAGCTGGCTCAGCCCCGTGATGTTGAGAGCTCCTTCCTCCATGCCATGGGGTGTCAGCCCCACTACCAAGGACAGATGTACTGAGGCCGGGCTTGGCTGTGGGGTGGAGGAAGGAGCAGTGTAGTGGGGCTGTCTGGTCTGCAGCTGGGTGAGGACTGGCATGGGTGTCATCAGTGGCATGGGTGGCATCGGTGGCGTCGGTGGCATCAGTGTCGTGGGTGGCATCGGTGGCATCAGTGGAACTGGTGGCAATGGTGTCATCTGATGACTCTGTGCCTGGACTGGGAAGAGCTGCTGCCTGTGCTAATGGACCTCCTGGTAGCCGTAACCCTGGTAGGTGAGGGCCTGTGGAAAGCCTTGGAATGGGAGGGACATCACCTGTGGTGGAGGAGCAGACCTGGACTGGGTGGGAGCAGGTTCATCTGGATCTGGAGGGTTGTGAAGCAGATCGGTGATCCTGTCCTTCACCCCCTGTTACTGGGGTTCTGCCATGTCCCTGAGGGTCTGGTTCACATAGGTGAGGAAGGGCTTGCAGTTGGAGGATGAGGAGTCGGTGTGGACAAGCTGAGAGAGGAGTTCTATGCTTTTCCGGATGGTGTCCCTGATCTCCAGCAGGACAGTGTGGCTCTGTCCCTCCTGTCTGGCTCTCTGCCTTTCTGTGGAGGTGGAGCTGGGGGTGGATGCAGGTAGGGTTGTGGTGGAAGTGCTGTCTCCTTTCTCCCACTGCACCAGGGAGTCCTCCACATGCTCCACCACGTTTAAAACAAATGTCCGCGGGTTCTCCACCATGGGACGCTCCACAGAAACCTGCCTGGAGACAGGAGCTAACTCTCGGCCGGAAGAGGACTGGCTCTCAGCAGGCTGCCGGAGAGAGAGGGTTATGAGAGGGGCTGCTGCTGCTCCTTGGTGGTGGATCTCACCCTCCAGGAAGCTGCACCTGGCCATGACATAGGTCTCTCTGTCCGTCAGCTTAACCGTGGCCTGGCCTGATTTCTTGAGATGCAGCTTCCCGTACCAGGTGTGCATGTGCTTCCACCAGCCGAGGAGCACATCCAATGTGTAGTCCAGGCTCTCCGCCTTCTCTCTCCAAGCAGCCTGCTTCCTTTTGGTGTCCCTGTAGAGCCGGTGTCCCTTCCGCCACAGATGGTCATTCTCTCTCAGCCACTCCAGCACCTCATCCTTGTGTTCCTCCTCAATGGAGTATTGCCTCCTCTCCCTATCATGCGTCTGCCTCTTCCTCCCTCTGGCAGGGCCATATGGGCCCTCATCAGAGGGGCTTCGAGGTTGTAGGGGCTGCTCCTCCACACCACCAGCAGCAGCAGCAATAGCAGGATCATCATCATCATCAGCAGTAGCAGCAGCATCACCAGCAGGATCATCATCATCATCATCATCATCAGCAGCAGCAGCAGCAGCAGGATGATCATCATCATCAGCAGCAGCAGCAGCACCAGCAGCACCAGCAGGATCATCATCATCAGCAGCAGCAGCAGCACCAGCAGGACCAGGATCAGCAGCAGCAGCAGAGTAAGCACCAGGAGCCCTAGCAGGAGCATGAGCAGGACCAGGAGCACGAGCAGTACGAGCAGGATGAGCAAATCCAGGAGCACAAGCAGAACGAGCAGGACCAGCAGGACGAGGAGCATGAGCAGGACGAGCAGGACCAGCAGGACAAGCAGGACGAGGAGCAGCTTCAGCAGAGTAAGCACCAGCAGAAGCACCACCGTCAGGAGCAGCATGAGCAGAGTAAGCACCAGCAGAAGCACCACCGCCATAAGCAGCATCAGTAGAGTAAGCATGAGCAGAAGCACCACCGCCATAAGCAGCAGCAGCAGCTCCTCCAGAAGCAGAAGCAGCAGAAGCCCCAGCCGCAGAAGAGCGAGCCCGTGCTACAGAAGCCCCAGCAGAAGCAGAGTGAGGGCCAGGGGGCGGGAGGGGGGCCCTGTCCCTCTTGCCAGGGCTGGCAGCAGATGGCTGAGGCTTTCTCTTCTTCCCCATGGTTGTGGGGTTGCTGGCTGGCAGGGAGTCTGGCAGGGAGTCTGGCAGGGAGTCTGGCAAGCAGGCATGCACCAAGGCTTGCAGGCAGCCATGCACCAAGGCTTGCAGGCAGCCAGGCACCAAGGCTGGCAGACAGCAAGGCTGGCAGGGAGGCTGGCAGGATGGCAGGCAGTAAGGCAGGCAGCAAGGCTCACAGCAAGGCTGGCAGGCAGGCATGCAGGCAGGGCAGGCTGGCAAGGCACTCGATGTGTCCGGATGCAGGTCTTTCCTCTGAATGGTGACCTGCTTCTGAGCTGCT
This sequence comes from Laticauda colubrina, assembly GCA_015471245.1. Taxonomy (NCBI): domain Eukaryota; kingdom Metazoa; phylum Chordata; class Lepidosauria; order Squamata; family Elapidae; genus Laticauda; species Laticauda colubrina. The sequence continues at coordinate 13,625,779 of BLBF01000016.1, read as the reverse complement.
TCCCATTATATCCGTGGGGCTTCCACAATAAATCCCCCCCGCATACGCAGTGAACGCTGTGCATCCACTAGGCTTCCGCTGTGCATCCACTAGGCTTCCACTCTGCATCCGCTTCAAACGCTGTGCATCCGCTGTGCATCCACTTCATCCGCTCGGCGTCTGCTCTGCATCCGCTGTATCCGTTCCGCATCCGCTTTGCTTAGGTCCCCCGGAAGCCTAGCGGACGTGCCATCTGCTCTCATCCACTCCCATCTGCTAGGCTTCCGCTCTGCATCCGTTTTCTATCCGCTCTGCGTCCTCCCCCCGTCCGTTCCTTTCCGTGTTATCCGCTCTAGTTATGCAAATTTTTGCCCCTTTTGAGAGCATATAACAAGATGTATTCTTTCCTTATTATATCTACAAAATGATTTTAGGATAGATTTGGGATGATAATATGAACTGTCACAAAACAAATTTAAGCCCATGTCACACTGCACCAACGGATGCAAAGAGTATGTAAAATGGACAAAAAAGCTTGCCATCCATTGGTTAACGCAATGTACTCACTGCCTCCGTTTTGCTTCCTCTCTATCCGTCCAGCATCCGTCTATTGATGTTTCATCCGCTCAGAAAGTTTTGAGCTGCTCAAAACTGTTGCGCGGAAAATGTATCCAATTCATCCGTTATGCATCCGCTATGCATCCGCTACGCATCCGTTCTGCATCCGTTACACATCCGCTATATCTGCGAGGCATCTGCTGCGCATCTGTGCAACTCGCATCCGCTCGGACGCAGGGAGGAAGCGGAACGGATGTGGAATGGATGCAGAACGGATGCAGCACGGAAACATAGCGTTTAAAATGGAAAAAACGTTCGCAGAGGGGACCTATCTCAGATATTAAGGATGTCTAGAGGATGCCTAGAGGATGCCTAGAGGATGGAAAGGGACACCTATACTGCCTATAAAAAGAGGGAGCAACACATCTGGATCTCACTTTCAGAACAGCAGCCCTGTGTGTGGACCTCTGCAGCCTTCATCTGCCTCTTCCTCTTCCACAGCATCCAGTCATGTCCACCATGGATTGTAACATGGTCCTTTTGGCAGCCACCATCCTTCTGTAATAGTGCGAAGCCATCTACAGGCTCTGTGAACTCTACTACGGGAAGATAAAAGGGTGGCCAAGAAGCGTCTGGGTACGAAGATGGTTCACCAGAAAAGCAGAGGACGGACTGTACAACAAGCTGATGGTGGAGCTCAGGAACGAAAACACTCGGGCATTCCAGAACTTCATGAGAATGCCTCCAGCCATGTTTGACGAAGTTGTGCAGCGCCTGACACCCAGGTTGACCAAGACAAACACCAACTTCCGGCCCAGCCTGGAACCTGTGCTCAAGGTTGCACTCACTCTGCGCCACCTGGCCTCAGGGACCACCTACAGGAGCATGCAGTATGGGTGGAGGGTGCCACCCAACACCATCAGCATTGTGGTCAGAGAAGTGGTGCAGGCCATCATCGAAGAATACAAGGAGGAGCTCCTCCAGTACCCCTCCACTGAAGAAGGATGGAGGAAAGTTGCAGAGCAGTGGTATTAGAGGTGGAACTTCCCACACACCGTTGGAGCCATCGATGGCAAGCACGTGGCCTGCAAAGAGCCAGCCAAGTTGGGGTCCACTTATTTCAACCACAAGGGCTTCTTCAGCATCATCCTCTTCGCCATGGTCGATGCTGACTACATGTACATCGATGCTTCAGGCAGCGGCTCATCTTCAGATGCCCAGGTATACAACGGCAGTCACCTCAAGGAGAAGGTGGAACGCAATCTCATCGTGGGCTTCCCAGATCCAGAACCCCTGCCAAACGACACACAAGATGTGCCCAACTTCATCGTGGGGGATGACGCCTTCTCCCTCACAACCTACCTCATGAAGCCCTACACCTCCAAATACCTCACCCGTGAAGAGAGGATCTTCAACTATAGGCTGTCCAGGGCAAGGCGGGTGGTGGAGAACGCCTTTGGCATCCTGGCCAACAGATTCCAGGTACTTCTCACCGCCATGCAGCATCACTCACAGACTGTTAGGAGGATCATGGAAGCTTGCTGCATCCTGCACAATCTCATGCGCACCCGCTACCCAGTCTTGCAGAACAGGCTCGTGGACCTCCAGCAAGGCAATGAGGACATGGAGCCTGGGGAATGGAGGCAAGGGCGAAACCTGATAGACACTCAGTATGTGCAAGGCCCCAACAGAGCCTCACGTGAAGGGAAGAAGCAACACAACCTCCTGAAACACTGGTGCAACTCCCCAGCTGGAGCGGTGGAGTGGCAAGGCAGGATGATAGATGCTTAATGGATGCTTCCTTCAGCCTGTCTCATCACATTGATGAGATTGTGCCATGTATGTTGGGTGGGCCTACAATGAACAGGGCATTTAATAAAGAGTTGTGTTTATGTTGACATGTGTGGATGATTGATTACATTATTATTGATAATAAAGGGCCATAGGTGTGGTACCTGGGAGCGTGGACCATACAGTCCCACTATGCTTGCACTGGAGGTTTATCTATCCCACAGCTATTACCCATCCCAAAGGCAGACCTGCCCATCCCACAGGTATCCCTGCCTATCCCAGAGCTATCTTAACCCATCCTACAAGCATGCAAAGGCTTAAACCATTTCTAAAAGTTTCCAGCAAGACTTTATTAGAAAAAAGAAATGAGGCAAGTGTGTGAATCAAAAATAGACTTTGTTAACAACAAGCTATAACACAAAAATGAGTCTCTGGCACTCCTCTTGGTCGCTCAGTCTGAGGGGTGAAGGGTGCAGGTGCTATGGAGGTGGCTGGTGCTAGAGTACTTGTCATCAGCTCCTCCAGAAGCAGAAGCAGCAGAAGCGCCAGCCCCAGAAGAGCGAGTCCGTGCTGCAGAAGCCCCAGCAGAACCAGAGTTAGGGCCAGGGGGCGGGATGGTAGCCCTGTCCCTCTTGCAAGGGCTGACAGCAGATGGCTGAGGCTTGCTGTGCTTCAGCATGGTTGTGGGGTTGCTGGCTGGCAGGGAGACTGTCAGGCACCAAGGCTGGCAGGAGGGCTGGCAGGCAGGCATGCACCAAGGCTGGCAGGAAGGCTGGCAGGGAGACAGGCACCAAGGCTGGCAGGGAGACAGGCACCAAGGCTGGCAGGAAGGCTGGCAGGGAGGCAGGAACCAAGGCTGGCAGGCAGTCTGACTGGCAGCAAGGTTGGTAGGCAGGCAGACAGCAAGGCTGGCAGGCAGGCAGACAGCAAGCCTGGCAGCAAGGCTGGCAGGGAGGCTGGCATCAAGCCTGGCAGCAAGGCTTGCAGGCAGACATGCAGGCAGACATGCAAGCAGACATGCAGGCAGGACAGGCAAGGCAATCGATGTGTCTGGAAGCAGGTCTTTCCTCTGAATGGCGACCTGCTTCCGAGCTGCTTCCGTTATATCCACGGGGCTGACGCAATGCATCCTCCCCGCATGCGCAATTAATGCTCGGCATCTGCTAGGCTTCCGTTGTGCATCCGCTGTGCATCCGCTGTGCATCCGCTGTGCATTCGCTTCATCCGCTGTGCATCCGCTCTGCATCCGCTGTATCCGTTCCACGTCCACTTTGCTGAGGTCCCCCGGAAGCCTAGTGGATTTGCCATCTGCTCCCATCTGCTTCCATCCGCTGGGCTTCCGTTCCGCATCTGCTTTCTATCCGCCCTGCGTCCTCCCCCCGTCCGTGTTATCCGCTCCGGTTATGCAAATTTTTGCCCCTTTTGAGAGCGGATAACAATGGATGGAACATTTTGCTTGTCCGTTGTGTCCGTTTTGCATCCATTGGGCAGTGTGACAGGGCCTTAAGGAAAATATGATTATTTCCTAAAGCATGAGTGAATAAAAGTATAGTCAAATGATTGATTAATAATGATATTAATGTATTTAATATTGGATTGAAAATACAAGATCATATACAATGTAATTGGAATTGAAGACTACAAAATGGAAGCCCAAAACAATTTGTAAACCAACTGGCAAACTGTATGTACATATATGGAAGATAGATGGCTTGATGTTTTTATGTTTTGTTTGTTTATCTTTGTTTTAAAAACCAATAAAAATTAAGCAAAAAAAAAAACAAAGGTCTTGACTATTCAGCTTGTATTTTATTTTTCTGATTTTTTTTGGCCAATATGTAATGCAAAATATTTATTTGTTGAGATTTGAAGTTGCCATAATCATAATTACTACATGGTTTAACTAGCATGAACATGATACTTTCTGCTCCATGATTATATGAGTAGGAAAATCCCATGCATAAATATGGGTTTGAGACATGTATCTTGGTGGCAATGCATTTAAGAAAGATCTAAATCATAATAGAACACATCTGAACATGGGCAAACAGTGTCATACAGAAGTGTTATAAAGAAATTCAAAGGTCAGTGTAGCCGCTGAGATCCGTTTAACTCAATAAAGTGAACAGTGAGAGAAAATCTGATTATAATACAATAATATTTAGGAGGCTGACAAGTGGATCATAAGACCAAGGTCACTTCGGGTTTTAATAGGTTGCAATGGAAGAATGAGTGCACTTGCTTCAATGACTTGGGCAGGGTGTCAAACTGGATTTCTTTGAAGGCCGGATCAGCATTGTAGTTCTCCTCTGTTGGCTGGTGGGGGGGGGGGGCAGGGAGTGTGGGGAGATGGGTTGGATTCCTCCTGCAGCACCTTGCCAGATAAAACAGGGCACGGGGGGCTGTAGGCGGCCCCTCCGTGCCCTGTTTTTGGCCTCCCCGGCCTTTGGCAGCATTCTGCTGGCCAAAAATGGATCTTGCTGAGAGATGGGATTTTGTGAGAGGGATCTTGGAGTCTTAGTGGAAAACCAGTTAAATATGAGCCAGCAGTGTGTAGTGGCAACCAAAAAAGCCAGTGCAATCCTAATGCACCACACTATAAAAAAGATGTTGAGACTCTAGAAAAAGAAGAAAAAAGAGCAACAAGGATGACTGGAGACTAAAACATATGAAGAATGGTTACAGGAACTGGGCCTGGCTAATCTAGTGAAGAGAAAGACCAGGGGAGACAGGATAGCAGTCTTCCAATATTTGAGGGGCTGCCACAGAGAGGAAGGAGTCAAGCTATTTTTTAAAGCACTTGTAGACCAGACAAGGAATAATGGATGGAAACTGATCAAGGAGAGATTCAACCTGGAAATAAGGAGAAATTTTCTGACAGTGAGAACAATCAACCAATGGAACAGCTTACCCTCAGAAGTTGTGGAGCTTCATCACTAGAGGCTTTCAAAAAGAGATTGGACTGCCATTTGTCAGAAATGGTGTAGAGTCTCCTGCTTGGGTGGGGGGTTGGACTAGATGACCTACAAGGTCCCTTCCAACTCTATTAATCTGTAATCTGAATTGGGGGCTAGACTAGATTATCTTCAGTTGATACATTCTTTGATACTTAGGTTCAAAGGCTGCTTTCAATTTCATCTGTTTGTGACAAAGAGGAAAACATTTAGTTCAAAATTGGAATCTAACATTTAGAAAAGTCCATACAAAATGTGCCATTTTAAGCAGCAGGTGACATATCATCTTACATTAGCCTAATTAAATCTGTTGGCACTTAAATAATTCATTGCCTTGAAAGTCTTATTAAATAGCCTTTTAAGTGGGCTCACACCTGTTAACCTCACAATGACCCCTAAAACATCTCTGCTGTCTTGAAGTGTCCCCTTTCAGCCTTGGCTGTTACCACATCCAGGAAAGGAGCAGCAAACAAAACTGAAAAGAAGAAAGGGAAAGTATGACAAAGAAGAGAAGAAGCTGAAGAGTCTTGAAAGTGGACAAATGAAAGAAAGAGAAACATAATTCATTCATGTATTCATGACACATTTCTACAGCCACCAGTTTTAGCAAAACAACTCTGGGTGGGTGACAAAACATCTAAAGAATCTAAATTGAGATAAGTTATTGGAAAGGCTTTGATTTTCTACATTTATAATTTTTAAAAGGAAAAAGTAAAAATAAGGTGGGATACACACTCCCAGGCCGTCGGGTTCAGACCTGAGACAATTTAACCCACCTTGGGAGATCCTGGGGTTGTCACTGCCAGAAGGAATGTTGGGGGACCACCAAAATGGGATTGGTGAGGAGAAAAATGTCTTCACCCCTCCCTGGTGCACCTTTCTTCTGAGATTTGGAACAGAACCAGTGGTGGGATTCAAATGTTTTTACTACCGGTTCTGTGGGCTTGGTGGGCATGGCCGGGGAAGAATACTGCAAAATCTCCAGTCAGAGGTGGTATTTGCCAGTTCTCTGAACTACTCAAAATTTCCTCCATCAGCCTCCAGAACTGGTCAGAACCTGCTGAATACCACCTCTGAACAGGAATCCCACCGTCATGGTGCCTCTGCCTACCAGTTACTTTTAAGAAATTCTGGAAAGATACCCAGGAGAGAAGACATAAAAAGTTACCTGACTGCATTACTTTCTGAGTTAAGAAAAAGAAACCAGACTCCCCAGATACGTGGGTTTGCCTTAAAGTAGAAGAATCATTCTCCCAGAGAAAATGGGTCACTGTTTTTCTTAACTGTTCTTTGATGAACAAATTAGAAAGACTTGGAGGCTATTTCCAGGATTTGAAGTGGGTCAGGATGGATGGTGATTGTCCATCTGCTGGAGGGATTGTGCTGTGGGTAGTTAATATTGCCAACAGACAAGAACAGTTACACAAGAGGGCTCATCAGCCCACCCTCCAAAATAGGATGGACAGTAATAGAAAATAGATTAGCACAATAAAATATCTCATAGATATTTTCAATATTCAGCATAAAGGTTTGAAGGGATTATAGAAATTTTGCAGTTATGCAACCAGCTGTTCCTATGGTAGGTAAGACCAATGAAACCATTATTAAGAAAGGGGTCTTCCACCAAAATAAGAAGGGCAGGGGGTGCCAACTTTTTCTTGACTCAGCCAGAGATTGATGGGAGAATACAAAGATAGGCTAGCTACCTTCCACCAATCTCACCTTAGCACATTATGTTTTATCAGAAGCTGGAGGAATGATCATGTAATCCATCAGAAGTTGCCACTACTATGAACAATCGAGCAGACAGATAACATTGCTGGATAGTTCCACCAGAGTGTGAAGGGAAGGCAGATGGTTGGTCAGTTCTAGAATAAGCTTGGACTACAATAGAAACTGATTCCTTAGGATGTTTTGAACCATGACATGACAAAAATAAAAGTGACTCCCAATTCATTTTTATTTGTGATGATCACTTTGTACCTAGACAAGATCACACTAAATCAGGTTGTCTCCTTAGTTCCTTTCTTAGGGCTTTCAGCAGCAAGAGAAAAAGTAGTACCAGAGGCATACACTATGACACACTTTTTATTTGATTGATCTGATTTATACATCTTTCTGGACTGGCAAGTACAGCAAACAGTAAATAATTGAAAACAAGAACAGAATAAAAAAAGTTTAAAATATAGATTATAACTAACCATAAAATAAAATGATGCAACATGTAAAATATCTTTCTGACATAATGAAATATATGAATATTTATACATCAAATTTCCAAAATTTCCAAGTAGTACATTCTACAGCTTGGGAATAATGCAGAAGGGACTTTTTCAAATGCCCAAAAGATGGGTCTCTGATACAAACAGCTCTGCTGATCTTAATCACTGCTCAGGTTCATTACAGGAGAGGAAACTCAGTCCCAAGTTACATATCTATTAGATGCCCTGATAATGAAGCCCAAGTCAAGATGGATCTGTTGACTTAGGCCAAAGAATCAGATAAAATTATTGCAGCATGCCTGGATCTGAGCAGGCTGCTTTCTACCAACATTTGATAAAGGACATGCTACAGTGCATAAAAGAACCAAGCTGTTCTGTGGGAGTGAAATAGAGATGAAGAAGAAATAGTCTTGGCTTCTCAAATGGCTCTCATTCTGTACATAATCTAGTATATCCCAAGAATTTATCCAATTGCTTTTCTCCTGAAATTCAGTCTACTTCACCATTCATGAAGGTCCCTTCAGCTCTGCAAAAGAAAGAACGATTCCCTACTCCCAGACATTTCTGCATCCCACAAATCAGTGACAGCATCCAAAGTACAGATAGTCCTCAATCTATAGCCAGTTATTTAGCAACTGTTCAAAGTTATGATGGAGTCACAAAAAGCTACTTATGATTCAGTTCTGAAGTTTTGATCTCTGCTTCCCTTACATGATCAAAAGAGTGCATTTTGAGCACTCAACAACCAACCTAAGCGAATGGCATGTAAATTATTTACCAAAGTGAAAACAATGGACTTTTAAATTCTCCTGGATCACCTGTTTGATTAATTGTTTAAGGCAGGAGTGTCAAACTCACATTGTCATGGTGGCATCATGTGACGTATTGGGACTTTCCTCCCTTTGCAAAATCAGATAAGGGTGTGGCCAACACATAATGCATCTGGTCAGCAGACTGTGAGTTTGATAGTCCTAGTTTAAGACATCAGGGTAGTAACCCAGAGACCATGAGTTCTAGTTTTACTTAAGGCATGAAGCCAACTGGATGAAAGTGAGCCAAACATTTTCTCTCAGCCTAGGAAGAAGGCAATGGAAAACCACTTTGCAAGGAAACTGAAGAGCTACTTCAGGCAATTGACAAGAGTGAAAAACTGACTCTCTTTCTCAACATTAGACTGGTGGTTCTAATTGTATTGCTAACAGGAAGAAGTATAGTGAATATGGGACTTTTTATGTATGACATTGGCTGCAAGATTGCTTTAGGTGAAAAGATGGAAAGAAGAGGACATACAATGAAAGAATGGAGCTAGCCACCATGGCAAAATTGATAACCTTGATTATAAACTATGATTTGATTAAATGTTTTGTGACTTGGAGATCACTGCTAGATTCCTTACCGGGGGAAAAAATATCAACTTTTGACTTTAAGTTTTAAGCATTAGATTTGATTTGAGCAGAAATATATTGTGCATTTATAATTATGAGGTTATTTATATTTGACAATATATTATATATTAGATTAAAATTAAGAGAAGAACCTATTACGAACATTCTTTTTTTAGAATGCTGAGTATTATCTTCTAAAACTAAGTAAGGTCTTTTAAGTATAAAATAGGCAATACATCAGAGGTGGTATTCAGCAGGTTCTGACCATTTCTGGAGAATCGGTAGGGGAAATTTTGAATAGTTTGGAGAACCAGCAAATGCCACATCTGATGGACCCTGCCCCCATCCATTCTCTTCCTCCCAAGTCCCAGCTGATTGGATGGAACAGCTTGTGTCCTGGAATTGTGGGTGCTCCATTGATGGAGGTTTTCAAAAGAAAAGATTGGGCAGCCATTTGTCTGGGATGGTGAAAGGACCCCCGCTTTCAGCAGAGGGTTGGATTATAAGGCTTCCAAGATGCTCTTGATAGGTTTTTATTAGATAGCTGAGATGGACTTAAAACATCAGCTGAATATCAGCTGAAGAACGATTCTTGGAAATCATTGTGGAGAAATAGACAAACTTTATTTCTTCATTGGGTGATAGGATGTGTGAGTGTGGTAAATATAATATACCCTGACATGAACAAAGCATTTGACAGAGTACCTGTGATATGCTGATTAGCAAGATAGTTAACTATGGGATAGATGGCATGACAGTTAAATAGATTCATAGCTGGTTTAAATCCCTATCATCTTTGCATATGACAGAAAATTAGAGAGATGCCTAAAAGACAGAAGTGAAATTCATAGAATCATAGAATTGTAGTGGTGAAATGGATCTTGGAGGTCTAGTCCAATTTCTAGTCCAACCCCTTCTTTATACTATTCAGAACAAAGGATTGTTCAATCTTTTCTTGAAAACTGCAGCAATGGAGAAATCACAACTCCATGAGACAAGCTGTTCTATTGATTAAATGTTTTCACTGTCAGGAGATTCATCCTTATTTCCAGGTTGGATCTCTCTCTGACAAATTTCATCCCATTGCTTCTTGTCATGCCCTCAGGTACTATGGAGAGTAAATTGACATCCTCTTCCCTGTGACAGCCCTTCAAGTATTGGAAAACTGCTATTGGGAGTCCCCTAAGCCTCCTCTTCATTAGGCTAAATATTCCTAGCTTCCTTAGCTGTTTCCATATGATTTAGCCTCCAGATCCCTTCTCATCTTTGTTGCTCATCTCTGCGCTCTTTCCAGATCCTCAGCATCTTTTTTGTATTGTGGTGAACAGAACTGGACACAGTATTCCAAGTATGGTCTCACTAGTGCAATGAATACATTCACTTCCTGCAATCCTAGTGTCATGCGAAGTATTCAAAATACTCTTGATAGATTAAGCAAGTGAATTACTGAAAACAGAAAACAAAATACATCTCTCACAAAGCACATTTGTTTATAAATAATTATTTATTTATGAAGCCTTGGTGCAGTGGTTAGAGTTCAGTACTGCAAAATACTCCCACTGCAATTTGACAGATCAAATCCCACCAGGCTCAAGGTTGACTCAGCCTTCCATCCTTCCAAAGTGGGTAAAATGAGGACCCAAATTATTGTGGGCGATATGCTGATTCTGTCAACTGCTTTGAGAGAGCTATAAAGCACTGTAAAGTGGTATATAAGTCTAAGTGCTATTGCTATTTGCTTAGGATATAGGCACAAAATGGAGGCATTTGACTTGAAAATGATATTTGTGCAGAAGGAAAATAGAATTTTAGGTCTATCTATCTATAAACCTAGAGTTTCCAAATTTTTGAAAGTAATGGTTTCACTAGATTTTATTTTGGAAAGACCTATTTTTAAACAATTTAAAAAGAATCAGACAAATATGAACAGGTTCGGAGAAGGGTAAAAAGATAATTAGGAGACTGATGAAATTGATACATCTAGCTTTGACTGAGAGGTAATAATGCTACCAAAGGGCTTTTACAAAGAAAATCATAGACTTTCCTCTTTCATCCAGGGATCAGAACACACAATAATGTAGTCAAGTTAATGGAAGGTAAATTCAGTTTGAATGTGAGGAAAAAATTGCTCTCAGTAAGAATAGTTCAAAAATGAAACCCAAAGGAATGTAACAATGCTTTTTCTTGCTGTTAAAAACCTTCATGATAAAGTTTCATCTTAACATGACCATAACGATTTCCACAAATTCCCACATTATTTTTAAGGTGCTTCCCAGCTGAGTTCTTTATGATCAGGAATATTCTCAGATATCTATGCTGGACTCAGCAGTTTCCTGGTTCCTTCTAACCATTGCATTCAAATGGAGTCTAGAAGCCCTTCTCATGGATACATGAAACTGGATTTGTGGAGCAGAGGACTGAATGCAATGATTTTATTGGCCTCTTGTAATTTTATGTTTATATAATTCTGTTATGTAATTTAAGGCAGTGATATAGCATGGTAGAGTTTCTCAAATAGAAAGAAGCAGATATATCATTTATATAAAGTTATTTTGTTTAAAGTATAGTAGTAATTATATAATTAAAGCTTACTCAATTTCTTTTCCACATATAAAACTGGGGCTGCTGATGGTGGCACGGATAGTTAAATTAACCTATACTGGACTTATTTTCTCCTTTAAATGTCTTGACTTCAATTCCAGCTTCATCTTGAAGGCAAGTCATCCAGTTGCAAATGCACAGACCTGGAACCAAACTCATAACATAGTCATATGATTGTTGTCAAGACAACCAATCTAGTTTATAATTAAAAATATGCTGAAATATTTTGATATTTCCAATTTAGAACTAATATAGATATATTTACATTAGAAAAGAGACTTTTGGAATCTCTTTCTTATAACCTCATCTTGTACCAAAGAGGAGATGGAGCTCTTTTCTGATAGAAAATGAAACTGCAGCTGTGAATGATTTATACAATTGCCAGAATCCTTGTCATTCAGAGAAGTAACTCTTGGAAATTCTGCAATGGGATCATGTGTAATTAGCCAGGAAAAGCCTATCACCATGACATGGCTTTTACCAGATCAAACTGAACCAACTCCCAAAGTTGTAATAACTATGTTGGTTTTCAATCTGATAAAGTTTCAGTAAATGATTATGTAAACAGATTATATACTATGGTAAATTGGTTGTAAATGGGAAATTGTTTAGTCATTGAAATACTTTCTGCTCAATAAATCTTGCTAAAGAAGACTCTTGGACAATCTTACTTGGGAAGAATTAATTTCAGTTTGAGGTAGCTGTCAAAAAAACTTCCAGTCATACCAAGAGATCTAAACAGAAATAGTCCACAATGAATGATTTTCACAACCAGAGGATAAAGAGATTTTTCAGGGGAATTCCATGATAAACAATTATATGGACAACACGTATAAAATTATCTGAGCAAATTGTGCATTGAACCTTTACATTTCTTAGGTAAAGGAAATGGTTATTATGATTTACATTATATATTTACTATAGTAGCCAAATGGATCACCAAATCCCTCAGAAACAGATTTTCTCATACTGTCTCCTATCAGATAAATAGATCTGGAAACAAACTGTCCTATCAGTAAGGTTTCAAAAGGCAGAGTACAAAGAAGCTAAAGTATCTTGATTACACCAAATTCAATCCAAACCAGTCTTTAAAGCAACAGAAACAAAATCCTCAGGAAATCAGGCATAAAATGAAGGGGCAAGCTGAAGTTTAGAGTTTAAGTGAACTGTTAAAGTATGGCTTTAAGTTATAAGCCCAAGGAGCAGGAGTGGGATTCTACCTGGTCAGACTGGTTTTATAGAACCAGTTGTTACAATTCTGCACAGTTCAGAGAACTGGCAAATCATGCCACTGGTTGGCCCCACCCCTCCCCTCCCCTCCCTGCCCTTACCTCACTCCGTACCTGGCATGTGTACCATCCAACTTGCCTGAGTTATGCCTTCACCTAATTTTTGGTAAGTGGCTATTTTCCCTTTTATTCCCTCCTACCCTCAGCTGTTCTGACTACCAGCTGTGCTGGGAGATTTAATTAGCTAGAAAGCTAGAAATTGTTGGATTTCTTGCTTTCTCGCTAATCTAAAAGCAGAGCTGAACCTTCCTTCGGACTGAAGCTTTTATTTTTCAGTGCAGACTCAGGTAGAAGATGGCAGAAACATAGATCTCTGAGTGAATCTGTGATTCTGTGAGCAGCTCAATCTGCCTGCCTACTTTGCTTGATTTTGGGTAAAAGTTGCTCTTTTTTAATTAAAAAAATCAATATTTACATAAATATTTACAATATTTACAATATTTACATACAAGCCATGCCCAGCCAGTCATGTGACCACCAAGCCATGCCCATTCAGCAAGCACACCCACAGTCACATGACCACCAGACCATGCCCACAAATTAGGCCACACCCACAGAACCGGTTGTTAAGAAATTTAAATCCCACCCCTGCCAAGGAAAGCTGCAACAGACATGGTTTTTTAAAGAAGCAGCCTCCACTCATAGATAGCACGTATTGATTAGTTCTTAAGGAAGGCAGATTTGTTGTCAGCTCAGAAAACAGTCTCATTCCCTGTCCCGAATCAACTTTTATTTCTGAGGAACTCAATCTTACAGCATTGTACAATTGTACCATTTAGTTTGTTGTTTCACTGCTCAGTGTTAGCATCATCAGTTGTGGGCTGCCTTTGGAATCAGATGCCTGAGTTACTGATTCTGTATACCTATTGAATGCACCTTCTCTGACTCTTCCTTCTCTGGAGAGGACTCCTCCAATGGTATCATGACACAAATAAACATGTTAATTTTGAAAATGTCAAAAAATGTCTAGCTTTCCTGCCTCCATGATCTGGTTTAAATGCATTTGGCACTGAAACAAGTTGGTCTGTCCTGGATATCAAGATGTTTTGAGCATAGGCATGTTGACATGATAACATAAAATGATCCCTCATTTTCTGTAGTCTTTGAAGAAAAGAAACATTTAATATGCTCCAGGGAAACTTGTGCAAAAAACTAGATGAGATTTAGAAGGTAAATTCTCCAGACTAGACCATCTAAGCTGCTTCTGTGAGCTGCTTTCTGATACACAGATTTATCTGAATTTGGGATGAACTCCTGGTTTTCTTGATTTAATTAAGCATTCTTTTATAGGATGCCAGGAGAGAAATGAAATGCTCTGAGTGGCCATCTATCTATGAGACATCCTACACCCCTAGTTGGTTTTAAATATTTAATTTTCAAAGGCATTTTGGAAAAGATAGAATTATTTAAAAGGCTACCATGCAGGTGAAGATAGAAAGAGATGAGCAATGAAATTATATATACACTAAAAGAGAGGATTGCTCTGAGAACTCAGTGTACCTTAATTCCAAATAGTCAAGCTTTAGAATTAACAAAAAATATTTGGAGAGGAGCCACTTTGAGAAAATATTTGTCTAATTACTGTAATTAGTACTTTTGGTTTGAGTAACTGTAACTACATCTTGGGTTGAATTACTTTTTTTTCTAGCCCTAGTACAGATTCCTTATATCAATAGATTTTACTACCCTTGGCTTTTTGGTATTTGTATTGTCCTGGGGCACCCAGGGTTACTTCCATATACTGCAGCTGTATATGTGAAAACAACATGGCTAAATATTGGTAGAAACATTGTCAGCTTTCATGTACTCAGATTCTGACTCTTCCTCTCTATAACATTGAATTCAAAATCCATCCTTCCTTCCTTCCTTCCTTCCTTCCTTCCTTCCTTCCTTCCTTCCTTCCTTCCTTCCTTCCTTCCTTCCTTCCTTCCTTCCATATTGGTGTGGGTATGTGGGTGTGGGTGTGAAGGATAACATTAAAAATAGTGCCTTCTTTCTGCAAGACTCAGGAAAAAGAATGTTTCACAGAGGATTGGAAAGGCAAATTTTTTTCACATCCAAATGGATTGCAATTTCCCTCCATTTAGCACCTGAAGGTAATTAGCTCGAAGAGACTGTCGAGTGAGAAACACGTTCATGGAACATTAACTCTCATACATTCTCCAGTTGCTGGGAATTAATAGGAAAGATTAAAGTTTAAAGAGAGCAAAATGCCATTACCTTGCAAGCCACCTCTCTCAGCGGCAGTAACTAGCCCTCACTAACCTAGAATCTCCACCAGAGACACTGATTCCTGTTTCAGGCAACAATATATTGGACTGAGTTCATCCACTATCCTCAGCCCATCTGTGGGTTTCCCATGACCCCAAATTTTAGAATAAGCACCCTCTTTTGCCTTCTCTGAGGCTGGCAATGATTCCAGGCATCATGCCTCCATATCAGTCTTCCATCCCATCCAGTTAAATATGGATACACCAACATTTATTTACATCCAGGTCTCCATGGACCTTCATGGAAATTAGCAAGGAGCTGTGGAATGTGTTGCATGCTATTGTGCTGATAGCGTATGTGTGTGTTTGTGGGGTGTATGTGGGTAGGCAAATGGGTGAGTGGCTGTGAGGAAGCATGGGTGTGTTCAAGACGCTCAGGGAAGTACAATCTTTAGGCTCAGATCCTGAGGGAAGGAAGAATGGCTTTCTCTCCAGCATATGTATTGAGTCCCCTTAGCCACCAGGGCAGCTTTCAAAGTTGATTTGAATGCCAGACCAGTTAAGGTAAAATGCAGATTTCCATTTTAAGAAAGGTGTTGTAGCATTGTTTTGGTGAAGGAAGTCAATGCCTCCAAGAAATAACAACTTTTACTCAAACACAAACTAAAAACATAAAAGGAAATTCTTCCCTGAAAACTCCACTGAAGTTTATATAAGCCTCTGTTCTATAAAGATTTCCATGCTGCTTTTGCATTTCAGAGAGAGAGAGAGAGAAAGAGAGAGAGTGAATAAGAAAGAGAGAGAGAGAGAGAGAGACAGAGAGAGAGAGAGAGACAGAGAGAGAGAGAGAGACAGAGAGAGACAGACAGGGAGAGCGAGCGAGATGAAATTGAGACATGGAAGAATTTATTGCCCAGAAAATTCCATTCTGCTATCTGATTCGAAAAGTCCAGTCCCCCCAGCTTCGGAAAATCTATTTTCCACATTTTAATACCCTGCAGAACAGTCCTCATAACTCATCCGAGTGTGTTAAGCACAGTTTTATTAGATCTGAAACAAATTTTGGTGGGGAGATACTATAGGTCATTAACCATGGAGTAATTTTATCCTTGTTTCCCTAATGATGCCATAATGGCGAGCGAATTTCTTAACTAAAGACCAAAGAACATTTTGAAGGTCAGTTTCATCTGTGAGCTCCTTCAAGCGCTTCTCAGAGAAGATTGGAAAACTCGCCGATTTTTTGAAGAGTCATTAATAATGTGAAAGCTGAAAGAGTGCTCCCATTTGCGTTCCTGCTTTTTACCTTTTAATTTTATATCGCTTTAGTCTCAGTCTCTTTCTCTCTCTCTTTTCCCCCTCCCTCCTTCCCTTCCCTCTCCTCTCTTTTCTTACTCTTTTCTGGAGGTGCCACTTCAGCTGGTTAAAAGATTAAGCAACCCAGTGGGGAGATGCATATCCTTCAGGGCACTGATCCAAAGGACAAGGGAAATAAGAGATTTGAAATGTCTGAACCAATGGAAGCCAGGAATACCATGTTCATACATTATTTTTCTCTTTATGGATAAAAAAGTCTGCCCGTGTAATATGTGTAAGCATTGCAGGTATCCTTCTAGACCAGACACATGAATTGGTCAATTTTCCTGAAAGAAAAAGCCCAGCATTGGGGAACTATACACGCAGTTGAAACAAGCTTCTGCATATAATCTTGGGTTTTTCTAGATTGATAATCTAGAGTTTAAATTGAATTAAGAATAAATTCAAAATTCTTATTCTGATTTACAACACAATACTTGTCTGTTCAGTACAGAATCCCTCTAATTCTTCACAGGTCTGTTTCAATCTTACTGTAATAAAGGCAAAGAATATAGGGTCAAATTATTTTATTCTGGAAAAATGTTGCAACAGTGCAAAATGCACCCCAGTTTTAAGTAGGATAGGATCAATGCCCTTCAGAAAAATATATTTTATCATCTAAACTGGGGAATTGGATTTTCCAGCAGGGCAAATGTAGCTTGTATATGAGTTAATCACAGAGGTGAATGGAAAAAAATGAAACATATATTCATGCTTAACATATTTTATACTACATGTAAGTATGTACAGTACTTGCATTTTGTAATTCTGAACAGTAACCTAAACATTGATGCATATTTTGGAAGCCACAGATATTAATGCACATATGACCCACAGAAAATTTATTTCATCATTGATTAATAAAAATACATTCAATAAAACAAACAAAGCAAGGTTAACTTTTAACATTAAATACGATTTGGCAACCATTTGTGGGCAAAGCTTACACATAATGTTGCAGAATTTTTCTGCTTTTAGAAAAATAGATTTGTCCTGGTTTTCTAACAAATAATGCAAATAAAAATTATCGGAGTACTCTGGTAAGTTAAGTGAAAAGAGGGTTATCATTGGTGACAAATGAAAGGGGTTTTCCTATATGTCCCTTCCAAAACAGCTGTAGTGACAATATTAAATCGGGTTAAAGATAAGGCACATGTGCATAATCTGAGTTCCTCTCCCCAAAATAAGATGTTACAAATGTAAGAAATCTATGTAAGTATTATTGATTGTGATCCTGAAATAACTGAGGTAAGGCAGAGAAGCCTAGATCTCTTACCTTCTTTAATGACTCCCTCCCCCAGCTCAGTTTAAGAAGGGTATGATTTGGCAAAAATTAAAGGTAATCATAGGTTTGGGCTTCATTTAAAAGACCATGTAGCTTTACCTTAAGCTCTGATTTATTGTCTTTAGAAGACTGCTATAACCTGAACGCTCAAAGTCTGTTGTAATATTATTG
The DNA here is from genome assembly GCA_015471245.1 of Laticauda colubrina. Lineage (NCBI taxonomy): Eukaryota > Metazoa > Chordata > Lepidosauria > Squamata > Elapidae > Laticauda > Laticauda colubrina. The sequence continues at coordinate 13,607,981 of BLBF01000016.1, read as the reverse complement.
TATTCTGATTCACTTGTACAGGAAATCTAAAGATCTAGTTTACAGATGGGGCATATTTTATGGAAGTAGCTTGACAGGAAGGCAGAAGCCAGGAGCTGAGCCAGTTCTGTTACTAATTATTGAGTATGTACATGAAGGAGAGAAATCAAGTTTCCATCCTATCCTGATGGATAAAGCATATGGATTAGGATTAGGGCATATCCAAAAATATCTCCATTCCAAACATAATGGTGAACACTGGGAACTTGTGAGCTGTTTTTCGTGTCACTGATTCAGAATATAAAAAAAATAGAACCACGGAGTTGGAAGGGGCCTTCGAGGTTTTTTAGATCTCCCGCACCCCCCGCTTGAGCAGGAGATGCTATACCATTCCAGACAAAAGGACAAATCCCTTCTTTAAAACTTCCAGTGATGGAGCACCTATAATATGCACTTCCAGATCATACAAAAGAGCTAATGGCTCTTTTTAAAAATCAAAATGCAATCTATTAATATGGATTGAATGCCCTGACATACTAATGGAAGGAGGATCCAGAATTACTTGCTTCCTTGTGATGTTTACAAAAACTCTTTGGAAGCCTTTTTGTAAATATAATGGGAAAGAATGATGCATAACATCTTGATTAATAAATATTAAAACTGATTATTGTAGATTATTGTAGAAAATGTTGAACAACAGCAATTCCTAAAGTATATTTTGATGTATAAGTTGTTTTAAAATGTTCGTGTGCCTATTTCCATGCATGTGATATATGAGTTCTTCATATTCATCATATTTCTCAGCCCTTTGTATTAGCATTGTTTCTTGAATGGACAATGACAGATAGATAAACTTCCAAGATATGTACACAGCTTCTATGCTTTGAAAATATTGCGAAGATTTGATGAAGAGCAGACAGATAATTTAGGGTCTATGGTTTCTTTTCAAAATATCGACATATTTTGGTGTTGAATATTTTGTATATACTCTATAACATTTCTAAACAATTTTGGCATAACCAGGGATATGGAGGTACCTGCTACTCTAGATTAATTTTGGCTCTTTCTGAGTCAGAATTTTGCATTTGGCATAAAGTTAACATAGCCATTACTTAACAGTTATCTATTATCTATTCTTCACATATTTTATGCCCATATTTGATATCTACTCATATGTGATCAACTGAATATTTATTGCACTGAACAGTAGAACTGTTTATTCAGTTAAATATATTTGTAACACACCTCTTTCCTGATGGAGTTTGGGTGAGATACCATAAAATCCAAAGCAAAAATGAACAGTGAAAATAATATAACTAAAAATCAATAAACAATATGAGCATCCTTCAAAAGTGCATATACTATAAATTAGCAACATTTGATAGCTACTATTTTAATTTTTTTTAATTCAAACAAAATAATAAATAAATATATGGGTTTCTTGGAAAAGATATTTTGGCACCCATGTTTGCCACTGTTTTGTTCCTGTGCATTCTGCAGAAGCCTCTGTACTGTGTTTACTTATGAAGTTACCCTGAACTAAATTCAACGTGTGGTTTCCTTTGAGGACAATAACTTAATCATCCCATTGACAGCAATGCTGGTGATTCTACCACCTGAACAGAGCTCCTTGTCATACTATTGCCAGTTGGCTGTGAATAGAGTGTGTTCTGGGAGAAAACAAAGAACTTAGCAGAACTTGGGTTGCAGGCAAAATACAGCATAGGGAATTGTGAAATAGAAGGGCTGGACTAACATCTGGAAGCCTTCTCATCTCAGTCATAGATTCACTTGGTGATGGACTGAAAGTATCTGTACAATTTTACACCTCTGTATAACTTTGGAATAATGATGATAACCTACTTCATGGGGTTCTAGGAATTGAAGATGAGAATTAGGAAAAAGCTAAGAGCTGTACAAAATGTTACAAGTGTTATTAAAGTATGAACAATCCCTTTTTGGCAATCCTCTATCTTCACATAGGTCCAGTGGGGTGAGGAGGGCCTAGAATGGAACATGGGAGGTCAATTAAAGATGTTGTCACTCTTCTCTTGACAACAATTGCTGTGCTTTGTGTGTATTTAAGGAGGGGGATTAGTCAGTGAGTCAGTGGGAGGGGGCAGGGAGAGATGTGTGGTGACACTTTCTACTCCCAGATGTGATGCCAGCAATAATTTCAATTTTATGCCTTTGTTATGGCTTTAATCACTTTCTTTATGCGTTTTGTTCCAGTGATCAGGGAGAGACACCTGATAGGCAAAAAGAATATCAGGGGAACAATTTTTATTTGGAATGTGGTGAGAAGTCTAATTAGAATTTGAATTCTGCTGAGCCTTGAAATGGTTGGTACTTTATCCTGATCGCCTTAGATATTGTTTCGAGTCAATCATCTGTCACAATGTGGCATGCGGTACTGAGTTTCTTCAGCCAAAAGCAGGCTTTGCTCGATGCTAAGGGGCATGGGGGGGAGGAGAGGAGTGTGTGGATAAGGCAGGCAGATGGGGGCCTCCCTTTGACTTCAGCCAAACATAACCAGGGTTGTGGGCCAAATGGGCACAACTTAGCCCAGATCAGCCAAGGGTCAGTCTTGCTAATTTGGACAAACTTTTATGACCATGCAAGCAAGATTCTCCAGAAAAAGGACATGCTGAGACCATGTCAAAGCCTCTCAGTTCCCTGTCCCCTTAGTTGTGTTCAGTGCCCACTTGGGTAGGTTGGGTGTCCTTTGACAAGATTAAGTAGATTATGGATAAAACTTGTTGGGATGTTATTACCTCAAAAAAGAAAGGTGGATAAGATACTATTTCAGTCCAATATTAATTCTTTAATTTGCTGGGTTTCAGAGAAGATTTAATTTGGTGGCTTAAATGGCCAATATAAATGATGTGGATGATGTTATTTTTTGAGAAGTTATTTGGGCGAGAGGCACTTTGTAGAATGATTGCAGGGAAAAAACCAGTCTTTGCCTCCCATTTTGTGGCTAGATAAGTGGGCATAGCCTCCCACATAACGTTTCTCACCAGTTTGTTTCCTGGGCAAAAAAGACTTTGCTGTACTTACCAATTACCACAAAAATATTTTAAAAAGCAAAAAAACAAAAACAAAACCCACCCCTAAATACTAGGTCAAGTCATTTCTAGTAGCCTTTGCAATATTTTCAGTATTCCCATGGTATATTTGCTTGCATATCCAGAAAGTGCACCCTAACTGAATTTTGAGAAGCTTTCAAGATGATAAGCACTCCGAAGAACTTATCAGCCTTGTCAAAATTGCCATCTGTAATCTATGAAATTTTTTTTTTAATCGCAGAGGTTTTCAGTGATTAATTTTAGATGGCACATAATGTGTACTCTCTTTCCAATGCGGTAGTAGATAAGGTGACTGGCTTTTGTTAATCCAGATGCATATTTTTTAGCTATTTCACTGTTTGGAAACATTTCACCCATGCATTTGCAGCAAACAGCAAATTTTGCTGCAGTTAAAAAACAAAATAAAACTGAAAAAATAGTTCTACTTTCACAGCTCTGTCACCAGATTGGACCAAGAGATCATTTGTGCTTTTGCCTTTCCATGTTATACCATGAATTTAACAATATTATAATTTTGAAATCTTATTCCTTACTTTTATAACATGTAAGCCACAAATGTTCAGTCATGAAAGCATAAAATTGAATTCTCAGTGAGAAATTTTTTTTGTAACATACATGTCTCTTCTGTCTTAATAATTTTCATCCAGCACATTTGAGAGAAAACTGGTTGTCTGGACAAGTACTGCCATTTTAAAAAAACATGAAATTAATATGAAAAGTTCTCTGTACACCTCTAAGATCTGCTCAAATTTGGATTTTTCCAAGATGGGTGTTTCCTCAGGATAACACAGTCATGCACACAGACACATCTGCATCCAACCAACCATGTCTATTGGCATATAGAGCCTTTGTGAATGCCAAGATTTCAACTTCTGTCATTAAGTGAAAGTGCAGAGAAATGGCATTTCCATAAGAATGTTTAAAAGCAGAATTAGAATCTAAGAGATGAAAAATACTTCTGAAATAGACTACTTAAAAATATTCAAAACTTCTAAAATACAATTTTGAAGAATTGTGATTTGTAGTAAATAACCTGAAACCTCTTCAATATTTTTTAGAGATTTGGGCAGAGTGTTCTTCATTTGTAACAGAACAGCACTACCATGTGGTCTGTCCAGAGTACTGGGTTTTCTTTTGGATTGTTCTTTTTTAATTTGATTACCAGTTGTGATCTGGGCAACTTTGAAATTTGTCTCCTTTGCAGAAAATGTACATATTAATTTTTAAAGGATGGGCTTTTTTGCATTTTAATTGTTGCTTTTTAAAATAAAATAGATTTTGTTTATTTTCTGTGGGATTGAATTTCCAGGTTTTGCAGATAGGGGTGGGGAGGAAAGGATGAAAACTCTGCTCACTGGGCTAGCAAGCCACATGCTTCAGAAGTGCACTTTTGGAATTATTTCAGGGGTTATTTTTCAGGTTTTTTTAATCTTAGGCTTTAATTGCCTTTTAATTCCAACTTTCCACGAGGCTCAGCTTTTACAGGGATTTTCCTATGGATTCTCATGATTTCATAGAAACTCAATGCTGGATTCTGTTTTATAATTTTTCATTTTTATATAACCTGTAGATGGCATCTAGTTTGTTTCCCATTCAGCTTTGCAAGCATGCCTTGCAACTGGGATACTACAGCTTATGTTACCCTTTTTGAGATAAACTACAGAATGATTAATATTTTTTCTCTCTACTTAATATCAGTGGCATGCATGTTTTCTTGCTGTATAGCTGTGCACTGTATACTGTTATTGTATTAATATACATGTACACTGCTATATATCTATACCCTACCCAGTTTTCTAATCTAAAATGAAGGGTCAGCATAGGTTTTTCTCTGTGAATCAGGTTGGCAGCTAATTTATCCCCGACCTTTCATCATCTTCAACACCCATCAAGATCCTGTGCAAATAGGTTCTGTTTATCTCTACGTCCTCCTCTACTATCCATTCTCTAATAGTTTTCCACTCCACTTTTTGGATCTGGGGCCACTCTCTATTTAGCAAGCTATTCAATCCAGGCTATTCATTCCAACTCAGTTTGCCAGTCCATATAGTTGTCCAGAGCTGTCTAGGTCCATCTTAATTGCCATCATTATTTCTAACTGCCAGCCTAGCATCTGTAGCTCCTCATCCTCTCTTCTATGCAAAACCAAATTATCCTCTACTCCCAGCTTCTCTGGATCAGGAAAAGTAGAAGACAACATTTGATTGGTTTCCGCATAGATATATGACAACCAGCAAGATTTGGCTAGAAGCAGGCTGTTACAGTTACATTTTTACATTGTCAAAGAATCACAAAACTATTACATTTCAGGTTTGAAAGTGACCATGGAGATCATGTAGTCCAATCCTTTGCACAGAGCAGAACTATATTAAGGCAAGATCTTCAATAGATTGTCATCCAACTTCTGAACATCTTCACTCCACCATTTTCTAAGACATCTATCCCAGTGGTGGTTAATCTTTGGCACTCATGCCACAAGTGGCACAAAGAGCCCTCTCTGTGGGCATGCACATCGTCATCCCAGGTCAGCTCTACTGTGCAAGCGTGCCCGCCTCCTGCCTGCCTGCTGGTCTTCAGGTTTCTGCTGTGAATGCATACCCAGGAGCAGGGTCAAAGGTGGTGCTCAGCAGGTTCTGACCAGTTCTGGAGAACCAGTAGTGGAAATTTTGAGTAGTTCAGAGAACCAGCAAAGTCCACTTCTGACTGGCCCTGCCCCCATCTATTCTCTGCCTCTGAGTCCCAGTTGATTGGCTGGGTCTTCTTTTGTTGCCCTGCATAGGAGAATGGAGCTGGAAAACAGGTTAGTGGGGTGGAGAGGGAATGGGATTTTGCAGTATCCTTCCCCTGGAGTGAGGAGGGAATGGAGATTTTACAGTATCCTTTCCCTGCCACATCCACAAAGCCATGCCCACAAAGTCATGCCCACAGGATTGATAATAATTTTTTTTGAATCCCACCACTGAGCAGGATGCATGCATGGGAGGTGCCTTGCATATTGGATATGCATGTGCATACATGTGCTTGCTCTTTGGGCACTTGCTGCCCAAAAGGTTCCCCATCACTGGTCTATTCCATTAATGAACAACCATTACAGCTATAATATCTCCAGCACTCTTTTCTTCTCCAGATTAGACAAACAGTATTGTACCAACCATTTTTCCCTCCAGGCCCACTTTCATCTTTGTTATCTCCTCTGAACATACTCCAGTTCATTTTTCATCCTTCTAAAATGTGATATCCAGAATTGGATGCAATATTTTAGGTATAGCTTGACCAACACAGACTAGAGAGAAACTAAGATTTCCACTGAAGTTAAAAGTATGCTTTTGTTAATCCAATCTATCCAAACTGCATTTTTTGGGCAGCTGAATCACACATTGTGCAGCTATGGTCCATCAAGGTTACCAGATTTTTTTCACATGTACTGCTGCCAAGTTTGAATCCCCACTTTCTGATACATTTGATTCACTCTCTTTTTGAAGTTATTCTTGCTGATTTTTGCTGTCATTTAATATGATAATCATAATTTTTAATCTCTCTTCTGAATTATTTATGTGTTGAACAGCAGTGGATATAAAATGGAGCTCTATGGTACATAACACATTTTTCTCTGTGTGGATACATTGATATAGCCTCCTTAGATAATATTGTTTATCTAATGGTAGATAAACAATATAAACAATGGTAGATAAACAATAGTGTTGCTCAATTGTTATATTAGCTCCATTAGAATCTCATGAAATATTTGGTTGAATACTTGATTCAGCAGACCGAGATTACATTCCCATGGTTAACTAAACTGGTCTGTTAAAAAAGAATTTAGATGAATTTAACATTCTAGCATCTGTGAAGCAATTTTCCTTCTTTAAATACTCAAAGACTATTTAATAATCTTTCAGAGTGTCAGATCCATGTATCTGCCATTCTTCAATGGAAGTAGAAGGGGGGGAAGTTGGTACAAGTAATTCTTTTTGATGTAACCTGAATATATTAAATGTTATATTGATTCTGTATAACTTGCACATGATATACAACTGGAGGACAAGAGCCAGATGTCTAGAAACATGTCACCTCTTGAAGAGAAAGCAAGATGAGAAGCAACCATAAAAATTCCAGCTCTGGAAGATACCCCTGGGAACTCTTCGAGGTTTGTTCCCAGAGAAGGGGAGGAGGGAATTAACATCTGAATAAGGGGAGGGATTTTAACTTCCTTTATCTATGACTGTATGCCTGGAAACATCTTAGACTCTGCTTTGACGAGTGCTGGGATTCACTCCCTTTTCAATAAAGGATTCCTTTTGAAATATCTAGTTTTCAGAAGTACATTCTTTTCGGTTGAAGAGAAAAAGTCCAGTGCTTGCATAAAGCAGAGTCTGCAATAGAGGTCAACCTGGAGAGGAATTCTTTTAAAAAAAAACTTCACTCTACCGAGGGGATCCTGAAAAAATGTCTGAATATAGCAAGGAGCAAGGGGAAGCCAAATGATGGGAAGAAACTTTGACAACTATCCGGCCAGACACTGACTTTGTGTACCCCATCGAAGACAGTGAAGCTGCCGGCAAAAATTCCACAAAGCCCTGGTAGTCTATAGGCATAGGAAAGAGAGACAGCTGGGACAGAAGAACCAAGGGAGTAACCCTCATGTGGGGTACCCATAAACCCGGGTGGAAATTGGAGCTAGAGGCCCTATTGATCAGGAAGAATGGGTCAAGGAACTACTGGCAGATGACCAACTGAAACGGTACATAAATCGCCTTGTGAAGGAAGCCCTGGAGGATCTCAATGTGAGGGATGGACTGGGTCACCAATGTAGGAGATATTTGAGAGTGAAATTAAACCCTTTAAAATATTGAGCCCACCTTGTTTGTTTTTCTGAGAGTTTTCGTGGAGTTTTCAGGGCTTCTTGATTTTTATGATCAGTCCAGACTTCAAAGGGGATTTGGTTCCCTTCTAGAAAATGTCTCCATGTGAGGACTGCCAATCTCACAGCATATGCTTCTTTCTCCCATTTGGCCCATCTTTGTTTGGTTTCTGTCAGTTTCTTGGAAGTATAAGGACATGGTTGTAACTATCCATGTCCATTCTTTTGGAGTAGAACTGCTCCAACTGCTACATCGCTAGTGTCCGCTTAGATGACAAATGGTTGTTCAGGGTCTGGGTGTTTCAGGACTGGTTCTGCTGAGAACAGTTGTTTAGGTTTTTTGAATGCCACTTGGCATTCCATCGTCCAGGTAAGGGGTTAGGTAAGGGGTAACCTTGGTTTGGGTTTCTTTCATTTTTAACAAGTTTGTGATGGGGAGAGTGATATTTGCAAAAGCTGGAATGAACTGGCAGTAAAAGTTTGCAAAACCCAGGAAGCTTTGCAGTTGTTTGTGAGTATGAGGTGGCTCCCAATTGATGAAAGCTTTAACTTTTTGTGGGTCCATCTCTATTCCCTTATGGGATATTTTATATCCCAGGTAGTCAATTTTTTCTTGGTGGAATTCATATTTAGAGAGTTTTGCATTTAGTTTGGTGTTTAGGAGTTTTGTGAGAACTGCTTGGGGTAATTTGATGTGTTCTTCTTTTGTTTCAGTGTAAATTAAAATATCGAGATAAACGATAACCCCTTTGTACAAAAATTCATGGAGGGTCTCATTAATTAATTGCATGAACACAGCAGAGGCTCCTTGTTATCCAAAAAGGAGCACTTTAAATTGGTAGCATTCCAGTGGGGTGTTAAAAGCCATCTTCCATTCATCCCCTTCCCTTATTCTAATGCAATAGTATGCCTCTTGTAGGTCTAACTTTGAAAAAAAAAATCCTTTAGAGAGGTGGGCTGACATGTCCTTCATGAGGGGGAGTGGGTACATATTCTCCACACTGATGGCATTTAGGTTTTTCTAATTCACATATAGATGTACCAAGCCATCTTTCTTTTCACGGAATAATACTGGGGCTGCTATTTTTGGTCAGGTAGGTTCAATGAAACCCCTTTTTAGATTTTTATTGATAAATGCCCTGAGTTCTTTTAATTCTCTGGGGGACATGCAATACATTTTTGGTTTTGGAAGTTTAGCCCCTGATAGGATTTCAATGGCGCACTCTGTGGTGCGATGGGGTGGGAATTCATCAGAAGCCTCCTCGCTAAATACTTGGGCTAAATCCTGGTACTCATTGGGGATGTTAATGGGTTCAGCCAGCTGACTGGCCATGGCTGGTTCTCTGTTCCCTGTTCTCTTTCTTTCTTTTCCTCTGTTTGTAAATGCTACATGTTTCTGGAAATGTATGGTTCCTCTCTTCCAATTTATCTTTGGATTCCATTTCTGTAGCCATGTGAGTCCTATTACTAGTGGCCCTTCCATTCCTGGTGCTACAGTGAATGTGAGCATCTCACTATGGTTCCCTAGTCTTATTTTTCAATGGTTCTGTGGCAAAACTGGCTGGCTCCCCCACCCCCCCGCTATAGTTCCATCTAATTGGCAAAAAGCGATGAGATTTTCCATTTTCTTTAGTTGGATTCCCAATTTCTCTGCTAGGGAGGGGATGATTAGGTACCGGGTATATCCCGAATCCAGTAACACTGCAATTTCCTCCCTCTTCCCTCAGCTGGGGATAAACAGTCAGGGGTAGAGTGATTGGTTCATTTGGGTTGTTTACCAGCAGGTCATCTTAGAGATCACTTTTGGACTGGCTCAGGTCCCCTTGGGGTGTTGGGGATTCTTCCTCTGGGTTGTGGGGGACCTCATAGCTTCTTGGCTTCTCAGGCCAGTTTCTTTTTCTCAAAGGTTAGATTTTTCAGGTTTTCCCCCTGATGGGTGGTCTGGCTTTCTGGCAGGAGTTTTTGAATGGCATTCTGTTGTGTGGTGCCCCCCTCTTCCACACTTAAAGCAGCCAGCTGGTCTTGGGGTCATGGTGGTTTGGAGTTTGAAAAATTCCCACTTTCCCTGGGGTGGGGATCTTCTCCAGACTTTGCCACTGCAGTACTGGTTTTGGGTCATGTCCATCTCCGCCTCCTCTGCCATCAGGTACCATTCATACAGGAGGTTTAGGGTCCCATGGGCCAGGCAAGCAATGTACAGGTCGTCACTGAGTCCATCTTTGAACCAACAGACTAGGATATCTTCTGGCCAGTCAACTTGGTGGCCAGGTCACGAAATTCCTCGGTGTACTGAGCCACTGGGTGACAGACTTGCTTTACGACTCTAATGCAGTCATGGGCTTTTCTATCAGCGAGGGGGGTCTTCAAAGTGGTGGCATAGGGCTGTCATGAATTGATCAAGGTTCCTCAGTTCTGGGGCGTTGACATTGTGGAGAGTCACCATCCATCTGGCTGCTGCCCCTTCTAGGACCAGGGTGATGACTCACACTCGGCCCCCCTGGGTTGGGAAATTCCGCCTGTATTCTTGCATGTAGGTAAGGACTTGCACCAGGAAAAATCCCAGTTTCTGGGTGTCCCCATCGAATTTTACCCCCAACTGTGGGACCTTTCTCTGCAGTTGTATGTCTCTTGGTTGGCTCAGGTTAATCCCCTGCTCTGGGGAGTCAAGGGCTTGGGTACCTGGTATGGCTGCTGGTCCTTCAGCTTATTCCACAGCCTGATCACTCTCAGCTGGATCAGGGGTGACGGCTCGGGTTCTCCCAATTTATGGTTCCCTTCCAGGGAGGAAAAATTTCTTGGCAGATGCCTTGTCCAGGAAATCTCAGCAAAAAGATTGAACTTATAAAATCCATGATCCATCCAACCCAACTTGCAGCCAAAGTAATCATCCTAGCACAAAAGAAGAAAGAATCACTGACTGACAATGCAATGACTTCAATATTTAAGGAGGCACTACTTAAGGACAACTGGCTCCAGGCTAACTGTGATGACCCAGAGTATCTCAGAAATATAACAAAAACTAAAATGTAAATAAAAGTCCTTTAATGCCTTCAACTTGGCTTCACTGTTTAATTGTTCAAAGTGGAGGAGTAAACTATTTTCAAAATAACATTTCAAAGGCAAGAAACACAGTTCACATTCAAAGAGTTGATAACTAAGCAAAAACAAAAACAAACTGCACTGAATAAAGTTCCTCGACAGACCTGGATAGATAATTGCCAACTTCAGGAAGATAACCAGGTACAGTCCATTGGAAGAATGCCAAACAAGATAAACCTTCTTTAGGAATAAAACACTAATTTGTCTCCAGCGTCTGTTAGCACACAGGTCCAAACTCTTCTGCAAATCTCCCACCTACAACCCATGAAGAGGATCATGGGCCTCTCCTCCTGAATAGGCCACATTTACCCTGATCCTCTCCTCCCTGCCCTAGGATGGATAGGGAATGGGCCTGGGTCCTCCTCTGACTGCTCAGCCAGCCTCTGCCCTTCCCCAGCCTCCTCTACCACCTCTGGAGCCACACTTCCACTCCCTGTTTGCTGTTCCTCCTCTTCTTCAGAGTCAGTCTCATCAGTGGCATGACACTAACAAAGACACTTGCTTATTCAAAGATGGTCTAGCCTGTGTAGAAAACAAACTTTATGTACGGCCAGCCAGAGGATGGATCTCATGACTCAAAAATAGTGGGATACTTTGGTTTTGTAAAAACCCTGCACCTCATCAAAAGACAAGAGTTACACAGAGTTTTGCTCAGTATCAATGTCCTGATACTGATCTGATTGATCATTAGTTACATGGGTCACTTTATTTCCCTTTTTGAAAATAAATCATTGGAGAAAAATGAATCTTCTGAGTACTTTGCCCTTCATCTATGATTTCTGAAGATGACAGAGATGGGCTATGAGGTAACATCTGCAAGAGCCTTTAAGGTTTTCAGATGTAATTGGTCTGCTGCTAGAGATCAACACATGGTATCCAGGTATTCCCTAACTATCATTCTAATTGCCTTGGATTGGCACTCCCTCTTTTAAGGACAGAGTATAGCATCTATAATCTATATAATTAAAAATAGTCATTTGAACTTAAAATGTACCACTAGTAATTTTCTTCTAACATAAAAAGCAAAGTGCCCCCTCTCACTTTGATTGGGGGCATCAAGGTCAAGCACATTACTATTCTGTGTAATGGTGCTGCTCACTTGCTGAGCCACTCTGATGCCAATACCTCCATTAGAAACAGGAATGGCCCCCAATGCTGAATGGGCACCATCCAACATGTCCGTGGCTTTTAATCAGCATTCAAATAGCCGTGGCTTCATTTGGTTAAGAAAGGAATGTCTTTTCTTAGCAATAATACAGTATATTTTCAATACCATTAAGAATGCTCAGAATGCAGTATTTCCAAATGTTTATTTAGAGATGAGACTGAATTACATAAAATGTAGAGATGAAACTGAATTATATAAAACAGATGGAAAAAGTATGGCACCCTCTCTCTCTCTCCCTCTCCCTCTTCCCATCCTCTCCTATCTATCTATCTATCTATCTATCTATCTATCTATCTATCTATCTATCCATCCATCCATCTATCCATCTATAATCTATCTTCCTCATAGAGTGACTTTAGGCAATTTTCTGGCAGTAAGATAGAGATATTTTGATATGCTATTTTAATTGAATTTCCTTTAGCATACTTCATTTTTATCATATCATAACTTACTAACTCCAAAGCGATTGAGTTGTCATTAACTATATTTAACTATTACAAGCATGTAGTGAACCAAGGAAACAAACTATAATGGAGAAAGCATTGTAGTTTTGCAGGTACTAAAATGGAATAATCTCACTAAAGAAAAGTTGAGCATATGTGGAAGTTATTTGGGTAATTATAAGGAGCATAGCAAATAAAACTAAAGGTATAAGGCCAAAGACCTTATTCTGCAAATGAGGGAAATTATTGGACCATAATCAAGGTGCTTAGAATCATAGAATGAGAGTTGTAAGAGAGCTTGGAGGTGTTCTAGTTCAAACCCCTGCTCAAGCAGGAATCTTTATACCATGCCAGACAATTGATGTCCAGTCTCTTCTTGAAAACTTCCAATGATGGAGTACCTGTAACTCCAGGAGGCAGCTGTTCCATTGATTGTTTCCAAATGAGCTATTCTTCCCCTGGTCCAGAAGGAAGCTTTTATTCACTTAACTGCCCACATCATCTTCTGCAGAAATTTTTACTTGTGTCTGCCACAGTTTCTCTTTAGAAGGCAATGTGCTATTTAATGGTTTCACTGCTATAATAAAGCTTTGCATAAGTGTCCTTACTCCACAATGGAGTTATATAGAAATGTGCAGCATCTTCCAGTTGTTATTTTCTCTTATTCTGACAGGCTATAATTCGGCAGATGTCTACAGGGGCTTTTCTAGTGATAATATCTTATATATTATGCAATGTATATATTTTCAGCTTCAAACAACTTATGATAACTCATCAGCTGTTATTCAATAACAGCCCAATTTTTCTGATGGAATGATCTGTATCACTCAGCTCTGAAGTAATAGAGGGCCAAGGCAGCACATGATGTCTACAGAATGTATCTACCAATGGGAATTTGTAAAGTATTCTAGATTCTCAATATGTCATAAATATGTACTTTGAATGAAAATTCACAGTCACTTCAAGGTATACTAGCCTTTTATTATTATTCAGATAAGTTCCATTCAGGTTCGTGTTCAGCTTTTGACCCTGTAAATGGAAGAGGATAACTCAAGACTGACTTGTATTTGTTCTAATTCTTGAATTCGTATCTTTTAAATGTTAATAAATTCCTTTGTTTACATTGCCATAGCTAGATCATCAATTAAGCTTTTTATATATGATAGGTTGTTCATGTAAATGTTAAACAGGAGTGATATCCCCATACTTCTTTGTCATAAGCCATTTCACCACATCTGGCATTTACTCCAAGCTTGATACAAAAGTGGTGATTTTCAGCACAAGTTGCATTTGTGTGATTCATGCAACACATATTATAAATTGATGAGGCTTTAACCACTTGATTGCCCCCATCATTTTGGTATCATTGACATCTCCCCACTTTTCAAATTCTCCTGTGCAGAAAGATCACAGAATGCTGTTCCTGTCATACTCAGTCTTGCTGAATACTTCAGCAGGGTCCTGATAATTCTCTTGGGATCTGTCCAGCCTCTGGGGTTCTATCAGAGGTGGCTGCCAGTTGTTCTGGTGAACTCTCTGAGAGGGTCCTCTGCATGGGCAGTGCTTCTATTTGATGGTGAAGAAGGGGTTGCTGTCAGGATTCCGGCAGTTACCCCCCATTTAAATCATGACTCTCGAGCCAAACTTCCAAAACTTAAAAAGGATTTATTGGGAGTTAACATGCTAGCACTGCCCGGGTGTATTGTAATTCATATTCTCCAATGGGACACATACATAGCCAAGAGTCATCAATCATGTTCTCCAGTTAGAATTTTGCATGGCAGAAACCTCAGTCACCTAGTTACTATCTTTGAAAACATTTATGGAATGCAGTTTCATTTTTGCAAGCTGCTGCACCCCCCTCCCTTTCTGTTGGCAACTCTAAAAAGACCAGAGAAATATTTTATGAGTTGACAGTTCCTATGATTTCACATCTCTCAAATTGTTTTGGATAAATTTAGTGAGTTTCAGAATTGCCCTGCATATGGCTTTCCTGGACAAAAATGTTTGCTTTGCTTTGGTAATTTATCTATAGTAGATGAAACTTGGTTCAGAACTACATTTCTTATATGGATGACATCAGAAGGGATTTTTGTCTGGCTTCAGTAGTGCCATATGCCATACATGTTTAACTGGAGGTTTTCATTTAAGAAGCAGTTTTGATACATCGTTTATACTCTTCCATCTTCTTGGGTCAGTGTTTGACTTATAAAAATTGGAAAGAGCTAGGTATCACCAATTGCCTAATGGAACTTTACATACTTAAATGGTTTCAGGAATTTTATATAAATATTAAAAAGCTTGGGGTTGAACTAGAACCTCATGGAACTCTGTAAAATTAGGTAGGCAACTGAACTACCAAACTATAATGCCTCTTACCCTCAACTATACATGTGATCAGCTCAAAAATACATTAGTATAGTGAAGTATTACCACTTTGCCACCATCACTTGAGTTATAGCTCAAATCTGCTTCTTGCCCCTTGTATTCCAGTCCTATGTGCCATTGCCTCCAATCAGTTGGTAAACCAAGTTCAGAAAGAGAATGGCAGAACCATTGCTGCTTTTCACAGAACAATCAAACCACTGGCAATCCATGTCATACTAACCCAAAATTTGCAAGGATACCCAATTCTCCTGTCTTCTTGCAGTTCACATTTAATCCTAAAAGGCCTTGTGAGAAAGGGCAGATTAAAAGAATGACTCTTTCAGGCTTACTTCATATATTTTGTGATATATTATTAAGGGCATATTAAATTCTACATTCTATGCACTGCATCATTCTACTTTTACACTGACATAAGTCATAAATAGCATGCAGACTGAAAGATGAAAGGGAATGAGACAAGCTGGTTTAATCTACCAATGAAAGAATTTTCTGACACTTCAGCAATACAGCTGGAGATACAATTCTAATATGACCATGAAGGAAAGACAGCATCAGAAAAAAAAAAACCACCCTAGATGAGAATGGTAAAATATGATTATATACTAGAACCTTCAGTTTCAAAAACCCCTTGGAAATCAGAAATAGCATTTTAGCTAATAAAATGAAAGTCAATGCAAAGTTTCATGCTGGCCAAACAATGCACAATGACATTATTTGGTTTGGTGATGAATGATGCAATTTGAGTGCAAAAATGTTTCACTTCTCCCTACCAGGAATCAATTTGCTTTGTGGTACAATGACTTTCCTCTTCCTTGTTTGAAGGCTTTCATAACTTCTTGTATGAATGGATTTGTGTCAGTTGCCCACTTGCCCCTTAAACTTGCTGATTCTGGTATAAATGCCCCATTTTCCCAGCTTGCTTCCCTTTTATTTCCCTCCAGATTCATTCCATAAGTTTAATTGGAAATCCCAAGGCTGACATAGAGGTGAGGCAGCAAAGAAGAGACTGTGTCTGGTGACACCATGATCGATTACCTGGAACTCCACCTGACACTGAAATTAGGGTTTTTTAATGATAGGCGACTCTCCCTGGATGTGAAATTCAAATGCTCTCCAATACCTCCCTGCAACCATCACGCAGTAGACACCACATGCAGGTGCTTTGTCTCTGTCAGCATTGAAAGGACATTGTTATTACCAACAACTCTTTGTATTAACCAGTCTCCTTACCTAATAGACAACACTTTATGTTCTGCACCGTTACCCACTCAGGGCTGCCATGTGCCTGAGAGACACACGCTCACGGAAAACTCCCCTAGGCAAGAGTGATAACAACAAAAACCCCTCTAAGGCTTAAAAACCAGAAGGCATAAATGGAACACCTGTGCTTTACCCCATATCCTCCCCCATCTCAGATCAACATATTGTTGTCCTCTTAGCCTCTGTGAAAGTGCAGCTGATTCTATCAAACAGAATGAATAACTGAATACTTTTTGCCATGTTTGTTTGGGTATAATTAGGAGATGAGAATCATATCAGAGAATTATGAGCTCTGAATGTCTGAAAACAAAATTCTGGATTGAAAGCTCCTGCATGGAATTATTTCATTCATGACATTTTGAGTGTGCTTAATTGAGGATTTATGGTTTTAATAATAAATATATTGTCAATATTTCCTAAATATACACATATATTTTCATCACACTATTTACTTTTGTGATTGGCAATAGAAAATGATTAGCAATCCCAGCTAATTAATGATGGGCTTGTAGCAAGGAGGAAGAAACAGAGCTAGAATTAGTTTTCCGCAACATCACTTATTATATCCAATTTTTTCTATACTTGCAAGCCACAATTGTTTCTGCGGATCCAGATTGCTCCATACATACAATTCCTTTTCCACTTTAAATTTTTTTCCAGGATTTGATCATTCAATTATGACTTTCTTGGTGTTTTTTTTAACACATCCACTTTTCTGTCAGGCATTTGCTCTAAAAATTCAGTCCTCATTCATTTTCTCCATAGGACTAAATCATTTCAAAATACTTCTTTCATTCATTAATCCACATTCAATCAATCTCTTTTTGTTTTTCCACCCACACCTCTTAAGTACCCTATTCCTATTGCATTTGATTTATTTTTAAGTGTTTCCTGACATACCCAGCTCTCAGTTTAGAATAACAAAATGGGAACAGGCATATCCTCTACTCAGCATTAAGTGACAGTGCATTTCTCACCCTTTATTGTTATCTTTTGGACCTTTTCAGTCAGAATTCTTCTCAATCAGAACATAAAAAACACCCTCCCCCGCCTTAGTATTCTTACTTGTTATTTCTCCTTTATATTGAGACTACATTCTTCCAATCCTCAGGAATCTTTTCACACATATCAAAACAAGCAAAGCACATCCATATCTTAATATATCTTAATATATTTCCAATTTCACCATCCACACCAACAGCCATCTGATTTTTCAAAATTCTCAACACTGATGACTTCCTCTTCATTATTATAATTGGGAAAACACTAATATTTAAAACATTTGTTTCAACCCTGCTCTTCAGTTTCCTATTATTATTCCCCTACAAATCTTTAAAATGCTCCTTTCAAAATTCTCTCATACCAGTATTATCTCAAATAATTTAATTGCATTTATTTTTAATTCCATTTACACTTGTTGGAGGCCCCTCTCTTCATTTACTTCCAGAATAAATGTTTATTTTCATTGCTTTGTATTTTCTGTGTCTTATAATTTAATTCTGTGTCTTAACCATTCCTAGCACTCTTTGACAACATTCTGCAATTGTCTTTTTTGTAGATATACATTATACCACATATACTCTCATTCTCAGTTTTGCTGCAGTTAATTTCTTATGTTGTATTTCTTTTCTCACACACTGCTTCTTTCATTTCATCATTTCATTGAATATAAATTTGATGCTTCCGTTAGCATAACTCCTCACTCTGAGGCATCTTCCATAGCTTGTTTCTTTCCTTCTACTTTCCATTTTTGGGAGAACAATTTAATCCTGTTAGAACACTCTTTTCATAGAGGACTCCCCGCCCCACTTGTCCTATTTTAGATTTCCCTCCCTTTTTCCATCCATTTGATCTCTTGTTGATAGTAACAAAATTGGCAGGTAACTTTGTAATCTTCAATATTTCTCTCAAATTTTCATCATAAATAATCAGATAATAATTTTTCTTGGCTAACGCTCATCAAAGACTCACCATTCTGATATTATGTTTTTCAGAAAATAGCCATTCTTTAAATAGCCTAATCACTTTTCTGTACTGTCTCATTTCTACTAATGTAATTAAGGGTCCTAACAGAATATTTCTTCCTTGAACAGTATTTATTTTTTTTAAAAAACTGTGCATTTATGATTCAACCTAGCCCACAAGGTTGTAATGGAAATAAAACTAGAGAAAATGCTGTATAAGTTGCCTTGAGCTTTCAGAAGAAAGGAAGGAAATAACAAAATAAACAAATAAGTGGAATGATAGGGTTGGAAGGCTCTTGAGGGTGTTTGAAGAATTTTGAAGGATACACTAATATTATATAAGGATTAACCAAAACAATATACCAGTGCAGAGTTCATAAAGTGTAATTTAACTTAAATATGATAAATACAATCCAAGTCATGTGAATTATTTAGAAAAGGGTTTGCCTGCTCGAGACTATATAAGACTATGAAATAAGATATCACAAGCATTTCCTTAACAATGCATGCATTGGAATGAAATTAAGCTGAGTTAAGGAATTAAATCTTTTGAAAGAAAGCAAAATAGGAATTTTAGCAGTTTTTTCCCCTCTAAAAAGAGCTGTTCTTTAGCTGACATATATTCACTCAAATTACATTCTCAAAGAGATCTTTTTTCCCCAATGAAGTTTTGTTCATGACAGTTTATCATCTGAATCTGTACCATCGAATTATCTAAAGCTACAGCAATAGCTTTTCTCTAGATTTTTATTTTCTGTACTATCTTGTGAATTCAAAAATTCATCAGGGCAGGCTTGAGATAATTTGTAGTCAATGGATAACAAACAACAGCAGCAGCAACTAAACAGTAAAATACAACTTTAAGCATCTACATCACTTTACAAACAGGCAGAAAAAAAGCATTGAAGGCATTGAACAGTTTCTTGTTCCCACTTCCTTACCATCTGCTGGCATGGCTTCAAAGAATTGAAAAGTCTTCGCTTTTTTTTCTATAGTGGTAAAAATTGTTTTTCTCTAAATAGTTGAATATCTGATGGCAGCCTGGAGGAAGGCAAATTAAAAGAAAAGTAGGCAACTGACTAAACTTTATCCTTTCTATTCCCTACCGCCTATATTACTGCAGTAGCTAGGATGCTGATTCTAAGTACTATCATGGTGGGTGGAAATTTTCAAAAACCCATTTTGGGTAAAAGATATGATATACTTGATGGGCTATACTTCAGCCACCAGTTGCAGCCTTTAATGAAAAAGTGTGTTCCAAAGGGATGCCGAGGGCTATAACAATGGACCTTTACCTTAAAGGTCCTAAAGATAACTTAGTCTAACTCGTTGCTCAGTATAATATGCACTCTGACTGACAAACCTTTGTTTCATTTCTGTGACCAGAACTTTACATTTTCCCTAGTACTGAGTAAGACAGTATTCTGTTGCACAGCTGGTTTTTCGTTAAATTCACGATCTGTTTAAGCATCTTAGATCTCTTGTACATATACTTCTCCCAAACTACAGTATATCTCACTATCTTACAAGACTTCATATATATTTCTGTGGAACTGATTGCTGGTTTTAGCTCAATATTTTTGTATATTGTGGTGTTGCCTATTTTCCTATAATTTTCACATTGAATTAACAGTGGGTTCTCTCATTGAGGTCATTTATACAAAAAGTTCAACAATACAAAGAACAACAAAGAATAATCTCTTCCAAGGTTAACAAAGAGCCAGTAATGAATTCTGGTTGAGCACAATTGCTAACAAAATGAAGTAGTAATACTCATATTCTCCATACAATGAAATCTAGTCTTCAAATAGATGAATGACTGGCTGCAGTACATGAAAACCAAACAAAGACTTTTCTACCCCATCCTTTTGGATATATCCAGTTAAGCTAATCAACTATATCACTTTGGTGAAATAACATGAAAAATAGCAGCTACTTCTGCAGAAAAGATATTTCCACCAATACTAAGGAAAAATGAATTTTGGTTTTGTTGGCTGCCAAAGAGTCTGATGATTGACTTTCTTGGCAGTGGGTTTTTATGCAAAAGAGCAATTATAATATGGTCCTTCCAACTTTCCCATGATCAGATGATTGCATTTTGGAAAGTACATAGACTTGTGCCAATCAACTGATTCAGTTTGAATTAGAAATGTGAGATTCAAGGAAGACTAGATGACATCAGAGGTCCCTACCAGTCCTATGCTTCTATGATTTGGATTCAAACTTAATCCAATTTGATTTGCAATTTGTTTACAAAAATGAAGCTGAAAGGCATGATTGTCAGTCTTCCAAGCAGATGAGAGAGGAAACATGACAAGATGAACTGATTCTACTTAAGTGTAAGGCTCCACTAACAAAACTATGTAAATATGAAAGGACAAATCTCTTGCTGTCTCTTTTTGCTGCCTGATTAGTTAGGGTAGAACCTTTCCAAGTTTCTTCCTCTGCCCATTATTCAGAGGGTGTGGGCTTCTCAACCTTTTATCTGATGATTCCCTCAGCAGAATCTCTGCTCTCCCTTTTTCCAGGGTCATTCTCACATTTCATTACAATAATAGAGATGTGAGCTCCTTTAGTTTCATTCATCCTGCAAAGTTTTATCAGAATGTCTTCCAAGATTTCACTGCAACACATTTGTTTTTATTTTTATTTAAAAAAAACTTCCCTATATTTCTTTTAGGCCCTCAACCAGTCCAATGGCAAGCAGATAAAAGATAAATTAGCTAAACTGACAGTATCCTATCTAATGTAGTTTCAAAAACTATTTTTTAAAATATGCTTTCATCTTTTAAATTGCTTTTCTGGGGTGTCACAGGCTTATGCTTTGTTTCTCCTGGTCATGGGTCTTTCTATGGTACCAAGAGGGTTGACACAGCTGGTTGGCAACTTCATTAAAAATTATAAAGAACAGAATATATGAGCTGTATTGAACCTTGAGTTTGACAGAAATTTGATAAGGCTATGCCAGTTTAATCTTAATGCATTCCAAATATCAGAAGGAGCTAGGTGATAGTCTTGACCAGAGTTTCCCAAACTTACTTGGTTCATGGCACTCTTAGTATTATAAAGATATGATTTTCAAATAGATGTTGCAAAACCCAGTTTCACAAATTTACATTCAAAATTTTTAAAATATCACATGGTGCCTCTGTGAATTTGCTGCAGTGTCATGAAGTGCCACAGTTCACAGTTTGGAAACCATAAATCCAGCCAGATTCCCATGCATTAGCTATGAACTGTTGAAATGCCAGAAGATTGGAAGAGAACTTATGTTATCCCTATTTTCAAAAAGAGAAAAAGGAAGATCTTGCAAACTACAAATTAATCATTCTGTCATTGAAAACAGGATTATTCTAGAACATCTAATAACAGCTCTTTTGCAAGCACCTTGACCTTTACCAATACTTGGTAATTATCATAAGCCAACATACATTTGTCAAAAAATTTTTTTGCAAATTAATTTTAATCTCTTGTTTCCGATTGTGAGTTTCCAATTCCCAGTATTATGGTAATACTGTAAAGTTAACATATTTTGACTTCAGGAAAGCATTTAACAAAGTCTTAATGACAAGCTGATCAGCTACTTAGCACATTATGGGCTGGATGGGAGGCAATTAAATGGATACATGGCTGGGTTGAAGATTCTACTCTGAGAATGCTCATCCATGGCTCCTTATCAGATTGCAGAGAGATAACAATTGGAGTTCCACAAGCATTGATGCTGCTCTGTCTACTTTTCTATATCTTTATTAATGAATTGGATGAACAAATGAAAAAAATGCTTCTCAGATTTTTAGATCATAGAAAATTGGGTGTGGTGGTTAATATCTTAAAATAGAAATTCAAATAAGATTGGAGAAACAGATTGAAGTAGCTGATTTCAAACTGAATATGAATTATGTGATTTTTAAATGTATTTATATTCTGATTTTTATATTTTTATAAATAACTCAAGGCAGCAAACATACAGTATCTAATACTCCTTCATTCTCCTATTTCCCCACAACAGTCTTATGAGGTAGGTTGGATTGAAAGAAAGTGACTGATCCAAAGTTATCCAGCCAGTTTCATGCCTAAAATGAAGTTATAACTCACAATCTCTTGGAAAAATCTGAATGACTACCTTCAAGAAAAGAAAATTAAGGGAGCTGAAAAATTGATAGTACCCTTTAAATATGGTAAAGGAAGGTAATCACATAGTGGGCTCTCTTTGGTTCCAGAATGTATGAAATAGAACAATGGATTTAAATTACAGAAAGGCAGGTTCTGATTTAATGTTGGGAAGGCTAGTGAAAATATTCTTAAGAGGAGTTTGAAAATGGAACCAGTTACCTAGAGAAATGGTGGATATCACAGAAGGTGTTGTGAGTAGGAACTGGACTGCATTTGTCTGAGATGCTTGAATCTAGCTTCCTACAATAAATGTTGGGTTTGACCTGAAGACCCGAATAACTCCTTTCAGCTTTGTGACTTTGAGAGAAGGCCTATCATGGGTCTTTTTTTCCAGACATCTCTGTCCTCACACAAGGCATCCCAAATAATCCAGTGGAGCAAGTGAGGAAACTAACACCTAGGAAGAAGGCCTCATTTACTTCTCATGCTGGCACCACTGACAATCATCATAAAACTGTAAATGAGTTTGTTTTTCTCCACAACACATTCTTCCATCATGTGATTCACAGTGTGCATGTTCACATATGATATGGAATCCATCCATCACTTCTGCTTTTCTGTATCTCACTATTTTCCATGCAATATCTCTAATGGAAGAATATTCATGGTCCACACAGTAATGTTCAGTTTGGGTAACCATGAAAAGATCCTTTTGAATTAAAACAAAGCATCAGTTCACACATCAAGTATACTTCTGAACATATACTTATATTGAATTTTACCTCGCTCTGAAGTAAAATTCAAATATTTGACATGAAAACAGGAGCTTTAAATCAATTTTATGTAAAAAAACAACCCTTACATCCCAAATAATTACTTCAAGTTTCAAACTTAAAAGCTGTGCTGTCTATACTTTTTTTAATTTTTGAAATTTAGTTTTTTTTAAAAATAAATCAGTAGTTCTAGCTAGAAATGTTGGTATTTTAAATTTGGTGCTACATCTTCATCCACTTTTGTAGAATAATCTTTAATTCAAAATTATGTATTTCTATTTCAAAAACTCACCATTGAACCCACAGACCTGTTTTCCTAAAGCTTTTAGGTTTTGTTTTGGAGTCCTCATCTGTGGCAGGTTCCATCTGAGCCTCATATGGACCATGCTACCCACCATTTCTCCATTGCCCAGTGAACAGCACTTAATATGAGGGGTGTGGCAGGATTAATGCTGTTAATAACGATGGATCAGATGTTGTAAATTATTTTAATTGATGTCTACATCCCCTGAAAATGTGAAGTCAGCCATACAAAACTCCCCTCTACTATGAGAAGATGTCAGGGGAAAAATTCATGTCTGCAAGGCACAAACAAGTAAAGTAATGGGATATAAATCAAAAACAGCGAGAAGAAAAGCAAGTGAGAGATGTACACACAAGCCAAGAGCTTTCACAACCAAAAGAGAGAGAAAATGTTCAATACACGCTAGAGCATCTATTAGTTCTGTGTTCTCCTGTATCACATTTTACTGTCCTCCAATCCATTTTTTTTTTTTTTTTGGTATTGCCTCTTAATACAGATTGTGGAACAAAATTACTGGACATGGAGTGAGAGCTTCATAACAGATGCTCTCTCCATCCAGAAAAAAACATTGAACTATACAAATTGTGTACTCCTCGCACATCATCATGAGCTGTCATAATCTATTTCTCCTGAAGTTTCCAATTTAGGAGAAAGTCACATACATTGAAAGCAAAATGTGTAGATGCCAAATTGGCTATGGTGATCAGCATCCTGTTTGGGACTGCAATTTTTAAGGACATAATTTGTATTTATTTGGTATGTTGGAGCTGCATATTGAATTGCATATTGAGATTGTGAAGCATAGTGAATTCAGAACTAATTTTGTTTTAACATAGATTACTAAAATGTGCCTTTGAGTTGCTCATCTCTTTCTTCAGAACATAACCATTCTTTCTGATGGATAGCATGTAGAAGAGAAATTGAGGATTTTAGCCTATGTAGGTTTTTAAAAAAATTTAAATTCTACTTTATGTTCCTGAAAGATTAAAGACCCTCATGAGAAAGTGCACTACTGCACTTTATTCTTTATGAACTGAATAGTGTCTTTTTCTCTTGCAGCCCAGTGGGAAATGCAGTTAGTACCCAAAGCCTAAAAGTATCATCTCATTATCACATGTGAACATTGCTCACAGGCCCAGGGACCTAAAGATACTATTATCTGTCCTAGGAAAGTTGGGGAGGGGATGAAGGGAGGGATATAAAAAGGTGGATAAAAAGAATTTTGAAAAAGAAGTGAATGAAATAATTCAAAAAGGAAAGTAATGTAAAAAGCTGCAAGGAACACGCTTGAATGCATTCAAATTTATTCAAACTCTGGGTCTGACATTGATGAATGCAAGAGCTTTTTTCACAATATGTAGCATGTACAGGACATTTAGAAGTTCACCATCCCTTTTTCCTGCAGCTGTCTCAGGTCTGGTTCCTAATGCCATAGTGACCTCTGGATACTCCTGACAACCCCCACCATCTCTTCAAGCAGAAACTAAAAGTAGTAAGAGTTTAACCCTTGTTTGTTCTGTATCTGGTCTCATCTGGAGATAAGGATAGACATCAGTAATTCCTCAGGTGCTGGACTGTTTCTTTCCCCTCTCCATTTTAGAGAGTCTTCCCTAGGGGTTTGTTGCATTAACCTTTTAACTTTCCAGAATCAATGCATAGACTCATTCCAGCTTCAGCACAACCACCCAGATCAGATTCTCAACCCTGGCAACTTTAAGATGTGTGGACCAGCTCCCAGAATTCTCCAACCAGCATGGGATTCTGAGAATTGAAGTCCACAAAGTTTAAAGTTGCCAAGGTTGAGAAACAATGACCTAGATGGCTTTCAATGGAAAACCAGGGGTGGAATTCTACAGGTTCGGACTGGTTCTATAGAACTGGTTGTTATGATTCTGCGCAGTTTGGAGAACAGGCAAATCATGCCCCTGGATGGCCCCTCCTCTCCCTGCCTAGTCAGTCCTTATCGCATATGTGCAACAATGCGCATATGCCTGATATCGCTGACTGCATTCTTCCCTGCCCAGGCACTCCTTAAGGTATCTCCCCCCCCCCGATGATCAGCTGTTCCTATGATCAGCTTTGCTGGGATTCCCCTCACTTACTTACTGCTTGACCCAGGAGGCTTCCCTAAGGACCAGGAAGGCAAAACATGAAAGGGGACGCAGAATCCCCCTCCCCCTCCATTTTTTGCCTTCCTGCCACACACCCCAACCTCCAAACCAACCAAACAGACACACGCCATGAACACATAACCAAGCCTCAAACTCGGAGCCAAACCAAAGCCCGGAATGTCACATCACAGCCACCCGCTCAGGATATCACATTACGGAACTCAGGAGGTTATAACACAGCCAACGACCCAGGAGATTACAGCACAAGACCCAGAAGGTCAAAACAATAAAACTCAGAAGGTCATCACACAGCCCATTACCCAGGTCATTACAACACAGGAGGCTGATAGACACACAGCCAATACCTCAGCCACACATGTTCTTACGAAAAAGCCAGCCAATCTGCAAAAATCAGCTCCATCAACCAATCAAGAAATGACAACACAGCCAACCTCCTCACCAGTATTTAGAGAGATGGCAGCTCTGATCATGCTTTGCTCTCACAAGCACGAAGCCAAAAGCACCAGCCTGAAGATGGCAAGTAGGATCTCGTCGAAACATCACCAAGATACTCGCAATCTTACACGGGAAAAGACCCGAACACGCCAAGACCTGCATACCTGTACCTATGAAAATCTATGAAGATATACATATGTGGTATTCAGCTTTGTTCGGGTTTTTTCCCACGTCATTATGGTTGTGCTTTTAAAGTTGTATCTCATCTGCCATCATCAGGCAGAATCTCATCTGCCATCATCAGGCTTCCCTATTGAGTTTGTATGTGGGTCAGGCTATCACAGCCGTTAGTTTTAATTTGAGGCTAGCCTATTGCTGTCTCAGGATGGTTTTTTTTACATCCTGATTGGTTGGGAGTCTTTGTCTGTGTTTATTGTTCTTGGAGTTTGTTTGATTGGTGTTTCTGGTTTCTTCTGTCTGTTTTGTGCCATTGATTGGCTGGCAACACTGTGTTTCTGTATTGGAGGCTTTAAGTGCAGCTTAGCTTTGCGTGAAAGGATGGTTATTATCTATTAGGAAGCTAGGTTTCATCTGGGTACCTGGTTGGGGTGTGTTTGAGTTGGAGGTATCAGAGGGAGTCTGTTTGTGCCCAGGTGTTTGCCTGGCTTGTGGTGTGGAGATCTTTCTATTTGAGAGTGCAGGCTTCCAAATGATTGACAGTCTGCTGAAATCATCTCTTCTATTCATGCTTTCAGGTCTTTTTTCAATCTCTATGGCTTCTCTGATGATTCTGTGGCTGAGGTTTTCTATAGTGGCTAGGATTTTGTTGCCATTGAAGTTGATGTTATGACCTGTGGCTTTCATGTGTTGGACTAGTGAGGAGGTGTGTTCCAGCTTTTTTACTGCATTTTTGTGTTCATCCAGGCGGGTACTTATTCTTCTATTGGTCTGTCCAATGTATGTGGCCGGGCATGATGCACAGGGAACTTCGTATATGCCTTGGCTTTCCAGGTCAATTTT